>JAEOAD010000007.1:46397500-47035000 GCA_036365145.1 Orientallactaga sibirica | reverse complement strand
TCTCTGCACACACATACAGGTCTTAAACAAGAACTGTCTCCGGTCCCCACCCCATCTCTGCACACACATACAGGTCTTAAACAGGAACTGTCTCCTGTCCCCACCCCATCTCTGCACACACATACAGGTCTTAAACAGAAACTGTCTCTGGTCCCCACCCCATCTCTGCACACACATACAGGTCTTAAACAGGTCTCTAATCTCTGCACAAGAACTGTCTCCCCCCACCCCATCTCTGCACACACATACAGGTCTTAAACAGGAACTGTCTCCTGTCCCCACCCCTGCATCTCTGCACATCACATACAGGTCTTAAACAGGAACTGTCTCCTGTCCCCACCCATCTCTGCATCTCTGCACACTCTGCACACATAAACAGGTCTTAAACATCTCTGAACTGTCTTAAACAGAAACTGTCCTGGTCCCCACCCCATCTCTGCACACACATACAGGTCTTAAACAAGAACTGTCTCCTGTCCCCACCCCATCTCTGCACACACATCTCTTAAACAGGAACTGTCTCCTGTCCCCATTCCATCTCTGCACACACATACAGGTCTTAAACAAGAACTGTCTCCGGTCCCCACCCCATCTCTGCACACACATACAGGTCTTAAACAGGAACTGTCTCCCCACCCCATCTCTGCACACACATACAGGTCTTAAACAGTCCCCCCCCCATCTCTGCACACACATACAGGTCTTAAACAGGAACTGTCTCCTGTCCCCACCCCATCTCTGCACACACATACTTAAACAGGTCTTACAGGTCTTACCCCATCTCTGCACACACATACAGGTCTTAAACAAGAACTGTCTCCTGTCCCCACCCCATCTCTGCACACACATACAGGTCTTAAACAGAACTGTCTCCTGTCCCCACCCCATCTCCCCATCTCTGCACACACATACAGGTCTTAAACAACTGTCTCCTGTCCCCACATCTCTGCAGGTCTTAAACAAGAACTGTCTCCTGTCCCCACCCCATCTCTGCACACACATACAGGTCTTAAACAAGAACTGTCTCCTGTCCCCACCCCATCTCTGCACACACATACAGGTCTTAAACAGAAACTGGTCTGCACACACATACAGGTCTTAAACAAGAACTGTCTCCTGTCCCCACCCCATCTCTGCACACACATACAGGTCTTAAACAGGAACTGTCTCCTGTCCCCACCCCATCTCTGCACACACATACAGGTCTTAAACAAGAACTGTCTCCTGTCCCCACCCCATCTCTGCACACACATACAGGTCTTAAACACACATAAGGTCTTAAACAAGAACTGTCTCCTGTCCCCACCCCATCTCTGCACACACATACAGGTCTTAAATGGGAACCTGTCCCCACCCCATCTCTGCACACACATACAGGTCTTAAACAAGAACTGTCTCCTGTCCCCACCCCATCTCTGCACACAGGTCTTAAACAAGAACTGTCTCCTGTCCCCACCCCATCTCTGCACACACAGGTCTTAAACAAGAACAGTCTCCTAATCTCTGCACACACATACAGAACTGTCTCCTGTCCCCACCCCATCTCTGCACACACATACAGATCTTAAACAAGAACTGTCTCCTGTCCCCACCCCATCTCTGCACACACATACAGGTCTTAAACAGGAACTGTCTCCTGTCCCCACCCCATCTCTGCACACACATACAGATCTTAAACAAGAACTGTCTCCCATCCCCTTCTTCACCTAGCTTCCTTTCCAGTTACTAGAGCACCCCCCACACATATATTTTCTCTCGCTCTTCTTCATGTTTTTTCTATTTCTTTTTCACAAGCCTTTTCTAAATTGGGGTGGATTTTTTTCTCACAAGTTCGATTCCCTAGTACCTATGTAAAGCCAGACTCACAAAGTAGTGCATGCATCTGGAGTTTGTGTGTAATAGAGCGGCCCTGGTGTTTCTGTATTCATTAATTCTCATTGTCTCTCATGCGCTCTCTAATAAATACATTAAAAATATTTTAAAATACTCAAATAGCACTGGGACTATAGCTCAGTTGGTAGCAACTTGCCTAACATGCTCCAAGCCCTGGATTTGATCCTGAGTTCTTTATCAATTGGGCTTAGTGGTACATGCCTATAATCCTAGCACTTGGGAGGTGGAAGAAGGAGATTCAAGAATTTAGGTAATCTTTGGCCATGTGGTGAGTTTGAGGACAGCCTGAGCTACATAAGACATTATCTTTCAAAGCAAAATATACTAGCTGGGGAGATGGCTTAGTGGCTAATAGCATTTGTTGCAAGCCTGAGGACCTTTGATTCACATGAACAGCTGGGCCATAGCCAGGCATGTCTATAGCCCCAGTCCTGTGGGGAACAGAGACTGGAGAACCACTGGGGCTCTCAAAAAAAAAAAAAAATGGAAGAGTCCAAAGTCCCTGAGAGTCCATCTCAGGGCTCTCTACCCCTCTTCATGGGTGATGTGCCTTGGAGAATATTTAGTGCCTGGCTAAAGAATGGCTCACTGTTACTCCCTTCCCTAACCTTTCACTTCAAAACAGGGAAGGTTTGTTGTGCTTAGCCTAGCACAAAGTGGGCACCCCTATATGCAAATGTGTACATACAGGTTTAATTCGATTTGATTCTGACACCTAAAAAAATTGCAAGTCAGGCATGTAGCACAAGCCTGTAATCCCAACACACCGGAAGCTGAGGCAGGAGGATGCTGAGTTAGAGGCCAACTGTTAGAATTACAAGGCAAGACCCTGTCTCAACAAACAAACAAATTTAATACAGTTCATCTCCTCTCAAAAGATGGAAAGGTTGGACACCAACATGGCAGTAACATATTAAAGTTGGGTGATGTCTGGCCCTGATGGTGGGGCAAGATGACTGCTCCTCGTCACCAGAGCCCACCAAGCTCTCTGATTTGTGTGGCTTGCCTGACAACTGTGGTATTTGGGTTTCTGAACCAAGTACCTCAATCTTCTTCTCTTCTGTATATGCAAAGACCCAGTGTAGAGATGATTTTTCCACTGATCTAAAATATACTAACACCCCAATTTAGATAGTACTTTGGTGTTAACTATATTTTCCACCTTGTTGAAAAAATGTTATATGGTATATTGAAATTTTCCCTACCCCACCACCCTATAAAGGTGGTGGGTTTTTTTGTTGTTGTTGTTTTGTTTTTTGGGGTTTTTTGTTTGTTTGTTTTATTTTTTGGCTTTTAGAGATAGGGTTTTGCTCCAGCTCAGGCTGACCTAGCATAGTCTCAGGATGGCCTTGAGCTCACAGTGATCCTTCTGCCTCTGCTTTCCAAATGCTGGGATTAAAGGCATGCACCACCTCGCCCCTCAGCTCTTCTTTCTTTTTTGAGATTCTGGGGATTGAGGCCAGGACATTACCTGCACTAAGCAAGCACTCCGCCACTGAGCCACACCCCTACCCTTTACAAAGTTTTGTTTTTATTGTTGCTAACAGTTTTATATTCAACATCTGAAATACCAACCATACAACTAACTATCTACCCTATGCCTTGGGGGATCATGCTAGCTGATTGTAAAATTGTAGCTGAGTAAGTTTCCTATCTTTTGTAAGTAGCTTTCAGCAATGTAGTCCCCACTTCCTCTAAAGCCTTGACATCATTTTTCCTGCCTATCCCAATATGCAAACAGCTTGACCTTCAATTTCCTCCAGTGGGCCTTATCCCTGAGTTTAGGAATCCAGGACTTCATGCCTGTTAGGCAAGCATTCTTCTGCCGAGCTATATCCCAGCCTAATCGTGCAAACTTTCGCATTGGTGGCATTAGACCATCTGTATCATTGCTTTTACCATCTCCAAGGATAGAGCAGAATCTAGAGCTATGGATCTCAAACCACAGATTCATTTGAGAAACGCAGATTCATTTGAGAAATGCTAAGAGCCGACCCCAGGCCTGCTGAATCAAATCTGCCTTTTAACAACTTAACAAGCACATTCAAAATAAAGCAAAGCAATTTCTTTAGTAAAAAGAACTGTAAAGTTCATAAAAGAGGGTGCTGTGACAATGACTGAGAGGCGACTTGACAGAGTAGCTATTCTAGAATGTTCTGATTTCAAGATATATTTCCACTCTTAAAACTTGAGTACCCCAGTGAAGATTTTGGTTATACCTATCAGTATTTACAATATTGGAAATTAAAACTATTAGCTGGGCATGGGTGGCTCATGTCTAAAATTCCAGCACTTGAGAGACTGAGGAAGGAGGACAGCTGTGAGTTCAAGGTTGGTCTGGACTACAGAGTGAGTTCAGATCAAACTGGGCCACAGGGAGACTCCAAAACTAAAACAAAACTAAAACTAAAAATAAAAAAGGTTCAGTAATTAAAGGTACTTGCTTGCAAAAATTAAAAAAAGAAAAAATAAATTAAAACTACTAGTTTAGAAATATATGTAGTCAGACATGGTGGCATATGCCTTTAATTTCAGCACTCAGGAAACTGAGGTAAGAGGATCACTGTGAATTCAGGATCAGCATGGGCTACAGGGTAAGATTCAGGTCAGCCTGGGCTAAAGTGAGACCCTAATTTTTTTTAAAAAAATAAGTGAATAATAATATATCTGATTCATTTAAAAATAACAAATGTGGGCAATGGTGTTACCAGAATTAAAGACAGAACCTGTGCCCTAGTAACCCTAACATGTCAGCCTCAGCCACCTGCCCTAAATAAGCAAATTTAAAAGAGCAAAACTAGGGGTGGGGAGATGACTCAATGGTTGAAGTCACTTACTTGCAAAGCCTAATGACCAGAGTTTGATTCACTAGCACCCATGTAAAGCTGGACACAAAGTGGTGTGTGCATCTGTGATTCCAATGTGCCTACAGCAATGGGAAGCAGAGCCAGGAGAAGCTGAAGCTGGAGGGTCAGCTAGACTTGCATTTGTTTGCAACAAGAGACCCTACCTCAAAGAAGGTGGAGGAAAAGCACAGACACCTTGAGGTTGTCCTCTGACCTCCACACGTGTACAATGGCACATATGTGCCCACACACACACACACACACACAGACATATATATATACATACCCACACGTGCAAATAAAAAAGAGCCAAATTAATAGTATAAAGCAGTATTCAATGTGGTCACACTGGGAAAAGGGACAAAGAGGTCCAGTGAACACCCTTTGATGTCCAGATATGAGTTATAAGTTTAAACAGAGAGCCAAGAGTATGTGCATAGCTAAGCAGTTCTGGTCAAGGTGTGGTCTGGCTGTGTGGTTTGAGCATAAAATGTCCCCCATAGGTTCATGTCTTTTGAATCCTTGGTCCCTAGCTGGTGGAAATTTGGGGAAGTTGTGGAGCCTTTTGGAGATGGAGTCTTGCTGGAGGAGTTATGTCACTGGGGGAGGACCCTGGTGATTTATTGATTTATTTATTCGTTCATTCATTTATTTATTTTGAGGCCCGGTCTCACTCTAGTTCAGGCTGATCTGGAACTCACTGTTGTAGGCCAGGCTGACCTTGAACTCACTGCAATCCTCTAACCTCAACCTCCCAGAGTGCTAGCATTAAAGGTGTGTGCCACCATACCAGGCTGAACCTTGAGGTCCTGCCCACTGAATGTTTAGAGAGCTAGCTCACTCTTGCTGCTCCCACCCTGCTGATGATGTAGGAAGATGTGAGCCAGATGCCTGCTCTGCCATGCTTGCTTCACCATAATGAAGTTTCCTTCAAACTGTAAGCCTGAAATAAACCCTTTCCTCTCATAAGCTTCTCCTGGTCAAGTGTTTTGTCCCAGCAATGAGAAAGGAACTGCAACACACTTGTAATTGTCTCGGCTCCAGTCTGTCCTGAGAGGTGATCTAACAAGTTGTACGCACTGTGTGAAATCTCTTTCCAGGAGACAAGTTTCTCTTCTGGCAGGCACCAGACTTCAGTCTTTTCTTTCTCCCAGCATGAAGTTCCTAGAGGAAATGTCAATTATTTGCGGTGCCTTATTTCAATAATTTGATAATCAAAGGCAGTGTCTCTTTAGAATATCTTAACACCTGTGAGTGGCACACATGGCTATAATTCCAGGAGCCCAGAAAGGAAAACTGGAATTGGAAGCCAACCTGAGTTACAAATCTTGTTTCCAAAAACAAAAACAAACAAAAAAAACACCATAAAGGTTGTGCAACGAAAGCATCACAGCAAATTCTAGTCATGAGTTGGTCGTAGAGCAGCCGCTCTCTGAGCCTCGGTTTCCCTATCTGTTCTATTAGGAAGATTGTCTTTAGCATTCCAGCCCCTGCCTCAGCCCGCTCTTCCAGCCCTCTGAAAATCTCTAGCAAGTCCCAGGGAGAATTTTAGAGCGATTCTCTTCCTTGCCAGCAGAGGGCGATGGAGACCAGCCCAGGCTGGACCACTTCTGCCCCTGAAAGTGGTTGACCGCCTCCCAATCCAGACACAGGGTTCCCTCGTGATCGGGGCGGTTTCCTTGGCACCAGCTGGCACTAGGTATCCCAGGCCACCTGGACCGTCCCCAAAGAGCAGCAGGAAACCCCAGGAGCCTTCCACATTGACACGTTCATGGCCAGGATTTGATGCTCAGATTCTCCTCATCTTAGTCTAGGAAGAGCCACGGAATTAGAGGCGGGGATGGGGATGGCAAAGACCCTACCCATCCCACATCCCTACTGTTCCTTTGGGTGAGGAACCACCTAGAAGCTGTTGACTCCAAAGGGAAAACTGGGCGGGGTGGCCGGAAGGGAACAAGACAGAGGGCTGCGCCAGGTCCCCAAGGACTGCCTTCTGGCTGGCGCGGAGCTGCGCTTGCATCAGCGCCTGCCTGGGTTGGGGCAGAGTCCTGGCCACCGGCGACGTCAGCTTCTTTCCCAGAAGAATTCCACTTCCTGCGGCCAGGGCCCAGGCAGTGTGGGGGCGGGGGGTTTTGGTTTCTTAGGATGACACCACACAGCTCATTTGCTGCATCTCCTCATTCGCACACTCTGTTGTCATGGAGACGAACAGCATCCTAGCAGCCTTGGCAAGGTTAACCTCCAACCCCCCCTCCCCTGGGAAGTGACCGGGCCACGGGCCACTCAGGAAGTCACCTAAGGTGCTGGGCCAAGGAAGCAGAAGCCACCGGTTCTGGATCTGCCCTGGGATGGGGGTAGGGGGCAGCTGGACCAATGACCATGCTGTAGAGTAGGAGTACGCTTTCAAAGTATTCTTCCTGGCCGGGGGGGGGGGGGGGGTCTCAGAAACATCCCTGAACACATCACAGCTGGCAAAAGTGACTTTATTCCGCCTCATCTTCCTGTCCTTCTCTTCCTTCCCTCCCTCTTTTCACTCCCCTCCCCGCGCCTGCGGAGCTGTTCTTATGAATCTTTAAAGAGTCTCTGGCCTCATCCGCTCTCAGCTCTCAGTTTGTTTTAACTCACTTGGGTAAACATTTGTTTTGAGAACTCAGTATGTGCCAGGCAGAGAAGGGTTGCTAATCCACAGCAGTGGCCAACAGGGAGGGAGCAGTTGCAAAGTTGCACAGAGAGATACTCAAGCTTCATCATGACCTTACAAAGTGGATTTACAGAGCTCTTTCCGGCTCAAATGAGACCTGCTAGGAAACAAGATCCAATCAGAGCTCTAAACTCTTTAACCCTTGCTAGGAACCACCCAAACACCAGTTACATGGTAAGCATGCTTTTTCTTCTGTGATGCATGTTGACTGCACTAAGACCATGCCCTTGTTCTTTAATTATGGGTTAATAATTTGAGAGGATTAGAACAAAAATAACCCTTAACAAATATATATGTTATGGGCTGGAGAGATGGCTCAGAGGTTAAAGATGCTTGCTTGCAAAGCCTGGCAGTCTGGGTTCAATTCTCCAGTGCCCATGTAAAGCCACATGCACAAAGTGGTGCATGCAGTGGCAGGAGGTGGTGGTGCACCTATTCTCTCTCTCTCTCTTTCTCTCTTTTTCTTTCTCTCTAAAATAAATAAATATTTTAGAATATTAGAGTATATTTTAAAGTGGAAGAAATCGATAATGATACAAACACAGCCAACACTGGCCATTCAATGCCAGGTATGGGCTAAGCCTGCTACAATGATTTCCACGTTTAGTACTCACAAGTTTAGGAAGTCACTTTTGGTGTTCACATTGCAGATAAGGAAACTGAGGCACAAAGAGATGAAATAATTTGCTCATGCCTTGCAGCTAATAATACTTAATAATTAATAAAACAATATCTTAATCCATAGCAGGCATGTAAAACACCTGTACTGTTCTTTGGAGGGAGAGAGAACAAATTGTATTTGCAAATACCCTGGGAAAACTCCATTTCATTTGATACATTTCTACTTAAGATGGATGATGAAGCCAGGTGTGGTGGCACACACCTTTAATCCCAGCACTGGGGAGGCTGAGGTAGAAGAATTACTGTGAGTTTGAGGCCACCCTGAGACTACACAGTGAATCAGGTCAACTTGGGCTACAGTGAGAACCTAACTCAAAAGATAAATAAATAAATAAATAAATAAATAAATAAATAAATAAATAAATTTATTTATTTTTAAAAAGGTCTATGATGATTTAAAAGGAGGCTAGGGAGCTGGCACATACCTTTAATCGCAGCACTTGGGAGGCAGAGGTAGGAGGAACACTATGAGTTTGAGGCCACCTGACTACAGAGTGAGTTCCAGGTCAACCTGTCTGCTATAGTGAGACCCTCCCTCAAAAAAATGGCCTGGGAGATGGCATAGTGGTTAAGGCATTTGTCTGCAAAGCCTAACGACCTGGGTTCAATTCCCCAGTACCCATGTAAAGCCAGATGCACTAAATGGTGCATGTGTCTGGAGTTTGTTTACAGTAGCTTGAGGCCCTGGCATGCCCATTCTGTCTGTCTGTCTCTCTCTCCCTACAAATAAAGAAATAAAATTATTTTAAAAATAAATTTAAAGCCGGGTATGGTAGCACACACCTTTAATTACAGCACTCAGGAGGCAGAGGTAGGAGGATCACCATGAATTTGAAGCCATCCTGAAACTACATAGTGAATTCCAGGTCAGCTTGGGCTAGAGTGCAACCCTATCTCAAAAAACCAAAATAAATTTTGAATAGGAAGTTGGGGGTTATATTCATTTCATTATTTTTTTCTCTATAAGGACAAAGCACAGACAGTGTTAGAACATACTTGTGGGGCATTTTAGAATATAGAAAACACTTTCTATATTCCAGGATTTAACTTCTTCACAGCACCTCTAAGCAGTATTCAGAATAGGATAGCTCAGACCCCATTTCTACATGAGCAACTTTAATAAAAGACTCAAAGCCCTGGGCATGTAGCTCAGTGGGTAGAGTGCTTGCCTAACATGCACAAAGCCTTGGGTTTGATCTCCAGCAATGCATAAAAATGGGTGTGGCGACACACAGGCCTGTAATCCCCGCACTTGGAAGGTGGAAGCAGGAGAATTAGAGAAGTTCAAAGCCATCCTCAGTGTAAATTTGAAGTCAACCTAGGATGCAGGAGACCTTGTTTCAAATAAAATGAATAAAATAAAATAAAATAAAATAAAATAAAATAAAATAAAATAAAATAAAAAGTACTCAAAGCTGGGTATGATGCCCAGCACTGTGGGGATGGAGGCCAGGGGAGTCATGACTTCAAAGCTAGCTCAGGTTACCTAGCAAGAGCTTGTCTCAAAAACAAACAAACAAACAAACAAACAAGAAAAAATCTCAAGATTAAACAACCCACAATAGCCAACCAATGTAACTAACTCCAAATGATCATTGGCAGATGAATGGATAAATGAAATGGAACATATACTAGAACATTGGCTGTAGAAAGGAATAATGTGCAGGGACATGTCCCACCACAGACACACCTCGAAGACAGGATGCTAAGTAAGTTGGGCTCCACCAGAATCATAGAGTACGATCCCATCTACATGAACTATCTGAAATAGACACATGTATACACAGAGAAGCAGAGTAGAGGTTCCCAGCGATGAGGAAAGGGGATAGGATATTTTTGTTGGATATTCTTTTTTTCTTTTTATGAGAGAGAGATTTGGCACATCAGGGCCTCCAACCACTGAGGTCGAACTCTAGATGCATGCACCACCTTATGTGCCTGTGTGACCTTGTGCACATCTGTCACCTTGTGCGTCTGGTTTATGTGGGTTCTGGGGATATTGATAGTTCAGTTTGTGATGATGAAAGCTCTAGAAACAGTGATGGCTGACAGCTCTGTGAAGGTTACTAATGATACTAACACAAACTCAAAAATCCTTAAAATGGTAAATTTTGTGTTGCATATATTTTACCACAATGAAAAAAATTAAAAAAAGAGAAATTAAACCACATCAGCAATACTTTTTTCCTTCACTGCAAATCTAACCCAGGGCCTTGCACTTCCTGCACACTCTGCCACTGAGCTGTATCCTCAGCCCAGCTCCATTCTGTTTTGTTCTATACTTTTGTATTTATCATTTAGATACATGTGCATAATGCATTTTGATCAGTATCCCCTCCCATTACCTTTTATTGTCTGCCCTGTCTTGATCCCCTTCTACTGAACCCCTTCTAACCAACTAATTCCTATTTTATTTGATGCATTAAAAATTTTTTTTTATTTACTTAAGAGAGCGTGTGTGCATGCCAGGGCCTCTAGCCACTACAACAAACGAACTCCACATGCATGTGCCACCTTGTATATCTGGCTTTATGTGGGTATTTGGGAATTGAACCAGGGTCCTTAAGTTTTCAGGCAAGTGCCTTAACCGCTGAGCCATTACTCCAGCCTTTTATCTGATGTCCTTTTCCCCCTCCTCCATCATCCATGATGGAATGTTGAGAGCCCAATACTGTGCTGGTCTTGTGCAGGTAACGACAGCCACTGTGAGGTCATGAATGCAATGACCACTTCACATCCAAATGACAGCTTTCCAAAGCACTCCTCCCATCCTTTAGCTCTTAACATTCCTCCAGCCCCACCCCTCTTCCACACTGTTCCCTTGAGCCTTGGAGGGTGTGATATAGATGGCCCACTTAGTGCTGAACACTAAATAGTCATTTATTCTCAACACTTGAATGAGTTTTGAATCTCCCTAATAGTTACCACATTGTGCAAAAAGCAGCTCTTCAACCAAAGGTGACAGCAGCACTAATCTATGGACATAAGCCTAACTATTTAGACAGCAAGTGAATATGTACAACATATCCCCTTAGTCAAACAGCAGTAGCAGCTTCCTCACTAGGGCCTATGATCTTACCAGCCATAAGCTTTTGACTAGGTTTTCAGTACCAGGTATGCATTTTCTATATGGAAAAGGCCTAAAATCCAATGAGGGAGCAGTTGCTTACCCTCAGAAAAGTCATGCCACTATTACAGCAGGGGGCACATTTTGCCTGGCTAATTGGTTGTGTACCTCACGGTGCCCACTGCTGTGTCAGGCTGTGGGTGACTTTTCTATCGCAGCAGCTTGCATAGCACCTTCCAGCACTATGGCAGCTAGCCAGCAAGGAAGAGGCTTTCAGTTCATTTCCAGCTTGATTTTCAGTGTCCTGCAGCCAAAGCATGTGATGTATTCAGTAATAGAGTCTTACCATCCAGTTCTGGTGGGCAACCAAGAGCATCCAGCAGTCACCATTCTTATTCAACTCTTTCTTGTCAAAGAAAATTTCTTGCACCCTAATTCAAGACCCATTTCTCAATTGCCTGAGCAGCTGACTCCACTTGAAAGAAAACGTCATGCCTTTAAAAATAGCACAATTGTGTGTTTTCATCAAACATAGGAGGCTGGCATTCCCCTCAGGTATTCCAAATGATTGAGATTTGGCTGGTAGGGAAGAGAATCTGGCGGTGAGTCACTGGTTGGGCAGGTGAGGTCATTATGGGGTGACCGTCTGCATGGAGCAGCCTTCCCAGCCTCTTGGCTCAGGGGGGTGGCTGGGTCACCAGTCGGCTGAGCTGCAAGTCTGGCTTCTCTGCTGTGAGCAGCAGTGGGAGACATTCCTCTTGATGACTCAGTGGCTTGTCTCCCCCAGCAGATGGGTTCTCCAGTAACTGAAGCCAACTCCAAGGTCAAGACCTGAGCTACCAAGTCATGGTCCTTGAAGAAGAGCATGAAGACACACATCCTTAGAAAAAGGGAGAGGACTTGTTTTCTCTTGTTGGAATGCTAAATATCTAAGACATGAAGGAATGATTCTTCTTATCTTGATGATCCTAAGACAACTCAGGAGACTAGCCCATGGAAGGGAGAACAAATATTTATTGAATGAGTACTACATCGGAGGAGTTTGATTTCAAGAACAATCCTAAACTATGAGTAAAAATGTATATGTTCTTACATTTCATCAAGTTTTGTGTTCTCTGAGGAACATCAAAACTAGAGCTTCCTATTTTCATAGAATTGGCAGAGATTTTATGCTAACAACCATAGTACACACACACACCACACACACACACACACACACACACAAACATTGTAATGTTGCTGGGCATAGATATGCATTTGGGAGGCAAGAGGATCCACAGTTCAAGACCAGCTTCAGATCCATAGTCCCATAGTAATAGCTAGTGTAGGTTACATGAGATCCCATCTCAAAAAAAAAAAAAAAAAAAAAAAAAAAGCCTACTTATAAAAAGAAAAAAAAAGAATCATTATGTTTACACAGATAAATAGGTTGTTCATACATGATTAATATTGTTTGGCATAGTGATACATACCTGTAATCCCAGGTCCTGTTGGAGGGCTATGGTAAGGGATTTCACGTTTGAAGCCAGCCTGTGCTACATACCAATATCCTCTCTGAAAAAGAGAGAAGTTAGACTGGAGAGATGGCTCAGTAGTTAAAGGGGCTTGCTTGCAATGCCTATTGGTCTGGGTTCGATTCCCCAGTATCCTAGCCCTAACCTCCTTCCCAGTTCCTTGACTCCACTCCCTTTCTCCCTCATTCTTATCTATTTCTGTTTCACAAGCCTCATCTAAATTGGGGTTTATTCTTTCTCACAAGTTTAAGTTCCCAGTCTTCATGTAAAGCCAGGCACACAAAGTGGCACATGCATCTGGAGTTTGTTTGCAGTGGCAAGAGGCCCTGGTGTGCCCGTACTCTCTTTCTCTCTCTCCCTCTTTCTGCCTCTCTCAAATAAATTAATATAAATGTTTCAAAAAGAAAATGAAAAGTATAGGAGATGTAGCTCAGTTGGTAGAATGCTTGCCTAGCATACACAAGGCCCTCAGTTTGATACCAGCACCTCATAAAACTGGGTGTGGTGGTGAATACATGTAATCCCAGCGCTTATAGGGAAGTATAGAAGTTCCAGGTCATCCTGGGCCACATAGTGAGTTTGAGGCCAGCCTGGACTACATGAGACCCTGTCTCAATAATAACAACAACAAAAAGGGGGGTGTAATGTGGAGAAGGGAATGTTCTAGACATGCTCATACACTTATTCAGCAGTTGTTAGTAACCTTATATTGTTTCATTATTCAAAACAAAAAAAGCGAGAAAATGAATATATTTGTTTTGTTTTTCTCTTTACTACTTTAGTCTTTATATTGTTAAGTCAACCGGATATGGCTTGAGGTACATGAGCCTTAAGTTCAGAGGAGCCTTGGATCAGCCAGTGAGGACTTCTGGTTGGAAGACAGCATCCAAATGATCTAGAAGGAAGAAAATCCAGCAGATGGATTCAGGCAGAGCCGTATCCAGGTCGTTAGATGGTAGTGTTGGGGAGTATGTTAGTTTTTATCACTCAGCTCTGTCTTCCTATATCCCCCCAAATGGCAGTACCTTTAGGCTTTCATTCTACCATATAACCAATAACCTCATTAGAAAGAAATCTTCCCTTTCTATAAAAATGTCAGTATTTAACTCTGGCCTGGTGTGAGTCACATATTCACCCCTAGGCCTGGGGATGGTGTGAAATCTACCTGAGCCTTACAGACTGAAAAAGAGACAGGTGCTGTTCCCAAAATAAAAGGGAATGGTTGCTAGGCAGACAAAAACAATAGGTGACCCTCCCTGCATGCCTGTGGGAGAGACAATTGGTAGTAAATATGCCACGTTCCTGCTTTCTCACAACCTGGTGAGTCATGCTGGTGTGGTGGAATGTGTGCACTCTGGACTTCTGAGCTGAAATGGCTCTTGGCTAGCTGTGTGGCCTCAGGCAGCTCACTGAAAACCCATTGCATTTGTAACTGAGCTGAGCTGGTTTGAACATTAGGCATGTGTTAGGTATAGTATATGTTATCCTGCCTGTACACAGTTCTGGTATTGGGGATCATAGTGCATGCTAAGCAGGTACTCTACCTCTGGGGGACAGGCTTAACCCTTCAGAGTAATTATTATTGACTCCATCCTACACATGAAAAAACTGAAGACCTGACAGAATGCATGACCTATCCAAGGTCACAAAACTAGCAAGAGCCCCTCCAATCTAGAGCACTGTGATTCAAATTGGCCTCTTTGGACCTTACTCTTCTCCCTAGCATGAGGTGAAAGAGACCAAGGAAAAGAAAGGGAAACAGTAAAATGCTTGAATGGAGTATAGCTTAGTGTTAGTGTCTGCCTAGCATTCAAGAGGCCTGGGTCCAATGCCCAGCACCACAAACAACAAAAAACGCAACAAAATATTTATAATGCAATAATTCTAGTTCCCTTCGATTCTACTCTTTTTTAAAGGTAGTTTAAGATTTTATTTTTATTTATTTATTTATTAGAGACAGAGAGAGAGAGAGAGAGAGAATGGGCGCGCCAGGGTCTCTAGCCACCATAAACGAACTCCAGACGCATGTGCTACCATGTGCATCTGGCTTACGTGGGACCTGGAGAATCAAACCAGGGTCCTTAGCCTTCAAAGGCGTGTGCCTTAACTGCTAAGCCGTCTCTCCAGCCCGTCTTTTTTTTTTTTTTTTTTAAGGTAGGGTCTCAATCTAGCCTAGGCTGACCTGGAATTCATTATGTAGTCCCTGGTTTACCTCAAACTCACAGTGATCCTCCTACCTCTGCCTTCTGGATGCTGGGATTAAAGGTGTGTACCACTATGCCTCAAATGGCATAGCGTTGAACTCTTGCCTTTACCTTCCATTTACTGTAATCACAGATATGTTCCATCATGCCCAGTTGTAAGCATTAAGATTTTTCCTGCCTCTCTTCCTCTCTCTTTTTCTTTTTTCCTTCCTTTCCTCCCTCCCTCCCTCTCTTCTTCTCTCTCTTTCTGTTTTTTTTTTCTTTGAGTTGGGGACTCACTCTATCCCAGGCTGACCTGGAACTCACTCAGTAGTCCCAGGCTGGCTTTGAACTCACAGTGATCCTCCTAGCTCTGCTGGAATTAAAGGCATATGCTACCATGCCTAGCTCCTTTCTTTGTTTTCAGTTTTGGAGCTTAGTCTCAGGGCCTTCTACATGCAAATCAAGTGTCTGTCCTACCACTGAGCAACAAACCCCCACCAGCACTTTTGTTCATTGTTTTAAAGCCTCACCCTCATAAATATGACTACCACTCCTAAGGCCATGGTCCCTGGCACCACTGGGAAGGGGAAACCAAGGCAGGTAGGCCTCTTTCTCCTCCAACCTCCTACATGTGTGCTCTGTAATCTCTGCTCCCAGGTTTTACCAATCTATGTAACCTGAGTCCTGGCTCCAGGGAGGTCTGCCCCATCCAGAGGCCACTCTCACAGGCCAGTTCAGCTTCAGCCTTCCCAAACTCCTGCTTTACTGCTCCTCCACCTCCTGCCTGCCTGGTGAGCCTGCTCAGTGGCCTGTAGAAAAACAGGTACAGTGAGTAGGCTATGCTGTGGGTTTAGGGATGAGTACCCTCCATTTGGGGCATGTAACTAGAAATGAGGATTTTAGAGGTGAACTGAGGCCTATACAGATCCTGCATGGACGCTGCAGGGGACCTTCTGGGCAGATGTGGGATAAGACCTAGAGTTACTCTTGCTGAAAGTGGAGAATTTTGGAAAGCAGTAAACCCTTAGCACATAAATAATCAGTTTTCTGGAGTGTTCTGGCTTGGTAACAGGAAGTCCACCTAGGTAACAGAGCCACTGCTGAATGTACGCTGCTCCCCCTGCTGCTCATGGATGGCTTGTGAGCATGTCTAAAGTGCTCTGCACACACTATGTTCCTGTTTGGTGTGGGAACCCCCTTGGGTCAGTCTTCCTGACTGCTTCTCATTCTTCCCTCTCCAACCCAGGGCATAAGTATTGACAAAGTCAATTCTGAGAAGGCTCATATGAATTAAAGAGAGAATGCAAGGCAGAGAGGAAAGAGGGCATGTTGACAAGCTCACACTGCATATTATACCAACCCTGAGAAAGAGTGTAAATAACATCCATTTTATAGATGGGGAAACTGAGGCTCACAAAGGTTACTTCACAGGAAGATGCAATGGCTACTCGCTGAAGTATTTTGTCAGAAGATTTGAATCACCCCAAGAAGCTTGGCAGCCAGAGGCACGCTGATTTCCTCACTTCCAGCTTCTTAGAACTTGACAGTGTACCAAAGTACCTGGGAACTCTGGGAATGTGGTCCAATTCTGCAGATCTGGAGAGGGGGAGGCTCCTGGGAACAGGATTTATTCTCCTCCTTGAACATGCTAGTGCAGGCTGTACCACTGAGCTCGCTCCAGCTCTGTTCCCAGGGGATAGCACTTGCAGCCTGCCTTCCTCAAGAACTCCCAAGGGCAGACAGCTGAATTCTCCATGCAACCGGCAGTGCATAAAATCTCGTAAATTGGGCTAGGGAGATGGCTCAGCCATTAAAGGCACTTGCTTGCAAAGCCGCCTGGCCTGGGTTCAAATGCCCAGTATCCATGTAAAGCCAGATGCACAAAGTGGCACATGTGTCTGGAATTCATTTACAGTGGCTCACTCTCTTTGTCTACATCTTTCTCTTTCTCTCAAATAAATAAAAACATTTCTTTTCCAGGTCAGCCTGGACCAGAGTGAGACCCTACCTCGTAAAACCAAAAAAAAAAAAAAAAAAAAAAAACACAAAAAAACATTTCTTAAAACCTCACATCTCTCACTGGAGAGATGACTTTGCAGTTAAGGCACTTTCCTGGGAAGCCTAAGGACCCAGGTTTGATTCCTCAGTACCCACGTGAGCCAGATGCCCAAGGTGGCACATATGCTTGGAGTTCCTTTGCAGTGGTTGGATGTCCTGGCACACCCATTCTCTCTATTTGCCTTTCTCTCTCCTCCTCCTCCTCTCCCTCTCAAAATAAGTAAATAAATATTTTTAAAATACATATCTTAAATCTTATAAATTATTTTTTTCTATTGAAAGAATATTTTGGGGCCTGGGGAAATGGCTTAGCAGTTAAGGCATTTGCCTGGGAAGCCTAAGGACTCCAGTTCAACTCTCCAGAACCCACGTAAGCCAGATGCACAAGGGGGCCCATGCGTTGGAGTTCATTTGCAGTGCTGAAGGCCCTGGCATGCCCATTCTTTTTATCTGCCTCTTTCCCTCTCACTCTCAAATAAATAAATAAATAAATAATTTTTTAAAAGAAGAATATTTTGGAGCCAAATAATGTACCTTAGGAGGTATTGGGGATTGAACCAGGGTCTCCCACATGCTAGCCAACCAATGAGCCAAACCCTCAGCCCTCTTTGTACTTTTTGGTTTGAAAGAATATCTCAGTAAATTGCCCAAGCTGGTCCTAAACTTTTGATCCTTCTGCTTTAGCCTCCCAAGTGGAAGCTTACAAATGTTCACCAACCTGTCAAATACACCATACACACAAACACAGGTATTTACAGGAATTTGAGGTATGGGGTGGGAGAATGAAAAAGGCTCTTAATATCCCAGGCTAGCTCTAAATATATGATCTTCCTGCCCCCTGCTCCCCAAGGCTGAGATATTCTATCCGCCCCACGACAACTGACTCAAAGAGAATACATTTTAAAAATTGATTTCACCTGGGCTAGGGATGTAGCTCAGTGATAGAGTGCTTGCCTAGAATGTGAGAGCACCTGGGTTTTCCCCCTGCACAGAAAAAATAAAGTAAAATAAATAAATCACATGTTCCTGTGCGCGTGTGTATGTGTGTATTTAGAGGCTATATTCCCAACCTTCAGCTGTGCCTTTTTACTTTTGTAATTTAGAAAACAGAACATTATTCATGTGGCTCCCGTTGTATTTTAGTGAACAGCTTGTGGTCTAGGGCAACCAGGCTGGGGTGATGTGGGCCCCTAGGGGCTATTTGGCACTGTTTGGAGACATTTTTAGTTTGGTTGTCATAACTAGTGGGGTTGCTACTGACATCTGCTGGGATGCAACCAGGGATCTTGTTAAGCTTCAGATCATGCACACAACAACTCTTTCCGACCAAGAATTATCCACTCCTACATGGCAGTGATGCCGAAGTCCAGGAGGTCTGATCTAGAACCAGCCCTACTGCCTCTGAAATTGTTTTATTATTTTGTCTGCCGTCCACCATAAACCTCATGAGCTCCTTGAGATCTGAGGCCTTGCCTGCACTGGCAACCCAGCTGCCAGTGCCTTTCTTTACAGTCACTCAAGCCAGCCCAGTGGTTGGAATTCATGCATACAAATGAGCTCAGGCCCACCAGGCAAGGTCCTCAAACGCCGCGAGGCCGCTGCGCCCTGAACCACGCAGAGACAAGGCCCGCGGACGCTGGGGTTTTGATGGATGGCGCTGCACCAAGCAGCCTATCAGCGGGCGGGCCGCATCCAGAGCCGAGCTGGGCTGCAGGGGCTCTGCGCCTCGCCCCGCCCCGCCCCGCCGCTCTTTCATCTCGGGCGGGGACCGCCCACCGGCCTCCAGTCCCGGCTGCTTCGGTTTGCACCGACTCCAAGCCCCTCCCAGGAGGGGTTGCAGAGGGGGACCGCGGCTCGTTTGATCCGCCGCCCTGCCCTCGCTGTTGCCCGGTGCAGAGCCCAGGCTGCGACTCCGGAGCGTCACCTCCCAACCTCTCCCTTGCAAGAGGCCTGTGGGTGGGGAGGGCGAGGCCAAAAGAACAACGCGGGTCCACCCAGGGCGTGCAAAGGACCGGAACCGGAGCAGATTAATTTCTCCAGTGTAGAGGTTCTGCAGCCTTCGGTCTTGGAAGCCGCGGTGCTGCGCCTTCTCCCTTTCCTCTTGTCCCTCCCAGGGTGGGGCCCTGTCCTGGTGGAAGTGGGGAGACCTGGGTTTGACCCTAGAGTGGGCTGTGTGAGCAAAAGTAGGTGCAAGAAGCCCTTCTGAGCTTTAGTTTTCCCCTCTGTGGATATGGGGAGAGAAATTGAGGTTAAAGGATTTTTAAATCTTCTCTAGAAAATAAATATATCTTTCCTCTGGGCTTCAAGATCAAGTCTGGCACCTGAAAGTGGCTCAGTGCTGCAATCATCCCTCCCTTTTTTTTTTTTTTTTTAAAGACAGGGTCTCACTACGTAGTCCAGGGTGGCCTCCACGTTGCAATCCTGCTGCAGCCATGCCAAATGTTAGGAATATAGGCAGAGACTACCATGCTAGGCACTGCTGACATCCCCTTGCCCCACTGGGCAAATACATCCTCCGCTTCAGCTGAGGTGACCCACCTTCAACCTTGCTCTCTTACCTACTCCTTGAATGCAACAGTCTGTACTTCAGAGTTTTCTAGAGCACTCCTGACAAGCATGGTGTAGATCACATGTGTGGTTTCTTTCCTGTCTGCCCTTCACCAAGTCACTTACCCTTCTGATGTATTGAAAAGAAGTGAATAGCGTTAAGTCCTGACTTACGGGATTGTTGTTGTGGGTAAATGAAATTGATGCTTACAGAGTCAACCCAGAAAAACACCAAGGAGGAAAGTTCTCTCCATTATTAGCCTTTTGGGAACCCGTTCTCACTTGTGTCACAGGGTTCATGAACTCAGTTGTTACCCTCTTCCAGGAAGCCTTCCCAGATTCCCTCCTGCAGTGGCTCAGGCAGCTGCCCCTCCTCATACTGGGCTCCCTTCAGGCACCACCCTTAGGGCCTGTTTACTGCCTGTTTCTTGTCAGCTCCTCTCTATAGGTTGTCACTTCCTCTAGTCTAAAGGCTAGAAAGAAACAGACTGCCTCCTGGCCCAAACCACCCGGATGCTTTTCCAGAATTACAGAAATGTGGAAATTTCCCAACTGGATGTTGAGCTGTGAAAATTGGCTGATTCTGTAAAAACAAGCAAACAAACAAACAAAAAAAAATCCCTCCCCCTTCTCTTCATATGGGTGTTGCTGCTCTTGCCCCTGTGCTGAGTCCAGGTGTCCTCTTATACTCTCCTCCTCACTTCCTAGAAACAGGCTCTCAAACTGAATCTGGAGCTTACCATTTTGAGAGCTACCTGGCTGACCAGCGAGCCCCAGTGATCCTCTTGATTGTGCCACCTTCCTACTGAGGTTACAGGCATGTGTGGCCACACCCAGCTTTTTAGGTGAGTACTCAGGAACTGAACTCAAGTTCTTATGCTTGCACTGAGCCATCTCCCCAGCCCCAGAACAGCCTTTTTTTTTTTTTTTTAATCTTTAATTGACATTTTGGCTACTGGGTCTCAAACCCTAGTCTTTCAGCATGTCAGGCTAAGTGCTATATCACTGAGACACACCACTAACCAACCCCTAGTTTTTTTTTTTTTTATTTTTTTATTTTTTTATTTTGTTTGAGGTAGGGTTTCACTGCAGCTCAGGCTGACCTGATACTTACTTTACTGTGTTTTACAATTTACAGACTAGCCTCAAACTCACAGCAATCCTCCTACCTCTGCTGGGATTAAAGGCGTGTGCCTTTACACTTGGCTCCTTTTTCATTTTTTGAGACAGAATCCTAGGCTGACTCCCCACAAGCCATATAGCAAAGGATGACCTTATACTTCCATTTCTTTCTCTAAAAAAAAAATTATTTGAGAGGGAGAGAGAGTGCACACCAGGGCCTCTAGCCACTGCAAATGAATTCCAAACACATGTGCCACCTTGTTTATCTGGTTTACATGGGTATTGGGGAATTGAACCTAAGTCCTTAGGCTTCACAGGCAAGCACCTCAACTGCTGAACCAAGATCGTTCCAAACAACAAAAATAAACAAATAAATAAATAAATTCAAAAAGGGATTGATTTCACAAAAAAAAAATGTCTGGATTTCTGGCTTGTGTTGGAAAACCAGAAACTGCTAACACAAAGCCCTGTCCTCCCCTGCACCTGCAGGTCTGTCAGTTTTCTGCAGGCCTCACCCAGCCCCATTACTCAGTCAGCCTCAAAAGCAGGTGACTGTAGACACCTAACACGTAAATTAAAACACCTTTGAAAGTAAAAGGGGGTGCTGGCAGTGGCCAGAAAGCCCCAGGAAATCTTCCCCAACTACATAGTAGCCTTAGTCATCCCAACTAGTGTTTTTGTTTGTTTGTTTTTGTTGTTTTGTTTTTTGCTACTGTTGGAGATCCAGTCTAAGGCCAGAGAAATTATTTACCTGTGAGCTGCATCCCCAGCCCTTGGCTGTTTTCAGATATGGATTACAACCATAGGCACATAAGCATGACCCCAGCACAAGTCGTATTTCTTTTTCTCTTTCTTTTCCTTTTATTCTCTCTTTCCCTCTCTCTCTCTCTTGAGAGAGTCTCCTATAGCCTAGGGTGGCCTTGAACTCCCTATGCAGCTGAGGATGGCTTTGAAACCCTGATGCTCCTGGCTTCCTGATTCTTTCCTTGCAAAACTCTCACTGCCTCTCACTGATTTGCCTTCTCTCTGCTTTCCCTTCCTTTTGTTCTTTTCTTCTCCTACTCTCTTTCCATCCCACCACCCACCCAATCATGCATTCTTACCAACTCCTCATCCTTCTCTCCATCTCTTTCTCCCGCCCACCACCCTATTGTGCATTCTTACCAAGTCTCAACATTACTGCAGGAGCAGGGTATGTTCTCAGGAGCTCCCTGCCAGGCTTGGCTTGCAGAAATCCTGACAAGCCAGGCCCTGCATCTCCTCTGCCCTTTTGCTGAGAACTTCTGAGCAGACAGAGGCACAAAGCCTTCCAACTGTGAGATTCTGACTCCTGTGGTGAGCACCCCTCCCCTCAACTCCCCCTGCCTGTGCCTCTATGGTCACTGGGAACAATTAGCTGGACAGTGTCCTGCTGGTTTTCAGCAGGCAGGCCTGCCACAAAAGAAACAGTTCTGCACATAAGCTTTCCTGCACCGTGGACTGGCAGGTCAGCAGTCTTAATGGTGAGTTTTTGGTTTTTTTTTTTTTTTTTTGCAAGTGAAGGACGACAAGGGTTTACTTTCACAAAAGTAATCCCTGTGATGCATATGTTCAGAGTACCTGAAATGAATGTCTTTGGAAGAAGAAAATAGTCTTTGGGATATCATTTTGAAGCCAAGGAAAGAAGGTAACTTTCTCTTGGAAACCTGGAACTAGAAAGGAAAGTAACACAGTGGAAGAAAGTGTCCTCCAAATAGACAAAATGAGTGAAGAAGAAAGGGGAAGAGAGAGTGAGGTAGGGGGAGAAGGGGATGGGAGCTGCGAGGGGAGTTGGAAGCAGTGTGTGAGGAGATGGGTGGGATACTTTTAAAAATGGCTGTAGCTGGAGCAGCTTCTGCGTGGCTCTGCTCGTGAGTGTACTGATACTTGAAGGAGGTAGGGAGGAGACAGGGGGAACCTCCTTACTAGGTGCCCAGTCGCTAATACCAGACTGGACCCCACCCTCCTTTTTACCTTGGTTTTCAAATAGGTGCTTTTGGCCCTGGAGGGGAAGTGTTCAGACAAAGGCTTTTGGCTGGTAGAGGTGACTCAGGGCCCCACCCAAACCCCTGCCAGCCTTGTGGCAAGAGGGCATTGCAGGACTCTCTGTGCCCACTGGCCTGGCAGCTGCAGAGTGTTATCAAGTGCAAAGGAGACAACTGAGGACATAGAAAGACACTCAAAGTCACTTCAGATCACATGACCATAAGGTACAATTCCCATAGCCCTGATTGGGTTGCCTTATGCATCCCGTTAACACATGATGAGTTGGCCAGTGTCCTGGGTATCCTGATGTCAACAGCCCAAGGAAGACAGTCATGTGGAGTGGTTCTGCTTGTTTGTAAAATTCTGTCGCCATGTCTACAACCACCAATGCCCATCACCACCCATGAACCCTACTGCACACTCAGCTCTGACATGCAGGTTGCTATAGAGTAGGCATTCAGTAACTTTTACGTGGATTAGCACGTACTCCCATCTCCCTCATCAGTACAAATGGGGTGGTGCCATTAAAAGTCTAGCCTGTGTGCCTCACCCTCTTTCATGAGGCAAGATAGCAGGGGCAGTCAGTCTACTGCTGTTCCAGAGATGGCAGGTGGGGGTATAGGATGCACTTTCCCTTCCAAAGGCCAGCAGCTTCTGTTACTGATCATTTGCAGAGTACAAATGTTCCTGTTTGATTTTTTTTTTTTTTTTTAGGAAGAGGATGTAGTAATATGGTGAAGAGCTGATATTCTGTACATGGCATGCCTGAGTTCAAATTCTAGTGCTATCTGTCCCCCCTCCCTGAGGTGATCTCTGAACGTGCTGGGTTGTGTGGAAAGTATACCTGCCATGAGTTAAATGAGATAAGTCCTGTATCATCCCTGGCACATAGACATTCAATGGGGCTTGCCAGGATTCCCCAGCTAGAGGAGGCTCTAGCATGAAGAAGAAACCAAGGCTAGGCAGGTGGATATGTCTGCCCAATAGTGGAATCAGATCTCATACCCTCTCTCGTCCAGACCCAACATAGCTGTAAGAGTGAGGTGGGGCATCACTTCTCCACCACCGCCTCCACCCCTGGTAAGAGGAGAAGTGAAACACGACCCAGACCCACTGGTGTAAGAAAGAAAGGAGCTAGCTACAGAAAGGAGAGGCTGGTGGCCACTGACCCTGTCCAATAGACCATCCCTCAAGGGCAAGGTCAAGTCCAGGGCGGTGTGAGGGTGGAGGATGGTGTGACTAGAGTCCCTTTGGAGGCTGTGCCAGCCAGAGGGCAAGGGGTGCCAAGCTGATCCTGAGAATGCGGAAGGAAGTACTTTTATCAGCATTAACAAGAACAGAAAGGGAAGTTGTTTGCATCTGGCTAAATACCTTAGCTGTGACCTCCTGTCTGTAAGGAAGGGGTCCTGGGCAAGTTTTACTTTCAAAAGTCTCTTAGGAGAGAAAAAAACATATGCTTCCAATTCTTAGAAGCTGTCTAAATCTCTCAGCAACTGTTGGACCAGCAAGAAGGAATTGACCTTTTACCCAGCCTGCCTGCAAGCCCCTAAGGAACACTGTCCATGCTTTCAGCCCAATTGTCTAATGGATGTGGAAACTGAGGCTAGGCCAAGGTGTCTGCTCCTAGTTCTGCCATTAGCAGCTGTGAGGTCCAAGTGGCATCAAATGCCAGGCCTTGTCTATGAGGTAGTCAGGTTGAGACCATAGCTTCAATCCTTTTCCTTCTGGAGTGGAGGGAGTGGAACTCCAAAGCAAAAGTCAGCCTGATCACGTGGAACACATTTGTCAATAACCCAGCCCTGGAGTGACATGGGTAGCTTGATGGTAGAGCATATGCTTAGTATGTGCATGGCCCTAGGTTCCATCCTTCCCACCAAAAAAGCAAAGCAAAGCAAAGCAAAACAACAACAACAAAGCCATCCTTGAAATTAGCCTTTGGAAGCAGTTGACAATCACCCAGGCATTCCAACACTCCCAGCCCCCAGGCAAGCAGAAGTGCTACCTGGAACATAGGGCTGCCTCCCTATCTGAGCACTGTTGCTCTGGTGGAGTGAGGAAACCACTACGTTTTCTGCAAGGCACCAATACCCAGCTCAGATGTCTCAGGTCAAGTGGGATGGATACTCCCACTTTGGCTGGTGTTTGCTGTGGGCCAGGCATTGCCACACTAATAGTTGTATAAAAGGTAGGCATACTTCTTGTACCCATTTCACATTCTAGAAGGCTAAGGCTCTGAGAGACCTTGCCCAGAGTATGGTGGCAAAAAGATTCATACCCAGTGTGAGCCATTCCATTCAAGCCATGCTAGGTGAATGCATTCATTCTATGTAGTTTTCTTTTTCAGTAAGAACATTTTCTTTCCAATAGTGAATTTGAATTGCTTGTGTTTTAAAAGGGTGTTTGCCAGGCAAAATGTTTATAGATAACATGGTGTGTTGCCTAGAATTTGATTTAAACAAATTCAGTCTTATGGTATTTTTTTTTTAAAGAATAGAGGATTAAAAAAAAAGCAATGGGGCTGCAGAGATGGCTCAGTGGTTAAAGGTGCTTGCTTGCAAAGCCTTCTGGTATGGGTTCAATTTCCCAGTACCCATGTACAGCCCGACAGACAAACAGTGGTGGATGTGTTTGGAATTCATTTACAGCTGCAAGAGATCTTGGGACACCCGTTCTCTCTCAATCTCTGCCTTTCTTAAATAAATAAATAAATATAAATAAATAAATAAATAAATAAATAAATAAATAAATAAATATTTTTATTAAAAAAAGAAAGAAAGACTGTATGGATTTCATAACCTTGGAAGTAGGATTTGGGTGTGAGCTTCATTATAAAATTCTCTCTTACTGTGAACATGTTTGAAAATGACTATGATAATTAAAAAAAATAATAATTTACATTTAAGTAGAATAAGCAATTGTCACTATCCCTCAGAATACAAGAGAAATTGGTTCCAGGACTCTAACGGATACCAAAGTCCAAGGATGTTCAATTCCTTGATAATAGTAGACAGTATTTGCATGGACCTTATGCAACCTTGTATACTTTAAATTGTCTCTAGATGACTTATAATACCCAGTACAATGTGAGCCCTATGTAAATAGTTGTTCACTTGTCCTCCTATATTGTTTAGGGACTGATGACAAAGAAAAGAAACCTGTACTTGTTCACTGCAGGAATGTTTTATTTTGTTGTTTCTGTGGACTGGGGATGGAGCCCAAGGCTTCCTGAGTGACAGGTAAGTGCTCTATCAACTGAGCAACACATTTTTTTTAATTTGGTTTGGTTTGGTTTGGTTTTGAGAGGTAGGGTCTGGTAGCCCAGGCTAGCTTCAAATTTGCTTTGTAGCCAAGATTAACCTTGAATTCCTGATCTTCTTGCCTCCATCTTTTGAGTGCTGGGAGTATAGGCATAAACCATCATGCTCAGGTTTTTTTTTTGTTTGTTTGTTTGTTTGTTTGTTTTTGAGGTAGGGTCTCACTCTAGCTCAGACTGACCTGGAATTCACTATGTAGTCTCAGGGTGGCCTTGAACTCATGATAATCCTCCTACCTCTGCCTCCCAAGTGCTGGGATTAAAGGTGTGCACCACCACGCCCTACTCATGCTCAGTTTTATGTGGTGTTAAAGATTGAACCCAGACATTTGTGTGTACTAGGCAAGTACTTTACCATCTAGCCACATCCCCAGCCCCAAAACATTCTTTTTGCTCCACAGTTAGTCAGATTCACATATGTGTAACTGATGGATAAGGAAGGCCTTGTCATGGGCATGACAGTGTCCCTCTGTACCCAGCAGCTGAAAGCACTTGAGGGCTGTCTTGAGAAAGTTTGAATTATGGCCTGCTTCTGCCTTCTTTCCCTCCCCCAAAATGGAGAAGATGAGCGATTTGCAACCTTGAGAACAGATCTATCTCCAAATTGCTGGTGTTAATGTGATAGGGTTCTTGAAGCTACAATATGGTTTCTTGATGGAATCTGGAATCTTCTGTGGTCCATGATCACCCAGTCAGAAGACTTGGAGAATTTCTTACAAAAGCACTTTTTTTTTTTTTTTTTAAAGCAGGGCCTACCTTTGATTCTGGCTGACCTGAAACTCACTCTGTAGTCTAGGATGGCTTTGAGTTCATGGTTATCTTTATCTTCCTACCTCAGTCTTCTGAGTGCTGAGATTAAAGATAGGAGCCACCATGCCTGGCACAAATGTTCTTAATGGAAACAGTGGCTGCCCACATCTTAGGATACCCCAGAAATCGAGGAAGCTAAGATCTCTGACTTCCATGAAATGATTTAGTGCCCAGGAGTGGCCCTCTGTGCCTGCCCCTGGGGCCCATGCTCTTACCCTGGCCCAGTGCCACAAGGAGTTGAGCTTGGTTTTCTAGATGCTCCTGAGGTAGGAAATCTCCATGGGCACTGCCTTCCCTGTCTGCGCCTGCTCCTCCCCTAACATTTGGAAGCAGCTCTCCACAGGCCTTTAGTACTGATATAGTCATTTTGTTTATTTAATAATTATGTATTGAGCACCAGCTATATACTCTAGGATTACAGCATATGTACATATCATATATATCACATATGTTTATTTATTAAATGAACAAAGCCAGGTATGATAGCACACAAACATAATCCCAGAACTTCTGAAGTGGAGGTAGGAGGATCAGAAGTTCAAGGTCGGCTGGGAGTAATGGCACATGCCTTTAATCCCAGCATTTTGGAGGCAGAGGTAGGAGGATCACCATGAGTTTGAGGCCACCCTGAGACTACATAGTGAATTCCAGGTCAGCCTGGACTAGACTGAGACCCTACCTTGAAAAAGAAGAAGAGCTGGGCATGGTGGCGCACACCTTTAATCCCAGCACTCGGGAGGCAGAGGTAGGAGGATCGCTGTGAATTCAAGGCCACCCTGGGACTACATAGTGAATTCCAGGTCAGCCTGGGCCAGAGTGAGACCCTACCTCGAAAAAAAAAAGAAAGAAAGAAAGAAAGAAAGAAAGAAAGAAAGAAAGCAAGAAAGAGAGAAAGGGAAAAAGAAGGAGAAGTAGGAGAAGGAGAAGTAGTAGTTGTTCAGGCCATCCTCAAATACATAGTGAATTTGAGTGAAAATTTGGCCTCAAATCTCAAAAAGAAAAAGATGGATGGATTGAAGCATGTAGTCTCCATGTTCTAGGAGCTTCTCATTTCCTAGGGAAATAAGGCAGTAATTAACTCTTCTTTTGGTTTTAGATTTGTGTGTGTGTGTGTGTGTGTGTGTGTGTTTTAAAGAAAAGGTCTCATGTACCCCAGACTGACCTAAAATTCACTATGTAGCTGAGCATGACCTTGAACCAACCTCTAATCCTCCTACCTCCACCTCCTTAGTGCTGGATTTATACGTCCTTCTCCACCATTTCCTTCCCCTTTTGAATGAAAAACCACATTCTGTTTCCACCATGCTGGAGATCAAACTCAGGGCTTCATGCTTGCTATGCAAGCACTCTACCAACTGAGCTACCCAGCCCAATAATGAACTTGTATTGTTATTAGCCATCTAATTATAACTTTACCAATGCTTTAAAGAAGTGTAGGCATTATGAGGCAATAAGAATGTGTGTGTTCTGATTTGGTCAAGGCATGTGGGGGAGAATTCAAAGGCTTCTTTGGAAGAATAACATGTAAAGGGGAACTGGAATTGACACACAGCATATAGAGGTACCACATGTGCCCGGCTCAGTGACGGACAGAGAGCCATGTAGGGAGGACTGTGTAGTTCGAGGAGGATGGAGGGGAAGGAGATGGTGGAGAGGGGAGAGAAGGAGCAGGGGAACATAAGGAGGCGCTTGAAGGTAGAATGCTCCGGAGGATGTGTGTGTGTGTGGCGATGTCAAACTTTACTATCTGAAAGTGCGGGGAAGGGCTGAGGAGATCAGAACAGGCCATGTGGATGCTGCTGGGTCTGAGAATTAGGAGGTATCCCTTTGGTGTTACCTTTTATAACTCTGGACCAGATCCATACAATGATACACATCAACCTTGAATGCCAGGACTACTCCAAAGGCTGCAGCCACACTGTGTCTCTATGCCCCCGAGCTCTCAGTCTTGAGTTCTGTGCCCGTGCTTGTGATCAAAGAACACTGGCTCCACTCCTGATATGTGTGGTGGCTTGGCTTGTTCTTTCACTGCCTTTTTTTTTTTTTTTTTTTTTTTTTTTTTTAGGCAGAGTCTCACTCTAGCCCAGGCTGACCTGGAATTCACTCTGTAGTTCCACACTGGCCTCGAACTCACAGTGATCCTCCTACCTCAGCCTCCCAAGTGCTGGGACTAACGGCGTGTGCCACCACACTCCTGGATTCACTGCCTAATTCTCTCTGCTTAGTTTTTCTGTCTTGTTCCTCCACAGCTCATGGTGGTGTTCTCATAAGTCACTACTGCTAGGTTTTAGGAAGCATCATATCAGGAACTTTGCCTTGTTCTGCTTGTTTTTGAGACTGTGTGGCCAAGACTGACCTCCAATTCCAGATCCTCCTCCTGTCTCAGCATCCTGAGTGCTGGAATTATAGGTGTGTGCCACCATGCCTGGCTCTGCACTTTAATTTGTTTTGTTTCAGATAGAGTCTTATGTATCCCAGGCTTGACATGTAGTTGAGGATAACCTTGACCTTCCTGCCTTCACCCTCTGAGTACTGGGATTATATTACAGGTCTGCAGTGCTGGAGTTTGATCCCAGGGCTTTTTGCATGCTAGACGAGCCCTCTACAACTATGCTACAGCCCTAGCCCTGCAGTAACATCTTATCCTTGGTCCATTAATGAAACCTGCTGTGGTCACACAGAACAGTAGATTAGTACTTTCTAAACCCTGGGCAGGTAGGCAGTGTTGTATATGCAACTCTCAGGCCTGGAGTGGGAGTAGCCCAGTATAGCTCACACATTTGGTAGCGGCTTGTCCAATCTTAAACTTTGCATTTAGAATGTCAGAGCTGAAAAAGGACATCTGGGGCCTCAGTTTGCAGATCTAAAGCTCTGAGAAGAGCTAGAAATTGCTCAAGTCACTGCAGAGCCAGAACAAGACTAGAGACAAGGTCCCGAGGCAGGTTGAGGAGGCGTGATGGATATCAGGAATGGAAATTAAAAGAGCAAGGGCAGTGCAGGGAAATGGCTCTCCAGGGTTGGTATCTGACTGTGATGTTTATCAGTGGCTTGGCGCCAAGAGGGTTAGATTAGGACATGGGAGTCCTTGGTCTCCTTCTAAGGGGAAGAGAAGGTAGCAAAATCAGGACTTCCCCCAGGCGTGGGTGCATCTCTAATGGAATCTGTTTGCATCACCGTTTACCATGGAGATTTTGAGACTGTCATGCTATGTAGCCCAGGCTGATCTCTAACTCAAACTCATTCCTGCTTCATCCTCCGGGGCGCTGGGATTACAGGTGTGTTTGTCATCACACCTGGCTTCACCTTGGCTGCCAGCCAACCAGCCACCACCTGCCAGCCCTAAGGCACATGGTGTAGTGAGAGAGATGACCTGACTGGCCTTCCCAGGAGCCTCAGCCCTGGACCCTCGAAGGGCCCCATCCACTTCTCTCGTCAGTGCCTGATGGGGGTTTCCTGACTCTAACTCTGCATCACAACGCCTCATGTGAGACGCAGCCCCGTGTGAGACATTGCCTTGAGTCCCAGCAGCACTGCCGTGGTTTGGAAAATCCCTCCGAACCCGAGAAGCCTGTGACCATAGAGGCAGGAAACTGTGACACTGAGGCACACAGGGTGTGGGGTTTATTCTTGGTATGTGGTTGGGAAGGGCGGAGTTGGTGGGGGGAGGGGCGGGAAGAGAGGATAGAAGTCCACAAAGGAGGAACCTTGCTAAGAAACTTCATGTTCCCCTTGCTTCCAGCCAGCAGGGCCTTTTCCTTCCTAAAGGGAAGCTGAGGACTGGGTTATACCTCAGGATCCAGGTACAGCCTCACTCAGTCCGGGACTCAGACTACGGGTTTAGTAGTAGTAAAAATCTAGGGATTAGTGGTCATCAAGCAACCATGGCTGGTTTTGTTTGGTGTTATTTATTTATTAGACAGAAAGAAAGAATGAATGAAAGAAAGAAAAGAAAGAAAGAAAGAAAGAAAGAAAAGAAAGAAAGAATGAAAGAAAGAAAGAAAGAATGCTGGGACTAACGGCGTGTGCCACCACACTCCTGGATTCACTGCCTAATTCTCTCTGCTTAGTTTTTCTGTCTTGTTCCTCCACAGCTCATGGTGGTGTTCTCATAAGTCACTACTGCTAGGTTTTAGGAAGCATCATATCAGGAACTTTGCCTTGTTCTGCTTGTTTTTGAGACTGTGTGGCCAAGACTGACCTCCAATTCCAGATCCTCCTCCTGTCTCAGCATCCTGAGTGCTGGAATTATAGGTGTGTGCCACCATGCCTGGCTCTGCACTTTAATTTGTTTTGTTTCAGATAGAGTCTTATGTATCCCAGGCTTGACATGTAGTTGAGGATAACCTTGACCTTCCTGCCTTCACCCTCTGAGTACTGGGATTATATTACAGGTCTGCAGTGCTGGAGTTTGATCCCAGGGCTTTTTGCATGCTAGACGAGCCCTCTACAACTATGCTACAGCCCTATCCATGCAGTAACATCTTATCCTTGGTCCATTAATGAAACCTGCTGTGGTCACACAGAACAGTAGATTAGTACTTTCTAAACCCTGGGCAGGTAGGCAGTGTTGTATATGCAACTCTCAGGCCTGGAGTGGGAGTAGCCCAGCCTAGCTCACACATTTGGTAGCGGCTTGCCCAATCTTACACTTTGCATTTAGAATGTCAGAGCTGAAAAAGGACATCTGGGGCCTCAGTTTGCAGATCTAAAGCTCTGAGAAGAGCTAGAAATTGCTCCAAGTCACTGCAGAGCCAGAACAAGACTAGAGACAAGGTCCCGAGGCAGGTTGAGGAGAGCGTGATGGATATCAGGAATGGAAATTAAAAGAGCAAGGGCAGTGCAGGGAAATGGCTCTCCAGGGTTGGTATCTGACTGTGATGTTTATCAGTGGCTTGGCGCCAAGAGGGTTAGATTAGGACATGGGAGTCCTTGGTCTCCTTCTAAGGGGAAGAGAAGGTAGCAAAATCAGGACTTCCCCCAGGCGTGGGTGCATCTCTAATGGAATCTGTTTGCATCACCGTTTACCATGGAGATTTTGAGACTGTCATGCTATGTAGCCCAGGCTGATCTCTAACTCAAACTCATTCCTGCTTCATCCTCCGGGGCGCTGGGATTACAGGTGTGTTTGTCATCACACCTGGCTTCACCTTGGCTGCCAGCCAACCAGCCACCACCTGCCAGCCCTAAGGCACATGGTGCAGTGAGAAAGATGACCTGACTGGCCTTCCCAGGAGCCTCAGCCCTGGACCCTCGAAGGGCCCCATCCACTTCTCTCGTCAGTGCCTGATGGGGGTTTCCTGACTCTAACTCTGCATCACAACGCCTCATGTGAGACGCAGCCCCGTGTGAGACATTGCCTTGAGTCCCAGCAGCACTGCCGTGGTTTGGAAAATCCCTCCGAACCCGAGAAGCCTGTGACCATAGAGGCAGGAAACTGTGACACTGAGGCACACAGGGTGTGGGGTTTATTCTTGGTATGTGGTTGGGAAGGGCGGAGTTGGTGGGGGGAGGGGCGGGAAGGGAGGATAGAAGTCCACAAAGGAGGAACCTTGCTAAGAAACTTCATGTTCCCCTTGCTTCCAGCCAGCAGGGCCTTTTCCTTCCTAAAGGGAAGCTGAGGACTGGGTTGTACCTCAGGATCCAGGTACAGCCTCACTCAGTCCGGGACTCAGACTACGGGGTTTAGTAGTAGTAAAAATCTAGGGATTAGTGGTCATCAAGCAACCATGGCTGGTTTGTTTGGTGTTATTTATTTATTAGACAGAAAGAAAGAATGAATGAAAGAAAGAAAGAAAGAAAGAAAGAAAGAAAGAAAGAAAGAATGAAAGAAAGAAAGAAAGAATGAAAGAAAGAAAGAAAGAAAGAAAGAAGGAAGGAAAGAAAGAGAAAGAAGAAAGAGAAAGGAGGGAGAGAAAGGAGGGAGAGAAAGAGGGAAAGAAAGAAGGGGAGAAAGAAGGAAAGAAAGAAGGAAGGAAGGAAGGAAGAAGCAGAATGGGTGCACCAGGACCTCTAGCCAATGCAAAGGAACTCCAGACACATGCGCCACTTTGTGCATTTGGCTTTACTTAGGTGCTGGGCAATTGAACCTGAGTCCTTTGGCTTTGCCAGCAAGTACCTTAACTGCTAAGCCATTTCTCTAGCCTGAGGAGTGTTTCCTTGTCTGTCTGTCTGTCTGTTCATTCGTTTGTTTTTTCAAGGTAGAGTCTCACTCTAGCCCAGGCTGACCTGGAATTCACTCTGTAGTTCCAGGCTGCCCTTGAACTTACAGTGATTCTCCTACCTCCTGAGAGCTGGGATTAAAGACATGCATCACCATGCCAGGTTTGAGGATATTTTTTTAAAATAACTTTAAAAAATATTTTTCATTTTCATTTATTTATTTGACAGAGAGAAAGAGGCAGAGGGAGAGAGAATAGGCATGCCAGAGCCTCTAGCCACTGCAAATGAACTCTAGATGCATGCACCACCTTATGCATCTGGCTTACATGGGTACTGGGGAATTGAACCTGGGTCCTTTGGCTTTACAGGCAAACACCTTAACTGCTAAGCCATCCCTCCAACCCTAAAGTAACGTTTTATTTATTAAATTTTATTTGAGGGAAGCAGAGTGTGGTGGCACACACTTTTAATTTTAACATTTGGGAGGCAGACTCAGGAGGATTGATGTGAGTTTGAGACTAGTCTAGAACTACAGAGTGAGTTCCAGGTCACTCAGCCTGGGCTAGAATGAGACCCTACTTGTTTGGGGTCTAGAGAGATGGTGCAGCAATTAAGGTGCTTGTTTGCAAGTCGGATAGCCTGTGCTCAATTCCCCAGTAGCCACATGAAGCCAGCTACCCAAAGTGGCGCATGCATCCGGAGTTGGTTTGCAGTGACAAGAGGCCCTGGCTCAACCACTCTCAATCTCTCTCCTTGCAAATAAATAAATAAAAATATTTTGAAAAATTTATTTGGGCATGAGCATGCGTGTGTGAGGGTACTCATCTGGAGGCCAGAGGACAACCTCGAGGCGTCTGTGGTCTTCTTCACCTTTGAGTAGCCTCATGTTTTGGTGTTTGTTTTGCAGTGCTAGCAATCATGCCAGGCCAGCCATTCGATTTCTTTCTCTCTCCCTCCCCACCTCTCTTTGTCTCTCTCTCTTCCTTTAAAAAAATATTTTGACTTATTTGCGAGGAGAAAGAGAGCGAGAATGGGTATGCCAGGGCCTCTTGCCATTGCCACTTTGTTCATCTAGCTTCATGTGGGTGGCAGGAAATCAAACTCAGGCCATCAGGCTTTCCAAGCAAGCACCTTTAATTGCTAAGTGGTTTCTCCAGCTCCTCTTTTTTCCTTTACTGAGACATGTTCCTATGTAGACCAGGCTGGCCTCAAACTCTATGTGTAGCTGAAGATGACTTTGAACTTCTGATCCTCCTGCCTCTACCTTCCAGTCCGAAGATGACAGTCATGGACCATTGTATCCAGCTAGTCTTTGGAGTTTTGAGACAAAGAATTGCCATGTAATCCAGACTAGCCTTAAATTCAAGATTTTTCTGCCTCACTTTCCCACGTGCTAGGATTACAGGTGTGTGCCACCATGCCCCCTCAGTGGATGCCAGGTTTGATATATCTGGCACTATGCCTGATATAAAACACATCCTCAATACATGACATTGTTTTGTCAGCCTCTTTAGTAGGCATTTATCCCATTGGGCAAATGGGGAAACTGAGGCTCAAAGAGCAGACATCATTTTCCCAGTGTCATCCTCTGTGCAGTGGTCTGCTTATTCAACAGGTATTTATTGAGTCTTTACATGTGACAGCTACTGCTAAAGATGATGAGGGAAGAGAGCTGCCTTCATGCTATGTCTGTGTGCTTAAGGGAAGGAGTTAGCCATGAGAAGACACAAATTAATAAAGGAATTGCCATCTGGGGAGATGGCTCAGCAGTTAAAGGCACTTGTAAAGCCAGATGCACAAAGTGGTACATGCATCTGGAGTTCATTTGCAGTGGCAAGAGGCCCTGGCACACCTATACACTCAAATTCTCTCTTCATAAATAAATAATAAATAAATATTTTTTAAAGGAATGGTGAGTAGGGGGCTAGAAATGTAGCTCAGTTGGTATAGCACATGTCCAGCATGCAGCAAGCCCTGGGTCTGATGCCCAGCACCACATAAAACTGGGCATGGTACTGCAAGCAGAGGAGATATGAAATGAATAGCTGGAAGACATTTTTAGGGGGTGACATTGGAGCTAGGGGTTGTGGGCACAAAGGAGCTGGGTTCTAGCAGAAAAAGAGCATGGGCAAAAGCCTTGAGATGGGAAAGAATTTAGAGGTTTGCTGGAGATCCAAGGGGCTGACTGGGACTGAAGCAAGTCGGGAGGAGCATGGGAGGCAGAGAGGACAGCAACAGTTGGGACAGGAATGATGCACTGCTAGGGCAGGAGCCACGTTGCTTTCTCCCATTCTGGCTTCCATGGGCATCAGGGTTTCCCCTTTATTCCCAAGCCATTATCCTCACTGAGCTAGGCTTGAGACAGTGTGACTGACTCCTTGTATTCCTGTTGGCTGTGGACCCCTCCACACTGAGTGCATCACACGACAGCCCGCTTCCTAGTTTAGGAGCCTGTCTGGGCCCGTAGATGCACTCCAGAGCAAAGAACAAGCCTCAGGTGATCGGACCATCAGCCCTCCAGAAAGAGCAATGTGTCACCCAGGGCTCTTCCCTGCCAGCCACCCCAGAGGCCTCTGGAGCTGTTCTCTCCCTTCCTCCCTCCACCCAGTACTCTCTTGCCTTAGCAGCAAGGTCAGCCTGACCTAGGTTCAAAATCTGCCGCTACCTCTCCTAAACAGTGAGTCAGTGAGAAGGTTGTTGAATCACCTCTCTTGGCCTCCTTCCACTTCCTTCAACCAAGAGCTGGGGTAAAGTAGGTCTGTTCTCCTAGGGCCATGGCTGAGCATTGAATGTAAGATTTAGAAGCTAACTGAGCCAAGCACATGTTCATTGCTTTACATATTTTAACTCACATTCTTCTCACCTACAATACAGGTTAGGTGTCCTTAGAAGTTTAAGGGCACACGGCTTGTGCACTAACTCACACTTGGGTTTTTGTTTTGTTTGTTTTTAATCTTGTTAGGTCTCATTCTGTAGCCCAGGCTGTCCTGCAACTCACCATGAAGCCTCGGTTGGCCTCTAACTTGCAGTAATCCTGCTTCAGCCTCCTCAGTGCTGGGATTACAGAGGTAGGCCATCATATCCCATGCAAATAGCATTTTAAGGGCTGTGAACACACTAATTCATTTGCTCACAGCAGTCTGTTCTAGACAGTTCCATGGAATCCAGGCTGGCTTCAAACTCACTCCTGCCTCCACTTCCCAAATGCTGTGAACTCAGGCATACACCACCAGACCTGTGTCCTGAGCTCCCATGTACTCGAGGTATGCTGTAGGTCAGTATGGGTACAAGCCAGAGACTATGAAATGAATGACCCAGAATCAGTGCATTGAACCTGGATAGCAACTTTGTTAGCTGCCCCCCCATACCAAACACACCACAAGTACCCCAAATCTGCTAGGACTTCTCCCCAGGGCACCACCCTTGTCTGTGTCACCTTGAGACTGTGATGAAATCTCTCGGCATTCAGGATGTAGAAAACAGGGTCGGTCGCATCTTCCAGTAAGCAGGCCAGGGCTTGAAGGAGGGAGGAGGGAAGAGGAGTTCACAGTGATGGTTATCGATGAGTAAAAGCTTTCCTCTTCCTCCCTGCATGCTGTGATGTGGGGCTCACAAAGGTCTACCTCCTTCAAAGGCTGTCCCTGGAGAAGGACATCTCCCAGCTCAGGCTGACCCTGGCTTCTCCAGCCAGGTAGGCCTCCTGCAACATGTGGCTTCTGGGGCTCCAGAAGAGACCTTTGCTCAGATGAGCCCTTCCCAGTAACCTCTAAGTCCCACATCCACTGTTGTTCATAATTTAATAAATAGTTACCCACTGCTTACCATGTGTTAGACCTGCTCCATAACTTGAAATACAGCAGAGCATAAAATGGACAAAAATCTTTGCCTCAATATTGTCCCCTAAAAGGGACCAACCAGTGCATTCATGACCCCACAGTGACTACCCATAACCCCCTGAGGAGGGTTTTAGTGGAATGGGGGTGGGTAGAGGGGCATAAGAGTATAACCTAATGGGAATATGACCAATTTGTAGTATGTTCATATATTAAAGGTCTCAACAGAAATGTTTTAAAAATGCCTTGCCTTGGAGAGAGCTTGTAGTGTAGTCTGACATACAGCCACTGAGAATTATTATTACCATTATTTTATTTGCTATGTTAGAGAGCAAAATAAAAGCCTCATCTTCAATTGCATCAAAAAGATTATTATCCATGAGCCGGGCATGGTGGTGCACACCTTTAATCCAGCACTCAGTAGACAGAGGTAGGAGGATCGCCATGAGTAAGGCCAGCCTGAGAATACAGAGTGAATTCCAGGTTATTCCAGGTCAGCCTGGACCAGAGTGAAACCCTACATCAAATAACAAAAAAAAAAAAAAAAAAATTATTAGCCAAGACATATAGATTCCTCCAAGGAACTTTCTTTTCCTTTTTCCTTCTTTTCCTCTCCTCTCCTCTTCTCTCCTCTCTCCTCTCTTTTTCTTCTCCCCTTCCTTAAAATGGAAACCAAGGCCTTGAGCATGCTAAACAAGTACTCTTCTGATGAGCCACATTGCCTATTTTTTTTTGGTGTGTGTAGTATGTGTGGTGTGGTGTGTGTGGTGTATGCATGCATGCATATGGAGAACAGAGGAGAACATCAAATATTCTGTCACTCATCTGCATGTTTCCTTGAGACAGAGTCTCTCACTGAACCCAGAACTTCCATTTTTTAAAATTTTGTTTATTTTTATTTATTTATTTGAGAGTGACAGACAGACAGAGAGAGAATGGACACCCCAGGGTCTCTAGCAACTGCATGTGCCACCTTGTACATCTGGCTTATGTGGGTACTGGGGAACTGAGCCTTGAATCAGGGTTCTTACACTTCCCAGGCAAGCACTTCACTGCTAAGCCATCTCTTCAGCCCAGAACTTCCATTTTTGATCATACTGGCTGACCATTCCACTCCCCACAAGTCTGGGGCTACAAGCATGCACCCAGCTTTTTATATGGGTGCTGAGCCATCTCCTCAGCTCCCTATTTTTTTAAATTTATAGATAGATAGATGATAGATAGATAGACAGATAGATAGATAGATAGATAGATAGATGGATGGATGTAGCAGGTCATATTCTTTTTTATCCTCTTGCCCCTGCTCCCTTTATTCTGGAGGTCCTGCTCAGTGGGGTTATGGTATGCACTGTGGGGTCATGAAGGCCTCAGTCAGTCCCTATGAGGTGGCAAGGGGACCTATTTCTACCCACTCTGTGGCTCTTGCAATCTTTTTACCCCCTCTTCTGAAATGTTCCCTGAGCCATGGCAGGCCCGTTGGCAGTCTGTTTTAGTGTTGAGTTCTTTGTAGCCTTTGGATTTTTGCTTTGCTAAGTTTTGAATAATCATTGTGTCTGTCACCATCACCCTGGAGCTAGTTGTCAGGCTAGCCGTCAGAGCAGGATTCATAACATCACTGCCCCTGTACTTTCTCCTGGGTCCTGGCCAATATGGTAGAGGTGGCATGTCTCATGGTGGGCAGTCAGCTGTCTTTTTGCCTTATCAATGGATCTAAGTTCACCTCCATTTCCTCTGCCATGTATAAAATAAAACAGATTCTCTACCAGTCATGAGAGCCACTTGGGTTAAAAGGGATATGCAAAGTTGTTTGAGAGATTTTTGGTGTGCAAAGCCACCCTTCTACAGAAAGCAGTGGGGGCTTCTCTCTGAAGTCTTGATTTCCTCACCATGGGATTCTGACTTGGATTCCAGTACCAGGTATGAGTTCTCTCCCACTGAAGGGCTTCATGTCCAATCAGAGAACAGTTGGTGACCTGTGGAGGCTGTGTACCACTTGTGCACAAGTGTGTACTTCTTGTCTGGCTGGTTGATTTTGTAGTCTGCAGGGTCCCCTGCTTATTCATGCTGCTGGTGACCGTGTCCTCTGGCAGCTCTAATAGGGCTCTCCAGCACTATGAAGGCTAGCTGGGAGGGAGCTAGTTTCCCTTTCAGTTTCCAGCATGGTGTTCTGGGGTCCTGTGACCACAGCCTGTGATGTCTTTTAGCAATAAGGTCTTACTCTTTACCTCTGACAAACAATCAAGTGTTTTAGCAATAGCCTACATTGTTTTGGGAACCTCATGTGTCTTTCTGGACAACAGCTCACTGTGGCTACTTGTTTTTTTAGGTCAAGAAAAATATTTATTTTAAGGAGTTTTATTTTGATGGCATGGTCAAAATGTGCATTTTGTAGTGTTTTAGGCATTAGATAGTTTATACTCATATAAATACTATTGAGTTTTGTCTATGCCCAGTAAAAGTATTTTATTTTATTTTTTAAGTATATTTATTTGTGTGCATGTGTGTGTGTGTGTGCGTGTGCACACGCATGTGTATGGGTGCACCAGCATCTCTTGTTGCTACAATCAAATGCCTGCCTGGCTTTATGTGGTCACTAGGGAATTGAACCTGGGCCTGCAGGCTGTGTAAGCCAGTTTCTTTCACCACTGCACCATCTCCCCAGGCCTTTGAGATATTTTAAGTTGTTGTGTGGCGTGGTCACACATACAGGCCTCTGCAGCACTTGGGAAGCTGAGGCAGGAAGATTGTCATGAGTTTCAGACCAGCCTGGGCTGTACTATGAGACCATCTCAAGTAAGTAAGTAAATAAATAGTTTCCAGTAAGAAGGTAGTTGATTGGGCCAGAACCAGAAATTCTTTTACCTGGGCTGGGAAGATTGGTCAGTGATTAAAGGCCTGTCAGCCTAGATTCAATTCCCCAGAATCCACATAAAACCAGATGCACAAAGTGGCACATGCATCTGAGTATAAGTGCTGTCACAAGAGGCTCTGGTGAACCCATTCTCTCTGTCTCTCCATATGTGTTTGTGTGTGTGTGTGTGTGTGTGGATAAGATATTTAAATTTTTTTCTTTTGATTTTTACTTTTCTGAGAGGATTTGAAATATTTGTTTTCATATATGAAACATTTGTTTATTTATATGACTTTATTTATATGAATAGCTTTATAAGAGACACTGTGATTGCCAGAAACAAGGAACCATAAGACACTAATATAGAATGCAGGACTTAGGAGAGAAGCCCTAACATATTCACATAGCTGTTATTTCATCTGAATTCATCATGTTCTCAGAAATTCTCCAGCAAGGTCAATGCTTCTGTTTCCATTTGGCAGATGAAGAAGGCAAAGCTTGAAGGACACTCATGGCTGGCTCAAGAGCATAGGGCTTGTTAAGGCTCAGAGTCCTGACCTCTCACCTGTAGTTCCTTTTAACACACCTAGAATCAGGGATCACCATCAGCTATCTGGGGAAAGCAAAGAGCGTCTGTGATCCCTGACACTTGTGCTGACTTTGCTGTTCCCCACACCCTTGGCCTTGTCCCTTGGGCTTGGGGCTTGTCTTAGGACATTGTCAGCCTCCTAGGGTGTGAGTCAGTACAGCTGTCCTGTTGCCTCAGCTGCAGCCTCGGGTTAAGACATGTGGGAACGATCTGCAGAGTATGTCAATTTCACAAGGGCAAGAGCTGTGCGTTTGGGCCTCCACCTGACCTCTAGTAAGGTTTTAAGGATTATTTGCTCAACAACAACAGCAAGCAGATGAAAGAATGGATGTGGGGGGGTCAGGGAACTGTAAGCATCACCTGCCCCAGTGCTTCATCTATAAACAGCACACATAATCCTGCTCTCTAATGCTACTTTGAACTTACTGAGGTCGTGGAAGTTCCGTGAGAGCAGGGCTTTCTGTATGATTTCTGTTGTATCGCCAGCCTCCAAAATAATGCCTTGTACATAGTAGATGCTTCATAAGTAGTTACTGAATGGTAAAATATCTAGATTTCAGTGGCTTTGTAGGACCCAATACAGCACTGTGGTTAATGCAAGATTAGAAGTCAGACCCGGTGTGATGGAAAATGCCTATACTCCCATCTGTCAAGCATAGAGGCAGAGAGAACAGGAGTTCAAGGTGACTTTAAAAGCCAGCCTGGGGTACACACGACCCTGTCTCACAAACAAGTCAAAAACTGAAGTCAGGTCTGGATTTGACTCCTGACCCTGCCTATTAGCTATGTGACCTTGAACATCTCTGAGACTGTTTGCCCAGAGCCTAAAGGATAGTCATCTTGTCTTCCTCAGTGTTCTTAGCATTGAATGGAGGGCTAGCTCCAAGGACAAGGAAAATGCTCAAAGCACGTCTTCCAGGCAAGATGTGTATGTGTTGTGTATGTGTGTGTTCACATGTGTATGGTTGCACATGTGTGGGAGTGCACAAGCCAGAGTTTGACATCAGGTATCTTCCTCTATTGCTTTCCGCCTGTATTTACTAATGCAGGTCTTTCACTGGAAGCCAGGGCTTGCCAATTTGGCTGCTTGGCCCAGCTAAACCCTGTCTCTTTCTCCCAGACACTGGGCTCACAGGCACCCCTCCATAACCAGCTGGCATTTATGGGCATAATTAGGAGTCAAACTCTGGTCCCCATACTTGAGTTATCTCCAAAGTCCCAGGATGCATGTACTCAAGGGCTAAGGATCTGAGGAGATGGTTCAGTGGTTAAAGACTGCTGACATCTTTAATTAGCATGCTGGCTCCAGTTTATTTCCCCAGTACCCATGTAAATCCAGAAGCACAAAGTGATAAATGGATCTGGGATTCATTTGCAGTAGCAAGAGGCCCTGACATGCCCATTCTCTCATTGTCTCGCTCAAAGAAATAAATAAAAATATTTTGTAAAACAAGGGACAAAGGACTTTTATGCCCAAAATATTGTTAAGGATTATTTCCCTGAAAGATAAGGCTGTGTGGAAAACAATTATTATTAAATCTCCCTTTGGCCACATAGAAAGCCTGTGAGCCTGCAGGCAGCACTCCATCCTGGCCTGCACCTGCTTGGTCCTGATGCCACTGTGGGGGCAGGAGGCACTGCCAGGCACTTGGTCCTCAGAACCCTTTGAAGTTCGAATGAGCTTTGCCTTGTCTTGCAATTGGCCTGGTCTCAAGGGGAACAGGAAGCCTATCACTGTACCACAGCGAAGTGGGTACTCTCAAGGTCTTTATGCCAAAAGTGGGTGGCAGCTAGTCCTTTAGCAAAGGCAGCACAAGTGACTGACTGACCCATCCCTCTTGCTCCACCATTGCCACCAAGGCCCTCATCACTGGCTCTGTTCCTCATGGACCACAGGGCTGGTCTGTCTTTCTCATTGTGCCTCATGGAGACCATAAGAATATGTCTGCTTTTGCCTTAGAAACGTCATTATTGTAGCCAGGCACAGTGGTACACTTGTAATCCCAGCACTTGGGAAGTTGAGGCAGCAGGATTGTAATGAGTTTGAGGTCAGCCTAGGCTATAGAGTAGCTTAAGATCAAGGCTAACCTGGGCTAAAACCCCTTCTTCATAAACAAAACAAAAAAGAAAAGAAAGAAGAGAGGAGGGGAAGAGAAGGGAAGGGAAAGAATTTTGGTTGCCATCCAGGGTAGAGGAGGGAAGGGGCCTTGAGAAAGTCTCACATACACAAGGCTGTCCTTTCAGTGGCATGGGGGTGAGGGCAGAGGAAATTAAAAAATACTTTTTAGGGCTGGAGAGATGGCTTAGCGGTTAAGGCGCCTACCTGCTAAGCCTAAGAACGCCGGTTCCAATCTCCAGGTTCCACGTTTAGCCAGATGCAAAGTGACGCAATGCCGCACTTGACCACAAGTGGGCACACGCATCTGGGTTTCGTTTGCAGAAGCCAAGAGACTGCTGGCGCGCCCATCTCTATCTCCCTCACCCTCTCTGTCTCTCTCTGTGTCTCTCTCCAAAAATAAATAAAATAATAAAAAAATACTTTTTAAAATGTTTTGGAAAGCAGCAAGTGCTTTATTTAAAGTGACAATGCAGGATGGATATACTGTAAAGAAACAGCTGCCTGTGAGAGCTATCATGCTCAATAGCCTTTTTATTATTATTTTTAATCAGTACTAGGGGTTGAACTTAGAGTCTACGTAAGCACTTGACCATGAAGCTATATCCCCAATCCTCAGCCTCCCCCCCTTTTTGAGGTAGGGTCTCATTTAGCTCAGGCTGATCTGGAACTCACTCTAGTCCCAGGCTGGCCTCAAACTCACAGCGTGCGCCACCATGCCCAGCTATCCCAGCCCTCTTTTTACTCCATTGTTATTGAGCACTTTAATGTATGCACATAGTGTAATTTGCTCCTGTTCCCATCTGTTATGCTGCCAACTCTACTCATTCCATCCCCTGAAGACCCTCACCTTCGAGGTTAGTCCTGCCTCTCTTCTGCTGTCTCATTCCTTTTGTTCTCCTTCCTCCTCCATGTCAAAATGTTGATGAGCTTAGAACAGTGCAGGTCTCCTGGGGGTTACACTGCTGTGGGATCATGAATATACCACTGGGTTTATGTTGGGAGGCCTTTTTACTTTTTAAATAAAAAAATAAATAAAACAGCTATTTATTTATTTGCATGTGTGAGTGTGTGTTTGTGAGGTGGGTGCACACTAGGACCTCTTGTTCCTGAAAATGAATGCCAGATGTTTGTGCCACTTTTGTACATGGGTGGCTTGAGAATTGAACCTAGGCCATTAGCCTTTGCAAGAAAGCACCTTTAACTGCTCAGCCATCTTCCCTGCCCATTTTTCCTTTTTGTTTAGAGACAGAGTCTCACAGTCACCCAGGCTGGCCTTGAACTTTCAGTCCTCTTGCCTCAGTCTCCCCAGTTGCTATGATTATAGGCATGAACCACCACTCTTGACCAGAAGAGAGTATTTTACTTTACTTTTATTTTATCTTTTTTTTTTTTTTTGTCACAATATCTCACTGTGTTACAATGTCTAGGTGCCCTGAAATTTGCTCTGTAGACCAGGCTGGCCTCAAATTTGCAGTAATCCTCTTGCCTCTGCCTCCTGAGTGCTAAGATTACAGATATGAGCCTTCATAGCCAACAAGAAAGCGATTCAGAACATGATGAGGTAGGCCCTGGGGTTCCAAAGGTAGAAAGGGAGGGGAATGGGACAGCACAGGGAAAGCTATCAATCCCCAAAAGAATTACTATCCTGATTTGAGAATAACGATAGAGATAACCATGTTTATCTTTTTTCATTATTATTCTATTCTATTCTATTTTATTTTTTTGAGATAGGGTCTCACTCTAGGCCAGGCTGATCTCAAACTCACTCAAAGTGATCTTCCTACCTCTGCCCTATGTACCATAAGTGCTGGGATTAAAGTCCTGCACTGCCATGCTCTGCTCTTTTTTGGTTTTGTTCTGTTTGTTCCAAGGTAGAGTCTCATTCTAGCTCAGACTAACCCCGAACTCACTCTATAGTCCCAGACTAGTCTTGAACTCACAGTGGTCCTCCTATCTCTGCCTCCTGAGTGCTGAAATTAAAAGCATATGCCACCATGCCTGGATTTTTATGCCTGGCTCTTTTAAAAAATATTTTTATTTATTTGCCAGGAGAGAGAGGGGAGGAAGAAGAAAAGAGAGAATGGGTACACTAAGGCCTCTCACCATTGCAAACAAATTCCAGGTGCATGTACTACTTTGTGCATCTGGGAAATTGAACCCCAGCCATCAGCCTTTGCAAGTAAGCACCTTTCACTGCTGAGCCACCTCTCCAGTCCTCTTTTCTTCTTTTTTTGTTTCATATTTTCTTTTATTGGAGATAGGGTTTCATGTATTCCAGGCTGGCCTCAAACTTGCTATGTAGACCAGTGCTGGGATTATAAAAATGTCTATGTAGGTCTAAGGATCGAACCCAGGGCTTCCTACATGTAGGCAAGCATTCTACCAACTGAGCTATACTCCTAGCCCATAACTAATAATTGATAAAACTATTATTTATTTTAATTTTGTTTCTCTTTTTTGATTGGTTAATTGGTCTTTTTCCTCTTTGATTTTCCTTGCCCCCTTTCTGTTTACATTCAGCCATCCTACCTGGACGCAGCGCTTATTATGGTTCACTTCCTTGGAGAAATGTCTAGCTCTTAGGTTTCTCAGGCCTCTCTCACTGTGGCTGTCCTTCAGTACATGACTACATGTGCTCCAGTAGCTGATCCATGTGCTTGAGCTCTTGTCCATAGGCAGTGTTGTTCAATGGTTAGGAGTACACACAAGAACCAAAGAGCTGAAGGACACTGTGACCTTCATTGAAAGTTACTTCCTCCCCTGGGATTCAACCCCTTGTTCTCCCAAATGAACATAATAATGCCAGCTTCACAGGTCTGCTGAGGCGGCCAGTGGAGTACCTTCCTATGAAACAAGCAGAACAATGCCTGGCCTAGGAGGAACCCAGCAAGTAAGACAGCAGTCTTACTTTTTCCAACACTCATCTCTTGAGCACCTAACTCATGCCTAATGCTTCGAGTCTAAGGATTACTGGGCTTCTAGAGATTGAAGATGGTGCCTGCCTCCCTGCCTTTGGTCCCACACCCACTTACGGTAATTTCTCTTCTTTATCTGAAAGGAAATGTTTGCTGATAAACTCTTGAAAGAAGGGCAATTATTCCTTCCTCGATCAGGATTTGAACTGCTCAGGATTCTTTCTATTTTGTGTGTCCTATCTTTCCTTCTCAGCTTCACTTTCATCAACTGTAAGATGAGCAAGGGCAATGTTGACTCCTGCCTGGAAGCAAGAATCTCCAGCGTTAACAGTGAAGCCACTCAGTGCTTTGTGAACTATGAAGAGTGAGTCCCTCAACTCCACGGGGAGTTTCCCAAGAGAACACAGACCGCCTTGTTGGGCTCTGTTACATATTCATCAAAGCCAAGTGTACAGTCTGTCACTTCATTAGTAAACAGTAACTGAACACTGGGTGTGGTGGTGCATGCCTATAATCCCAATACCTGGGAGGTAGGGACAGGAGGATTAAAAGTTCTAGGTCATCCTCAGATACCTAAATTTAAAGCCAACCTGCGATACATGAGATGCTGTCTCAAAGGGGAAATAAATAATGCCTGAGGCTGATGACTCAAAACTCTTGAACAGAAACTCCTGTGCATCTAGTGATATAGAGAAAATTGTGATGAAGACAGTAGAGTGGTTCTTGTATTCACAGTAAAGCAGAGACCAATTTTCCACCATAGAAACAGGCCCAAAATCCCAGGGAAAGAATCTGATTGGCCCAGCAGGGTCATGTGTTGACTCCCTTATCCAATCTGGGAAGAGTTGAGAAGTACAGACGTGGTCCACCAGGGTCAGCCCAAGTGTCAGGACCTCTGTGAGGGAAGCTGCTACTTTAGCCCCTTGCTGTCTCGCCACTCGCATTGCACACTGCCAGAATGCCATACATTCCCCAAACAGGCTGTAAGCGCTACGAAGACAAACTGTGTCCAGTACTATTCTCATTCTTCTCTTCCACCTCTGCTAGTCCTGGACAAGAAGAGAGGTGGAAGCACCAAGACGGAGAGACAGGTGAGTTAGCTGAGGTCACACATCTCCAGATAGAAGACTCCAATCCCCACCCTCACAGGGACCCCCCCAGAGCTCAGCCTCTTCCTACCTCTCCGCTTACCTTGGGCTTTCTTCACATCTGCAAGATAGCTATTTTTACTGCTGTTTCTATAGCTGCCAGAGGCATCCATGGTGATTCACTTCTCCCTCGTGCACGTTAAAGGGATTTTGGACTGCATTCCAGCCACAGTGGTCTTGTTCTCAAACCTGTCCCATCCCACCTCACCTTCATGCCCCCCACCCCACCCCAGCTGCTGTTTCCTCTGTCTGCCGCACTGGGTTTGTTCTGCCAGGGGCCACAGTCAGGGTTTCTTGAACAGCAAGGATATCTGGGTTCAAGTTCTGGGGTTAGGAGTCCAAGATCAAGGTGTAGGCAACGTTGGTTTCTCTTAAGGCTGTGAGCGTGTCTGGATTCTACATGTCACCTCTGGTGAGTAATGGCAGTATGTGGCTCTCCTTGGCTGACAGAAGCATTGCTTCATCTCTGCCTTCCTCTTCAAATCTCCCCTTTTTATAAAATCACCAGTCAGAAAAGTATGGTAAGGTGACTCACTACTGCAATCCCAGCACTCGGGAAGCTGAGGCAGGAGGATCACAAGTTTAAGATCAGCCAAGGAAAGATTTCAAGACCCTGTTTCAGGCTCATTCAATAAAGCACTTGTTATGCAAGCATTTAGGACTGAGTTCATATATAAAAGCTCTGCAGAGTGGCATGTGCCTGTAATCTCAGGGCTGGGGAGAGAAAGAGAAGAGGATAGACAAGAAGCTTGCTGGCTAGCTAGTCTAGCTGAATTAGTGAACTGTTGGTTCATTGAGAGACCTTGTCTCAAAAACTAAGGTGGAAAACCTGGGAATATAGCTAAGTGATAGAGTGCCTGCCTAGCATCTGTGAGTCAATGACTTCAATTCCCAGCCCTATAAAACAGAAAAAGAAAAAAAATTGGTAAAAATAAGGTGGAGAGTGATTGAAGATTAAATAACACTGCTGAGAATGACCTCTGTATACCTGCACACACATGCACCCCTACACATATACACATGCACAACACACACACACACACACACACACACTCTAAATAGTAAAAACAATTAAAAACCCAGTGGTTTATTTTTATTAAAAAGAAAAACATGCCGGGCGTGGTGGCGCACGCCTTTAATCCCAGCACTCGGGAGGCAGAGGTAGGAGGATCACTGAGAGTTCGAGGCCACCCTGAGACTACATAGTTAATTCCAGGTCAGCCTGGACCAGAGTGAGACCCTACCTTGCAAAAACAAAACAAAAAAAAAAAAAAAGAAGAAGAAGAAAAACACCTTGTTTCAGAAAACTAAGGGCTAAGAATATAGTTCAGCATTAGAACACTTGCCTAGCATATTCAGGGTGTTAGGTTCCATCTGTGGCTAACCCATCCTAACTCAGGCAAATTTGTTGAACACCACAGATCATGCCCGACCCTATAGCTCGCTCTTGTATCCAAGGCAGACTGGCACCTCTTTCCTCCAGTGGGAAAGAATTTGCTTCCCAATCTACCTGGGGTAAATTGCCACCCTTCCAGAAGCCTGTTACCCTGGCTATACTGAGTGGACTTCAGGAGCCCAAGGAGGCTAATGGAGAGTCAGAAGGGAGGTTAAGGTGAACAGGCTCAGAAACCTGACCCTGGGGTAGAGCTGGGGGCAGAGGGTTCATGGAAGGTAACAGTGCCAGCATTAAAATTCAAGGGGCCAGAAGAAGCATCATCTTTCAGGAAGGCATGATAACTGGTCAAACACTATCTGTGCCTGAGCTCCAGGTACCTGGCTTACAGCGCCACTATAGCCTGTGACTGTTGACAAGGTGGACTTTATTGGGTCACTCACCTACCCCCACCATGTGACCATATGGCCACAGTTGTAATGCAATAAAGACTTGGTCCTTGTGACTTTTATTTTCCCTTCTATGATCAGAGAGGTTAGACAATGGGTGGACTCTTTGAAGAACCTTCCTGTGGCTGAAGTAGAGCAGTTAGATCTGTCCCCCAAAGGGATTCTGGTCCCATGCTTGCCAGGGAACCTTGGGAACCCTTCATAAGCAGAATCTCAAAGGGAAGAACGAAGGCCTTCCAAAACCCAGCCCATCACAAGGGCCAGCCTGGAAAAAGTGACTTGGAAGCCAATCACCACATTTTTCCCCCGGTGAAAGCTGAGTCATTGTAACAGGCCCCAGCTGGCTGGGACTCGGGCTGGTGGCTCGGAACATGCTTGGACAGTGAGTGCCTTGTCTGCAAGGCTGGTTCATGAGAAGGGTCAGGAGAACTGAGGCCACCACCCCACATGCAGGCAACCAGCCTTGTAAGGCCCAAGGGAGCTCAGCGCTGGGTGGGTGGACAGGTCTCCACCCTCCTTCCCCCTTCCAATCTTGGAGACCTGCTATAACCCCAGCTGGGTAAGGTCTGGAGAAGCCCCGGGCCTTCTGAGGAAGTCCTCTGAGGAAGTCCTAGTGTCCTGTGGGGAGGAACTTGGAGAGGGACTGATTTTCTTCCTGAGATGATCTCCCATTCAAATACTAACCATGCCTGAACCTGCTTAGCTTCCGAGATCAGATCAGACAAGATCAGGCACGTGCAGGGTGCTATGGCTGTAGACCCTAAGATGATCTCAATGCCTTTCCTTGAGATGTTAGAAAGCAGCTGAGTTCCAGTTTCAGGGGACAGGAGGAAGATGGGGCTTCTTGCCTGGTGCCCGAAAAGGCATTCAGGCCCGTGCAAGACATGAGGACATTTCTCTGCCTTGCTTCCCTCTCCATGCCCTTATTCATTTTGACATTGTTCTTTTGGCCAGGGCTTTTGAGTCACATATTGGTTTAAATCCAGCTTGTGCCATCTGCTTTCTTCTGTGTGACCTTGGCTGAGTCACTCAATCTCATAGTCTCAATTTCTCCAAGTGTGAAAATGGAGCTTCCACAAGATGTGTGCTGCCTTTGTTGGCTGCATGGCTGAGGCTGCTGAATATACAACAGACCTCTGGTAGGCTTCCCCCTCCTGCAACAACAGCAGAGAACCGGGTTAGTTACCGTGATACTGTATTAGTAACTGTATTGGTTACTTTTCTCATTCTTGCAACAAACTACCTGACAGAGCCAATTGAAGGAAGGAAGGGCTTATTTTGGCTCGCATCCATTCTGGTGGGGAAGGCATGTTGCATCCAGTCAGGAAGCAGAGTGCTGGTGCTAAGCTTGGTCTTTTATTTTTCCCCTGAGACAAGGTCTCATGTGAGTGCAGTTCTTTGGACTCTATGTAGCTGAGGATGACCTTGAATTTATGGTTCTCTTGACTCTAATCTCTAAAATGTTGGCAGTACAGGTGTATGTACCATATCCGGTTTATATGGTATTGGGGATTGAACCCAGGCCCTTGAGTATATTAGACAAGCAATCTACCAACTGAGCTATATCCTCAGCTCTGCTTGCTCCTTTAAATTTTTAAATTTTATTTTATGCATGTGTGTATGTGGGAGATTGGGGGTGGTGTGGACTAGAGGACAACCTCAGGGGTTAGCCTTAGGAACATGGTCCAATTCCTTTGAGATAGGGTAGGTCATTGGCTTGGAGATCTCCAGTTAGGCTAGGCTAGCTGGCCAGCGAGCTCCAAGAATCCTCCTATCTCAGTTTTCCTGGCACTGGGATGATAGGTGCAATCCACCATGCTCAATATTTTATGGGCACTGGGGAGGATTGAACTCAGGCCCTCATGCTTACAAGGCAACCCCTTTACCCACTGAGCTATTTCTTTGGCCTTTTTCACCTTTTTATTTTTGATTTTTTTTTTAATGAAAGAGAGAGAGAGAGAGAGAGAGAGAATTGGCACACCAGGGCCTCTAGCCACTGCAGTTCAACATGCTGCACCACCTAATGTGCATGTGTGACCTTGTGTGTCTGGCTTATGTGGGTTCTGGGGAGTCAAACCTGGGTCCTTAGGTTTCTCAGGCTGGTACCTTAACTGCTAAGCCATGTCTCCAGCCCTATTTTTTTATTTTAAAAAATATTTATATTTATTTATTTGGGAGAAAGAACATGGGTACTCCAGGGCCTCTTGCTGCTGCAAACCAACTCCAGACAGATGTGCCATTTTGTGTATCTGGTTTTACATGGGTAGTGGGGACCTGAACCATTCCGTGCCAGCAGGCTTTGCTAGCCAGTGCCTTTAACTGCTGAGGTATCTTCCCAGCCCTTTCCTTTGTATTCAGTCTATAGAATGGTGCCATACATATTTAGGGTGTGTTTTCCTACCTCAATTATCCCAGTCTAGAGACTCTTAGACATGCTAGGAGGTCTGGATCCTAGGTGATTCTAGAGCCTGCCAAGTTGAAAATTAATAGTAACCAATAGTAACCATCACAATGTCATATCCATCAGTTACAATTTAGTATAAGTCCCTGTGAATTCATTGAGCCAAAAGTGTTTGAGCACCTACAGTATGCCTGATTTGAGCTACGTGACACATTCTCCACATAAGAATTTCTTTTTATCCTCAAAACAATCTCTACAAGATCACTGATACCCACTTTAGTGGATGAAATAAAGACTCAGGGCGATGACAAAACTCTCCCAAATTTTCTCAGTAGAGCAGAAATTCACTTGCTCTTTGAGGAATCAGCCAATAAATTTCAGCTCTATTTCAATGTGGTGTTGGAGGCACAGCCATGGGAGAGTCAGGGGCCCCTTCTCCGGATACTCATGGACTACTGAGTCTTATCATTAGTTTTCCTGATTGGTAAAGTCCCTGTTAACAGCTTCTGCATGTATGTGAAAGGGAGGGACTTCCTCAACCTGCTAGTCTCCTTTGGGTGAAGTTGCCTTTTCCCAATGTAGCATGCTGGTCCTGCAGGAGCTAAGCTGGCTAGAATCAAGAATGTTTTCTACTTCTTTATTTCAAGAACCTACTGGAACCATGCTAGGTGCAGAATTTGCAGATCAACTGGGAACTCCATTCTTGCTTTAAAAAAATTTATTCTTCACATATATTATAGAAATAACGTGTTCATTCTAAGAAAGAAGGAAAGTGCTGGAGAGTTAGTTCAGTCAGTAGAGCTCTTGCCTTGGAAGCATAAAGATCTGAGTTCAACCCCAAGTACCCACATAAAATGCATGCACACATTAAAGAAATACCTGCATATTCTTTCCCAATGAAAGTGATTGTGTAAATAAAATTTAGGAAGGAAGGAAGACAGGTAGAAAGGAAGGAAGAAAGAAAAAGAAAACATACAGAAACAAACAAACAAACAAAAATCCATTTAGAGATAGGGTCTGACTATGTGGTCCCAAGCTGGCCCCAAACTCAGTGTCAGGGACAATGGTGTGTCAAACCAGACACTTGTATCTCGTGCCCAGTAATCCTACCTGGGAGTTTACCTTATAAATATGTTATACACCTCAAAATGACATTTATATAAAATTATTCATTGCATCTCTGCTGGTGATAGCAGAGATAACCCTGAGCCAGGTGTGGTGGTACAAGCCTGCAATCCTAGCACTCAGAATGGAGGTGTGGGAGGGGGCAGGGGCAGAAGGATCAAAAGGTTTGCTTGAGGCTGGCCTGGGCCACACAGTAAGTTTCTATCTCAAAAAGCCAAAAATCAAAATAACAAAAAAGTATGGTAGTGTACTGCTGGGAAGTACAGGAGGATCAGGAATTTAAGAGCACCCTAAACTGCAAAGCCAGTTTACAACTAGCCTAGGCTGCTTGAAACCTTATCTTAAAAAAAAAAAAAAAAAAAAAAAAAAAAAGAAAAAGAAAAAAAAAAAAAAGCCAGGCTTAATACAAGTACTTCCAAGAGAGGAAAGGTAGGAGGATCACTGTGAGTTCAAGTCCACCCTGAGACTACCAAGTGAATTCCAGGTCAGCCTGAGCTAGAACGAGACCCTTCCTCAAAAACAAAACAAAACAAAACAAAACAAAACAAAACAAAACAAAACAAAACAAAGAAAGAAAGAAAGAAAGAAAGAAAAAAAAAAAAAAGAAAGAAAAAATACCCAACAAACCAAACAAATAAACCCAAATGTCTAAGAAGGAACTGGCCAAATTAATGATAGTATATATATTCAATAGTTACTGTGCAGTTGTAAAAATTAGTTGGGTAGCTTTCCATGTATTAGTATGAATAGGTTCTTACATACGTATTAGGTGCAAAACAGTGAATAATATGCAGGATTTGCGTTAAAAAGAGATACATGACTGTCTACATTTATATTGTATGTATTTGCATGATTAAACTTTAACAGAACTCAAAACAGTTCCTACCTGCCTACTTGTGGGTGACTTCGGTGGAGGTAGAAGACCAGGATGATAGAAACAGAGAAACTTTTAAAAAAATTTTTATGTTTTAAAAAGTTAAAACCATTCCATACTTTTATCTAGCAAATTCATCAAAAAGTATTGCCTTCCAGTACTGTCAAATTTTTTAAATGTATGACAATGGTATTGTAATATTTTTAGAAAGCTCATCTTTTAGATTAGTGGTACAATGCTAGGTTGCAAGGGTAAGGCACTGGGTTTGATCCGTAGAAACAAACATACACACACACACACACACACACACACACACACATATGGAAAATAAGTGTATTCTGAAATATTTAAAAATGAAACTATATAATATATAGATTTGCTTCAAGGCAATATAGAAGAATAAGCAGATGGGTATGTATATATTACATATGAAATGGAATTGGACATAAATTGATCACTTGGAAGCTGCAAAGTCGACAAATAGAGGCTTCATTATGCTATTCCCTTAGTGGGGAGGATTGAACTCAGGACCTTGCACATGCTAGGTAACTACAATATTGAGTTATTCCTCTGCTATCAGCTTCTGAAGAATAATTATTGAAGTAAAATTCATGTACAATTAACATTTTCCCGGCTTTGAGGTGTGTGTGTGGGGCGCCGCACGTGTGCGCGCGCATGCGCCTGAGTGACTCAGTGTGCATATGGAGGTCAGAGGACAACTTTTGGGTGTTGGCTCTCATCTTCTGTCTCATTTGAAGCAGGGTCTCCCACTGTTCACCTCTCAGTTTGCCAGACTAGCTGGCCTCCTTGCTACTCTGTCTTTACATGGAGTCTGGGGATTTGAACTCAGATACTTGTGCTTGTGTGGCAAATACTTTATCCACTGAGCCAGCTCCCCAGTCCCACAAGTACCCACTTTAAAGTGGAAAATTCAGTGTAATTTATTACACTGACATTGTTGTTAAATTACCACCAATGGTACTTTCACAATATTTCTACTACTATGTATATAAATTTATTTTCACAAGGTTTCACTGTAGCCCAGGATGACCTGAACTCATTCTGTAGCCCAGGCTGGCCTTGAATCCATAGTGATTGCCCTCCTTCAGCCTCCCAAGGGCTGAGATTAAAGGCATGCACCACCATGCCTGGATCTCTTACATTTGTGTGTGTGTGTGTGTGTGTGTGTGTGTGTGTGTGTGTGTGTGTGTGTGTGTGATAGAGTCTTGGTAAATCTGGCTGATCTTGAACTCACTATGTAGCCCAGGTGGGCCTCAAACTTGAAATCCTCCTGCCTCACCTCCAGACTGCAAGGATTACAAATTACTTAATTTGTTTTCTTTTTTTCCCACAGGGTCTTGCTATGTAGTCTAAAACTCTCTATGTTTCCTATGATAACTGATCTCAAACTCACTGTGAATCTCCTGCCTCAGCTTCCCAAGTCTTGGTTTTATAGGTGTGAGACACCATACTCAGCTAGGAGAAACTCTTTTCCTCTTCCTCCTCCTCCTTCCTCCTCCTCCTCCTGACCTGGGATCAAAGGCATGTGCCACTATGCCTGGTTAGGAGAAACGTCTTAATGGTCACAGAGAGTTTACTTAGAAGGGATAGAAGCCTGGTGAATCATGCCTGTAATCCCAGCACTCAGGAGGCTGAGGAAGGAGGATGGCAAGTTCAAGTTCAACCTGGGCTACATAGTGAGATCTTATCTCAAGAAAGAAAAAAAGTTTCTCCCCATTTTTTGCTTCCTCCAGCTCTTGGCAACCACTAATCAGCATCCTGTCTGCATGGATCTATATAATCTGTAATGCCATACATATGTGGTCTTTTCTATCCAGCTTGTTTCACTCAGCATAGTGCTGACGGAGGTCATTCCTCTGTAGCTTATACCATTACATCACTTTTTTTCTTTCGATCTGGCTTTAGGTGGGTCTTAGAGAATTGAACCTGAGCTAGCAGACTTTGCAAGCATCACCTTTAACCACTAAGCCATATCTCCAGCCCTCTATTGGTTTTTGAGGCAGGTTCTCAATCTACCCCAAACTGATCTAGAACTCACTCTGTAGTATAGCCTTGAGCTCATGAAAATCCTCCTACCTCAGCCTCCCAAGTGCTGAGGTTATAGGCAAGTCACCACACCCAGTTCACTTCTTTTCATGACTGAATAATATTCCACCACATATAGGCCCTCCATATGCATTCATGTGTTTATGACTGTTTGGACTGACTTTGTGAAATGCTACTATGAACAAATGTTTTCATATATTTATATGAGTGTTTGTTTTCATTTCTTTGGGGTGTATACCTAGGAGTGGAATAGTGGTATAATATAATAGTCCTCTATTTAACTTTTTGAGGAACAGCCAAAATGCTTCCTACATCAGCTGCACCATTTTCTTTTCTTTTTTTTTTTTTTTTTTGGCCCCTTCCTCTTCTCTTCTCTACTCTTCTCTTCTCTTCTCTTCTCTTCTCTCTTCTCTTCTCTTCTCTTCTCTTCTCTTTCCTTCCTTCCTTCCTTCCTTTTCTTTCTTTCTTTCTTTTTTTTTTTCTTTCTTTCTTTCTTTCTTTCTTTCTTTCTTTCTTTCTTTCTTATTTTGAGAAGGAAAGAGGCAGCTAGAGAGAGAGAGAAAGAAAATGAGAAAATGAGTGGGCCAGGGCCTTTAACCATTGCAGCTGAAGTCCAGACGCATGTGTCACCTTGTACATCTGGCTTACATGGGTCCCAGGGAATGAAACCTGGATCCTTAGGCTTCACAGACAAGCATTTTAATCACTAAGTCATCTCTCCAGCCCAGCTGCACCATTTTACTTGCTCAGTAGCAACCTCCAGTGTCTCCACATCCGTGACAACACTTGTTATTTTCTGGTTTTTTAAAAAAGTTATTATTATTGTCAGAGCCATCCTAGTGGGTGTGAAGTGATACCTCACTGTGGTTTTCATCTGCAGTTCCCTGGTGACTAATGAGGCTGAGCATCTTCTCTTGTGCTTGTTGGCCATTTGTGTGTCTTGTTGAAAGAAATGTCTGTTCATGCTCTTTGCCCAGATTCAAATGGAGTGGTTTCTATTTTGTTTGTCCTGTCTATTTTTGTATATATTTGAAATTCTCCACAGTAGAAAAGATACAAAATATGAGATATTATATTTAAAGCTTCTAGAAATCTCTCTGTGTGTTTATCTCTGTCTCTGACAGGGTCTCAGGCAGCCCAGATTGACCTCTAACTCACTAGTTGAGGATGACCTTCATTTCTTTATCCTCCTGCCTCCACCTCCCAAGTGCTGGGATTACAGGTATTCATCATCATGCCCAGTATATGTGGTACTGGGGGATGGAACCCAGGATTCTCTTTCTTCTTTCTCTGCACATAAAGGCTGCTCCCTCCTTTGGCCAGCTTGCATTTTACTGGGACTCTTGCATCATTGCCATCCTCCAACCCCCATCTATTATTTGGTTTCAATTATTTTTGGCTCTTTCCCCCCTTTCTTTCAACCTTCCCTTTATTTCCTTCACCTCTCCCTCCCCTCCTTCCCCTTCTTCCCTCCTTTCTTCCTTCCCTCCTTCATTCCCTCCCTTCCTTCTTTCCTTCCTTTCTCAGGTTTTTGAGGCAAGATCTTGCTTTGTATCCCATGCTAGCTTTTAACTCGTTCTGTGGTCAGGCTTTTTTGTTCTTTATTTTTTGATGTACTTGTACACATATATACAGGTATGTGTGTGTATGTGTGTGCCTGCACATGTGGAGGTCAGAGGACAACCTCAGAAGTCATTCTCAGAAATGCCATCCACCTGTGTTGAGACAGGGTGTACAGTAAATTCAAATACAGTGCACTAATTCAAATAAACCAGTTGGCCAGTGAGCTCCAGGGGCCCTCCTGTCTCTACCTCCCGAGTGTTGGGATTACAGGCCTCAGTCACTTCTGGCAGTTTACATGGGTTCTGAACTCAAGCTCTCATGCTTGTGAGGCAAACATTTTACCCACTGAGCTATCTCCTCCCCCACCACACACACCATTTATTTATTTATTTGTTTACTTATTTATGTATTATTTGTTTGTTTGAGAGAGAGAGAGAGAGGCAGGCAGATAGAGGCAGAGAGAATGGGCATACCAGGGTCTATAGACACTGCAAATGAACTCCAGATACATGCACCACCTTGTGCGTCTGGCTTATGTGGGTCCTAGGGAATCCAACCTGGGTCCTTTGGCTTTGCAGGCAAGTGCCTTAACTGCTCAGCCATATCTCCATCCTGATTTATTGCTAAGCACATGTTTCTTTTGCTGTGAAACCCCTGGAAAGTGTGTTGAATATGAGCCAGGCAGGGCCAAAACTGCAGTTAACAGAGGCTGGATGCTCTGTCCCCTGAGTCCTAGTCTGAGGCTGAGCCTGTACCCAGCACTCTTGTGATTTACTTGTGTCCCATCTCCATGACTTTGCTGAGGTTCTCCCAGGGAGGGAGTGCCCTGTGCATAACAGCAGACACTGTCTGGGCCCAAATCCAGTCATATCACAAGATAGGATGGCCCAGCTGGGAGACCAGCATGTCAGTGGCTTCTGTGGCCAAGGGGAGAGGCTCTGCTGGCTCATGTTCAGCTGTGGAAGGCAGCCAAGCAGATGGGTGGGGATAAGCAGAGGTGGAACATGGGGGTAGCTTGAGCTCCCTCCATTCTTAGGAGGAGGTGAGAGAGGGGAGCCTTCCAAGCTCATTGGTACCAGTTCTTTTTCTTTTTCTAACCCGTAGAACTACTAAAAAACCATTACCATACACAAGTCAGAGAAGGAAGATAAGGATACTGCCACCCCCCAGAATCTGACAAGTCAGGTCAACTCTGGGTCCCAGGAGAACTAGAGAACACATAGTTTTATGTGAAACCACGTGGGAAAGCAATACATTCTGTCTCCTCTTTGAACCCTGTGAGGGCTCCAGGAGCCCGGGAGACACCTAGTGCCTGCCAGACTCAAACCTGACACTGTGGCCCTGTTCCAGAGGCTATCACTAGTAAGGCCCAGGGCCACTAACTGCCAAGGGCAAGGGGTGGGCCAGGGTGGAGAGAGGAACAGGAGCTTCCAGGGTATGTCTGAGGCTTCTTGAAGCAAGAGAGCTTGGAAGTCCATCCCTCCCTCCCTCCAGCAAAGCCACCGTGCTATGGCAGGTCCTTATGTGGGCAGTAGTAGCTTAGGAGAGATTTGAGCAGAGGGAATGTCTCCCAATCCCAGCCCAGAGCCCAGATTCCTATTTTCAGCACAGTCAACTACAGGGGCACTCCTTGACTCATTTTTCCCCCTTTTCTTTCCTCCCCCCATTCTCTCTCTCTCTCTTTTTTCCTAGCAGGATATCTAGTCTCTGAGGCTCGTCGTAAGCTTCGGATCCTCCTGCCTCTATTTCCCAAGTGCTGGCATATAGACATGTGCTACCACTTCTGGCTTTGCTTTAGTTTCTTTAGACCATGGGTCCCTTCTTGGGCATAGGCTGGTGTGTCCAGTGGATGCCATTTGCAAGGAAGCAGATGAAGACTTGGGCATATAACTTTGCTCTGAGCTTGGCTGTCTGATCTTCCCACTAGGTACCAGTGTGCCTCCTATGCAGTGACCTATTTTCCCTTTCTGAACTCCACTCTTCTCATCTACAAAAGGGGCACATTAAAAAAAATGTTTCGATGTTGGATAGATGACTCAGTGATTAAGGTGCTTATCTGCCAAGCCTGATGGCCTGGGTTTGATTCCCTAGTACTCATGTAAAGCCAGATGCACAAAGTGGTGCATGCATCTAGACTTCATTTGCAGTGACTAGAGGTCCTGGTGTGTCCATTCTCTCCCTCTCCCCCACTCCTTGCAAATAAAAATATTTTTTAAAAAAATGTTGGATTGAGGATGTAGCTCCATTGGTAGTGTGCTTGCCTATCATACACAAAGACCTGGAGTCCATCCCCACCAGGGAATAAAACAACCATGGTGGGGCATGCCTGGTAATCCCAGCGCTTGGAAGGTGGAGGCAGGAAGATCAGAAGTTTAAGGTTATTCTCTCACAATTTAGAAAGCTTGAGGGTAGCCTGAGCTACCTAGAAAGATCCTGTCTTAAGAAAAATTGTTTTAAATTTAAAATGGGGGGGGGTAATGGCATATTAGTATGTATTCTTTACAGTTGCTATAAGAAATGGAAAGAATTTGTCCAGGACATGGTTGTAATCCCTGCAGAGGATGCTGTAACAGGAGTACATAGTGAATTTGCTTTAAAAAAAGAGAGGAACTGGGTGTGGTGGCCCATGCCTTTAATCTCAGCACTCTGGAGGCAGAGGTAGGAGGAGCACTGTGAGTCTGAGGCCAAGCAGAGACTACACAGTGAATTCCAGGTCAGCCTGGGCTAGAGGGAAAACCCTACCTGGAAAAGCCCGAGGGAGAGAGAAAGACAGAGAGAGCGCACGAGTGAAATGGAGGTGTGTGGAATGATGACAAGAACTCAAACTGTTGAACGAAGGGTCTGCCATAAAGATAACATTCAAAATAAGCTAATACTATTGTTATTATTATTATTATTATTATTTTGCAAGAAGGGCAATGTGGTTTTATAGTCAAGCACATAGACTCCACAGGCTAAGCGCTTAGGTTTTATTTCCCCACTCACTACTGGAGCTTTGTGATATTGAGCATATACTTAACCTCTTTGTCTACATTTCATTCACTGAGAATATTAATTATACCTACCTCATGCAGCTGTTGGGATAGCTATATTGTTGTACGGGAGTGCTTTGCACTGTGACAGGTGAATAGGTAAGTGCTACCATTATTAACAAGTTAACAGTGAACGCCTTCAACTTGTATCTTCTTAAGAGACCCACAACCTAGAAGAACCATCACCCCACATACTCTAAAGCTGGGTAGCCTTGAGCAAGTTACCGCCCTTCTGGGAGCCAGCTTTCTCTTGTTTTAAGACAGGGTCTCACTCTGCAGCCCACATAGTGCTAGCTGGCCTTGAACTCATGGTGCTCTACCTGCCCCAGCCGCTAGAGTACAGGAATTACAGGAGTGAGCCACCACCCTCTGAGAGTCTGTTTATATTTATTTATATTTAAAATGTGAATTATTATGGTGCCTGTCATCGTACCTCCAGGTGGACAGGCTGCGTTATTGAGGGATAAGCCCTGGGAAGTTTGTAGCCCCCAGTGAACGAGGCCCGGTCCGTCCCAAGGCTGTGGCTAAACCAGCTCCCACCCCACCCAGCGCTCCCTCCCATCGGCGCTCCTGTTCTCTCCTGCTGCACACCAGAGGGCTGCGGCCGCGCCCCGCTGCCAGGCCCTATTTCTGGGGACCCAGCGATCCCCAGGCCTTGCCAAGCTTCCCCGGGGATCGGGTTTCTGCTGACGCGCTGCCAGGCACGTCTGCTTCCAGGAACCGGCAGCCGCATTTAGCCGCGGGCCGCACATGAAAGGCTGCAGTCGGAAACGTGACGTTGTATCAACAGGCGCGGCGGGTCAGCGCTGGGTGAGACCATCCCGCCGGCCGAGCACGCCCTGTCTGAACGCGCCAGATCACTGCCTGCACTGCCCTGCTTCCCGCCACCTCTCCTCGGACTCAGAGTCCAAGCTTCGCTCCCTCAGCTCACAGAGGTCCTCTTTGTCGCCCACTAAGCTGAAGGCTGGCATGCTAGCCCTCCCCATTGCACCTCCCCGAACATCCTTGGAGCCTGATAAAACTGGACTTAGCAAAGTCAAAGGCACTTTGGGAGCAAACAAAGAGACAGCTGTGACTTCAGGGGGCTCAAGGGGCAGACTCCAGCAGTGACATTCTGGGTTGACTGGTGTGGAACCTTCAAATCTATTCTTAGTTCAGGTTGCTCCAACCACTTCCTGCTGTCCCCTCAGCTACTCCTTGAGTCACTCCCTGGGACAGAGGGACAAGCAAAAAAAAAAAAAAAAAAAAAACGACGCGGCTGAGGTTGATTTCAAACACTGTAGGTCCCATCACCAGGCTTTTACCAAAAAGTTTTTCTAGAAAGATCGGATAACTTGAAGGACCCAGCAGGACTTGCAGAACGGGCTATCTGCATTGCAGGACATGTGAAGGCAGCTCCAAATCTTAAACACCTAAGAGCAGTCATGGGGGATAGACTCCCTCAGGCTCCTTGCTCCCTGGTCCAGGGTCCTTATACAGCGCCATATGGCTTGGGCACAATTGTGCCTTTTCATCCAGCACAGGGTACAGAGAGCTCACTTTTGTCCAGAGGCCCACAGGAGACAAAGAAGGTGACATTTGAATCAAGCAGTCTTGGGCAAGCAGTGTCACTGCCTAGCTAAGAATTCCCTGGGGTGGTCCTCCTTGCTGGGGCCTCCAGACACTAGAAGGTTCTGGAAAGTTCAGATACTCTGGGGGCTGGAGTATGTCCAGACCAGGAAACTTCTGGACACCTCTGAGGAAGACTATGTCATAGGAATGCTATAAATCAGGATGAAGGGCAGAAGCAAAAAAAAAAATTCTCACTTCTTTTCCCATGGAATTTTTTTAAAGAGCACTAATATTCATTCACGCACACACACCCAAGGAGAGGAAGTCCAGGAAGGATGTAGAAAAATAATTATGGAATGTTGCCTTCAGCAACACTAAGGCAGGATATGGCAAACCTATTAGGACTTGCTAGATGTGAAAGAGTTAGCCTGCCCTGGCAAAGAGGTGCTATCTCCAGCTTCAATTATTATTGCCTAATAATCCATTAAATCTTCTCTCAATGTGCCCAGCCCTACAGTAAGATCCCCAGACACTATGGTCCATGAGCTCATACCTTGGGTTTTTCTGTCAAATTCTTAAAGCAGACTGGTGTGTGTGTGTGGCTGAGTGGGTGGGAGGTATGCATTTTGCTTAAGCATAGCATGAGTGCAAATCCCTATTGAGGGTTTATGTGGGGGCACTGGAAAGATGGCTCAGTGGTTAAGGGACTTGCCTGCAAAGCTTAACGATCCAGGTTCAATTCCCCAGTACCAATGTAAAGCCAAATGCACAAAGCAGCATGCACCTGGAGTTCATTTGCAGTGACTGGCTTCCCTAGCACGCCCAATTCTCTTTCTTTGCTTGCAAATAAATAAAAATATTTTAAACGTTTACAAAAAAATAGGGGGTTGGAAAGATGGTTCAGTGATTAAAAGTACTTACTTGCAAAGACTAAGAGCCTGGGTTTGATTCCTCAGTACCTACATAAAGACAGATGCACAAGTGGCACATGTTTGGAGTTTGTTTATAGTGGCAGAAGGCCATGGCAAGCTCATTCTCTTTCTCTCTTGTTCTGTGTGTGCAAATAAATAATATTTAGAAAAAATAAAACAGGGCTTGGGAGATGGCTCAGCAGGGGAGAACACTTATGGCACAAGCATGAGGGCCTGAAACAGCCTGAATCTGATCCCTAGCACCCACCTAAAATGCCAGGGATGGCTATGTACATCCAGTAATCCTGGTCTTGCAGCGGGCAGAGACAGGAGAACAGTTGGGGCTCCTTGATCAGCCAGTGTGATAAAAAAAAGGGGGGGCTGGAGAGATGGCTTAGCAGTTAAGGCACTTGCCTGCAAAGCCAAAGGACCCAGGTTCGATTCCCCAGGACCCATGTAAGCCAGATGCACAAGATGGCATATGCATCTGGAGTTCATTTGCAGTGGCTGAAGACCCTGGAAAACCCATTCTCTCTATCTGTCTCTTTCTCTAATACATAAAATAAAAGAATTTTTTTTTTTAAAAAAGACAAAAATACCAGCTCTGGATTTAGTGGGAGACTCCATGAAGAGAGAAGACACTTGACATTCTCCTCTGGCCTCGACACACTTGTGCATAGGGCCCAGGCATCGGCACACACATGCATATATGATCCACACAATACACATACTAAAAGAAATCTAATATTGACCTACTTCACTGACTCATCTGATTCTGACTGAACACCAGGCCTTGGAAAGCTGAATGAAATTATACCAAAATTAACTAGTTGTTGCCTTACTCCAAGAGGATATAAGAGAACCACATCACACAACCACATTATTTAAAAAACTCTGGAGACCATCTTTCTCTTCCACAGGAAAAGGATTATTTTATTAAGTATTTTAAACAACTACTTAACATTTACTTCGATAAAAATATTTACAATTTCACACCTTCAGGAAGGCTCCAAAATATAGACACTGTACCTCTCCTCTCCCTAGAGAAAAAGAACTATTCTTCTCTTCAAAAACAGAAATACATTCATTTTTCTCTCTTTGTAGATCAAGTAATTATACAAATAAACATCTGAAACATTTTCCTTAATATATTTATATAATATATAACAGCTTTACAAATAAAGGCAATGACTTTATACCAAAATAAAAACAGAAAAAGGTTAAAACACGATCAAGCATAGTGCATTTCGAAAAGCTGGTGCGGGGCTGGCTGGGCAAGTCAGGAGAACAAGGACTCTGAATCAAAAAATAAAACTTCCTTGAAGGAGGCAGAATCCTTTTTAGCAGTAAGGACACTCCATATGCTGTCGGGCAAGAGCAATTAGCCTACGGAAAGGATCTTAGATGCCGAAGCTTGGCTAGGCCTCAGAGAAGCTTAAGCTTGGTTGAGAACTTCAGGATGGAATTAAAACCGAGTCTAGCTACATGATAAAGGTAGTGATTGGTTATTTAGCTGTGTGCACTTTGGGGGGCTTGGTGCATATGCATCTCGGAGACCCTCCATTGGTTCTCTGGACAGCATGTCTTAACAGTGGGACCTCAAAACAGGTGCCAGAAGCCTGGGGACTTCCATGTCCTGTTCCCTGGCAGTTCAGCTAGTACATGGGGTCATTTTCAGTTCCTGAGTAGGGAACTACATCATCTTATCCAAGGCAGGGGAGGGGAGCAGAGTCCCCAAACCACTGCCGTGACATGCCAGTGTCTGCTACCTCACCACGTTTGCCGAAAGCTCAGTCTGACCGCTCTGTCCTAGTCTGGCATGAGTCACTTCGACAATAAAGGGAGAAGGGTGGGGTCCTAAGAGCTGGCTGGGAGCTGTACTCTGGAAAACTATCTTTTGAAAGTACCTTTTTCTCAAAGCCACAGACCTGGCTCCCCATCTGAAGCCTGACTCACAGCAGCTTGTGAACATCCAGCTGATTTGTATCAAAGGGGGCTCTCCTTAGGTAGGGAAAAGCCCAGGATTCTGCTACAATCCCCCCTACATCTCCTGATGTCAGGTCGTCCTCTGTGTCTTACCTGTGCCAACACACACAACACACTCACACACGCACCCTGAATCTTCTCTCCGTGCCTCAGGTTATTTGTGCGCACAGTGGAACAATCTCACTGCTCTCACAGAAACATTGGTTGTGGGTGTTTTTGGAAGTAGGGAGGAAGGGAAGCAAAGCAGCAGTATCCCCTAGAGTTTAGTCTTTGGTTTCTAAGTTTAAAGGGGGGATCTGCTTCAGAGCCTGCAGCAAAGCAGAAGAGTCGAGGGATGGATGTGCCAAGGGAGAAGGGAGTCTCTGGGGCAGGAGCAAGGGAGTCGGGATCTTGTCTGGGTTCATAAAGCTGGAGAGGGCTGCGGCAGAGGCATTGAGGCCCGGGTATAACACTGGCACTGAGGTGGGGTACCAGCATTTCTCCAGCATAGGCAGGTAGGCAGTCGCTGAAGGTGGAATCAAATAGAAGGGCAGGCAAAAGGGAGGCTGGTGTGGGTGTGGGCCCAGGAACGGGGAACCGATCAGGTCACGGCTAGTGAGATGGGCCTCCTCGTCTGAGAGCTGCATTCGGCTCTTTTTGGTGGGGGGTTCTTCAGATTCTTGCTTAATTGCGCTGACACGGTCTGCCATGGTGAACCTGCGTCCCGGATCACTTTTGAAGTACTGCTCACTGCGCAAGTCACCTTTCTCTGATTCCCCTCCGTAGCCACTGTCCGTGTCCGTGTCACTGCCACTCTGCTCCCCACTGGAGGGAGCGAAAGTCCGCTGGATGACTGGCACACAGTTTTTCCCAGGCCCTTCCGAGCCTTTGGCAAGGGAGCTGGGTTTCTCCTTGAAGTCCATTGCTTTGGGAGCTGAGTCTGATGGCTTCCTGGAAGTACCACCCTGCAGGAGCTCAGAGACCACACGGTGGAGATGAGTGACAAGCTGCGAGGACTTCAGGTCCCGAGTGTTCTCGTGCTTGGCCAGGTACTGAAGTACCTCCCGGGCACATGTCTGGAAGCCCGAGCAGAACATCTCTTGACCTGCTTCCATGTTCCTCCCTGACAGCTCACCTGAAGAAAGATACCCAGAGAAAGAGGTCTCAGAAGTTTGGTGGTACACCCGGATTTGCCTTTTTTGTTTACTCCCAGTTGAGGTAAGAGGATCACCATGAGTTCCAGAGGCCAGCCTGGGCTACAGAGTAAGTTCCAGGTCAGTATGGGTTAGAGTGAAACACTGCCCCATGATCAATTTATATGTCTAACTCTAAAAGTAAGATGCTCAGAGACAATTACACTGAAAAGTAAAAATAATAAAATAAATATAATCAATAATCTCTTTTGGATGCCAAAGCTTAAAGACAGAGGCTCTCATGCTAAGCACATAATCTACAACTGAGCTATACCCCTCTCCTCCCACACAGGACTTTAAATGAATGCATAATCTTCCATCATAGAAACAGGCCATCACTAGTTCTAAGAGATGCACTATGTCTATTGTTGAGTTTTGCAGGTTGCTTCTGCATTTTTGTTGTGATGCAGTAATTAACATTCAGTGGGGTCATCAGCCCAACATCAGCCTCACCGTAGCAAGATACACAATGTCAGTCATAAAATGAAATAATGAAGAAACATCACTGAAAGCAAGCTCTCTTTTTCTCTCTCTTCCCAAACAAGGTCTTTCTGTATACCTTGGCCTGAAACTTGCTACATAGATCAGGCTGGCCTTGAATTTATGTTGATCCTCCTGCCTCTGCCTTCCAAGGAGTGGTATTATATACACCTTCATAATCTCTCCTGGCTATATTTCCAATGACATAAGAACTGCAGTTACAAGCTCACATATATAGTCAATGCCTTAGAAAAGCTAAGGTTGAAGGATTACCATGAGGTGCAAGCAAACCAGAGGTACAGGCTGAGACCTTGTCTCAACAACAACAAACCACAAAAATCTATCTAGAAATAAATTAAAATAAACCGAACAGTCACAGTCTCACTATGAATGTTCATAGGCTCTCTGTTTCTAAGTCATTCCCATTTATTGTATGCATGGCTCCCCTAGAAATTAGTTCAGATCACCTTCCTATTTTTAGAGAGGAAGCTGGCAGGTGCACTGGCTGGGTCTGTGTGATTCTCATCATAGTGGCCTTGGAAATGACCACACAGAAGAATGGATGAGGCTGTGCACAGAATTCCCCCTGGGCTGGGCTGTGTGATTTGGAAGCAGTGAGACTAGAAGGTTAGGAGGTGACTCTGGTTCTCTGGAAGTCAGTAGAAAGGAATGATGAAACTTCAGTGGTTTCGTTAGATTGTGCAATTCACCAAGATACCTGGTGGCTATTCAGAAAGCCACAATGAAATGTAGGAAAAATCTCCTGCTGTCATCCTGCCAGGATTGCACCCCACATTGAAGAAGAAGGAAGCAAAGAAAGAGGAAAACACAGGGACATAACTCTGACCTGTTTTCCAATGAGTGAGGGCTCACAAGAGCAACTGTAAAACTCCAGCAATGCAAATTATGGGTGTCTAGGCTTTTTTTTTTCCCCCCAAGGCAGAGTCTCACTCTAGGTCCAGGCTGACCTGGAGCTCACATTGATGTCCCAGGCTGGCCTCGAATTCAGGGTAATCCTCCTACCTTGGTTTTCCCAGCCCAATGTTAAGATTAACAGCATGCACACGATGCCTGGCTAGACATTTTTTTTTTTTTTTGAGTTGGGTTTTGAGTATCCTAGGATGGCCTCAAATTCATTATGTAGCTGAGGATGGCCTTGATCTTGAGTTTCTGATTCTCTTGACTTCCTGAGTGCTGGGATTATAGGTGTGCACCACCACACCCAAATTTTATGTAGTGCTAGGGACGGAACCATGCATGCTAGGCAGGCACTCTACCCACTAAGTCACATCACCAGCCCTGCCTTGGCATTTTATAAGGGAGTGGAGAAATCTCCCAGAATCCACTCTTAAGCGAAAATGCCACAGAAACATTTTATCACTTGGCTAATATGTATTCATGCCAGGTGGCACACAGCAGCATTCCGAATGGAAAGTGTGACCTTTTAAGAAAGATTAAAAAAAAAAAAAACGCATCTCCCCCAGGGAACTGAACATGCACAGGCAAATGGTGGCAGGAATGCTACAAGCTAGGATGAGCCCAGGGGCTGCATTTACACTGAGATCTTACGAAACGCTAATCGGACCCAGGCACTCACCAGCTTGTAAGCCGCTCTGCAGGGCAATGATTTTCTGCTGTTGCTGATCAATTAGGTTCGTTAGTGCTTTCACATGCTTCAAGGTAAGTTCAAGAACCACTGCTTTTTCCAAGTGACCCAAAGTCTGGAACAGAAAGAGCTTTAGTCAGCAGTGAAATCACAGGAGCCCCACCTCTGGGATTAGTTATTAATAATAAAAAATTACTTTAAAAAACTCTTAAAAATGGAAAGAACAGCCTTTCCTAGTTGACCAAATTTAAAGTTTGCAGATGTTTTAGCATACATACACATATATAATCAAATGATAGAAAACACATGCCATCTATCTTTGGAGGCACTCTGGAAGCTGCAAAAGCCCCAGTTGAGAGCTCTGACATATATTTCTCTAGCAGTCGCTGCTGACCTTAACTCAGGAGGTAACATTTCTCTGCTGTGGTTTCAGCCAGGGAGGGACGTCTACTGTGTCTGGCAACCAAGAGGCTTTCCCTAGCTTTTCTCCTCACACCCTTCCAGAACTTCAAGTTCCTGTAGGCTTTTGCCTTCGTCCCCAAATACTATTTTTTCCTTTCCCCGACCAAAGGATGCCACATTAGAAAGCCATGAAAGGACATGAGGAAAAGAAGAAAAAAAATCATACGCTAAGGTAGGTCCTTGTATGGATGGATGGAAAAAGGGAGATGAAGGAGTTGCGCAAGAGAGTAAACAAAATCTTTGCATTGCATTGCGTGGTTTGCACCTTTAATCAGGAAAACTACAGAACCCTGAAAATCACCAAAAGGGAAAAATCTTAAACTTCTGAAAAAAGAAGCCTAACTGGTGCTGGAGCCAACGTGGGGGGACCTAAGAAGATCTCAACTCATTTGCCCAGAGCTGCGAGAAAATCCCAGGACCAAGAAAGAGGACCCCCCTCCCAACCCACAGCCGCCCGCTCTAATCCACCCGTCTAGTCCGCAGTTCCCCGCGGCGCCTGCAGGCGGCGCGTGACCCTCGCACGCCCTCTGGGCCGAGGCGCTGGGTTGGAGCGAGGCCAGCTTCTCACTTACAGTAAGTTTGAGATGTTCGGGTAGGAGATCCTTCAGCTGGGCGATACACTCGTTAATCCGGTCACGTCTCTTTTTCTCGATGAGCCGGTGCGGCAATTTGTAGGTCTCCTGCAAGGCCCACAGGGAGATGATGGGTGCCCGGGGAAGGGAAATGGGAAGCCTCCCTTCCTCCCAGCTCCTCCGCCGGAGGAAAGTCGAGCAATGAAGCAGAAACTAGCAGAAAATAGCATCCAGAACTGTCTTCTGCCCCTTCTTTTGCAGTCACTCAAAGTCCACATCTAGCATACCCCGGCCAACCCCAAAGCGTGCAAACTTTTCTTGGAAACTCGGCGCGCACCACAGAGACAAGGGCGCGGGGTCTCTCTCTCCAAGGCTGCACTTACCTTACTGTCCTCGCTCCGCTTTATTCCCCGCCTGGACTTGTACACTTGGTACATGTGGGCAAAATCCATCCTGTAGGGAAAGAGCCCAGAAAGAGCCGTGACTGCGTGCCGACGGGCTGCAGGTAGGTACCCTAGCAAACAAGAACCCACCGATGCGCCCGGAACTGCTCCGAGTTGAGAGCGGTGCAGAGCACGGGAATAGGAGTGGCGGCTTGAAGGGACCATAGTGCCAACTTACCCTGACAGGTCTCCGTGCTCCAGCCCCGGTGCTTTGGGCAGACAGGCAGGAGGTGGCTGCGCACTGGGGATCCTCTCCATGGCGCGGTGAGCCGGGGCCACTGCGCGCTGCTGTCTGCACTTAGCGCAGCGTCGGGGCGAGAGGACTGTCCTGGAGGGCGGCTTCCAGGGTCTCTACGCGGAAGGTTTCTCTGAATTTGAGCGCCCTGAACTGTGCCAGGCTACTAGGAGCTGCGGCTTTGAGGTGTTGTTTCAGTTGGGAACGTGCATGGCCCGGTGTCCCCGCGGTGGCTGGCTCCCTCTCTGCGCACAGGCTGGCGGTGTGTGCTCCCTGCGCTGTCTGCGCCGGGCGAGCCAAGTGAATGAGAAGTGGGGCGGGCGGGGAGGCAGGAGGGAACGCGGGGGGGGACGAGGCGAGGAGTAATAGAGAGGCTGCGGGCTGGGTTAAATGGGAGCGAGTGGGTGGGTTGGAGCTACGTGTTCTACCCTGTGACTCCGGGCACGTCTAGCCGCTGCCGGGGAGGGAAGGAACGACCTGCCCGCCCTCCCCCGGCTTCATCACATGAGCCTCACGTGTTGGACAACGCTCTGGCGGCTGCAAGGGTGCCCCCACCCCCACCCCCGGGCCCCAGGTGTCTGCGGCTGCGGCCTCCTTTCCCCGAAAGAGGGGGTGGCAACTCAGCCTGGGTCCTGCCCAGCTGGGTGGGGGGCGCGGAAGCTGGAAGGAACGGGGAGCACTGGTGGGGGGGGTGCGGGGGATAGAGTTGGTAACGTGGGCGAACCTGCCCCAGGGAAATGAAGTAAGTTCCCGTCTCCTGGGAGGGAACGGGGGAGGACGGATCCGCCCGCGTCTGACTCAAGCCAGGAGAGGAATATCCCCTCGATCGCTCCAGCCCAACCCTCTTCCTCCTCCCCCGCCAGGCCCGCTCCGAGGAACCGGCGCGCAACGGAGGGAGTCGCCGGCCCCCCGGCCTTCCCCAGAGGATGGGGTTTCTTTCCGTCCCGGCTTCCCAGCCCCCAACGCTCTCAGCCCCGCGTCCAGGAATTGCCCGCCTTGGGGGAGGGACCGAGGGGCGGAGCGGATGTCACCCCATGGGAAGCGGGCAGCTTGCCAGGTGCTGGGGCAGCCGAGGCCGCCGCGGAGCACGCTGCGCGCACCTGACCGCCGAGAGCGTGAGCCGCGCGGGCCCCTTGCTCCCCCGGAGCTCCGGCTCCCGGCTGCAGCCTGCGGGCGGGCAGCCGGGCACCACCCATCCCCCCACACCCGGTGCCCCACTGCCCCCACCCACCCTGGCTAGTCAAGCACAGAAAGATACCGGGCTGGGTGCCCGGTGTTCCCTCCCTCCTGCCCCCTCCAGAGCAGAGGCGTCCGGGTCGCCTCCCCTCCGGCTGCAGCGTTACACAACCGCCGCGGCGGCGGCGCCTGCCCTGCAGCAGCGCGGGGCGTGACGCTTCACGTGGCCCTGGCTGGGGTGCAGCGGGGCGCGTCGGGAGACCCTCGGCGCCGGCTCGGGGGCGCACACCCGGGGCAGGGAGATCCCAGGCAGGGTCGTGTCTCCCTGCGGCTGGGACCTGTCTGCAGTCGCTTCCCCAGGGCAGGACGGAAGAGAAAGACGAAAATGAGGGGAGGAAAAAAATAAAAAAACAAAACCAAAACAGTGAAATCAACGTTCACACACCCCACTCGCCCTATTTCGTGGAGCCCCTGACTCTGCTTTAGGCGTAATGCGCCTGGATAGGGAGATTGGGGATAGGTCGGACCATTGAAAGTACAGGACCTGGGAAAGAAAATTGGCCTAGGAGGGGAAGGCAGCCTTGGAGGAAAAGTATGTGAGACAGTGGTTTTTATTGTTTTGTTTTTAATTTACTAGTAACCAAGACGCTTAGGGAGATGGAGAAATTAACTCACGCCCCGAGTGTGGGGGCAGAGAGCGCGACTCGGAGGCCCAAGGGGCGTTGCAATCTCCCCGAGGCCGCCGGGGGCCCCCAGCCGACCTCTCCTGCAAAAGTCCGAGCTCAGTGACCTTCTGAGAGTGGCGAGCGAGGAAAGCAACCGAAAAGCCAATCCCGCCGCGCTGACATGGGGAGCCAGTGGAAATTCATGACTAAAATAAAGCCTGGCTTGGGGATTTCACTGACCTCTGCGCTTTCCTGCCCTGCAAGTTGGGGAAGTTTGACAGATGACTGAGCCTTCCCCGCCGCGCCGGGTCAGCCACTCCGCTGCGGAGCGACCCGGCTGGGGGGAGGGAGGAATCGGGTCGCTGCTGGGGCTGGGGGAGGATTCGCATCCGGTGCCATTTGGGGGTCAGTTTTCATTGGCAGTGTCCTTGACAACCAGGAGAACTGGGATTCACACGTTGACCAAACTGGGAGTGTATTTCCTTCGGATTGCTCTGGAGAGCTCCCATTTCCTGTTTATGTTTCATGAGCGTCAAACCCATTAGCAAGTGTGAGAAATGCTTGCTTTTTCTGACTGCTCACTGGTGACCTCACTTGGGGGATGTACTTTGGCCGGTTCTCTGCAGTCTCTCTGGAAGGAAGGAGGACCGCGCACCTTCCTGCCAGAGGTGGACAGTGAGGCCGGGACCAGAGCAAGGCGGGCACTAGAGTCTGCCCTGGATATGTGCTTGCTGTCTCGGGTGACCTGCTGCATTGTGCTGCTCTAATAAGGGCACAACGTTGTCGTGGCAGCATCAAAACCACATCCACCAGGAAAATAGGTCCTCACTCATGTCACCCCCAACTCCTCTCCAGGAGTGAACCGTTAATGCTTGCATAGCTCATACATCAGGACAATAGTCTTAAAACCCTTAAAAAATTTTTTTTTGAGACAAGGTTTCACATAGCCCAAGCTGGCTTTAAGCTGAGTATGTAGCCCAGGATGACCTTGAACTTCTGATCCCCCTGCTACTCCTCCAGACTCCTGGCACGACAGGTGTGTACTATCAAGTTCAGTTTATGTGGTGCTGGGGATAGAAGCCAGAACTTTAAGCTTGCTAGGCCAGGCACTCTACCCACTAATCTACACCCTCAGCTACATTCTTAATTAAATTTTTTTCTATTTATTTGAGAGCAGAAAGAGAGAGAGAGACAGACAGACAGACAAAGGGAGAAGATGGGTGCACAGGGCCTCTTGCCACTCTGCCGCTTTGTACATCTTGCTTTATGTGTGTGGTAGGGAATCGAACCCAGACCATTAGGCTTTACAAGCAAGCATTGTGACCACTGAGCCATCTCCCAGTCCACCACATTATCAATTTTTTTAATTGATACATTTGGCCCTTAAAGCAAAAGAAATTTTTTAAAGGAAGGATTTTTAAATATTTTATTTATTTATATATTTGAGAGAGAGAGAATGAATGGGTGCATCAGAGCCTCTACCTACTACAAATGAACTCAAGATGCTGTGCCACCTAGCGCATCTGGCTTTACATGGGTAATAGGACATTGAACCTGGGTCCTTAGGCTTTGTTTTGTCTTTTCCTTTCCTTTCCTTTCCTTTCCTTTCCTTTCCTTTCCTTTCCTTTCCTTTCCTTTCCTTTCCTTTCCTTTTTCTTTCTTCTTTCTTTCTTCCTTTCTTTCTTTCCTTCTTTCTTTTTCTTTCTCTCTCTCTCCCTCCCTTCCTCCCTCCCTCTCTCTCTCTCTCTCTCTCTCTCTCTTTCTTTTTTTTTTTTTTTTGGATATATGGTTTCCCATGTAGTTTAAGGCAGACTCTGAACTTGAAATCCTCCTGTATTAGCTTCCTGAATGCAGGGATTAGAGACCCCACCTATTTCCTTCTCCCTCCCTTCCCCCTCCCTCCCTCCCCTCCCTCCCTCCCCCTCCCTCCCTCCTTCCTTTCCTTCCTCCCTCTTCTTTCTCTCTCTCTCTCTCTTTCTCTCTTTTTCTTTTTTGTTAGACAGCTGTAGGATTTTTCACAGCTTAGCCCAACTTCAAACTTGTTTTGCAGCCCAGGAAAACTTTGAACTTCTGATTCTCTTGCCTTTACCTTCCTACCTCTAGAATTATAGGCATGTACCAACCACACCCAATTTTATATAGTGCTAGGAATGGAACCCCGAGCATTGTACATACTAGACAAGCACACTACCAACTGAGGTCCATCCCCAGTACCCCAATTTCCTACCCTTTTGTTTTGTTTTTAGAGGTAGGGTCTTACTCTAGTCCTGGCTGACCTGGAACTCACTCTGTAATTCCAGGCTGGCCTCAAACTCACAGCATTCCTCCTATCTTTGCCTCTTGGGTGCTGGGATTTAAGGCAAACCTTTTATTTGTCCCAAATATACTGTCAGATTTTACAACTATCTCCCATCCTACTATGTCTGGATTTCTTCTTTTTAAGATATGTTGTTCTCCCCTTTATAGTTTACTGCTATTTGAAAGTTTTAAGAAATATTTTATTTACTTATTTATTTAGTTGAGAGAGAGGGACAGATAAAGAGAACGGGTGTGTCAGGGCCTTCAGCCACTGCAAACAAACTCCAGATGCATGCTCCATCCTGTACATCTGGCTTATGTAGGTACTAGGGAACTGAACCTGGGTCCTTAGGCTTCGCAGGCAAGCGCCTTAAGCACTAAGCCATCTCTCCAGCCCTTAAAATTTTAAAAATTATTTTTGACCTTTTATTGATAATCTCTGTACATATGCATAATATACTATGATTACAGTCCCTTCCGACCATCCTCTTAGTTCTCCACTTATCCCCCCTCCACTGGATCCTTTCTTTCCAATTAGTCCCTCTTCTATTTTTTTGCCTTCCTTTAAAATTCTTTTTTATTTGAGAGAGAGAGAGAGAGAGAATATGGGCATGCTAGGGCCTCCAGCCACTGCAAACGAACTCCACCTTGTGCCACCTTGTGCATCTGGCTTACGCGGGACCTGGAGAATCAAACCTGGGTCCTTAGGCTTCACAGGCAAGTGCCTTAACTGCTAAGCCATCTCTCCAGCCTCCTCTTCTATTTTTATTTCATCTTTTTTAAAAATCCTTTTATGCAGGTCTTACATAGGTAACCTCAGCCACCATGAGGTCATGCCACTTGTATCTGGAAGACAATATTAAAAAAAAATATTTTATTTATTTATTTATTTTGGTTTTTCAAGGTAGGTTCTCCCTCTAGCTCAGGCTGACCTGGAATGCACTATGTAGTCTCAGGGTGGACTGGAACTCACAGTGATCCTCCTACCTCTGCCTCCCGAGTGCTGGGATTAAAGGCATGTGCCACTATGTCTGGCTTATTTATTTATTTGAGAGAGAGAGAGCGGCAGATAGAAAGAGAGAGAATGGACATACTAGGGTCCCCAGCCACTGCAAATGAACTCCAGACACATGTACTACATTATGCATCTGGCTTTGCATGGGTACTGGGGAAATGAATTAGGGTCCTTAGGCTTTGCAGGCAAGCACTTTAAGCAATGAGCCATCTCTCCAGCCCTGGAAGTCAGTTTTGTAAGCAGTTCTCCCCTGCCATTGGCTCATACATTCTTTCTGCCATCTCTTCCACAATCACAATGGTTCTTGAGCCTTGGAGAGTGCAATAGTGATGGCTCTCAGTGCTGAACACCTCATTATTGCTTCTTCTCGGTACTTTAAGTTTTGAGTCACCCCAGTGGTCTCAGTCATCTGAAAAAAAGAAACCCTTCTAACAAAGACTGAGAGTAGAATTAATATGCGGGCATAAACACAAGTGTTTAGAGGACAGTTTGGTGGGTATAATATATGCATTTAGCCAGACAACAGTTGCAGTTTTCCTACTAGGGCGTATGACCTGTCCAGCCTTAGGCTTCTGATTAGATTTTCAGTACTAGGCATGAATTCCCTCCGGTGGGGCGGGCCTCAAATCCAATCACAGAGCAGTTGGTTTCCCCATAACAGACATGCCACCAGTTGGCATATTTGGCATGGCTGGCAAGCTGAAAGCTCACAGGGTCAACTGCTTGTTAAGACCATTGATGACTTTTCTCCCTTAACAGGCTATGTAGCTCTTTCCAGCTTATGGCAGCTAATCAACAGGGAAGAGGCTTCCAGCTCAATTCCAGCTTGATTTCTCAGTGTCCTTCAGCCCCTAACATGTGGTGTCTTCAGCAGTAGGGTCTTGGTAGTTCTGCTGGGCAATAGTCTGTAATGTTTTGGGGGCTACAGGGGTCTCCATGAACACCAGCTCACTGGAAAGCATCTCACCCCTGACACTGAAATTTTTAGTAACAATCTCTGGCTTCTGGACACAGCATTATCTACCTCTATAGGGTTAAATTAATTTAAACCAAGTTATTCCATCTTAGCATGTGTTGTTCTTTCCATCCTGAAGAATCACACTGTTTCAGGACATCATCTTTTAAAGATGCTTGTTGATTGTTTACTGTGTTCTAGTATTGAGGCCATATGCCAAAATCTATTTCAGTGTCTGCTTATAAGGCGATGGTATTAGCTCAATTCACTTAACCTTATATTTATTGGCAACTGCTATGTGCCAGGCATTGAACCAAGTCCTAGGATTATATAAAATGGCCCTTTGAGAAACTGACACTCAGGGTCATATAGGTTATAGTTTATATAGTCTGGAATAAATCTGGGACACACAGATTTGTTAAACTTCAAAGGTCATACTCTTTTTTAAAATTTATTTTCATTTGTTTGTTTGTTTGCAAGTGGAGAGAAAGAACAGGTGTACCAGGGCTTCCTGTCACTGCAGATGATCCCCAGATGCATGCACCACTTTGTGCATCTGGCTGTACTGGGAAATCGAGCCCAGGCTGTCAGGCTTTGCAAGCAAGCACCTTACACCATTGAGCCCAGCTCATACTCTTCATGCATGATATTTACAGCTGTGTAGGAGTGCTATATGGGATGTGCACTGCTCAACTCCAGAGGTAGCCATCCACATTGCAGTTGTGTGAGAGACCCTGTGCAATTTTTCAGTACATCCCTGAGCAGTACACTAGCGAGCATGGCCTTATTTAATTTAATTATTAATTTATTTATTTTGAGGCAGCATGTCACTCCAGGCTCTCCTGTAACTTACTCTATATCCCAAACTGGCATCAAACTCATAACTACCCTCCTGCCACAGCCCCTTAAGTGCTGAGATTAAAGACACATGCCACCATTCCTGGCTCAGTCTTGTGAATGTTGTGTCCCTTCTCTGTCTTGTTTCCTGTAAATGTGGAAAGATAATAATTTTGTGCAGGGGAAGAAGGATATTTCTTTTCTTTTCCAGTGGGACTCGGCCTCTTTGTGACCTGTGGTGGTGTGTTGGGAAGAGTCCATGCTATTACTATCTGTAATGATTGTGTGACCCTTCCTGAGCAGAAAATTAAAATCCACAGCCCCCTTATAGTCTCTGCACCTTCCTTACTCAGACATCACTTTTTGCCTTGTTATGGAGTCTTCACAGTAAGAAACACATTTTATCATGGTCATGGCTTGTGTGCCCACCTGTGTCTTAAGTACAGTTAAGCATAAGATAGTGAAAGTTTAGTTGATCTATAGCAATAGGCTGTCATTACCCCCTCACCTGGAACTCACCTGTAGTCCTGATTACCCATTGCTGTTTTTGGTTTAGCATAGCTTTTTTCTCTCTCAAACTCAAGAAATCCTCCTAACTCTGCCTCCTGAGTGCTGGGATTAAAGGCTTGTGCCACCATGCCTTCTTCCTCCTCCTCCTCCTCCTCCTTCTCATTATTGTTATTGAGACAAGACCTCACTGTGTAGTTAAGGCTGGCCTACTTGACCATCTTCATGTTTCCAGCACTACACTCAGCTCATTGCTCACTTTAAAACAAACCTTGCCAGATGTGGTGGCATGCATCTTTAATTCCAGCACTTGGGAGGCAGATGTAGGAGAATGGCTGTGAGTTTGAGGCTACCCTAATAGTACATAGTAAAGTCCAGGTCAGCCTGGGCTAGAACAAGACCCTACCTCAAACAAACAAACAAACAAACAAACAAACAAACAAACAAACCTCATAGGAAGAAGCCCATCCAATGCATTATAGACAAAAATGTCAAAAAAATTCCCCTTGATATAGTCAGCATTTCCTAGTGTAGTCTAGCCTAGTTGATTTTATTAAAAGGAAAACACTAGGTCTTTTTTGGTCCACCTATAGATCTTGATTTCTAATTTGAAAATTGGCTCTGTCCTAAAGATAATTAGGGTGTATTTTTGCCTTGTCTCAGCCAGAAAGAGATGAGTAGTGTCTACACACTTGATCTTCCAGAGCACAGAGCTCAGTAGGTAGAATGCTTACCTAGCATACACGAAGCCCTGGGTTCATTCCCCAACACCACATAAAGCCAGATGTAATTGAGCTCACCTGTAATCCCAGCATTCAGGAGACGGAGGCAGGAAGATCTGAAATTCAAGGTTATCTTTGGTCACATAAGGAGTTCAATGCCAGTCTGAGTTACATGATACCCTGTCTCAATGTAGTAAGTAAATGAAAAAAAAAAAAAAAAAAAAAAAACTAGGACTGCTAGTCTTGGTTTGAGTCAATGGTGGAGATGTGTCTATGCAGGAAAACATCTCTCAATTTTGTTTAGTTTTACTTTTTGTTCCCTGTTATATATTCATCCTCTTCATTCTCTGCTCTTTAAAAAATAACTATATTTAATTGTTTTATTGAGAGATAAACATAAAATATCCATATTTTAAAAGTTAAGTTTGGGGCTGGGGAAATGGCTTAGCATTTAAAGGCACTTTGAAAGCCTATGGGTCTAGGTTTAATTCCCCAGCCAGATGGCCATTCCTTTACATGGGCGAGAGGCTCTGGCAAAAACATACATACATTTTAAAAAAGTTAAACATTTGGCTCATGAACTTGGGTAAACGTGTACATTTGTACACTGCCTGTTATAGTTTGGCTTTGTTTTGTGTTGAGTCAGTGTCTCACTCTGTATGTCACTCCTGGAACTCACAATGTAGCCAGGCGGTCTCAACCTCAGGACAATCCTCTTGCCTTAAAGGCTTCTCAAGTGCTGGGATTATAGATGTGTGCTTCTACAGGTCTTCATTGTAACCCAAATGCATGTGCTAAAGGCTTCATTGCTGGTCATTGTGCTATTGAAAGGTAGGTAGTGGACCCTGAAGAGGAACCTGGTAGAAAGAAGTTAGGTCATTGGCGGCATGCCTTGAAGTAGATATTGGGTCCCTGCCCCTTCCTGGTTCTCTCTTTCCTTCTAGACCCACATGGGCACAACAGCTTTGCCCACAGTGGACTTCACACCATGGTGTTCTGCCTTGGCACAGGCCCAAAGCGACACTTCTGAAACTATATACCAAAACAAATCTTCTGTCCTCTTAAGGTTTTTTTCCTCCTTTTTGGTGCATGTATGTGTGGGGTGTGTATGCATGTGGATATATGTATTCACAGTACAGTGCACATGTGTGTTGAGGCCAGAAGGTAACAGTGAGTGTCTTCCTCTCACTTTTCCCCCTTAGTTTTTAAGACAGAGTCTCTCCTGATCCTGGAGCTCACTGATCTGGCTAGACTAGTTAGCCAGCCAGCACTAGAGATCTTCCTGTTTCTACCTCCCCAGCACTGGGATCACAAATGCACGCCATGCCATCCAGCATTTTACATAGGTGCTGGGGATCCCATTTCAGGTCCTTATGCCTATGCAGCAAGCACTTTACCCACTGAGCGACCTCCCCAATCCCTCTTAAGTATTTCTCCCCACCCAAATCAAGGCACATTCCAGAAAGTTTCTTCATATTCCTTTCAGTTTCCCCATCCCTAATTGATCCTGTTTCTGAGTTCTATCACTCTGGATGGGCTTTAAGTAAATAAATGTATCTTTAGGGTAAAGTTCCATTACTTAACATGTCTTTGAGATTCTTCTATATTGTTGTATATGTTAGACTTTAAAATTACTATATGCAGGGCCAGAGAGATGGCTCAGTGGTTAGAGCACTTGCCTACAAAGCCCAGTGACCAGAGTTCAATTCCCTGGTACCCACAGAAAGTCAGATGCACAATGGCCCATGTATCTGGAGTTCATTTTCTGTGGCTGGAGGCCCTGGTGTGCCCATTCTCTTTCTCTCTCTCTGCTTACAAATAAGTCAAAATATTTAAAAAGTTACTGCGTGCATTTGAACACAGTATATAGATATACTTGCATCCATCTAACACAATTGTCTGTCTAGTCCTTACTGAAGATGGACATTCGATTTGTTTCCATTTTGGACTATTATGAATGAGGTTGCTACGGACATTCCTGTACCAGCCTCTCTGTAAATATAGGCTCCCATTACTCTTGGATAAATATCAAGGCTTCAACACTTGTACACAGCATTTTTAATACCACCAGAAATATAAATTACCAATGGCTCCAAAGCCCAGGTATTTCATTTTATTTTGGTAATTTGAATGGGTGTGAGATGATGTGGCATTTGGGTCTTAACTTGAATTTCCTTGGAAAATAAAGAAGTGGAATACCTTCTCAAGTGCTTATTGGCCATGCATGTATCTTCTTTGGTGCAATATTATCTGAATCTGTTGTTCAGGTTTTAAAATTGGATTAGTTATCTTTTAAAATATTATATGTAGAAATCCAAATCAATTTTGTATGTTGGCCTTGTATCCTGCAACTTGATTTTTTTGCTGTTTCCTTTTTTTTAAACTAATTAATTAATTTGAGAGAGAGAAAAAGAAAGAGGGAGAGAGAATGGACATGCCCTACATGATGCCAGGGCAAACAAACTATAGACACATGTGTCACTTTGTGCCTCTGACATTAAGTGGGTACTAAGGAATTGGACCCAGGTCAACAGAGGTTATAAGGAATCACATTTAACCATTGAGTCATCTCTCCAGCCCATGATTTTGCCATCTATTTGTCTTATCAATGACTAGGACAGGAGGGCTTATTGCAGATTTATCCATTTTTTTCAAAATTTTATTTTATTTATTTATTTGAGAGAGAGATAGAGAGAGAAGCAGAGAAAAAGAGAGACAGATAGAGAATAGGTGCCTCCAGCCACTGCAAACGAACTCAGACACATGGGCCACCTTGTGCATCTGGCTTATGTGGATCCTGGGGAATTGAACCTAGTTCCTTTGGCTTTATAGACAAGTGCCTTAACCGCTAAGCCATTTCTCCAGCCCAAGATTTTCTTTTTGTATTTTAGAACTTTATTTTTAGTTACATATACATTTAGGATTTATAGGCCTTTTATTTTTATTAACAACTTCCAAAATTATAGACAATAAATCATAGTAATTCCTTCCTCCCCCATTTTCTTCTTTGCAACCCCACTCTCCATCATACCCCTTTCCCCTCTCAATTAGTCTCTCTTTTATTTTGATGTCATCATCTTTTCCTCCTGTTATGATAGTCTTGTGTAGATAGTGTCAGGCACTGCAAGGTCATGTATCCAGGCCATTTTGTGGCTGGAAGACTGCATTGTAAGGAGTCCTGCCCTTCCTTTGGCTCTTACAATCTTTCTGCCACCTCTTCTGCAATGGACTCTGAGCCTTGGAAGGTGTGATAGAGATGTTTCAGGGCTGAGCATTCCTCTGTCACTTCTCAGCATTATGGTGCCTTTTGAGTCATCCCATAGTCACTATTATCATCACTTCTTGATGATACTTTTATCATTAATAGTTTCCATTTTTATGTCCAATTATATAATTACTCTGAAGTCTACTCAATATTGATCTAACTATAAAGGCTGTTTTGTACTCAGTATTTGCAACATACAGTTTTTCCAACTTTTACACTTTAAAAAATATTTATTTGAAGGTGTATGTGTGTGGTGTGGTGTGTGTGTATGTGTGTAGATGTGCCAGGGCCTGTTGTCACTGCAAACTTACACCACTCTTCAGGTCTGGTTTGCGTTGGTGGCTTGGAAATTGAATCCAAGCCAGCAGGCTTTGCAAGCAAATGCCTTCAATGGCTGAGCCATCTTCCCAGCACCCTACTCTTATACTTTTAAATGTTTTCTTTATAAATGAATTTTGTGTTTGTAGAGAACACATTGTTGGATTTTACTTTTACATTGATTTGATTATACCTTTTATACCTTTTATTTTGAATGTTTATATATTTATCTTTGATAATTATTATTGCTATTATTTTGCAGCATTGGGAATTGAATGCAGGGCCTTGCATAGGGGAAAGGAGCACTCGACCACTGAGTTCCATCTGTGACCCTTTTTATACCCTTTATTTTGAGACAAGGTCTTCTATTGTCTAGACAGGCATTGAACTTGTGATTCTCCTGTCTCAGCCTTCCAAGTGGTTAGGATTATAGGCCTGTACCATTAGATCTAGTTTTGTTTGTTTGTTTGTTTTGAGAAAGGGTCTCACTAGGTAGTCCCAAGGCTAGTCTTTTGCAGTCACTATGTAGTCCAGCTTACCCTCAAATTCATAATCTTCCTGTCTCAGCCACCTGAATGTTGAGAATACAAGCATTTACCACCATGCAACAACTGTTAATCTGAGTTTAAATCTGGGTATAATCCCACCATTGGCATTTATTTTTACTTATATCCCACTTACTTTGTTTGTGTTCCTTCTTTTCTGCAACATTGTGGGAATACTGCACTTTAAAATTCATTCCATTTTAAAGCAAGGTGTGGTGGCGCACACCTTTAATCCCAGCACTCAGAGGCAGAGGTAGGAGGATTGCCATGAGTTAGAAGCCACCCTGAGAATACAGAATGAATTCCAGGTCAGCCTGGGCTAGAGTGAGACCCTACCTCGAAAAACCAAAACCAAAAATAAAAATAAAAATCATTCTATTTTACCTCCTGTTTTTAGCTGTATATGTTTATGATATGTTTTTAGTGAATGTCCAGTGAACTTAACATTAGAAACACTTGGTATTATTATTAAAACACAGATTTCCGGCCATACCCTCAGAACCTCCTACTCTGGAGGACTGTGACATGTTTATGTTTCCAGTAAGTTCTCAGCTGATGCTGGTGACATAAGTCTGGGAACCTTCCTTTGGGAAGCACTGCTGTGTAAATGATATTCTGCATTTTATTTGTGTGTGTGTGTGTGTGCTCGCACACGTGCGCGCACATTCACACATCAGCGTCTCTTGCTACTGCAATCAGATGTTGTCTAGCTTCCTATGAGTGGCTGGGGAATTGAACCTGGGCTGGAAGACTTCACAAGTAAATGCCTTTAATTGCTGAGCCATCTTCCTCGGTTTAATTTTCTGCATTTTTAAATGCTCACCAAACACTTTACCCATTGAGCCATCTCACCATCGCGTCTAACAGTATTTTTGTACCCATTATCCAGCCTCCCTTATTCATCACCCCAAGTTGAGATTAGCATTTTTAGCTTCTACATATGAGTGAGACTCTGCCATGTTTAACCTTCTGTGCCTAGTTTACTTCATTTAGCATAATATACTGTAAATGACAGGACTACAGCACTATTTACAGTGACCCAGTTATGAAATCAACGCAGGTGTTCATCAACAAATGATGGATAAAGAAGATGTGGTATGCACACAATGGCATACTCCTCGTCCATGAAAAAGAATGAGAATCTTGTTATTTGTCTTTAACTGATTTGAGGATGGGATAGCCAGGTCAGAGAGCTGAACACTGGAGAGATGGCGGAGATCTGTTGAGCTTCACAACTCTGGGAGATCTCACCCTCACCCTGCTTTATAGCCCCACTGATACTTTTAAAAATTATTGTTATTGCCCTATGCCCTTTGCTCCCTGCTTTCTGCACATCTTCAGAATTGTCTGGGTACTTCCTCCACTCTGCCTTAGCTGCTCTCTTGATTCTGTGAAGGACTGAAATGGCTCATGGTGTTTTCTTGAGTCCTTTCTTGCCTCTATCATTGGTGAATGATTTCCAGCTCTGGGTGAGGGTTCTGTGAGCAGACAGGAAGGGGACGTGCCATTGGGGTAGGACTCCTCAGTCCACAGGTAGCTGGTATGAATTTGCTGCAATCTCAGCCTCACTCAGCCTTGATGGTTATAAAGTCTTCCTCCTGTCAGTCATCGAGCGCAACAGTGATCCCTGGTCTGTCCTCTCCTGTCGGAGCTTGCCACTGTCTGGAGTTTAGTTCATTTAGATAGCCCTGTGCCTCTGATAACCTTTAAAAAGCAATTGTTTTGAGCTTATATGTCTTGTTTTATTACTAGAATGAAAATAACAACCTCCTGTAACCCTATACAACTGTCCCATAAGTAGAAATCTTCCAAACAACTTCCTTTTCATAGGGATGAAAAGGTGTGTGCATGCTTGTCTCTCTGTGTGCATGATGCATGTGTGCACGTATGCTCAAGATTAGGAATAAGAAAGAAGCAACCGTTTGCATTGAAATTGAAATTTCTAATTTACACTTTATTTATGAGACAAGTTCTTAATGGCTAGTCTAGACTTCCCTTGAACATCTTCCTGCCTCAGCCTCCTGAGTGATCTAATTAGGGTCCTTTACTATATTAGTTAGGGCTCTTTGGAGGAACAGAACCAAAAAGAATGACCATATATTATAAAGGGGTTTTATTAGACTACGTTACAGGATATAGGCTGTGCAGTGTACAACTAGCTGTCTATAAAGTTTGAGAACTTGGTAGCTACTTTCAATCACTGAGGATGGATGCCTTAGTAGCCCCAATCTGGCACTGAAGGGCTGAGGAACTCTTAGAGAACAGCTGATTTTCAGTTCACATTGGAAATCTGATGAAGCTGGGTTCTAATGTCCTTACAGAAAAGCAGCAACAGGATAGATGCTCACACCAGTCTGTAGCTTGGGCAGCCAGGTGACCTTGTGTTCTCCTGGAGCTTCTGAATATACTGTAGACCATCTGAAGGGTTGCCTGCTCTGGAGGGTCATTCTAACTCCATCAGTCCTATTTTTTTTTTTCTTCCAAGGTAGAGAGTCTCAGGCTGGCCTCAAACTCACAGTGATCCTCCTACCTCTGCCTCCCAAGTGCTGGGATTAAAGGCATGCGCCCCCCACAGCCAGCCCATCAGTCCTTCTAGACACACCCTCATACACTTGCCTAAGAGGCATATCTGTCACTTTATTCCTAACCTGATCTAGTTGTTAACAGAATTTAACCATCCCATTTGCTGACATAACTGGCTTGGGAATTGAAATTTTAGAAGCTAAAGCCTGTTTAGGGCCAAGAAAAAAAAATAGAGGACTTACATTGCAGTTAGTTCAACAAGTACTGAAGTGCTAATTATGCACATGCATATGTACACACATACACACACACGCACGCACGCATGCATGCACACACACACACGTATGCAAACTGAGATAAAGAGGAGAGGTTTTAGGATGGGCGTGGTGGAGCACGCCTTTAATCCCAGCACTTGGGAGGCAGAGGTAGGAGGATCGCCATGAGTTCAAAGCCACCCTGAGACTACAGAATGAATTCCAGGCCATCCTGGGCTAGAGTGAGACCCTACCTCAAAAAAAAAAAAAAAAAAAAAAAAAAAAAGAGAGAGAGAGGTTTTTTGTCTGGCAAGCAATATTTATTTTCATAGAATGGATAGTACAGTATGTGATGGTTTCTCCTTTTCCTTTGGACAATGTCTATGGTGGTTTGAATCAGATTTCCCCCATAAACTTGTGTGTTCTCAATGCTTGGGGCCCAGCTGATAGCAATCCAGGTGGTAGAGTCTTGCTGGAGGAGGTGTGTTGTAGCCAGCTCTCCCTTTCCAGAGTCTGGCACACTCTCCTGCTGCAATTTCCACCTGCTGTGGCAGACGTGATGTCTGTTCCCCTCTCTTGTCATGCTTCCCCTGCTGTCATGAAGCTTCCCCCGGAGACCAAAAGACAAAATTAAAAACTCCCCTCCCATTGGCTGCATTTGGTCTGGTGCTTTATCCCAGCAATGAGAAGGTAATTACAACATACTTCATAGGATAGCAAATATCATATTTTGCGCTATAGCACACCTGGACACCTTATTAAAATTCAGATGCTTTCTTAAAGGGGTTAGGCTTAAGATTCTCTTCTCTCCCTCCCTTCTGTACTTTCCTTCTTTCAATTGACCTGATGATTTTATAGGCCAAGCAGACCCTATACCACCACTCTATACAACAAACCCCTAAGAACTTTATTTTATTTTTATTTATTTATTTGAGAGAGGGAAAGAGGCAGAGAGAGAGAGAGAGAAAAAGAGAGAGAGAGAGAAAGAGAGAGAGAGAGAGAGAAAATGGGCATACCAGGGCTTCCAGCCACTGCAAACAAACTCCAGATGCATGTGCCCCCTTGTGTATCTGGCTTACATGCATACTGGGGAATTGAACTGAGGTCCTTTTGGCTTTTCAGGCAAGTGCCTTAACTGCTTAGCCATTTCTCCAGCCCCTCCAAAAGAACTTGTATATAACACTGAGAGATGACTGGTGAGGTCCTCAATACCTTCTTTTTGAGGTGAAATTCAATCATTTGTGAAAAGGTAATTATAAAGACAGTAAAGATTTTAATGAAATTAACTAAACAAAACCAACACTCCAGAACCAGAATGAGCTAGAATGTGGCTTAGAGTACCATGAGGTGCAGAGAAGAGTGACATTTTTGTGTCAAGGAAATCTAGTTTGAGGTAGAACAATTGAGCTGTTTTCCTGGATAGGTAATGCTTTGAGTCTGTTGTGAAGTGGGCACCAGATGCTGTGGTAACTTATGGCCACATTGAGAGGACATCAGAGAGATGGGGTACCCTTAGGAAGTGGCTAGGAGTCTGCCCATCTAAGGAGACTGCGGGCAAGGTAGGGTCTTACCCTAGCCAATGCTAACCTAGAACTCACTCTGTAATCCCCAGCTGGCCTTGAACTCATGACAGTGCTTCTACCTCTGCCTCCCAAATGCTGAGATTAAAGGTGTGCACCACCACACCAAGCAAGAGAGAATCATTTACTGGTTATAAATTTTACATTTAAGCCTAACCATGCCCCTTTCTCTTTCAAAAGTTACATTTTTTTTTAACCACAAGAGACTTGGCAATGGAGACAGTATACCTCCGATATTAATGGTTCTCCATTATTTACAGACTAATTAATGCATCTATAGAAGAGAAGAAAGTTTTGTTCGTTTTCTGCCTTTGGCAGTGTAGTAGTAATCTCAGAGATTAGGGACACTGTTTTGTTAGGAAGAAGTCTGGGTATTAGTATAAGCCAGATAAACATAAAGGTTCAATTGTTTTTCTTTATAATAAAAATTCAGTTAAATACAATTTTACCACTCAAAGAAATGTTCCCCCATAAACTTGTGTGTTCTCAATGCTTGGGGCCCAGCTGATAGCAATCCAGGTGGTAGAGTCTTGCTGGAGGAGGTGTGTTGTAGGGGGTGGCTTAGGAGTGTTGTAGCCAGCTCTCCCTTTCCAGAGTCTGGCACACTCTCCTGCTGCAGTTTCCACCTGCTGTGGCAGACGTGATGTCTGTTCCCCTCTCTTGTCATGCTTCCCCTGCTGTCATGAAGCTTCCCCCGGAGACCAAAAGACAAAATTAAAAACTCCCCTCCCTTTGGCTGCATTTGGTCTGGTGCTTTATCCCAGCAATGAGAAGGTAATTACAACAACATACTTCATAGGATAGCAAACATCATATTTTACGCTATGCTCACCGGGACACCTTATTAAAATTCAGATGCTTTCTTAAAGGGGTTAGGCTTAAGATTCTCTTCTCTCCCTCCCTCCTGTTCTTTCCTTCTTTCAATTGACCTGATGATTTTATAGGCCAAGCAGACCCTATACCACCACTCTATACAACAAACCCCTAAGAACTTTATTTTTATTTTTATTTATTTATTTGAGAGAGGGAAAGAGGCAGAGAGAGAGAGAAAAAGAGAGAGAGAGAGAGAGAGAAAGAGAGAGAGAGAGAGAAAATGGGCATACCAGGGCTTCCAGCCACTGCAAACAAACTCCAGATGCATGTGCCCCCTTGTGTATCTGGCTTACATGCATACTGGGGAATTGAACTGAGGTCCTTTGGCTTTTCAGGCAAGTGCCTTAACTGCTTAGCAATTTCTCCAGCCCCTCCAAAAGAACTTGTATATAACACTGAGAGATGACTGGTGAGGTCCTCAATACCTTCTTTTTGAGGTGAAATTCAATCATTTGTGCTAAGGTAATTATAAAGACAGTAAAGATTTTAATGAAATTAACTAAACAAAACCAACACTCCAGAACCAGAATGAGCTAGAATGTGGCTTAGAGTACCATGAGGTGCAGAAAAGAGTGACATTTTTGTGTCAAGGAAATCTAGTTTGAGGTAGAACAATTGAGCTGTTTTCCTGGATAGGTAATGCTTTGAGTCTGTTGTGAAGTGGGCACCAGATGCTGTGGTAACTTATGGCCACATTGAGAGGACATCAGAGAGATGGGGTACCCTTAGGAAGTGGCTAGGAGTCTGCCCATCTAAGGAGACTGCGGGCAAGGTAGGGTCTTACTCTAGCCAATGCTAACCTAGAACTCACTCTGTAATCCCCAGCTGGCCTTGAACTCATGACAGTGCTTCTACCTCTGCCTCCCAAATGCTGAGATTAAAGGTGTGCACCACCACACCAAGCAAGAGAGAATCATTTACTGGTTATAAATTTTACATTTAAGCCTAACCATGCCCCTTTCTCTTTCAAAAGTTACATTTTTTTTTAACCACAAGAGACTTGGCAATGGAGACAGTATACCTCCGATATTAATGGTTCTCCATTATTTACAGACTAATTAATGCATCTATAGAAGAGAAGAAAGTTTTGTTCATTTTCTGTGTTTGGCAGTGTAGTGGTAATCTCAGAGTTTAGGGACACTGTTTTGTTAGGAAGAAGTCTGGGTATTAGTATAAGCCAGATAAACATAAAGGTTCAATTGTTTTTCTTTATAATAAAAATTCAGTTAAATACAATTTTACCACTCAAAGAAATGCAGAGAAATTTTGTAGTGGGCATAGTGATTCATGCCTTTAATCCCAGCACTTGGGAGGCAGAAGTAGGAGGATTACTGTGAGATAGAGGCCTCCCTGAGACTACCTAGTGAATTCCAGGTCAGCCTGGGCTAGAGTGAGACCCTACCTTGAAAAACCAAAAAAAAAAAAAAAAAAAACAAAAGAAAGATAAAGGTTTTTGTTTTGCTTTTGTTTGAGACAGGGTCTCACTATGTAACCAAAGCTGGTCTTGAACTCACTATGTAGTCCAGGGTGGTCTTGAACTTTGGATGCTCCTTCCTCAGTGCTGGGATTGCAGGCATGCTTTACTCTAAGGTTTTGTCAGCATATAACTAGGGAGAATTTAAAGGATTGCCTTTATTTGTTTAATTAAAACAGCACAGGTGTGCCAAAACACGAGTGGAGGGCAGAGGACAATCTCAAGCATCAATCCTTGTCTTCCACCTTGTTTGAGGCAGTCTTGTATTCACTGTGTTGTGCCAGGCTAGCTTTGCCATGAGCTTCTAGGGATTCTCCCACCTCTTTTCCCATCTCACTGTAGGAGTGCAGGGATCACAGATGTGCCCCCACTGAATCAGAACAGAAACAAAAGCAAAACAAGCATAAGAAACAGAAAACAAACAAGAATCCTTGGCAGTACTTAAAAATGTAAAATCAGATAGAGTCATTTGACAGGTTAGCTCAGTTAATGCAGACATCTGATCTGGCAGCCAACTGGACACATGGACTTTGCCTGGATGTGTCTTCCAATGGTTTGGCAGTAATAGAATTTATGATTAAGCTAGCAGAGAAAAATAGACAAATTATGTTTAAGCTCTATATCACAAAGTCCTAATAAACTGTAAAACCGTGGCTGATGAACACTTTAAAAATCACCCAGGACCATTTATTCTCATAAACAGTTAATTTCTCTTTTTAAAATTATTCCCTTGTGCTGGAGATTTAATCCAGGTTCTTGTACATGCTAGACAGGCCCTCCACCACTGAACTACATCCTTTATCTCCAGCCTTGTCCAATTAACTGTTGATTACATATAGGCCTCTTATTTGTAGAGGAGACCTCTGGCATCTCTTCTCAAAAAGGCACCAGTGTCCGGGCTGGAGAGATGGCTTAGGCTAAGGCGCCTGCCTCCTAAGCCTAAGAACACTGGTTCCAATCTCCAGCGGTTCCAATCTCCAGCGGTTTCAATCTCCAGGTCCCACGTTTAGCCAGATGCAAAGTGATGCAAGGGCGCAATGCCGCACTTGCCCACAAGGGGGCGCACACATCTGGATTTCGTTCACAGCAGATCAGAGACTGCTGGCGCGCCCATTTCTGTCTCCCTCTCCCTCTCTATCTCTCTCTCTCTCTCTCTCTCCAAAAATAAATAAAAAATAAAAAATAATACTAATAAAAAAAGACACCAGTGTCCTCATGGGATCCTTCCTCATGACCTCATTCCTACCGAATCATACCCTCATTTTCAAATACTACATCATGGGTTAAGGCTTCAGCACAGAACTGGAGTTGGGGAGAGCACAAATAAGCACAAGTGCCTTTTTGTTCTCAGCACTGGAAATACAAACATAATCTCTATCCTCCTGGGTGGGGGATGAGGCAAGAATCAAACAAAATCAGTCCATTCCTGAACAGGATGGCTGTGGTGAGGGAATTGAGCAAGGTACTGAGACAGAACATAGCAGGATAAGAGGGGAGGAGACACAAGTTCTTTCTAATAGAACATCGAGACTGTGGACTGGGGAATGGGAAGGAGCCAGCCATGAAAGATTCACCAGGAGAAGGGCACCCAGGTAGAAGTGACAGCAAGGGCAAAGCTGGGTGGGGAAGGACCAGACCCACAAAGCCAGTGTGATTTGGGACATGATTGTAGATGAGAGAGGCAGGAGGAGACTGTGTGGTAGCCAAGGGTTGCAATGTTGCCAGTTGTCTTTGCAGTCGATAATACATGGGTCTTTTTTTTTTTCTATCTTAGCACTCGTCATTGGTTAAACTTCATGCACTGCAGAATGTCTTTTGATAATTAACTGTATTTCAATTCACTTTGCCTGTAAGAATGTCCTTTGAGGGCTGGAGAGATGGCTTAGTGGTTAAGGCACTTGCCTGCAAAGCCAAAGGACTCAGGTTCAATTCCCCAGGACCCATATAAGCCATATGCACAAGGTGGCACATGTGTCTGGAGTTCGTTTGCACTGGCTGGAGGCCCTGGTGCATCCATTTTCTCTCTTTCTCTCTCTCTGCCTCTTTCTCCCTATCTCAAATAAATAAATAAAAGTTTTTTAAAAGAATGTCATTTGAAACCAAGACCATCTAACCACCTGTGGTAATTTAGGAAGACTCAGAGTGGGCAAGTGCTACCACCTGCAAAGGGAAAGTGAAGCGAAGTTCACATATTTCCCGAGGCAGGTTTGCCTTAATGATCGGTTCTTAGACCAGCTGAATACAGTGAAATCAGCTGGGGACTGCCACCAGTATACATTGAAAAACTGCCACTCTAGGCCTGGAGACTTGACCCTTGAGGATCAGACACAGTGTCACTTCCTAGAACACAGACACCAAAGTCATCCTTACGGTGATGAGAACCCACACTGCCTGTCTCCTCTAACCAAGTCAATCCAACCCCAGCAGGCATATTCCTTCCCTCCTCACTCAACACAGAAGAGCTTTTGCCCAGGCATGGCAGCCCAAGGATACCTTTATGTGTACCCGTCATGTTATGCCAACAATGTTCAACAAGGTAAAAAGAAAACTTGTTTCTGGATATATAGAATAATAAAAAGAAGGGCTGGAGTGATGACTTAGCAGTTAAAGCACTTGCCTACAAAGCCGAAGGACCCATGTTTGACTCCCCAGATCCCATGTAAGCCAGACTCATAAGGGGGTGCATGCATCTGGAGTTTGTTTGCAGTCGTTGGATGCCCTGGTGTGTCTATATTCTCTCTCTATCTCACTTTCTCTCTCAAAATGGATAAATAAAAATAATTTTTAAAAACTTGTTTCATGGAGTGTTTGGAGAGTTCAGTGCTTGCTCTATATCCCTGTGGGCCTGGGAGTTTGACCTAAGGTCCTCCTCCTCCAGAAAGAAGTCCTAAGTTCTTCCCTCCACCCGTGTGTGTTGCAGAGAAAGGATTCCTAGAAAGTATGTATGAAGGAAATACATTCCAGGTATGGTTTAGTGACTGCTATGGACTTGGTACATTACATGGTGTTCATTATTGAGTATATTCTAAATACCTTACATACTAGATGAAATGTTTATTTATCACAGAAAAAGATGTCTGATACTTTAAAAAAGTATTTATTTTATTTATTTGAGAGAGAGAGAGCAAGAAAGTGAGAGAGAGAGCAAGAAAGCGGGAGAGAGAGAATGGGCACACCAGGGCCTCCAGCCACTGCAAACAAACTCCAGATGCATGTGACACGTTATACATCTGGCTTATGTGGGTCCTGGGTAATCAAACTTGGGACCTTAGGCTTCACAGGCAAGCACCTTAACCATCAAGCCATCTCTTCAGCTCAAGATGTATAATTCTTACAAGGGTCTTATCTAACAAAGTGCAATGAATGAAAAAAGAAGGGATACTTAAATATTGGCAAGGAGCAGGACCAATTGATAATCATTTCATCTGATAATGCAGGCACAGGCTCTCCTCAAGTCAGAAGTCCCAAGGAAACACAAAGATTCAGTTTTTATTTTTTATTTTATTTATTTATTTTTGAGGTAGGGTCTCACTATATGTAGCCCAGGCTGACCTGGAGTTCACTATGTAGTCTCAGGCTGGCCTTGAACTCACAGCGATCCTCCTACCTCTGCCTCCTGAGTGCTGGGATTAAAAATGTGTGCCGCCAACCCAGCTCAGTTTTTATTTTTTTAAAAAAATAATCCCAGCACTCGGAGGCAGAGGTAGGAGGATCGCCGAGAGTTCAAGGCCACCCTGAGACTACATAGTGAATTCCAGGTCAGCCTGAACCAGAGTGAGACCCTATCTCGAAAAACCAATTTATTTATTTGAGAGAGGGGGAAGAGACAGGTAGATAGAAAGAGAGAATGGGTGCGCCAGGGCCTCTAGCCATTGCAAACGAGCTCCAGACACATGCCCTCCCTTGTACATCTAGCTTTCGTGGGTCCTGAGGAATCTAACAGGGTTCCTTTGGCTTCACAGGCAAATGCCTTAACCACTAAGCCATTTCCCCGGCCCCTCTTTCAGTTTTTAGACCTGCAGTGTTAAAGTCTTGTTACCAGTTCTCAGGAAACCCAATTAGTGCTCAGAGAGGACACAGATTTTTAGTGACAATTGTGGCCTTTTCAATTCTGGAAATATGCCTCCTTGCCTTTTTAATTCTTTCATCAACTGGACCATGAAGTAGAATTATTTCCATACCAGTTGCTTGTAATAGAATCTAATTACTTTAATGACCAAACAAATGAGGCTTTTGTTTATTGTGTAACATTTCAGCAGGCCATCTGAATGGGCTGCTTATCATGATGAAGTAGTATCTAAAAGCCATATATTTTACAGCATTTATTTTGACTGGGTTTACCCTGAAGTATTTTCTCTTTTTTTTTATCTGACTTTTAAATATTTATTCATTTGTGAGAAAGAAGGAGTGAGAATGGTCACATCAAATGAACTCCAGACACATGTGCCACCTTGTGTATCCAGCTATACATGGATACTGAGGAATCGAACCTAGGCCTTTTGGCTTTGCCAGCAAATGCTTTAACTGCTAAGCCATCTCTCCAGCACAATATTTTCTCTTAATGAAAAAGAAAAAGTGAGAGGGTGTGATAAACATCAAGGAGACACCAAATCCATGGCATATGAAGAGGCCTCTGTCTGCCTTCCAAAATTATTCTTTTTTTGAAAAAAAAATTATTTATTTATTTATTTATTTGCAAGCCAAGCAGAGAGAGATAGAAGAGAAACAGAGAGAATGGGTGTGCCAGGTCCTCCAGCCACTGCAAACAGACTCCAGATGCATGTGCCACTTTATACATCTGGCTTTACATGGGTACTAGGGAATTGAACTTGCCTTAGCTGCTGAGCCATCTCTCCAGACTGCCAAAATAATTCTTGATGTGGCTGTAAAGAACCAAGAAGGGGCCTGGAGAGATGGTTTAGTGGTTAAGTGCTTGCCTGTGAAGCCGAAGGACCCCGGTTCAAGGCTCGTTTCCCCAGGATCCACATAAGCCAGATGCACAAGATGGTGCATGTGTCTGGAGTTCATTTGCAGCGGCTAGAGGCCCTGGTGCTCCCATTATCTCTCTATTTGCCTTTCTAAAAAAAAAAAAAAAAAAAAAAAAAAACCAGGAAAGTGGGTGAAGGAAAGACAGTGAGTTTGCAGAGTTGTACACGCTTTTTGAACAGCTTGTTCTTAGTTGTGTTTTTTTTTTTTTTTTTGCCCCACCCTGCTTTAGTCATTAGCCCTAAGTTCAAACAGGACTTTACATTGGGAGGGATGTTAATGAGGAGACTGTGCAAAGGGATATAACACTAAGTGCACATCCGGCTGGGAAGAGGGATTCTAACCACAGGGCAGGGCCTCTCTCTAACTCCTGTCTGTTGATTCTACCATGCTTCTCCTGGACCTTCTTCTGTTCATTCATTCATTAGCTCATTAATTCATTCATTCTTCATCCACTCAACTTTGTTGCATGTCAGACATTGTCTTAGTCATTAGTGAACCTCTGTGGATGTTCCCATAGTCTCTGTGGTTTCCAGTAATACAGGAAAGTTAGCAACTGGCAATTTCTGATACATTCCAATTGGATTTCCTTTCCCAGCACCTGTTTAAGGAGCAGCCTGGCCTACTGAGCTCCCCAGTTGGGTTCCACTGCCCTTGGCCAGATCTCCTAAACGGTTCTTCTCCAGAGGCAGGGACAGGAAGGGACCTTATGACTCTAACCTTGACCCAGAACCATTGTAAAATGAGGAAAAAACGATTCAAACATGCCTGTGGACATCCTCATAATGACAGCCTTTCTATAACTACTGCAAGAGGAGCGGCCATAGAGCACTTGCCAAGCTCTGTGGGTGGGAGTTTCAGGGTGCCACTGGCTCTTCTTTCTGGGCAGGAAACTGACACATTTAGTGTGCAAATTTTAAGGAAGCCTTTGGTGTCAATATTGCACAAGTGTTTTCAGGAAAAGCCGGTGTTTTCTTGAATTGGGGGCCCTACATGCCTTATTGATCTTTTTCTAGTTCTGGCTACCTGAATTTTTTTCTGTAGTCCCCCCAATTATACTCTAAAGTCTTTACTGTCAATGTTTTAGGAATATTATTTATTTGCAAGCAAAGAAAGACAGACAGAGAGTGTGAGAGAGAACTAGAGAGGAGAGAGAACAGGCACACCAGGGCCTCTTGCCACAGCAAATGATCTCCAGATGCCTGCACTACTCTGTGCATCTGGTTTTATGTGGGTATTGGGGAATCAAATTAGGGTCAGCAGGCTTTGCAAGCAAGCACTTTTAACTGTTGAGCCATCTCGCCAGCCCTACTGTTTACTATTTACTGTATACTCATGAATGACCCTCTTGCATCTTCTCATTTATGCATGGTGCATACAAGTTTGTTCAAGCTCTGAGGAGTCCTGTAGTAAAGAGGTCCTATAACCCTATTTAATTCTACATGTGTCACAAATAGTGGCTTGTTGAATTCTTGTTTTCATGTGTGTGTATCCTCCTCAATAACTCTCCACCTTATATTGAGACACGGTCTCTCCCAAGTGATGCTAGGGATTGAACTCGGGCCCAGGCCCTTGCACATGCCAGACAAATGCTCTACCACTGAGCTGTATCTCCAGCCCGAGGCATGGTCTCCCACGAGCTGAACCATGAGCTCATTGACTAGCCAGCCAGCCCTGTGGATCTTCCTGTCTCCTCTTCCACAGTGCTGAGGTTACAGGATAGACTCCATGCCCAAAATTTTATGTGGGTGCTGAGAATTTGAACACAAGTTTTCACGCTTGCACAGTAAACACTTTACCTACTAAGCCATCGCACTATCCCCTCTTTGTACTTTTTTTTTTTTTTTTTTTTTTTTTGTTACTTGGTTTTTTGAGACAGGTCTTACTCTGTAGCCCAGGCTGACCTTGAACCAAGAGTGATTTTCCTAATTTGGACTCCTAAGTGCTGGGATTACAGACGTGAGCTACCACACCTGATTCTTTTTTTTTTTTTCCTTTTGTTATAGGTTAAAAAAATGTTTATTTATTTATTTATTTATTTATTTGAAAGAGACAGAAACATATAGGCACATCATGGCCTCTTGCCACTGCAAACCAACTCCAGACATATGTGCCCCTTTGTACATCTAGCTTTACATGGGTACTGGGGAATTGAACTTGGGCCAACAGGCTTTGCAAGCAAGTATCTTTAACTGCTGAGACATCTCCTCATCCCTATTCTTTTTTCCCTTCCCTCTTTCCTTCCTTCCTTCCTTCCTTCCTTCCTTCCTTCCTTCCTTCCTTCCTTCCTTCCTTCCTTCCTTCCTTTCTTCCTCCTTCCTTCCCTCCCTTCCTCCCTCCCTTCTTCCCTCCCTCCCTCCCTCTTTCCTTCCTTCCTTCCTTCCTTCCTTCCTTCCTTCCTTCCTTCCTTCCTTCCTTCCTTCCTTCCTTTCTTCCTTCCTTCCTTCCTTTTATAGTTTTTTAAAGGTAGGGTCTCACTGTCTAGACCAGGCTGACCTGGGATTCACTATGTAGTCTCAGGGTGGCCTCAAATTCACAGCAATATACCTACCTCTGCCTCCCATGGCTGGGATTAAAGGCATATGCCACCACAACCAGCTCTTCCTCTTCTTTTTCAAGAAGATAAACTAGAAGCAATGGCACATGTCTATAATCCCAGCACTTAAAAGGTCAAGGCAGGAGGATTGTTATGAGTTCAATGCCAGCCTGGAATACATAGTGAATACCAGGCCAGCCACAGCTACATAGTGAGACTATGTCTTACAAACACTGGTTAAGAAATAATCCAGGATGTTTATATAATGAAATCTGTTCATTAGTTAGAACATTCTTTTTCTGCTGAATAACAGTGTCAGTCAAAAATACCTGAGAAAGGTATGGGGAAATGGCTTAGCAGTTAAGAAATTTGCCTGCCAAGCCTAAGGACCCCCTGTTCGATTCCCCAGGACCCACGTAAGCCAGATGCACAAGGGGTACATGTGTCTGGAGTTCATTTGCAGTGGCTGGAAGCCCTGGTATGCCCATTCTCTCTTTCTCTCAATCTGCCTTTTCTTTTTTCTCTCTCTCAAATAAATAAATGAATTATTTTTGCTTTGTTTTTGTTTTTATTTTTTTGTTTTCTGAGGTAGGGTTTCACTCTAGCCCAGGCTGACCTGGAATTCACTATGTAGTCTCAGGGTGGCCTCGAATTTATGGCAATACTCCTACTTCTGACTCCCGAGTGCTGGGATTAAAGGCATGCACCACCATGCCTGGCAAATAAAATATTTTTTTAAATACCTGAGAGAGAAAAAAATACCTGAGAGAATCAACTGAAAAGGAGGAATATTTTTTTTCTCTCTCTCTCTTTTAATTAATGGTTTTAGAGGTTTTAGCCCATAGTCTCTTGGTCCCATGACTTTTGGCTGTGTGGTAAGGCAGAATATTGTGGGGAAGGAAGCTGTTCTCCTCATGGCCAAGAAGCAAAAACAGTCAAGAAAGAAAGGAAGGACCCATTACTTTTTTTTTTTTTTTTTTTTTGGTTTTTGCAAGATAGGGTCTCACTCTGGTCCAGGCTGACCTGGAATTAACTATGTAGTCTCAGGATGGCCTCGAACTCTCAGTGATCCTCCTACCTCTGCCTCCCAAGTGCTGGGATTAAAGGCGTGCTCCACTGCGCCCGGCTACTTTTTTTTTTGAGAGAGGGAGAGGAAGACAGGGATGGGCACACCAGCAGCCTCTCAGCTGCTGCAAACGAAATCCAGATGCATGCACCCCCTTGTGGTCATGTGCAGCATTGTGCCCTTGTGTCACTTTGCATCTGGCTAAATGTGGGACCTGGAGATTGGAACCACTGGAGATTGGAACCAGCGTTCTTTAGGCTTAGGAGGCAGGCACCTTAACCCCTAAGCCATCTCTCCAGCCCCCCATTACTTTTTCCAAGGCTGTATCTCAAAATGACCTACCTTCCTTCTACTTGTCCCTATTTACTGAAGGTTCCATCACTTCCCTTTGGGGAGCATATCAAATAAAAAAAAGTATATCCATGAAGTGACAGTGGAGCGTTCAGTACTAAGTGAGACATCACTATCACACTCTCCAAGGTTCGGGGACCATTGTAGAAGAGGTGGCAGAAAGAATGCAAGAGTCAAAAGCAGGAGAGGAGTGCTTCACAATTACTGTTTTCCATACACAAAGTGGCCATGATTGATGTTCATGACCTTACTGTGGCTGATATACCTACATAAGACCTGTATAATAGGAGGGAAAAATGATGACCTCAAAATAGAAGAAAAAGGACTAAAGACATGGCTTAGTGGTTAAAGGTGCTTGCTTGCAAATCCCGTGGCCCTGGTTCAATTCCCTAGTACCCATATAAAGCCAGATGCACAAAGTAGTACATGTGTCTGGGGTTCATTTGCATTGGCAAGACACCCTGATGCATCAACACACATTCATTTTCTCTCTCTCTCTCTCTCTCTCTCCCTCCCTCCCTCCCTCTCAAAAAAAAATAAAATTTCAATTAAAAAATAAGAGAGAGGGCTAGAGAGATGGCTTAGCTGTTATGGCACTTGCCTGCAAAGCCTAAAGACCCAGGTTTGATTCCCTGGCTTACTCATGAAAACAAGATGCAAATGGTGGCATATGCATCTGGAGTTCCTTTGCAGTGGCTAGAGGCCCTGGCACATCTATTTCCTCTCTCTGTGTCTCTTTCTAATAAATATATAAAAATAAAACATTTTTTTTTAAATAGGAGAGAGGGCTAGAAAGATGGTTTAGTGGTTAAGGCACTTTCCTGTAAAGCCTAAAGACCCAGGTTATGTTCCCCAGTACCCACATAAGCCAAATGCATAAAGTGGCACAAGTGTGTGGAGTTTGTTTGCAGGGACTAGGCCCTGGTGTGCCCTTTCTTCCTCTCTCCAACAAATAATTTAAAATATTTTTTTAAAAATAGAAGAGAAACTAGCTGGGAAGAAGAAAGGATTCAGTGGAGGTGGGATTTGGGAGGAAGTAAAGGAGGATGGTGCGAGGGGATTATGATCATGGTATTTTATCTATATGTATGGAGGTTGTCAGTAAAAAGGTAAAAAATGCTGGGCGTGCTGGTATACATTTTTAATCCCAGCACTCAAGAGAACAAAGTAGAAGGATTGCTGTGAGTTCTAGACCAGCCTGAGACAACATAGTGAATTCCAGGTTAACCTGGACTTGAGTGAAACCTTACCTCAAAACAAACAAAAAAGGTAAAAACTGTATCCAATAGCTATATTCTTTTTTAGGGCTAAATACATTTGCAAGTTGCACTAAGTCCTTCAGCATGTAAAGCAGGACCAGGGTTGAATGCTGTGTATACCCTTTAGCTTCTAGCTTTTCAGCTCATTGATTCAACCAACTACCACTGAGTTAAGATTGTCCTACAAGTACCATTGGCAAGTGAAATGCAGTCTCTTACTCCTAAGGAGAAGCTGAGACTTGTGACCAACTCCAAAGCAGTTTGATGACTGCTATAAAAGAACATCATGTGCAAAGGAAGCAGCTCACAGAATCCTGCTGTAATTAGCAGGCCCCCAGACCCAATGAGCTACTTGTTATGGTGAGTTTGAATCTTTCCTATAATATCTGGTAAAAGATTATGCTGGACAAACATTTGCCAAATGGTATCTAAGAAGAAAACCTTCTTAATTTTTTCAAGGGTGAAGTTTAGAGGACTAGGTAGACACATGTTTTTTTTTAAATTTTTAATTTTTATTTTTATTTTATTTATTTTTGGAGAGAGACATAGAGAGGACAGAGAGGGAGAAGGAGACAGATAGAGAATGGGTGCGCCAGCAGTCTCTCAGCTGCTGTGAACAAAATCCAGATGCGGGCGCCCCCTCTGTGGACAAGTGCAGCATTGCGCCCTTGTGTCATTTTTACATCTGGCTAAACGTGGGACCTGGAGATTGGAACCGGGTTCTTAGGCTTAGCAGGCAGGCGCCTTCACTGCTAAGCCATCTCTCTAGCCCGACACATGGGTTTTTATAAGAGCCTTGGTGGAGATTAGACACACGCACACACACACCACAGCATAGCACACAGAACACACATACAACACAGTATGTACAAACTGCAGTCCAAACCATACACACAACACTTCCACAAGTCATAACACACACTCCATCTCTTCTATCCCGGTAGAATATACCAGTACTAGCTCCCTACAAGTTCTGATTGAGCCCAGTCTCCAGTGTGAACTTGCTATACAGTTGTCAGGGGGAGGCCTTTCTTGGAAGGTGCTGTTGAGTCACACTGAGTGGACTTCATCACCAGCAGGGGAAAACACTGGGCTCTCTGTCAGCAAGGCCCTCTATCTCATCCCATCAAGACCAGCCAGCCTTTCATGCCTCAACAGACTCTCTTAAGTGTTTGTGCCCTGCTCTGACCTCTGCCGCGTAGCACTCTTAGTTGAATTGTCTTAGTCTCCCCATTAATCTCAAAGCACCCTTGCACCCCATGAGAGCTTTGAGCCGCGTTCACCCTGACATCCTGGCCTGCTCCTGCAGTGTTCACTAAACTAGAAAAAAAGGCATGCAAATTTCCTTGTTAAGCATAGTTTTTCTTTTTGCAAAAAGTCTCTGACAATGGGCCCCAGAGAGCTGTTTTAAAGTTTTTGGGTGGATGCATAGATGGAACTGTGCTGTGTCACTTTGTTCAAAATCTTGCACACAACCTTCCATGTTTATGGAAAGAATCAATGACCTATGAGAGGGCAGAGCCTTGAGCAAATAAGACATTTGGCCGAGGGGCACGTTCACACATGCCTGTATGCCATGGGATCTGCTGGATAGGGTTCAGTGTGTGGCGTGAGGTGGTTCCAGTAACTTAGAACCAGAGGACCCAGCAGTCACAAGGTCACCTGAAGGAATGCATACCAAAGGTCTGTAGCAATTTGAGGGACCCTGTGCACAGGCCTCTCGTTCCGCCTGTGGAACAGAGCAGCTGCAGAGGCAGCAATCTGGAGCATCTCCAGTGCAGCTTCAGCCAGGTTCACATCATGCTGACCAAAGGGTCCCAAGGGAAAGTAAGAACACTCAGAAAGAAGACATTTCCTGCACTAGAAAGAACATTTCAGGGAAAGAATCTGATTGTCCCTCCTTCCCAGAGCACATAGAGCTGCCTGTGGGTGAGCATTGTGACTAGGGAGCTGGAGGTACATTCCTGGCCCATTTTAAATTCCTAGCCCATCCTTTGGCCAGGAGACAGACTCTCACACGCACACTCTCTCTCCTCTCTCTTATTTGAAGTAGGGTCTTACTTTAGCCGAAGCTGACCTGGAATTCACTCTGTAGTCCCAGGCTGGCTTTGAATTCGCAATGATCCTTCTCCTTCTGCCTCCCAAGTGCTAGAACTAAAGGCGTGCATGACCACACCTGGCTGAGACAGTGTCCTGATGAGAAACTACAACAAATGCTCACAGGGTGAGAAGTACTTCAATGAGGGAATGGTTGTTATTGCCAAGGAAAATGGATCTGCTCTACCCAGCAGCCAGCCTGTGTTTGAGAACAAAGATTCTTCGGCCTCCCCATTGAAGCCCCTCACCCCATCCCAGATTGAACCTAGGGCTTTGTGCGTGCTGGGCAAGTGTTTTCTCTCTGAGTGATAGTCTCAGCTCTTATATTTTATTTTGAGACAGTGTCTTGCTAAATTGCCCAGGCTGGCTTTGAACTTGTGATTGCCTGCCTCTACCTCTGGAGAAGGCCAGATTATAGGCATTCGTCTTGAAATAACTTTGAAGATATTATGTTATTTCATGAAAGTCTAGGATCAGAGCTCAAAAGCATAGTTAATCTAAACTTCTTTTGGAAGTCTCTGTTTCCAAAGTAAAATGTTGTGTGAATTTTATAGTATCCATTTAATGTTAAAATAATACTTTGTCTCAATTTTTATTTTGAAAAAATTTAAACCTACAGAAAAGTTGCAAAAATAATTAATGTCAACAGAATCCATTGTCTAGCAGGTATGGTGGTGCAAGTATGAAACAGGAGGATCATGAGTTTGAGACCAGTCTGGGCTATATAGAGAGTTCCAGGCCAGCCTTAGGGGTATAATGAGACCTTGTTTCAAAAGCAGACAAAAAAAAAAAAAAAAAGGCATTATCCTTCAGATTCAACAATTAACATTTTACCACATTGGCTTTATTTATTTCTTTTTCTCTCTCTGTCTCTCAAAGCACAAAGGTTAATTACAGGTATGTTGATACCTTGCCCTTTAGCACTCCAGCACATATTTTCTGAGAAGAACAACACTCCCCTGCATCTCCAGAACACCATTCTTGAACTTAGTATGTTTCACAGACAATGCAGTATTATTATCCAACACAGAGTTCCTACTCAGATCTGCCCATGTGTCTCAACAATGACCTTCAGCTGTGATTTCTTTTGTCCTTCTCTAGTATCCAGTCAAGGATGAAAGACTGGGTTTCTTTTCTTTTTTTTTTTTTTTGGTCTTTTGAGGTAGGGTTTCACTCTGGTCCAGGCTGACCTGGAATTAACTATATAGTCTCAGGGTGGCCTCGAACTCATGGCGATCCTCCTACCTCTGCCTCCCAAGTGCTGGGATTAAAGGTGTGCACCACCATGCCCGGCTTAGTCCCCTCTTTTTATCTTTCATGCCGTTGATATTTTTGGAGTCTGAGTTTCAATTGCTTTGCCAAATGTGCATTTATTTGGAACTCAGCGATTCTTTCTTATGATTGGAATGGACATTTTTGGCTGCGATGCTGTGTGCGTCTCTCATGGGCATGTGGTATAGATATGTGCAGTTATTACTGGTGATGTTAACTTGGTGAACCATGCTCTTTTGCCCAGTTCACCATTTATAATAAAACACTTTCCTGTATACTTAGTAAGTAGTTCACATGAGATCAAGTGGAAATCCTGCTTTATGAAACTTTGCCATGGTGTTTTATTTTTGTTTTGCTTTTACTTATATGAGGTGGTATGTGTACAAGTGTGGTGTATGATGTGTGTGTACATGTGTGTGTGGATATGTGTGGAGGTCATAGGCTGATGCCTAGTGTCTTCCTCACTCTCTCTCCACCTTATTTTTTGAGACTGCACCTAGAGCTCACTGATTCCACTAGACTAGCTAGCCAGTAAAGCCCCAGGGATCCTCTTGTCTTTGCCTCCCCAGTGCTGGCATTACAGCCACACACCACCACCACACCTGGATTTTTTTTTTTTTTTTTTTGTGGACAGAGAGACAGAGAGAGAGGAGAGGAAGACAGAAGACAGACAGAGATGGGAGCACCAGTAGCCTCTCAGCTGCTGCGAATGAAATCCTGATGTGTGCGCCCCCTTGTGGTCAAGTGCAGCATTGCAGCCCTTGCGTCACTTTGCATCTGGCTAAACGTGGGACCTGGAGATTGGAACCGCTGGAGATTGGAACCAGCGTTCTTAGGCTTAGGAGGCAGGTGCCTTAGCCACTAAGCCATCTCTCCAGTCCCACACCTGGATTTTATGTGGGTGCGAGGCATCTGAACTTGGGTACTCATGCTTGAACAGCATACATTTTACTCACTAAGCCATCTCTGCAGCTCCCAGTGGGGATTCGTGTATGTGTGCATAAGCATGAGTGTGAGTACAGGCATGCTTGTGCCACAGCAGTCATGTGGAGGTCAGAGGATTACACCTGAGATGTTGGTCCTTGACTTCCACCTTGTTTGAGGCACTTCCACCATTTTTACCACTGCATTTGCCAGGCTAGCTTCCAGAGCATTCTCCTATCTCTGCTTCCTTTCTTGCCCGAGGCACACTGGGATTAGTAATGCTTGCCACGGTATCTGACTTTATGTGAGTTCTGGGAACCCAAACCAGTAGTCACACTTTCAAGACAAGCACTGAGCCTCCAATGGTGAGCTTTAAAAAAAAAAATCAGTTACTACTGTGATGATTATGAAATGATGTTTTTCTATCATTTCTTCTATATTTATTAGTTGGTATTCTATACAAAACTCACCCTTACCCATGATATGTTTGGTTTCAATAATAATTAGCAATAACTCAGTGCAGCACAATCATAGTATTGCTCGTGCTGACCGAAATGTGGTCTAGGTCCCCTCAAACTGGTATTCCCGTCCTGCTGAGGAGGCCACACCAGTGTTTGACAGTATCTATACAGAGATGTATATAGTATTCTTTAAATCTGTTAAGGCTAATTTTTCTTCCTGCCTTAAAAAAGTTTTCCTAACTATTCTTATATGTATTACTATGTTTAGCATAATTATATTAGCATATATCATTGTACAAAACAACATGATTTATTATAACATTTTCATACACAAATATCACATACTTTGATTATATTCACCCCTGCATGTCTTGTTCTCCTCTCTCTCTCTCTTTTTTTTTTTTTTTTTTTTTTTTTCGAGGTAGGGTCTCACTCTAGTTCAGGCTGACCTGGGGTTCACTCTGTATTCTCAGGGTGGCCTCGAACTCACAGCGATCCTCCTATCTCTGCCTCCCGAGTGCTGGGATTAAAGGCGTGCGCCACCATGCCCAGCTTCTCTCTCTCTTTTAAAATCTAGACTCTACATATGAAGAAAAGCAAGCAATATTTGTCTTTTTGAGTCTGGCTTGTTTATTGTAACATTTATCTTTCATTGCATCTATTTTCTTGCAAACAGAATGATTTCATTCTTCTTTGTGGCTAATATTCCATTGTGTATATATTCCATATTTTCTTTATGCCTTCATTTGTGGATGGGTATTGAGGCTGATCTCATAACTTGGCTATTGGGAGGAGTGCCAAGATAAACATGGTTGTGTGGGTATCTATAAAGCTAAATTGGATTCCTTCTGCTATATACCTGGAAGTGGTATAGCTGAAGCATATAGCTATATTTTTATTTATTTTAATTTTAGTTTTATTTGTATTTATTTGAGAGAGAGAGAGAAAGAGGTAGAGAGAGGGAGAAAGAGCGAGAATGGACTCACTAGAGGGCATTTAGCAGCTGCAAATGAACTCCAGATGCACATGCCACCTTGTGCATCTGGCTTACTTGGGTCCTGGGGAATTGAACCTGGGTCATTTGGTTTTGCAAGGTCCTTTGGTTTTGCAGTCTTAACTGCTAAGCCATTTCTACAGCCCAATTTTATTTCTTTTAACATGTTTTTGTGTTTGGATATATGGTGTGCATGCATGTGTGTATGCTTTTTTTGTATGTATGTGGGTACATGTGTGTTTGCTGATACATATGTGTGTGTATGTGGCCAGACACACATGTATGTGTGTGGTGGCCAAGTTACATGCCTTTCCCAGTTGCTCTCCACTTTATTTCCTGTGGCAAGGTGTCTTGCTTGATTCCAGAACTTACCATTTTGGCTCACTGTGGGGATCCTCTGTCTCCTGAGTATTGGGATTCCAGGAAGGCTGCCATGCCCTCTTGGCATGCATAGCCATCACCTTAGCCCCACTTGTGAGTTGTTAGAATAAAATTAAATATATGTGAAGCTTAGAAACAACTCCAACCTCCAGAAATAAAAAAAATTGCCAGTATTTTTCCTGGAACTGCATTATATTTATAAGTTAGAGAGAAGTGATCTCTTCCTGGTGACCCTACTTTCTAAAAGCAAAGTTTGTTGTCCTATTATGTGGTTCTGTGGATCAAACCTCAGCATGCTAGGTAAACATTTACCAACTGAGCTACATCCCCAGTCCCAAGCCCCCACCTCTTAAAGACCTTACTACCTATTCACATTGCCTCATTGAGAACCAGGCTTCTGAGGAATGAACCTTTGGGGAACATACTCAAGCTATATCCACACCATACCATTGATTGTCTCTCATTAATATGGTAAATTATGCTGATGGATTTCCTAGAGTAATTCCTATCATGCATTCTATGTGGTAGCAATGTATCTTGAAACCGGGTATTCAACCCCATTGCGAATGTCTGATGTAGGTTTTCAGTATACATAATTGAGCCTGATCTTTACAGCTTTTATTTTTTTTTGGTATGTGCTATATTTATTAGGTTTAAGTATAGATGTTAATCTTGCCTTATAAAAGATTTAAAAGTTTCTCTCATTTTCTATGCTCTGGAATAATTCATGTAGCACTCGTCTTATTTGAATTTTGAAAGTTTTGGAGAATTCTCTTATAAAACTGTTGGAATGTATTGATTTCTCATAGGATGCTTCTTTAATATTTCTTTTTAAAAATATTTATTTATTTATTTATTTACATGTTTATTTATTTGATTGTGTAGGTGTACGGACATGCCAAAGTCTCTTGCCAGTTCAAATGAAGGTTCTGTAATATTTCTGTTACCAGAGGTCTCTTGCTGAGTGTTCCTGGGTTCTTGGCATCTTAATCAAAGAACTGGAAAAGATGAACATAGATAGGAGAGCATGAAGAAAATTTATTAGCAGCATAGTGATAGTCTACTGCCAAGAGAGGAAGTGGCCACCTGAATGGGAAAGTATGCACTGGTTATGCCCAAGACTTTCAGAGTGCACAAGAACTGGTTGGTTGCTAAGGGGCATAGTTGGAGTGGTTCTCTGGCTTCCCTGTGTTTAGGTCATGTATAACCTTCACTGCACTGAACATGTCCCTTCCCATGATTCCTCTGATTTTAATCATCTGTATGTCCACATGCGTTGGTATACGATGGGAACTTGGGGCTTCTCCCTAAAAGTTCATTTAGAGGACAGAGTTTGCCTTACTGTGCTCGTACCTAGAACCAGTCCAGGTTGGATAGTCCCCTGCCGCGCAATCTCAGATATAGCTTGGATGTATTTAAGTAGAAACTATCCACAAAAGGGGTGCTCCTAAAGGTTACTCGGGGAGTAGAGACCTGTTTCATTGTTTGGAGTAGTGTGGATGGGTGTCCCAGGTTGCCAATAGGATGCTAAGTGCCTTCTCAGGAAAGGGGTGTGTTCACTGCCAAGCCTAGCAGTGTCCCAGGTGGCTAAACTCTTCCTGGCTTGCCTGCCTCACGTCTATGGGAATTTGCTGCTGACATGTTTTCTCTGTAACTGGAGTCAGTTTTATACAGTTGTATTCCGAGGGACTTATCCATTCCATCAGACTTTACAAAGTTATTTATGCGCTATTAAGTAATGTGCTATCTTAGAATTTTTGAAACTTCCTCCCTGTTAAAAGATGTGTCTAAGCCAGGCCTTGTGGCTCCTACCTACAATCCCAGCACTGGTGAGGCTGAGGGTAGGAGGCTGGTGGTGAGTGTGCAGCCAGCCTGGGCTATATAGTTCCAGGCCAGTCTGGGGTAGAGGAAGACCCTGCCTCAAGAAAACAAAACAACCAACAAAATAAATTTCTTGCAGTTTAAATGTATGTTTCTTTTTTGTTTTCTTGGTTTACTATGCTTATAGTTTCTTCTGTCTAAGAATCCAGAAGTATGGAGTTAATTACGTTCCTGTTTCTTTTCCTAATCCCATTCATTTCTGCTTGAGGACATACTGCTTCCTTGTGCTTCTTCTAGTTGACTTAGTTGGCTTTCCTAGCTTTTTTTTTTTTTTTTTTTGAGTTGGGGCTTAATTTGCTTATTTCCATTTCTTTTTAAATTTTTATTTATATTAGTGTTTTAGGTTATGAATTTCCCTCTAATCACTGCTCTCATATCATCCATAAATTCTCATATGTAGTACTTTTATTATTACTTAAAAGAAGGGCTGGTAAGATGGCTACTAAGCTAGAGTAACCCCAGTTTGATCTCCATATCCCAAGTAAAAGCCAGAAAGTGGTGGAGGGCCTCTGAAATCCCACATTCAGATGTTGATGGTGAGATGGGAGGTGGAGACATAAATATTGCACCCCCACACACAAATAAATATTTTTTTAATTTTAAAAAGAGAGCCTGGTGTGGTGGTGCATGCCTTTAATCCCAGCACTCGAGGCAGAGGTAGGAGGATTGCTGTGAGTTTGAGGCCACATGGAGAATACATAGTGAATTCCAGGTCAGCCTGATCTAGAGTGAGACTACCTCAAAAAAAAAAATTTTTTTTTTTTGTAAAAGAGATACTGCTGTCAAAGTTTTTATTTTCTTTTTTAACATTTATTTATTTGAGAGAGTGAGATGGGAAAAAGAGAGAGAATGAGTGTGCCAGAGCCTTCTGTTGCTGCAAACAAACTCCAGGCACATGTGCCACTTTGTGCATCTGGCTTTACATGAGTACTGGGGAATTGAACCCTGGGTGTCAGAGTGCCTTTAACCACTGAACTATCTGTCCAGACTTTCACTTTGACTTAAGCATTGTTTAATAGAACATTTTAATTTTTACCTGTAAAGGCTTTTAAAATATTTTGTAGTTTTAGTGCACAGAAGTTCTCTACCCTCCCCATAACCATGTTTTTGCTTTCTATAGTTACAGTTATGTTCAGTCTTGATCCGAAATTAGAATATGGAAAATTCCAGAAGCAAGTAATTCATGTTTTAAATAATATTCTGTTTTGAAAAGTGTAATGCAATCTCAAATTGCTTCCTTCTACCCTGCTCATGTGTCTTCTTGTCAGGTGTGTTTGTGTTGCATATCCTACCTGCTCATTAGTCATTTAGTAGCCAACTCAATTATCAGAGGGCCCAGCTTTACATGAGTGACTGGGGAATTGAACCCAAGCTGACGGGCTTTGCAAGCAAGTGCCTTTAACCACTGAACCATCTCCCCAACCTCATTTATATATTTTTGAAGTACTGGGGAGATGGCTCAGTGGTTAAAGGCACTTCTTTGCAAAGCCTGGTGTCCTGGGTTCAATTTCCCAGTACCCACATAAAGTCAGATGTGCAAAGTGACACATATGTCTGGACTATGTCTGCAGTGGCAAGAGGCCCTAGTGTGCCCACAGTCACTCTCACACTCCCCTAACTCTCTTTATCTCTGTCTTGCAAATAAATAAAGTATATGAAGGAACCAATGAACTTGCATCGTATAGATTACAAGGTACTTTTGCAAAATATCACCATTTCAGTAGGCTTTGAATAGTAAAGTATGACAACTTTAATCTTACTAGTAACCCCCCTTTTGTTTTTTAAATTTAAAAAAATATCATTTTTTAAAAAGTTTAACAACCTCCAATGTTGTGATGGTTTAATTCAGGTGTTGCCCATAAACTTAGGTGGCCGGAATGCTAGTCTCCCCAGCTGGTGGCAATTGGAAATTAAAGCCTCGTGGAGGCAGAGTATTGTTGGGGGCAGACTTATGGGTGTTTTAGCCAGTGTTCTCTTGCCAATGTTTGGCACACTCTCTTATTGCTGTTGTCCACATGATATTGGCCAGGGGGTGATGTCCACCCTCTGTTCATGTCATCATTTTCTCTGCCATCATGGAGCTTCCCCTCGAGTGTGTAAGCCAAAATAAACCTTTTCCCCCCACAAGCTGCTCTTGGTCAGGTGATTTCTGCCAGCAATGAGAACCTGACTGCAACAAATGTACAGATAATAAGCCGGGAGTGGTGGCGCACGCCTTTAATCTTTAATCCCAGCACTTGGGAAGCAGAGGTAGGAGGATCACTGTAAGTTCAAGGCCACCCTGAGACTACATCTTGAATTCCAGGTCAGCCTGAGTTACAGTGAGACCTTACCTCGAAAAACCAAAAAAACCAACAAACAAATAACCCCCCCAAAATGTAGAGACAATATACCATGATCACAATTCCCTCCCATAATCCTCCCTTTTCTCCCCTTTCATAAATCCCTTCTTTCCAACTAGTCTCTTTTCTATTTTGATGTCACCACTTTTTTCTCCTGTTTTGCAGGTTTTGTATAGGTAGCATCAGCCACTGTGAGGTCATATCTCAGCCACTTTGTGACTGGAAGATAGTAGTATAAGCACTCCCCCCTTTCTATTGGCTCTTATATTCTTTCTGCCATCTCTTCCACATTGGTCCCTGAACCTTGAAGGATGTGATATAGATGTCTCAGTGCTGAACACTCCACGGTCACTTCTCAGCAGTTTCGTGAGTTTTGAGTCTTCCCAGTGGCCTCTGTCATCTGTGAAAGAGGAGCTTTTCTAATCAAAAGTGAGTATAGCATTAATATTTTGGCATAGACATTAAGTATTTAGAGGGCAGTTTGGTGAACATAATATATCCATTTAGCCAGACAACAGTAGTAGTGTCTTCTCCCCCTCCCCCACCCGCAGGTTTATGACCTCTCCAGCCACAGGCTTTTGATTAGGTTTTTAGCACCAGGCAGGAATTCCCTCACCTGAAGCAGGTCTCAGGTTTAATCAGAGAGCAGTTGTTTTCTCCCTTAATAGACCCGCCACCATTGCAGCAATTGGTTTCTTTGGCCTGGCTGTTTGGCAGTAAAGCATGCAGGGTCCACTGCCGGTAAGCCCCTTTTAATCATAATCATAATGCATTGTTGTGTCTTTTTGCTGAAGTATGGTGCATTTGAAATAGCACTTGCAAGGGTAGCTGTCAGAAGACGTAAAGTGTTTCAAGCTAATGGGAAGGAGTTGCTTCAGAGCAACAAATCCTAAAGGATATGAAGTAAAGATCTCTCTCTGTCTCTATTTTTTTGTTTGCTTATTTTTGTGAGGTAGAGTCTCACTCTAGCCCAGGCTAACCTGGAACTCACTCTGTAGTCCCAGGTTGGCCTCAAACTCACAGCGAATCTCCTACCTCTGCCTCCTGAGTGCTGGGATTAAAGGCGTGTGCCCCCATGCCTGGCTAGTAAAGAGCTCTTAAAAAAAAATCGAAGTATAGATTCACAACTCACTAAATCTTTCCCTTAGATGGGGATCTCCAGACAGAATTGAACACAATTTTACTTTAAATAATTTTACTTTTGGCATATGTGCGTAGTATGTGTGGTGTTATATGTATGGTGGGGTCTGTGTATGTATAGTGTATGCATGTGTGTGTGCAGTCATATTCACCCTGTGTGTACACATGCAGACAGAAACTAGAGGGGAACTTCAGGTGTCTTCTGTCACTCTTCCACTTGTTTTCTTGAGACAGTTTCTCACTGAACCAGGATCTGTTTTTTTTTTTTTTTTTTTTTTTAAATCTTTATCAGACTGGAGACCAGTAAGCCCCAGTGATTTTCCAGTCTCCATCCTTCCCCACTCCACATAGGACTGCAGGACTGGGGTTATAAGTGCACAGAAACACAATTTCTTTAAAAAACTTATTTATTTATTTATTTATTTATTTATTTATTGGGGGGAGGTAGAGAATGGGCACTCCAGAACCTACTGCTGCTGCAAACAAACTCCAGACTCATGCACCACTTTGTGCATTTGGCTTTACTTGGGTACTGGGGAATCAAACCCAACATGTTAGGCTTTGTAAGCAAGCACCTTTAACCACTGAACCATCTCTCCATCCCAGAAACACCATTTTAATAAGCAAAACTCAGATTTGGGACTGTGAAGATGGATCAGTGGTTATAGCACTTTTTTGTACCACAAAGTGTATCTACATTCAGATCCCATTGAAAAGCCCATGCTGAACCAGGCATCTGAAATTCCAGTGTGTCTGTGTGGGAAGGGAGGCAAGAGACGGGAGAACGCACTGAAAGCTTACAGACCAGTGAGTATGGCAAACAGAACAAACTGTTGTGGAAGGCGAGGACTGACACCTGAAAGTTCCCTTCTGGCCTACACGTGTCATTGTGGCACCCATGTGACTTTGGCCAATAAAGTCTTATTAGAACTCTGTTATGCCCATTCATTTGTATGTTATCTCTGGCTGATTTCTCAGAGCAATGTTAAAGTCATACAGTCTTGAGAAAGGCCTTGCAGCCAATATAGCCTGCAATATGTGCTGCTTGGCCCTTACAGGAAAGTATGCTGACCTGTGTCCTGGATGGGGGCAGCTCCAACTAACATTGCGTGAATGTGCAGAACGGCTCACTCAAACTCCATCAACCACAAGATTATGAGCCAAAGTCAAAGGGCTGCTGTCTTAAGTCACTCAGTTTTGAGATGATTTGTTCAACAGCAAAAACTGAAACAGATGATAAAATCCCAGATCTGTGTCTCATAGGTTTGATGATCCTCATTTAAATTGTTTTTACCTTCCTTTCTTTCTTCTTATGTTATAAACTCTCAAAATTTCTAACTTTTTGGCCATGCGTGTGTCACTGATTCTCTCACCATGTCGAGTCCCTGCCAGTTACTAAACCCAGCTAAGGTTTTTCAGGCACTGTCTCATCCACTGGATGCTGTTGGCTGCTTCTTGGTTCTTAAAACATTTTCTCCTCTCTTTGCATCTAAACCATGATTTCATTCCTTTTGCCTTATAGGAAGCTTTCTATCAATTTCCATTTGGAAAGTCTGCCAGATGCTTGTAGTTCTGCCCAATTCTCATAGATTTCATTCAATGTTCAATTAACATATGACCCTTCTATTATATGCCAGATACTGTTCTAGGTTCATGGGATTCATTACTGAAAACATTTGAAGAGGGACCCCCTCCCAATCATGGGGCTTTTTGGCTTTCTTTTCTAATCCTTGCTTAACTTGCCCTCCAAAAATATGAAGAAAATCATCCCTGTCCTTGGATAAATAATATAAACTACCAAATGAGAAGTTAGGGGCTGGGGAAGTAGTTGCTTTGCCTCACAAATGTGAGGACCCGAGTCAATCCCCAGAACCCATCTAAGAAAGGCAGGTGTGGTGATGAATGCTTATATCCCCAGCACTGGGAAAGCAGACTCCCATGGATCCCTAGAGCTCATTGGCCAAACAATCTAGCTTTCTGGCAAGTCCCAGGCCAATGAGAGGCCCTGTCTCAAAGCAAAGGTGGCACCAAAGTTGTCCTCTGACCTTTCCATGCATGTACCTTTCCATGCATGTACCTGTACATACACACACATAAAAGCTAGCAGCTGGCAAGTGCTTTAGAAAAGAGAATAAGGAACAGGGATAGATTAGAGTAAGGGGAGAGAAGGACAATTTAAAGAAAGCTCGAAATGGGCTTTTTAAAGACCATTTTTAAAAAGGAGAAAGCAAGGACACATGGGTGTCTAGAGGAAAAGAGTGCAGACAGAGAGAACAACAGTTCAAGACCTAAAGGCCAGAGCAAGTGTAGAAGGACTGAAAGTAAGAAAGAGGCCTTGAATATAGGGCTGAACTCAGAAAAATTAGATGTGGGGTGCTGTAGGGCCTTGCAAGTCACTATCAGGATTTGGTCTCTTCTTGGTGAGATGGGGTGAGGGAGGGTCGTTAAGAAGCTTTTTAAAGGACCCTTTCAACACATGTGTTGATGGGTAATCAGTGCTGGCCCATAAATACTAAGGTATTACACATCATTATGACATAGTTTATTAGATTTTCTGCTTATAATGGTGGCTTGGATGGTTAGGCATAGAATAGCTGGGTTTTAATTGGGATAGGATTGTGAAAGGTGCCTTAGAATGCAGTCCAGGGGCACAGAGCCATATTGGTGGGGCATGAAAATCCCTGAGGACAGAGGATCAAAACTTGAGAGAGTTTTGCCATTGAATATATGCCATTGAGCCATATAATTTTGAAATGGCTACTTTTGTTACAAGTACTAAATTTATCATGTACCCAGTATACACAAAATAAGCCTCCATATTTATTCTGTATTTTTTGTATGTGAATTTAATTTTTCTCATCTCAGGAATTTTGTTTTGTTTGGCTTTTAATAAATATTTTTATTTGTACTTGTGTGTACAAATGAGCAAGACAGGGCCTTTGGCCACTGCAAGCAAACTCTAGATGTGTGTGCCACTTTTTGCATCAAGCTTTACATGGGTACTGGGGAATCAAACCTGGGCCAGAAGGTTTCACAAGCTATTTCCCTACCCTGTTCTGGGTAATTTTGACACAGGGTCTTCCTATGTAGTTCTGATTGGCCTGCAACCACAATGTAGACCAGGCTGGCTTCAGACTTGCCATGATCCTCCTACTTTAGCTTCCCAGGTATTGGGATTGCAGGAGTGAACTATCACGTCTGACTCCAGGGGAAGTTTTTTGTTCACTACTAATTATAATTTTAGAATTTATCACTTTTTAACTTGCAGCAAAGGAGCTACTTTTTGCTCTAGAAAATCTTCAGTCAAAGCAGTGTTTTAATCCTTTTCTCATGATTCTTGTCTTATTTTTATAAAGTAACAGAGTATAACAAATATCTTAATCTTTTATATCTAACTCACAAATTTAAAAAAATGATAGATACAGGGGAAAGGCATCTTCCTATATTATATTTTTACCACATCATTCTTTTTAAAGTATTTTTTGGGGGGCGTGGAAGTGCACACCTTTAATCTCAGCACTTGGGAGGCAAAGGTAGTAGGATGGTTGTGAGTTCAAGGTTAGCCTGAGACTACATAGTGAATTCCAGGTTAGCCTGGGCTAGAGTGAGACTCTACCTCAAAAAAAAAAAAAAAAAAACCCATATTTAAACAAAAATTATCTGAGAGAGATAAAGAATAGGTGCACCAGGGCCTCTTGCCACTGCAAAAGAACTCCAAACATATTTGCTACATGGGTATCTGGCTTTACATGAGTGCTGGGGAATTGAACCCAGGCCAGCAAGCTTTGCGAGCAAGTGTCTTTTAACCATCTCCCCAACCCACCACATCATTCTTGCTTGTGGGAAAGTCTTGTAAAAATCATTAATGTGAAACTAACTAGGCCAATGAGAGCTATTATTTTTTTATTAGAAAATTAACTTCAAAATGAATGTTTAGATGCAAGCTTAACATAGTTAAAAATGCAATTAAGTCTGATTCCTTGACACTTGAAAGCTCTTCATATATATTTATCATTCATTCAACAAGTAGTTACCATAAGCTGCCTCTGTCCCAGGCTGTATCTGGTGCTGGGGATGGAGTATCAACAGAAAAGAGAAGCTTCCACCCTGGAGCTTCCTACCTGTGGGAAGGCAGACAAGTGAAAAATAATTACTGCCTGTAATAAGTACAAGGAAGGAAATGAGACAGACTTGGGCAAGATGCTTATAGCAGAGTCCCTCTGAGATGACGGTGAGCTGGGACCCAAGACCTGAAGGATGAGAAACATCAGATACTAGAACTGGGAGATGCCTCCCAGTAGAGGGACCAGCCAGAGCAAAGGCCCATGGGCATGAAAGGCTTGATGTTAAAGGAACAGAAAGGAGGCAGAGGTGGCTGCAGACAAGTAATAAAAAATGAGAGGCACACAAGGCTGGAGAGACCATGCTGGATGGTGTAGCCCTTGGTTATTAGGGAATGTGAGCTCTGAGTACAACAGGAGACCAGTGAGCATTTATGCAAGGGAGTGTTGTGGCCGGATACTGTCTTTGGCTAGATTTTGTTTGTATTGTTTCCATAGGTTTTAAAGTCACAGGTTTCCATGTGAGATTTTCACACATGTTCATTTTGGTTGATTCTCCCCACCCCTACTGCTCTCTCGTCTTTCTGTCCCCTTTTTTCAGAGTTCCTTTTTAAATTATTTATTTGAGAGAGAGAGAATGGGAGAATGGGCATGCCAGGGCCTCTAGCTATTGCAAATGAACTCCAGACAAATGTACCACCTTATATATCTGGCTTTATGTAGGTACTGGGGGATTGAACCTGGGTCCTTCGGCTTTGTAGACAAGCACCATAACTGCTGAGCCATCTTTCCAGGCCCCTACCTTATTCTTTGAGACAGAATCTCTCACTGAACCTATCTCTCACCGAGAAGGTTCGACTCACTAGCCAGTGAGTCTTAGGGATTCCCTATCTCCTCCTTCTCCAGCCCTAAGACTTCAGTCATGTACCACTATACCTGCAATTTTTAAAAATATTTTTTATTTATTTGAGAGAGAGAGAGAATAGGCACACCAGGTCCTCTAGCCACTGCAAACAAACTCCAGACACAAGCGCCACCTTGTGCATCTGGCTTTACATGGGTACTGGGGAATCAAACCCAGGTCCTTAGGGTTTACAGGCAAGCTCCTTAATCACTGAGCCATCGCTCCAGCCCATATGCCTGGCATTTTATGTGAATGTTGGAATTGAATTCAGGTCCTCATGCTTATACAGCAAGCACTTTACCCACAAAGCCATCTCCTCAGTTCTTGTGACTCATTTTTCATTTATTTTCAGGGTTGGAGAGATGCTTTAGTGAGTCAGAGTGCTTGCTGTGCTCCCTGGCCAGCCAGTCTAATTGAAAAAATGGGGTGCTCTAAGGTCAATGAGAGTTGTGACTCAGTGATGTAAAGCAGAAGAGTGACAGGGACAGCTAACGTCTTTCTTTGATCTCCACACACATGTGCACAAGTATGCATATCTGCACACACAAGTTCACATACCGCATGCTACACACATGCTCCTAAAAATAAATTCTCAAAATCATTTCAGTTTATGGCATAGTCAGGAAAACAATACCTGAGTTTTGGAGCTAGCACCTGGGCGTGATGGTACACATCTTTAATCCCAGACCTCAGAAAGTTGAGGTAGAAGGATCTCTGGGAGTTTGAGGCCAGCCTGGTGCTACAGAGTGAGTTCCAGGTCAGCCTGGGCTAGAATGAGACCCTATCTCAAAAATATTTTTAATGCATTTTTTGGAGGTAGAGTCTTATTCTAGTGCAGGGTGGCCTTGAACTCACAGTGATTCTCCTACCTCAGTCTCCCTGAATGCTGGGATTATAGACATAAGCCACCATACCCAGTTTAAGAATAGCTATTTTATGCTGGGTGTGGTGTCTCATGCCTTTAATCCAGCACTAGGGAGACAGAGGTAGGAGGATCAGTGTGAGTTCAAGGCCACCCTGAAACTACATAGTGAATTCCAGGTCAGCCTGGGCTAGAGTGAGACCCTACCTCGAAAAAAATTGAAAAACAAAACAAAAAAAATAGCTATTTTACAAAAGTCCTTTAGCAAAGTGGTGCTCCTAAGAATGGAGCTGGGTGGTGGCACATGCCTTTAATCCCAGCACTTGGGAGGCAGAGGTAGGAGGACTGCCATAAGTTTGAGGCCATTCTGAGACTACCTAGTGAATTCCAGGTCAGCCTGGACTACAGCAAGACCCTACCTCGAAAAACAAAAACCAAAACAAAACTAAGAATGATAGTTAGAAAGATGTAGATTTTTATAAACAATTAATTATAGGTAATAGAGATGATTTGGAATATTCCTAACACAATGAAATGATAAATATCATAGGTGACAGATAAGCAAATTACTCTGCTCTGATCACTGGATATGGTATACACATATTGATAGATTACAATATGCCCCATAAGTATGTTCATTGTCACATATCAATTAAAACTGAAAACATTTAAGGGCTGGAGGGATGGCTTAGCACTTAAGGCATTTGCCTGCAAAGCCAAAGGACCCAGGTTCAATTTCCCAGGGCCCATGTTAGCCAGATGCACAAGGGGGTGCATGTGTCTGGAGTTCATTTGCAGTGGCTGGAGGCCCTGGCACTCCCATTCTCTGTCTCTCTCTGTCAAATAAATAAATAAATAAAAAGAAAATATTTTTGCCAGGTATGGTGGCGCACGCCTTTAATCCCAGCACTCAAGGTAGGAGGATCACCATGAGTTCAAGGTCATCCTGAAAGTACATAGTGAATTCCAGGTCAGCCTGAGCTAGAGTGAAACCCTACCTTGAAAAACCAATAATAATAATAATGATAATAATAATAAAATATTTTTAAAAAATTAAAATTTAAGAACAAAGACCTGGTATCTGGATTCTGTGATGCTACTTCACTTCGCATTCCCTGCTGAGTCTAATGAGAGCTAAAGAAGGCAGTGGCCAGACACCTGGAACAGAGACTGCCAACTGAGAGGTGCCCCATAGTGTTTTCTTCAGTCCCGTGGAGAATGTACAATGGACAACAGCTGTAATAGAACTGATTAATTCCTTCTCTACACAGTTCATTTCAAATGAAGAATTGAAAAGGATTGCATACATTTTAGGTTTATTGTTTTTTAGTTCTGGGGATCAAATTCAGGGTCTTTGGTATGCTAGGCAAACACTTTACCACTGAGCTTCTATCCCTGATGTAAACCAAATCCTCTTGTGTCTTTGTATGTATATGTAGGGTGTTTGTACATTTGTGTGAGGGTTTATGTGTGTGAGTGCAGACACGTGTATCACACTACTTGTGTATACAGATCAGAGGACATCTTTTCGATACTGGGTTCTCATCTTCTACCTCATTTGAGGCAGAATTTCTTATTGTTCATGACTCCATTCACCAGGCTAGCTGGCCTGTGAACTTCTAGCAGATTCTCCCATCTCCAGATCTCCTTTCTTGACATAGGTGTGCTGGTATTACAGATGCCTGCCATAGTGTCTGGGAATCTGAACTCAGTGTTTTATCCACTGTGCCATCTCCCCAGCACTCTCTTGTTTTTGCAAGAACAAAGTCATGATTGTCATCTGTGGCATCACCAGCAACAAACACCAAAGCAGGATGGCACGTGGGTGAAGAGTGAGTGCTGGCTCTATCCATTTGGGTGTCAATGTCATCTGTGAAGAGTGAGTGCTGGCTCTATCCACTTGGGTGTCAATGTCATCTGTGCTGTTTTCTAGCTCAGGTGACCTTGAGTAACATACTCAGCCTTCTTTTGCCTTGCTTTCATTAATTAATTGGGGGTTGTGAGGTTGAGAATATGGGTCATTGGTAAAGTGCTTGCTTCCCATTCATTGGGCCCTGGGTTTGACACCTAGCACTATAAAAATAAATAAGTAAATTGGGAATCATCATGGTACCCTGTCATAAGAGGAAAATGAAGTAACGTCTGGAATCACACAGTGCATAAATAAGCCAGAATAGTGACTATTTTAAGTACAAAGCTTTAAAATGTATGTCAGAAACCATCTCCACTTGTGGCAGGCTAACAATCTCTGTTTGCGCTTTGATTCTGAATTTTATGTGACTTTAATCAGTTTGGTGTTGATGAAAGCCCAAATTTCCTTAGTGCTAAGTGGTAAGAAAGTTACTACTGTAGCTTTGACAAAAGGCAGGGGTATGTGTGGGTTGGTTCTTCTTTCTGGATTTAAGGGGCTGTATATACTTTGTGTTTATAAGGAGATTAAAGCTTGGCCATGTTCACGGCCTATATTCACAGCTTCTCTTTGCAGTTATCCTCTCTCCTCCTCCACAACTTCAAAGCCACCTCTTCTTCTGGGGCCTCATGTTACCTTCTACTGGAGACCTAGAAGTCTGGCAAAAGCATTTGCAGAATCTCCTGGTAGCAGGCAGAGTCTTGGATCTGGAATAGTCTTGTGTGACTTTCATTGGCCAAAAGAATGTGCCTTGGCTCCGTAGTAGAACATGGTGTTAGCTTGTGCAAGGCTTTGGGTTCAATCCCCAGCATGGAAGAAAGAAAGGGAAGGAGGCAAGAAGGAAGAAGGGAGGAAGGAAGAGAGAATGCTCTGTAAGTGATAGGATAAGATGTGAGTCCGGGAGTCTCAAGAAGCCTCCTGAGAGGAAAGAGGTCCCCACAAGGCCACTGTCCCTCAGAACCCCACAGGGTCTTGTGTGGGTGAGCCACTAGTGCGCCGTAGTCTGAGTGAGCTCAGGAGTTGGGAGAAATGAGAAACCATTCTTGGAAGCCACTGAGTTTCAGGGTGGTGTGTTTCTGAGAGAATCATAACTGATACTTTTCCCAACTTCCTGAGACCTCACCACTATCACCCCCGCACGACATCTACATGCACTCACGCACACGTGGACAACCAAGCATCTCTGGCCAATCCAAGTCAGTGACCTCTTCTCTGCACCTCAGGCCATCTTATCCCTTATTCAAACTCAGTTTTGCTGTGACCTGGCCTTTGAGAGCCTTGCAGTACATTAGTGGGTTTGAGCGAAGACTCATAGTTTAGTTCTTACTGCCATGATAACACTGATATTGACTTAATGTTTCACTTTGTTTGTTTTAAAGTTTTTGTTTGCTTGTATGTGAGAAAGAGAGCATATGTGTGTGGTGTGAACACATGTGCACGAACTAGGCCTTCTTGTTTCTGCAAATGCCCAATACTTGTGCCACTTTTTGCATGTGGCTTACATGGGTGGCTTGGGAATTAAACCCTGGTTGGCAGGCTTTTTGAGCTTTCAATGGTTAAGCAAGCCATCTTCCAAGCCCTCCCCGATTGACTTTGTTTTTCTTATTTATTTATTTATTCTTTCTTTCTTTTCTTTATTTATTTATTTATTTATTTATTTGAGGGAGAGAGAATGGGTATACCAGGGTTGCCAGCCACTGCAAATGAAGTCCAGACACATGTGCCACCTTGTGCATCTGGCTTATATGGGAATCAAATCTGAGTCCTTTGGCTTTGCAGGCAAGTACCTTAACCGCTAGGCCATCTCTCCAGCCCTTGACTTTGTTTTAACCCAAGGGAATGATGAAAAAATTCCAGCAGCATTGTTTTGGGAAGGATTTCCCTTGTAAGTGGGACTCCTTGACCTAGAGATCAGTCTAGGAAGATAAAGGATTGGGGATCTTCTGGCGTCACACCTCTTTCACCTGCTTCTAAGACCACGCTTCATTTCACTCGAACAGCCTTTTCCAGTGATGGTTTTTACAGGGTTTTCAGTCCCTATTTAAAAATAAAAACAGGGCTGGAGAAATGGCTTAGTGGTTGAGGCGTTTGCCTGCAAAGCCAAAGGATCCCGGTTCGATTCTCCAGGACCCACATAAGCCAGATGCACGAGGGGCACATGCATCTGGAGTTCGTTTGCAGTGGCTGGAGGCCCTGGTGTGCCCATTCTCTCTGTCTGCCTCTCTTCGCTCTCTCTCTCTCTCTCTCTCTCTGGTTGCAAATAAATAAATAAATAAATTTTTTAAAAAGAAGAAGAGGAAAAAATAAAAACAAAAACAAAACCAGACTTAACTCTGCCCCAAAGAAGGCTGAGATCCTGATCCCATGGGCCTGAATGTGCCTTGGTGACCTGTGTACAACTTAGTGATTCTGAAGATCTCTCTCTCTCTCTCTCTCTCTCTCTCTCTCTCTCATCTATGGAAAGCCCAATGCTAGGGGAAGCAGGTTGTATCCACATTACATAATAACATGGGAGAAGGAGCGAATCTAATTAGGAACATCTGACTATCTGTATTGTTCTGGCTTGAGCCATTGACTTTGTTTATGCAACACATAATTCTTTTTCGTTTTTCATTCATGAAAACCATTCTTTCTCATTGTGTATATTCATTGTACATGGCACGACTGTGTTACATAGGGACATTTTCATCCAAGTATATATTGTACATTGAGCATATCCCACTCATACTCTACTACTCTCCTCTCCCCGCACCCCCCCCCCGCCGTTACTGACTACTGTTTGTCATAGAATAGAGGAAGGGAATTGTACCTGCCCACCAGACAGAGGATGTGGCTTCTGTGTCTATCTTGTCTTCTGGTAGTATTGGGTATGTAGCATCTGTGATGCAGGGCTGGGGTGTGTGCAACTCAGTACTAATGGACTTCCCTACCATCCTGAAGTCCTAGATCCTGCAACTCTAGGATGGAAATGGAGATTTCAGAGACGACCCATTCCATTCCTTGTCTGCTGAGATACAGGAGAAATTGTTCTGTTACAGGTCTTCCAAGTAGACTTGTTTTGGCTTTAGGATTAAAAAAAAGTTTGGGCTGAAGAGATAGCTGAGCAATCACAGGCACTTGCTTGAAAACACTTTATTTATTTTTAAGTGTATGTATGGGGGGATGCCAGGGTCTCTTGCCACTGCAAACAAACACCCATTTGGCTTTATGTGAGTGGATGGAGAATTAAACCCAGGTCAGCAGGCTTCATAAGTAAGTGCCTTTAACCACTGAGCAATCCACCTAGTACCCAGTAATTTTTAAATGAAGTTTTACTGTTTGGAATTTTTTTTTTTTGGGGGGGGGTAGGGTCTCATGTTACAAAGGCTGGCCTTGAACTTGTTCTATACCTGAGGATGACACTGGATTCAATCCTCCTGCCTCTATCTCCCAGGTGCTAGGATTATAGGTGCTTGCCACCATCCCAGTTTAGCATACAAAGTAACAGATTTCTGGGTGGGGAGATGACTCAGTGATTAAAGGTGCCTACCTCTGCCTGTCGAGATTGTCAGCCTGGATTCCATTCCCCAGTACCCACATAAAGCCAGATGCACACAGTGGGGCATGCATCTAGAGTTCATTTGATGTGGCAGGGGGCCCTGGAGCAGTCATACTCTCCTCTCTCTGTCTCTATCTCTCTCAGATAAATAAATAAAAATATTTTTTAAAGTAATGGGATTCACCTTGGTATTTTATATGCATATGTTATTGTACTTTGTTCCAAGTAGGCAGTTTTAAAATCCAGTTATTAATTCTCGAACATGAAATTTATCACCCTTTGTCAGCAAAAATCAAAGCCACAAAATACATTTTTTGATCAGAAAATGTTCTTAATTTGTTTTTTTTACAAATACATTTGGTACAAAATAGACGAGAGTGGGGTGAAATGAAATACTTCCTTTTTTTCTTACCCTAGTTATTTTTTCCCTTCTTCAGGATCCAGTATTTTTTTAAATTTGTTTAATTATTAAAGGTACAATTCACATGACGTAAAATCCGCCATTTATACCATGTCAAAGTCCTATGCCTCAACACATCTTAATTCCAGTTTTCATCTTTGTATAATTCTGGAATATTTCCATCACCCCAAAAACAAAGCCCTGTGCCTCCTACTTCCCTCTCCTGTACCTCTTGGCAATAACTAATCTATTTTTTGTTTTGTTTTGTTTTGTTCTTTGAGGTAGGGTCTCTCTCTAGCTCAGTGTGACCTGGAATTCACTATGTAGTCTCAGGGTGGCCTCAAACTTGGGGCGATCTCTCTACCTCTGCCTCCCAAGTGCTGGGATTAAAGGCATGTGCCACCACTTCCAGCTGACTAATCTATTTTCTGTCTTCATGGATTTACTTGTTCTGGACATTTTACATATACGGAATCATAGAATATGTGGTCTTTTGTGCCTGTTTCCCTGCACTTAACATGGTATTTTTAACATCTTATTCATTTATTTATTTGAGAATAAAAGACAGAGAGAGAGATAGTTAGAAAGAGAGAATTGGTACACCATCACCTCTAGCCATTACAAACAAACTCCAGACGCATGCTCCACCTTGTGCATCTGGCTTACATGGATACTGGGGAATTGAACCTGGGTCCTTAGGCTTCATAGGCAAGTGCCTTAACCACTAAGCCATTTCTCCAGCCCCTTAACATGGTATTTTTAAGGTTCATCCATGTTACATGACAATAATATTCAACTTTATGGAGAGACTATATTTGTTTACTCATCTGTGCACTAGTCAACAACTGGGTGATTTCTTCTCCTTTTGAAGGGAGTGGGTTTTGTTTTTTTGTTTTTGTTTTTTGTTTTTATTTTGGTTTTTCAAGTAGGGTCTCACTCTAGCCCAGACTGACCTGGAATTCACTAGATAGTCTTAAACTCACAGCAATCCTCCTACTTCTGCCTCCCAAGTGCTGGGATTAAAGATGTGTGCCTCCATGTTCAGCATGTAGTTTTTTTCTTTAACAAGGATTCAATCACATGTTGCCTTTTAGTGGCTTACATCTTTTGCCTAGAATAATAGCTATCTTTTTCCTTTTTTTTCCTTTTCTTTAAAAAAATAGTGACTTTTTGAAGATATGAAACTAGTCATCTCTTATAATGTCTCATTTTGGGGGCTCTGTAGTTAAAGGTGCTTACTTGAAAAGCCTGATGGCCTGGGTTCAATTTCTGTACCCACAGAAAGCCAGATGAACAACATGTGTCTGGAGTCATATGCAGTGGCAGGAGGCCCTGGCATGTCCATACTCTCTCTCTCCCTCTCAAATAATAAAATAAAAATTATAAAAAGAGAATGTCTTATTTTCTAGATTTATTTGATGGTTTCACTCACTCCACCCTACTCTTTTATTTACAAGTGTTTTCTGCATATTTGGAGCTTAATTATAAAGGCTTGAATTAGATCTAAGTTAAATATTTTAAGAAGGATATTTAGTAAATGAAGCTATATACTTAATGTGTCCTATCAGATGGTATATGACATCTAATGATGCTACTTATGTCTAGGTTTAAATGGTGTCCTATAGCACTCTTCATTGAGGGCTAGAGAGATGGCTCAGAGGTTAAGGTGCTTGCCTGCAAAGCCTAACAACCTGGGTTCTATTTCCCAGTATCCACATAAAGCTAGATGCACAGTGGCACATGTATCTAGAATTTGTCTGCAGTAGCTGGAGGACCTGGCAGACCTATTCTCATTCTCTTTCTCTCTCTCTTTCTGCAAATAAATAAATTAAAAAAAAAAAAAAAGAACTCTTGGGCTGGAGAGATGGCTTAGCACTTAAGGCACTTGCCTGGAAAGTCAAAGGAACCATATTTGATTCCCCAGTATCTACATAAACAAGATGCACAAGGTGGCACATATGTTTGGAGTTTGTTTGCAATGGCTGGATGCACTGGTGTACCCATTTTCTCCTCATCTCCACCCCCTATATCTGCCTCTCTCTCCCTAATAAATAAAATAAAAATAGTTTTAAAAATAACTCTTCATTGAAAAAGTACCTCCCACTTTAAAACTCTAAAATTAGTGATTTCTTTAGCTATGAATGTCAAAGCCATGGAAGTTTCTTTTTTTCTCATTGCATTATCTCAACTCAAACTAGTAGCTCAGATGACTTATACAAGTAGAAATTTAAAAGCAATAATGCTTTTAGATCACATATAGATGATCATATATTATTCTAGAACCTGAAATAGCAGAGCATGATCCACCTATTGCTATGTGATCAATGGAAAGGTGTTGCATTCAAAATTGAGACTGGGCCCCAAGGCTTTAGTTTCTAACCCACCTCGCTCAGGTCATGGTAGCTCAGGTAGCTGCTCTGGGCCCTACTTTCTTTTTTCTGTTTTTTATTGACAACTTCTATACTTACATAAAAAAAAAAAAAACATGATATTTCCCTCTCCTCCTGCCATTCCTCTTCAGAACTCTATTCTGTCATATCCCCTCCCTCTCTCCATTAGTCTCCCTTTGAATTTGATGTCATCATCTTTTTCTTCTATTATGAGGGTCTTGTGAAGGTATTGCTAGGCACTGCAAGGTCATGGATATCGAGGCCAATTTCTGTCTGGAAAGTTGCATTTTAAGGAGTTGTACCCTTCCTTTGGCTCTTACATTCTATCCGCCCCCTCTTCCGCAATGGTCCCTGAGCCTTGGAGGGTGTGACAGAGATGTTTCAGTGCTGGGCACTCCTCCATCCCTTCTTCTCAGCACTATGTTGCCTTTTGGGTGATCCCAGTGGTCATCACCATCTGAAAAGAGAAGCTTCTCTAACCAGAAGTGAGAGTAGCATTAATATGTGAATAAGAACATGAAATGTAGGCTTTCAGGGCAGCTTGGTGGGAATAATATATACATTTAGCCAGACAAGAGCAGGCTTTATTCCCCAAAGGCTCATGACCTTCCCTGCCATAGACTTTTGATTAATTTTTTTCAGTACCAGGTATGTATTCCCTCCCATAGAGAGGGCCTTCAGTCCAATTAGGGAGCAGTTGGTTTCCCCAAGAGCAGACATGCCACTATTGCACCTGTTCAGTCATTGGGCCTGTCTGGCCAAACTTGAGTTTTCCAGTGTCCACTGTTTTCACTGCTGATGATTTCTGTATACCATTCAGCTGCATGCAGTGCAGCTTTTTCCAGCTTTCAGTTGGCTGGTCTACAGGGAGAAGGTTTTCCATGACTTGAGATGGTCATGTGTGTGTGTGGGGTTTGGGGCACACATATGGGTGTGTGTGCATGTGTGTACACATGCATGTGAAGGCCAGAGGTTGATATTGGGTGTCTTTTGTCATCAGTCTCCACAATATTTTTTTAAGACAGGATTGCTCACTGGGCTTGTAGCTTACCAGTTCACCTAGACTAGCTTGTTAGATACCCCCAGTGACTTACTGATTGTGCATCATGAGCACTGGGGTCACAGACAGATTGCCAAGCCCACCTGTGCTTGCTGGTCTACCTCCTAGGTGCTGGAGATGCCAATTCTGGTCCTCACACTTGCACAGTAGCACTTTATCCACTGAGCCGTCACCCTGGGCCCTTAAGGTGGGTCTTACAGTTTTTGCATCCTCAACCATTCATAATTCTATTTCATTTAGTGAATGGTAGCAGATCATACTAATCAGATGCATAAAGCAGGTACGTTGACTTCTTTAGAATGATTCCAAAGTCATAACACTTGGAGCTGGGTGTGGTGGGTATATGCCTTTAGTCCCAGCACTTGGGGCACAGAGGTAGGAGGATTGCTGTGAGTTCCAGGTTAGCCTGGGATAGAAGAAGATCCTACCTTGAAAAACCAAAAACAAAACAAGAAAAGTTATAACACTTGAGAATTCTAATGAGTTCTGTGACTAGTAAATGCCTACTCCATGCAGGTGCTTGGTTGGTGTTTGAGTGAACCAAGACCGGAGGGTTCTTTTTTTTTTTTCTTGAGGTAGACTTTCATTCTAGCCCAGTCTGACCTAGAATCCACTATGTAGCCTCCAAGTGGCCTTGAACTCACAGTAATCCTACCTGTGCTTCCTAAGTGCTGGGATTAAAGGTGTGCGCCACCATGCCCGGCAAGACCTGAGTTTTGATGATTGGATTTTTACTACATAGTTTCATTTCACATTACCCAGGAAACTGTTTGGTAGCTAGGGTTACTTTTTCTCACTAGTACAGTTTGAAGTGTGTCTCCTCAAAATTCACATGTTCAAGTCCTAGCCCCTAGTACCTTGGAAAATGAACTTATTTGGAGGTAGGGTCATTGCAGATATAATAGAGTTAAAGTGAGATCATTATTATGGCCCAAACCATTATGAATGGTGTCTTTATAAAGTGGAGAACACAGAGATGTGCACACAGAAGGAGTGCCACGTGAAGATAAAGAATAATCAGGATGTCATTGTCCTCATGTCAAGGAATGTCAAAGATTGCCAGCAAGGGCCACAAGCTTCCAGACGGCTGAGGACATATTCTGTCCCAGTTTTCAGAAGGATCCAACTGTAGTAATACCTTGATCTTGAACTTATAGCCTCCAAAAAATGTGAGGCAATGAGTTTCTGTTATTTAAGCCACACAGTTTTCAGTACGTTATTATAGCAGCTTTGGGACACTAATATACTTGGAACCCCTGATTTAGTAATAAATGCCTTGAGCAGTGATAAAATCCTACACTGAAGGTAAAGAATCACAAGTTTACTCTTGTGAAGGAGTCAGAACCATGACTGCTATGTTTGAATGTTTGTGTCCCCCGCCACTACCACCACAGCCTGAGCATTCATGCCAAAACGTAATCCATGTTGCAATAGTATTATGATATCAGATCATTCATGCAGTCTTCACTCTTATGAAGGAGAAACAGGTCCTTTCAAAAGGACTTGAGTCTATTGCCAAGGCTCTTGGTTGCCCACCAGCACTAGATGGTAAGACCCTATCGCTGAAGACACCACATGCTTTGGTTGCAAGACACACTGAGGAATCAAGCTGGAGCTGATCTGGAAGCATCCTTCTTGCCGAATATTTGTCATGATGCTTGGAAGTGCTATATAGACTGCGGGGGGGGGGGGAGGGCGTGACAGGGAAGTCACCAACAATCTTAATCAGTGGTGGACCCTGCTAGCTATTCAACTGCACAGGCGAGCTGTGCCCATGCAGTAGTGGCATACCTATTATGGGACTAACCAACTGCTCTGTGATTGGATTTAAGGCTTGCTCCACAGGAGGGAATTCATGGCAGATACTGAAAACCTAGTGAAATGTCTATGGTTGGCGGGGTCATCGGCCCTAAAGGGGACATTACTATGGTTGTTTGGCTAAATAAATATGTCATGTCTATCAAGTTGCCCTCCAAATATTTATGTTTATTCCAATAAATCAGTGCTGTTCTCACCTTTAGGCAGAAAAGCTGCTTGTTCTTTTAAATTTATTTTTATTTGAGACACAGAGAAGGAGAGAGAGAATGAGAGGTAGAAAGAGAGAGAATGGGTTTGCCAGAGCCTCTAGCCACTCCAAACAAACTCCAGACGCATGTGTATCTGACTTACATGGGTTCTGGGGAATTGATCCTGGGTTTTTAGGCTTTGCAGGCAAGCACCTTAACCTCTAAGCCATCTCTCCAGCCCAGAAAAGCTGCTTTTTGCAAATGTGAATAACTGGGGAGATCCAAAGCTCATCAAAGTGCTGAAAATAAATGATTATTGAAGTCTCAGCACTAAATGAAACATCTTTATCACACTCTTCAAGGCACATGGGACATTGTGAAAGAGGAGGGAAAGCATGTAAGACTATGGGAATGGGGATGAGTGCTTTAGACCACTGTCTTCATACCTGACTGCCGCATTCATGACCCCACAGCATCTGCTGTTACCTGTTCAATATTGGGCCTATCAACTTTCCATCCTGGGTCTGGGCAGATGGCTGAGTGGTTAAAGGCACTTGCTTGCAAAGTCTGACAGCCCAGGTTCAATTTCCCAGCCACCCACAGAAAGCCCTACAGAAAACGTAGGACAAGCATCTGGCATTCTGTGGTGGTGGCAAGAGATCCTGGTGCACCTGTCTCCATACATACTCTCCCACACATGCATTTAAATAAAGAAATAAATACTTTTAAAAGAATTTATTTCTTTTAAAAATCCATCGTGTTTGTTGGAGAAAGACAAATAAGACATTAAATATTATTTATTTATTTAGTTAGTTAGTTGCAAACTGAGAAGGAGAATGGGCACACCAGGGCTTGTTGCCACTGCAAATGAACTCCAGAGGCATGCACCACTTTGTGCATCTCACTTTATTTGAGAACTGGGGAATTGAACCCAGGCTAGCAGGCTTTACAAGCAAGCATCTTTAACTGCTGAGCCATCTCACCAGCTCAAGTAAAAGACATTGTACACTATGTACGTGAATTAAAATTGTTAATAAAAAAGATTTATAAAAAGAACTTGAAGAACCTCTTTAATCCCCTTTGCCCTTCTGTATGTAGGGAGAGAGCAGTTAATTACCATCGATGAAGCACGGAGGAAGTCCTCACTACATATTAAATCTTCTAGTGTCTTACTTTTGTACTCCCTAGCCTCCAGAATTGCAATTTTTTTTAAAAAAATTTATTTATTTTGAGAGAGAGAAAGAGGCAGAGTGAAAGGGAGAGAGAGAGAGAGAGAGAGAGAGAGAGAGAGAGAGAGAGAAAGGGAATGGATGCACCAGGGCTTCTAGCCACTGCAAATGAACTCCAGATGCATTCACCACCTTGTGCATCTGGTTTACGTGGGTCCTGGGGAATTGAACCAAGGTCCTTTGGCTTTGCAGGCAAGTGCCTTAACTGCTAAGCCATCTCTCCAGCCCAAGAAATAAATTTCTATGCCTTCATAAATTTCCTAGTCTAAGGCATTCTGTTATAATCCTAGGAACAAAGATGATGACCATGCTAGTCTGCTTTCTGTCTCTGTGTTAAAATTCCCAAGGTAACCACCTTCAGAAGAAGGAAGGCTGCTTTTTGGTTTCCCGTTTTGCAGGTTTCAGCCTGTGGTTTCTTGACCCTGCTGCTTTTGGTTCTGTGGTGAGGCTGTATGTCATAGTGCATGGCAGAGGAAGTCTGTTTACTTCATTGTTCATTACTCTCCAGATAAATTTAAATATGTTTCCAGAGAGAAAGAGAGGAAGAGACAAGAGTCCCATAATTCTCTTTAATGGCATAACCACAGTCACCTCTTTTTTTAATTTATTTATTTATTTATTTATTTATTTATTTTTTTTTTTTTTTTTGGAGAGAGACAGAGAGGGAGAGGAGGACAGATAGAGATGGGAGCACCAGCAGCCTCTCAGCTGCTGCGAATGAACTCCAGATGCATGCACCCCATTGTGGTCAAGTGTGGCATTGCTCCCTTTGCATCTGGCTAAACGTGGAACCTGGAGATTGGAACCCCTGGAGATTGGACCCGGCGTTCTTAGGCTTAGGAGGCAGGCGCCTTAACCGCTAAGCCATCTCCCCAGCCCCCACAGTTACCTCTTAAAGGCTCCTCTGCCTTCATGTAGCATAGCAACAAAGGTTGGGGACCCAGCCTTTAACATATAGACCTGTGGTAGTTTGAATTAGATGTCCCCCATAGACTCATAGGTTCTGAATGTTTGGTCCTCAGCTGATAATAATTTGGGAGGTGGAGCCTTGCTGGAGGAGATGTTTTTGCTGGGGGTGGGTTTAGGGATATTATAGCCAACTCCCCTTTGCCAGAGTTCAGCTCGTTCTGCTGCTGCTGGTTTTCACATGCTGTTGGCCAGGAGGTGATGCCAGCCTTTGCTCATGTCTTGCTTTCCTCTGCCTCATAGAACTTTCCTTCAAGACTGTAAACCAACATAAATGCTTTCACCCCATCAGCTACTTTTGGTTCAGGTGCTTTATCCAAGCAATAACAATGTAACTACAAGACTCTGGGGGGCATTCTAAACTGTATCAGGACTATATCAGTCACCAAGATGAAAAGGTAAAAAAAGAATCATTATTTTTTCTTTCTTGCAAATTTTCTTGACCATTCATGGGATATTTTGTTGTTGTTGTATCTCTGGTAGGGAATTGTGAACTGTGTGTGTGGGGCATGGGTGGCACATATGTACGCACTTTCAAGGATATGCTCTGACCTATCCTGCTACCAAAGACACCGGTGTGATTGCATTATTCTCTAGCTGAAGTTGAATATCTTAGTTGTTTGAGCATCCATTTGGTTGCATCTATGATTTACAAAAATTATAATCAGAATTTTGAGTAAAATCTCAATAACTAGTTGTACTTCTTAATTGAGTATCAGAAAAATAGCTGTTGTAGAAAGCCACAAAGGAGCTTATTGCATAGAAAAGATGTAACATGAAATCTGCTAAAACTGTCCACTCATTTATAGGTGTTTCTATATGTTAGAATGTAGAGCAGTCAACAAATGTTAATCTTCAATAAATAGTTTTAAAATCCACATATGCAAAATTGCTTTTGGTTGGTTTTATTGCATGCCCTCAGAAGACCATCTGGATGTCGGGAGCAGCTTTGTCTCTTCTAACAGCTGAACTTGTTTGCTCTGCTCTGGAAGATTTTCCTCACCTGTGCCCCAGTGATCACAAGGATCCTTTCTGTTTATAAAATGCTGTTACTTAAATTATGACATAACTAACTAGTGTTAGCACAAAATTTCCAAATGTGACCCCTTTCAAGGGTGCCATAACTTTATGCATGACTTTTAACAATCAAGTAATCTTGCAAACTTATCAAAGAAGTTGGCTTTTGTCATAAAAGATGTAACAGTCCATGTCTCTGATTATGTACTGTGGTGGGAACAGAACACTTAGGAGAGAAGTCATAAATGTCAATTCAAAGGACAATGGGCTGGGTTGTGCTTCAGTGGTAGAGCACTTGCCCTGCATATGCATGGGTCTGGGTCTGATTCCTAGTTCTGCAAAAAAAAAAAAAAAAAAGATAATGGGGAGCCAAATGAGCCAACTGTGTGATAGTGGCATGTCTGTTATGGGGGAAACTAACTGCTCTCTAATTGGACTGGAGGTGCACTCCACAGGAGGGAATAAATACATACTGCAAACCTACAACAGGGGTAGTCATGAGCCCTAGGGGTGTAACATCTGCTGGTGTCTGGCTAAATGTGTTACTATGCTCACCAAACTGCCCCGTAAGCACTTCTCTTAATGTCCACACCCATATATTAATGCTACTCTCACTTTTGGTTAGAGAAGCTTCTCTTTACAAATGGCGGTGACCTTGGGATGACTCAAAGCATCATGGGGTGCTGATAAGAAGTAATAGAGGAGTGCTTGGCACTGAAATATCTCTATAACATCTTCCGAGGCCCAGAGTCCATTGCGGAAAAGGTGGTGGAAAGAATATAAGAGCCAAAGGAAGGGTAGGACTCCTTACAACGTGCTCCTCCAGACACAAAATGGCCTGGATATCCATGACCTCACAGTGCCTGACACTACCTACACAAGACTATCTTAATAGGAGGAAAAGATGATGACATTAAAATAAAAGAGAACTGAATGAGACAGGAAAGGGGTATGATGGAGAGTAGAGTTGCAAAGGGGAATGTGGTGGGAAAGAGGGAATTACCATGGGTTATTGTCTACAATTATGGAAGCTGTCAATGACAAATAAATTTAGAAATAAAAAAATTGTGATGGGGACAGTAATGGTGGAGTTTACACTTACAGATAAGTAGAAGTTCGAGTTTATCTGCACATCCATGATGAATGTGCTGAAAGAATGCAAGCAAAATGCATTTGTCTGCCTGAAAAAGCTCATCTTGGAAATCATAAAGCTTTAAAGTAGCTCCTTTTTGGAAAAGGTAAGAGCTGGTCAAAATGAGGAACTCAAGCTCATCTTGAAGACTCCTGCAGCTCCTGTGGCACTAACGAAACTCATGTGTGTGTGTGTGTGTGTGTGTGTGTGTGTGTTGTATGCATGCATATGTGCAGATGCACATGCTCTGTGAGCACGTGTGTGGAGGTCAAAGGAACATGTGAGTTTTAGTTGTCCTCCTCTATTGCTGTTACGCTTTGTTTCCTTGAGATAGTCTCTCCCTGAACCTAGAATTCCCCATTTTCAGTTCTGCCTCTCCTGGGCTGAGGTGAGCATCTAGCTTTTTACATGGATGCTAGGACTCAAACCCAAGTGCTTGTGCTTACACAGCAAGCACTCTTATCAGCTGATCCACCTCCCCACCCCCAACAAAACTCTTGATTGAACTTAGAGGGGTTTGCCTGGGGCTGCCGTTTGTGGTGAAGCCATTCCACACAGCAGCCAGCTTCTGCAGTGGGCAGACAGGAGGTTTCAGATGGTTTTCTTCAGAGTCACAGTGTTAAAAGGTCAAACAATTAAAAACCAAAATGTATACTTTAGAGCCCAAAGGACAGAACTCTGACACTTTCAGCCTAAAGCAGGACCATCAGGGAATCCCATGGGAATCTTAATAAACACAAAGGCCGGATCCAGGGCTAAAATGTATTCCATTAAACAATAGTCTTTCCTTCAGGGATACTTCTTGAGCTATCAGCACTTACCTCATGAATGGTTCCAAAAATGACTTCGTAGTCCCTAATTTATCTTTTCAAGCATGCATTTGAAGAGCCCAGCTGAGGCAGTTCCATTTTCAAAACTCAAGATATATAAGCAGGATTGTGACACGGCACAAAAAAGTCTGATAACCAGCAATCATGTTTAATGTGGTTCCAGATTCTCTAATGATATGATGACATTGTGATGTTTGGCTCCTCAAAACATTCTAAATAACACATTTTAGAAAGGCCACGATGTTTACAACCTCATTGCATATTTGTTGCCATCCTTCACCAAGCACTGAGCATCACCCCATTTGTTTGATGATGCTTACATGCCCCTGCATCGGCTATCACCTTGCTGAGCTAGGTTCTTGCATTATGACAGTGAGGTTTTCAAAGTTCACATTTGTGGAAAACTGAATTATTGTGCTCTTTACTAAAGCATTTTATTTTCTAGGCCGTGTAGGCTGCCAAATGCTATCTAATGGAAGCCTTCAAAGCAGGGAAGGAGGAGCTTTAAGAACGTTCACTGTTTCTGTTTCTTCACAGTGACCATCTGTCTTAGGACATCTTAAGACATGCCCTTAATTTGAGCCCCTCACTTCCTCTAACCATCCTCAGGTATAGGAACCCAGGAAAATAACAGCTGATGAAGTACCAGCTGTAGCCAAAGGGCCCAAGGCTCACAGGGATCTGAGCATCCCACAACAGCGTCTAACATTTCACCAAGCCATAGGAGAGGGAACACTCCTTTCTTTCTGCTCACCAGGAAATGTGTTACTACAGTTCACCTAAGGGCTGTGCTGTGTTTATATAGTCATATATATTCCTGTAGCCTCCTAACCTGGTGTGAATTATCTAAACATTCACCCTTTCCTTCTTCAGAGCTTGCTCAGCTACCCGTTCTGCTGGGAAGCCTTCCTTGGCTAAGGGCTGCCACATTCACAGCTTCAGAGGACATCTTTCATGTGGCCCCTCTTACCTACCCTTGCAGCAGCCATCAACTTCATTGTTGGGGGATTCCAACAGTTTCTTTGCCCACATCACCCACACTCCCTCAAGCTCGGGGACCGTATTTTACAAACACTGAACTTGCCATGGTGAATGTGCTTGGAAAAGGCTAATAAAGGAATGGACTTCATTGTTAAAATGTGGAGCTCTGTGTCTTGTGTCCTCTGAGCAGATAGTCATGTTTTGGAAGAGGATTGCTACCAAACCAAAGATTAATTTCAACTACTATCTGCAACAGCTTCAAGAGCTGTTCCTCTGACGCTTGAGCCCCTGAGGATTTCAACAAGTGCACAAGTACCTTAATATATCCTTTCTGACCTGTGAATAATGACTGCTCCCTGTTACCCTGACTGAATCACTTCCTGAGGATGGGCAGAACACCCTCTTACTTACGGTTCCGTCGTAGAGTTCCCCTTAGTTTTATTTTATTTTCTTACATCTCAGTTTCCATGGCTTTTTGCACCTCCTGGAGTTATGATGTTCCTGTTTGGGTTACCACTTTGTTTATACTGTTCAGTGGTGTTTGGAGAAATGTGAAATGAACACACAACAGGCAAAATATGATTTCGGGAGAGTCAGGGGTTCGCTGGAGAGAGAGCCCCGTACTGACTGTACTCACAGCTTTTATTTAAGATTCACTAATAGAAACTATGGAGAACTAGAGCTGAATTGAAAGAATGTTTGTAATTACCGGCACAGGACAAGCACGAGTTGAGTGACTCGTGCATGTCCTCATAGACCACGAGTTGCTTGCTTTGTGCTTATCAGTTCAGATCACACTTACGAGTTGTTTGGTTCATGATCATTTCATCAGGAAATCTTTGGAGAAGCTGTGAGCTCCTGCCTTCAAGATACTCTACCCAAGGTGCACAGCCTTCTGTGCCCTCAGGCTCAGCTTGTGCAAAGATTACCCAGTTGTGAATTAGCTTGGTGTCCACATCTCCCTGAGTTGTTGTTGTTGTTGTTTTGTTTTGTTTTTTTTCAAGGTAGGGTCTCATTGTAGCTCAGGCTGACCTGGAATTCACTATGTAGTCTCAGGGTGGCCTCGAGCTCATGGTGATCCTCCTTCCTCTGCCTCCTGTGTGCTGGGATTAAAGGGGTGCGCCACCACACCCTGCAAAATTATTGTTCTTTGTTGTTGCTGTTTTGGTTTTTTTGTTTCTCGTCTCCCTGATTTGGCTTGATATCCACAGGCTGCTACCAAACCCACATAAGAACTTTCCTATTTCTGGTTGCTTATAAATGTCATCAGTGTTCTGGTAGCTTGTGTAAGAATGAGGTACCTAAGGGACTGGGGTGGGACAAGAGGGGCTGATGAACCCAGGAGCCCAGCTTTGGTTGTCAATGATGTCAAAATTTTAGAAAAGTACATTCCATTCCTCACACCGTTCTCTTTTTGCAGGTGAACTGGTCAGTTCTGAGTTCAGTTTTTAGTGGTAAGGCACTGCATCATCAGTAAAGTTTGATTTGATTTTTTTCTATTTTATAAGCATATAAGTACTTGTAGGAATATAAAATTCACTGGCATCAAAAGAGTTGGTTCTGCTTTATGGAAAACAAAGCCTTCTGCTGTAGTACATTTTTTCCATTAAAAAAATTGATTTTCAGAGTCCTGCCAACAACACTCTAAATGTAAGTGCTAGATTTGCAAGTAGGCTTATATTCATATTTAGAGAATATGCATATTCAGAGACTTATTATTCAAGAAATATTTGGTTATCTACAGACTAAGTAAAACTTAAGGCTAAAAATAAGAGGGGTAAAATATAAATAGTGGGGGAAAGTTAGGGAGCAGGCACAGCACCCATGACAAGAATAGGATGGAGAGGAGGATGAAAAGAGAACTTTTATTTTGTTTGGGTTTTCCATCTTTACCATTACCTAAAATTTGATTCCATTCCATTGACTACATACCTGACATGCACCAGATTGCAAAAGACAATTTCTGCCTCCATGTTCTTAGAACAAGATGCCTTTGACCAATCAGGTGACCTCCCCAACATTTTCTCCACCATTTTGAAACAGCTATGTAGTTGACAATTTGGACATCTGTACCAAGGGTGGATTTTTTTTTTTTTTTTGAGAGAAAGAGAGAGTGAATTGGTGCTCCAGGGCCTCAGCCATTGAAATCGAGCTTTTGATAGCTGTACCACCTAGTGCGACCTTGCGCTTGCCTCACCTTTGTCTGCCTGGCTAAAGTGGTATCTGGAGAGCAGAACATGGGTCCTTAGGATTCACAGGCAAGCGCCTCAACCACTAAGCCATCTCTCCAGCCCAAGGTTGGGATTTTGATTGGTCTAAGCCTATCCCATAGCCCTATTCCTTCCTGATGATTGATTTAGACACTTATTGGGTCAGGTGGAGCGTTCTTTTAACTTTTTATTGACAAATTCCATAAATAAAGACAATATAACAGGATCATAATCCCCTCCCACTACCACCCCTTTTCCTTATTCCAAATCTCCTCTCCACTGAAACCCTTCTTTCCAAGTAGCCTCTGTTCTATTTTGATGTTATCATTCTTTTCCTCCTATTATTCATGTCTTGTGTAAGTAGCATCAGCCACTGTGAGGTCATGAATATCATGAATATCTGGAAGACATCATTGTAAGCACTCTGCCCCTTCCTTTAACTCTTACAGTTTTTCTGCCACGTCATCTGAAATGGTCCCGGAGCCTTGGAGGGTGTGATAGAAATGTCTCACTTAGTGCTGAACACTCCACTGTCACTTCTCAGCACTTTGGTAACATTTTAACCACCCCAATGGTCACTGCCATATGAAAAAATATATACTTTTTTTTTTTGAGGTAGGGTCTCACTGTAGCTCAGGCTGACCTGGAATTCACTATGTAGTCTCAGGGTTGCCTTGAACTCATGGCGATTCTCCTATCTCTGCCTCCAGAGTGCTGAGATTAAAGGCGCACACCACCACGTCCGGCTGATACTTTTTTTTTTGCCTGCCTTCCTTCCTTCCTTCCTTCCTTCCTTCCTTCCTTCCTTCCTTCCTTCTTTCCTTCATTCCTTCCTTCCTTCCTTTCTTTCTTTTTTGATAAGGAAAAAAGATACTTCTTTAACCTAAAGTGAGAGTAGTATTAATATATGGGCATAAACATAAGTATTTAGAAAGCACCTTGGTAGGCATAGTACACACATTTAGCCAGACAATAGTAGAAGTTTCCCCACTGGGGCTTAAGGCCTCCCCAGCCATAGGCTTTTGAGGTGTAGAATTCTTCCTGATGCACTGATTGATATAGAAATTATATGGGCCCACTTCATTGGCTAAGGCCAATGAGATAAAAAGGAGTTTATTGAGGGTTTGAGGAAAATTTCCTGGCTCCTAAACCAAGAAATTAGTGTTTTTTCCATACCTCCCATTGAGCATGGGGAGGAGGAACTAAAACCTTTTGCTTTTTGTCTCAGTACAAAAGTTTAAACACAAATTGGTAGTGTCAACAAAATCACAGAGAAACCGATAAAGAACCCCAATCTAACCTCTCCCAAACGGGCATGACTGCTAACTTTTAGATGTGAGTCAGTCATGCTTTTCCATTGTTTAAGGCAGTTGGCTTTTGTCATCCTAACTTGATGCCAGTGATAAGTGCTTGTACTGATATCTGCAACCCATCAGAGTCTGATGAAATCAAGATTGCATCAAAGAAGAAAGCAGGTCAGCAGGGATGGGATCCTGTTGCTAATAGTCATAGAACACAAATAATACGAATGCTGTCAGCTGGATATTAAATGAGGCTTACCAGAATGAATTAAAATCCAAGAGGATAAATCACAAGCATTAAATAAATAAGGACTTAGACATGAATCATATAATTTGGGCTTTAGAAGGGATCTTAGATCTTCGGAGAACCCCTAGGTTTCTTGTACAGAAGTGGGTCTTGAGAGGTTAAGTAACTTGCCCAGAGTCACACATTCAACTGAGCAGGTTCAGGGACCTGATTTTCTGGAATTTCAAATGTTCTTTCTGTTACATTAATTTTTTTTTTTAAAGGTATGAAGTGAAATAGGCAATTGGTATTTTAAAATGTCATCCTAAGAAGAAAAGTGAGGAAAATACTGCATTTTTATTTAACAGGGATTTGGGAAACCCATAATAGAAATTGGGATGTTTTGTTTTTAAATGAGACCATGGCCTTTATAAAAGGTTCAGCATATGCTTTGGGGTAGAACCACCTGGGTAGCAGCATTGCTAAGCGCCCTGCTCAAAGGAAGGAAGTGCGGGCTCAACCCTTCCTAGCCCTTGTGACCTCGCTCTCAGCTGTCAGTCATTTGGATCTCTCAAGTGAGACCACATGGAATTTGATAAGATCAGATGTGAATGCGTGGGAGTCAGAATGTATTCATCCTTGTGTCCTCCCAGATATTTACTTAGGCACAAGATTGGGAGGGAGGAGGGGGAGGGAGGAGAACCCCATAGAACCATGTTACTTAGGCTAAAGCTGCACCTACAACAGATCTCCAGGGGCAGTGGAGATGGCTTAGTGGGTAAAATGCTTTCCGTACAAACATGGGGACTTGGGTTAGGATACCTAGTACCCACTGAAAGCCACAGACGGTGACACATACCTGTTATCTCAGCGCTGGGGAGGTGGGGATAAGAGGACTCCCAGGGCTTGCTGATTAGCTAGTCTAGCTCAGTCGATAAGCTATAAGTTCACTGAGAGACCCTGTCTCAAAATTATAAGGCAGAGGGCTGGTGAGATGGCTCAGCAGTTAAAGGCACTTGCTTGCAAACCCTAGTGACCCAGGTTCAATTCCCCAGTACCCATGTAAAACCAGAGTGGTGCTTGCATCTGGAAATCATTTGCAGTAGCAAGAGGCCCTGGTGTTTGTTCATTCTCATTTGTTCTCTCTCCCTTCCCACCCCTCTCTTTTTCTCTCTCCCACCTTCCATCCTTCCCTCCCTCTGTCTCTGTCTTTGTTTGCAAATAAATGAAAAGAAATATTTTTTTGAAGTGTAAGGTAGAGAGTGATTGAGGAAATTCCAAACATCAGTCTCTGGCTGACACACACATGTACACGCACATGCATCCACATGCATACAAACACGCATGCATACTACAAACACATACACACGCAGAAAAGCAAAAACAAATCTCCAGAGTCCAATGATGTGCGCTCTGTCTCAGGTGTTCTGCTTTAATTGCTCTGAGATCTTAAACCCATTGCTGAATCTCTGAGCCTCCAGTTCCTGTCTGTTAAATAACAACTGCCCTGCCTATCTTTGAGGTTTCTCTGTGGATGGAAAGAGCATTGTGGATGCAGCTGGTGAATTGTACGGCCCTGTTCTCAACATCTAAGTTGGGCTCCTCAGTTTGAGGATCAGGGAGGCACTGAACAACCGCGCCCCCACCCCCCCCACCACACACACACCCTGTCCTTTAAGCAACCTCCTTAGATCTCAAGTCTGCTGGTGACAGGTGGTTCTACCCTTTTGGAAGAAGGATGAGAAACAACCTGCAGCCCAGGGATTCTGGGTGGCATTCAGAACAGCCACAAGGTATGCTGGATTTATCCAGGAACATGTCAATCCTGGAATCTACTGTCTCTTTTATAATGATGTCCCAAGTGTAATGAAACATAAAAAAAAGTCAAGATCAGTGTGAAGTGTAGCCTAGTGGAGCCCATTTCAGGAACAATTTCCAGCCCTGCTGGGCTTTAAGCTAAGGGAAGAACAAAAAGCCGGAAGAAGGGTGGTTAACAAAGGAAATGGGGCTGTTCCTTGTAGGCGTGTTTTAAAATTATAGCTGGCTCACGATCCCTCTTCTTCAGGCCGCCTCTCTTGGCAGTTGGAGAGCCTTGCAGCCCGAAGGGCTGTCCACACAGTGTTCAGGATCAACCACTCAAATGTAGAGCATCTCTACTTAGCCAAGAGGCCTCTGAGGTCTCACCATCTAAATATCAACCTTCTTATACTTTATTTTGTGTATTTTTATGTTAACCATCTCCCATCCAGCTATTTGAAGCAGTTTATACAAACATATACTCTATTAAAGAGTAAAATAAGGTTGAGTGAGTTTGAGGAAAGAAAACAATATGGAAGGAAATATGGTCTTTCACATAAATCCATACAATAGTCCAACTGGGTTGTAGGTGGATGGGGAGTGTAAACCCCCGAGCAGCTGGGTGTTGGGAGAGTCATTGCTACTTGGAGATCATCACTGACTTATCATCAGCAGTCCTGCTTTATAGTCATTGTTGTGGATGCCAGTGGGCATGTATATGAAAGCATTAAGTGGCTCCCTGAACGCATCTGTTGTTGTTGTTGTTTTTGTCTTTTGAGACCAGCTCTCATAAACCAGTTCATGATATACTGGAACTCACTATGCTATGTAGCCCAGGCTGGCCTCAAACTCACAGCAATCTTCTTGTTTCAGCCTTCCAAATACTAGAATTATAGGCAAGAACCACCATAACCATCTTTGATTGTTCACATTTTAAACACCTGTCGTCCACCCCGAGTACAGTGGAGTGGCTGGCTGGCTGCTTCTCCAATGAGTACACCAGCTACCTTAAAAATTTGACAGCCCTGGACAAAGTGGGTGCTCTCTAAATTCCAGGGTTGGGTTTTGCTCCCACAGAAGTCACTAATTTACTGCCCTAGACAACTGCTGTCTCCCCTTTGCTCTTTCCCAGCTGGAGCCATTGCTCCAATTTATTTGTATGACAAGTTGTTCCTTGGGTCGCTAGAAGCCTGTTCCCTCATTGGTCAGCTTGCTGTCCTTCCCCACCCCCACCCCTCACCCAAATCAATCATGTTCCCTGTGGAACTACCTAATCTGAAGAAAAGCAAGTTATCAAGTTGGGAGGAAAATATTTAAATTGTGGTCATAGAATGTTTCCGTAAGCTCTTTGGTAGACAGTCTTGTCATGTATGTAAATGATGCTTATGGGCCTAGCATCCCAGCAATGGGTTTTTATCCTTGACTCTTCTCTCTTCTGATGCTCTTGTTTGGCTATGGTTCCATGGTCCTTGTTGAAAGCAGACGCTCTGAGATAGCAGGACAATAGACGGGCGGAGCTATGAGGTGGAGATTCAGAAAGAACAAGCCAATACTAGCTGGATTGTTGGGCTCATCAGTATCTAGGATTTTGTGACTTTATTTTTAGTCACCATCTGCTTACTAATAGTATCTTAACAATTAGGACCTTAATCCAACCCTTCCAGATTGTTTGTTTAAAATTATTTAGTCTATCTAACACTGATGAGAAATTACCAGAAGCTTTCACAGAAAATTCTTTAATTCATTCACACAGACTTAGCTGTTTAAATTAGACGAACATATCACCACTTTTATTTCAGTCACAGTTTTTTTCCTCTTGTTTTGATCTGCTGTTTGACTTTTTTGCCTTGCCAACCCAGATTCAACTGTCTTCAAAGACGTCTTTCGCTATCACTTAAAAAATCAGCTTTTTTCTTCAGATCATGCTGTATCGTGACGAATGAAGACAATATTGTCTCGTGGTACTATCGACTCATGCATCCTCAGAAAACTACATCTTTTCAATGTGACTGATTAGGTTTTGTAGCAAGGAGCACTGTGAATGTATGTTCTTTGGAGAGTGGCAATAATCCCATCTGGTTTCTTTTCCTCATCTTTGTAATATAGAATGTGTAGGAGGATGGGGTATACATTACAAAGAGTTGGTATGTCTTTCATTGCATCTTCTAGTCAAAAGCTTTTTTCATTAGTTTTGTTGAAGAGTACAGGTTAGGAGAAGAAACTATAAATCTTTATACTTATAGAAACTTTATAAAGCTGATATCTACCTGCCATAGTCCTTTTAAAAAATATTTTTATTTTATTTATTTGCAAGAAGAGAGAAAGAGAATGGGTGTGCCAGGGCCTCTTGCCACTGCAAATGAACTCCAGATACGTGTGTCTTGTGCATCTGTCTTTATGTGGGTACTGGAGAATTGAAGCCAAGCTGTGAGGCTTGGCAATCAAGTACCTTAAGCACCTTAACCACTGAGCCATCTCTCCAGTCCCCCATAGTCCTTTATTTATTTATTTATTTATTTATTTATTTATTTATTTATTTATGTATTTTTGGTTTTATGAGGCAGGGTCTTGCTCTAGCCCAGGCTGACCTGGAATTCACTATGTGCAATCCTCCTACCTCTGCCTCCCGAGTTCTGGGACTAAAGGCATGCACCACCATGTCTGGCTTCCCATAGTCCTCTTTTAAAAATAATTTTATTTATTAATTTGCAAGAAGAGAAAGAGAGAGAGAGAGGAAGAGAGAGAGAATGGGTACATCAGTACTATTACTATGCTGCAAACAAACTCCAGAAACATGTACCACTTTATGCACCTGGATTTACATGAGTACTGGGGAAATAAGCCCCAACCATCTGGCTTTGCAAGCAAGTGCCTTAACTCCTGAGCCATCTCTCCAGCCCACAGTCCTTTTCTTTTTTTAGAAATAGTTAGCAGGGCATGGTGGTCCATGCCTTTAATCTCAGCACTTAGGAGGTAGAGGTAGGAGGATCACTGTGAGTTTGAGGCTACCCTGAGACTACAGAGTGAATTCCAGGTTAGCCTGGGCTAAGAGTGAGACCCTACCTTGAAAAAAAACCAAAAAATAAAAATAAAGGCTGGAGAGATGGCTTAGTGGTTAAGGCACATGCCTGTGGAGACTAAGGACCTCTGTTAGATTCTCTAGGTCCCACGTAAGCCAGATGCACATGGTGGTGCATGCATCTGGAGATCATTTGCAGTGGCTAGAGGCCCTGGCACACCCATTCTCTCTCTCTCTTTAAGTCAATAAACATGCCGGAGCCCCCAGCCTCTGCAAACGACCTCCAAATGCATGCGCCACTCTGTGCATTTGGCTTTATGTGAGTACTGGGGAATTGAACCCAGGCCTGCAGGCTTTGTAAGCAAGCACCTTTAACCACTAAGCCATCTCTCCAGCCTAATCCTTTTGTTATGACTATAACAAGATCCCTGAGGCTAGGTGACATTTAAAGAAAAGAGGTTTATGTACTTGCATTGGCAGCTCATATACTAAAATTGGAATGATACAGAGAAGATTAGCATGGCCCCTATGCAAGGATGACATGCAAATTCATGAAGCATTCCATATTGAAAGAAAGAAAGAAAGAAAGAAAGAAAGAAAGAAAGAAAGAAAGAAAGAAAGGAAGGAAGGAAGAAAAAGAGGTTTATGTTGGTTCATGGAAGAGCATGGCATCAGCATCTGCTTGCCTTCTGGGAGGACCATGTGCTTCTCCTTTAATGGTAGAAAAGCCAAAGGAGGAAGCAGGTCTGTGGAGAAGAAGCACATGTTCAAGCAGGAGGGCTGGCGGTGCCAGGCTTGCTCTATCACAACTTGCTCTCATGAGAACTACATCCATTCCTTCCTGAGGGTGGAGCCTGCCACAGCATAATGACCTCTCCAGGGTCCCACCACCTCTCAACACCATTGCGTTAAGAATCAAGCCTTGGATGTGAGGGCGATCTGGCGGCAACATTGTCACCCTGTTGATCACTAGGGTTGATTCAGCTGATCTGGCTGGCTAAGCAGGTGTCCCCTTCCTCCCTCACCACTCCATGTGCGTCCCTCCCGAAGCTGCGCACTCAGTCGAAGAGGACAGCATTCCCGAATAGAGGAGGACTGGTCTTCAGTCAAGGGTATACAAGTAGCTGTGCTCCCCTGCTAGAACCTCCAAACAAGCTCTCAAGAATTAAGCCTTAACATGAGTTCTGTCAGGGGCAAACTATAGCACTATCAAAATGTTTTCTATGGTGTTTTTTTCCTGCCCATCTGGTACCAAAACTTACATATGAGATATAGCAACTGTTATAAAAGCAGAACAACCAAAGACTGGTTCTTCCTAGTTCTAAAATAGATTTTAGTACTTTATATGGCTCTATCTGTAGGTCACACTTCAGTGGAAATCTCTAGGCTTTTAGGAACTGGATAATTTTATATTGTTTTATAGGTAAAGATGAAGAGATATAGGCTGGGGAGATGGCTCAGAGGCTAAAGGTACTTGTTTGCAAAGCCTGCCAGCCTGGCTTCAATTCCCCAGTACCCACATAAAGCCAGATGCACAAAGTAGCACATGTATCTGGGAGTTTGTTTGCAGTGGCAGGAGGCCCTAGCATACCCATATTCATATTCATATTCTTTTTTTTTTTTTTTTGAGGTAGGGTCTCACTCTAGCTCAGGCTGACTTGGAATTCATTATGTACTCTCAGGGTGGCCTTGAACTCATGGAGATCTGCCTACCTCTGCCTCCTGAGTGGCGGGATTTAAAGGCGTGCATCACCACTCCTGGCTCCCCATGTTCATATTCTCTCTCTCCTTACAAATAAAAATATTAAAAATATATTTTAAAAACATAAGGAGATACAAGAAATTCATTGAGTCCTGAAGTCATATCACTATGTCCTAAAATCAGATTTTTAAGCATTAAATTTTTTTTTTATTTATGAGAGAGAGAGGCAGATAAAGAGAATGTGTGCCAGGGCCTCTAGCCACAGCTCCAGGTGCATGCACCACTATGTATGTCAGCTCCAGGGAATTGAATATGGGTCCTGGGGCTCTACACACAACTGCCTTAACTGCTAAGCCATCTCCCCAGCCCTAAAATCAGATTTCAAAATTGAGATTTAAGGTCCAGAAATACAACTTGCTACCAAGCAACATCAATAGAGATTTCCAGGACTTCTATGGAAAGCTATGTTTATTTGATCTAAGTATTCAAATTGGCTTGTCAGCTTTTTTTCCATTTAACCAAATTCCATTCAAGTACAATATATCATGTAGGTTGACACATTTTTAACTGTCTCACTTTGCCAAAAATTTTGTTTGTAAAACAGATTACAATACTAGTTTTGTATGCTTGTATATATTATGTGTATACATGTGTATGGGTGTACATGTATCATAGTGTGCATGTAGAAGTTAGAGGACAACATTGGAGTATTGGTCCTCTTCTTCCACCTTGCTGGAGATAAAGTCTCTCCTGTTGTTTTACCACTGGGAAAACCAGGCTAGCTGGCCTATGAGCTTTGGGGTTGTACTGACTGCACATACTATTGATGAACAAACTTTAGGATTACTACTTTGGCTGTGCATGTGTTCGTGTGTGTGTGTGTGTGTGTGTGTGTGTGTCTTTTTAGAAAAGATTATTTATAGCTGGGGGTGGTGGTGCACACCTTTCATCCCAGCACTCAGGAGGCAGAGACAGGAGGATCGCCATGAGTTCAAAGCTACCCTGAGACCACAGAGTGAATTCCAGGTCAGCCTGGGCTAAAGTGAGACCCTACCTCGGGAAAAAAAAAAAAAAAAAAAAAACGGGCTGGAGAGATGGCTTAGCGGTTAAGATGCCTGCCTGCTAAGCCTAAGAACTCGGTTCCAATCTCTAGGTCCCACGTTTAGCCAGATGCAGTGACGCAAGGGCGCAATGCCACACTTGACCACAAGGGGGGCGAACGCATCTGGATTTCGTTCACAGCAGCTGAGAGACTGCTGGCGCGCCCATCTCTATCTGTCTCCCTCTCCCTCTCTGTCTGTCTCTCTCCAAAAATAAATTTAAAAAAATTTAAAAAAAAACAAGAAAAAAGATTATTTATTTATTTGAGAGAGAGACAGAGAGAATATGGGCTCACCAGAGCCTCCTGCTATTACAAATGATCTCTAAATGTATGCACTACTTTGCACATCTGGCTTTATGTGAGTATTGTGGAACTGAACCCCGGCCATCAGGCTTTGCAAACAAATACCTTTAATTGCTGAGCCATCTCTCCAGTCCTTATCCTACGGCTCTACATGTATGCTAGGGATCTGGCTCCATTTGACAGGCTTGTGGAACAAGCACTTTTAACTACAGTGTACCATCTCCCCAGTTCTATAATACTAGTTTTGAAGAAAAAAGAAAATGTGAAGACTTTGTGACAGGCACTTGTTAAATGTTCAGTACTGTTTACATAATATTATTCTCATGATCAGTCCATAACAGAAAGAAGTATAGGCCTTCAAAACTCCTAATTTGGACCAGATAAAAAGAATGCTTATCATAGAATTTATTTTGAAAAAGTGAGAATATTTATTATTGCTTCCAAAAGATTAGACAGAATAAAAGGTTCTTCTATAGATGCGCAGTGCTTGGAGCAGATATTCTATTTATTATTTATTACCTATTATCTGTCATTGCATAACCTTCCTGCTCCCTATAAATCATCCACAGATCTAGCCAGGCATGGTGACATATACGTTTAATCCTAGCACTCAGAAAAGGCAGAGATTGGAGGATTGATGTGAGTTTGAGGCCAGCCTGGGCTACAAGAGTGAGTTCCAGGTCAGCCTAGGCTAGAGTGAGACCCTGCCTCAAAAATAAATAAAACAAACATTTATTATCTGCCATCATCTATTTCAATCTTTTAACTGTTTTCTATCATGGTCTATCACCTTATTACCTAAGAATAATTTCTTGAAAAGTTTTAAAATTTACTTTTAATTGCAAGAGAGAAAAGGAGAAAGAGAGTGAGAGAGAGAAAGAGAGGGAGGGAGCGCACAGGGACTTTCCATTGCGAACGAACAATAGATGTATGTACCACCTTTTCCACCTGGCTTTACAGGGATACTGTGGAATCAAACCTGGACCAGTCTTTTCAAAGAAGCATCTTATCCATTGAGCAGTCTTCCCAGCCTGAGAATAAAATTTTTACCCTGGAACTGTACCATGGCCAGTTGGGAAGTCAAAGATCGTATCACAGGGATGATAAAGAAGAAGCATTGACATGGTGGCCACTAGCCACCTAACAATTGCCAAATTTTGATATTTTACCTGAGTAAGTAGCAATTTATAAGTTTTGATGTAACAGACTCCAAATCCAGACACAGGCTAAGAATTCAAAACTGAAGCAGATGGTACATTGTGTATGGTTTCTTTTTGCCTACTTCCAAAGTATGAAATAAATATGTAGCAAGAACTGAAGTAGGGACTGGGGAGATGGTTCAGTGGTTAAAGGCACTTGCTTGCAAAGCTGCTGACCCAGGTTTGATTTCACAGCACCCACCCACATAACGGCAAAAGCAAAAAGTGGCACAAGTGTCTGGTGTTTGTTTGCAGTAGCAAGAGACCCTGGCACACACACACATGAGTGTATGCACAAACATGTGTACATATACACCTGTGCAAATAAAGAAAAATGGGGAAGAAACCCAGCTAAGCAATACAATAGGAAGTAATCCTTACCAGGGTGGCTGGAAACACCATGAGTGTGTGGTCTTTCTAGTTCAAAAGCTATTTTAGCTGTGGCATTTTCTAGGTATAAATAATAAATGCATATTTTAAAAATTATAGCTATTCTTAGTGTGAAAGCCTACAAACTTTTTGTGGTTTTGGCCTCAATGCACTTCTGATCCTCCTGCCTATACCTGCTAAATGGTGGGAATTACAGTTATGCATGCTACCCCCAGTTTATGGGGTGCTGGGGCTGAACCCAGGGCTTTTTGTGTGCTGAGCAGGCCTTCTATTCACTGAGTCACATCTTCACTCCTACTTTTTTGTTGTTGTTGTTTGTTTGTTTGTTTTATTTTGAGTCAGGGCCTCACTTTTGCCCACACGGATGTGGAACTCATTCTGATCCTCCTATTTCACCCTCCAGAATTTGGATTAAAGGCCTGTGTCACAACACCCTGCTTGGTACTACTGTCTTTTAATAAAACAGACATTCTAAAAGTTAACCATAGACCCAACTTACGTGTTTAAAAAATATTTTTATTTATTTATTTATTTATTTATTTATTTATTTATTTATTTATTTGGGGGAGAGAGAGAGTGGGCATGCCAGGACCCACAGCCACTGCAAACGAACTCCAGATACATGAGCCACCTGTGCATCTGGCTTACGTGGGTACTGGGAAATAGAACCTGGGTCCTTAGGCTTCACAGGCAAGTGCCTTAAACACTAAGCCATCCCCAAATTACGTTTATAGGACCAAGTTATTTTTAATAAAATTCTATGCCCTTTGACCATATACTTCTTATGTGTTAAGAAATGCCTCTAGTTTTGAAGACTATTTTAACAAGATAATTTTATACCTGCCTTCTCTCTGTATCTGCTTCTTTGCTGGTCACCTAGCTACTGGAACTTTCTATTTGAAACTCTGGCTTCTCTGTTAAGAGGAAAAATCCTGCTGTAATTATTGCTGTCTTTGAAGCTTGGGTTACTATATTCCTGTCTATATGACTTCCATATGCACAGAGCAGTCACCTATTATGGTGTTCAAGCCTGTGCACCAAGATGGAGTAGCCCTCAGCTTGCTAATAAGATCATGACATGCTCTCCAACGTACAAGCACGTTTTGCTGAAGTTCTGGGGATGTGACATCTTTTAGACAATTTTATCTGCACAAATTTTACAGATCATACACTCAGGTAAATTATCAGCAATACCGAGTCAACACTGCTCTCAGCTGGATCTCCCCGGAGAACAAGCTGGTATATTAATAGGAGGTTTTCTGACAGGCTCCCCATGGTCCCTCTGCAGAAAAGATGTTAAGCCAAACAGCTGCTGGTATGGAAACCAGCTGTTTGAACTATAACTCAGTTAGATATGTTAATAGGAGAAGGCTATGATACCGTGATGCAGGAAATGACTAAACATTTAATGCTTATTACTTTGTAATATTCCTGGACTCAGGAAGGTGGTGCCGGTGGCATTGTGTGGGCACTAATGGTAAACCAGGTCAGTTTTCAAACCAGAGACTTTGAACGGACCATTTCTTTATCCGTCTTTCTTGAGTTTGGGGCATTATAAATATTAACTCATCTAAGAACCATCTTTGTAGCAATCATTGACGGGACACATGAAACATTTTGCAACACCTTGAAAAAACAATCCTATCAGTGTCTCAGAGCTAGTTTTATTATCCCACTTCCTAAAAAAGCCATGAGACCTCATTAGCCATGGAAGAATCTGTAGGGCTGATGGAATTTGGACTTTCAGTGACGCAAAAGGATGCATGTGTGGGTTTTGCCAGTTCATAGGTCCAGATGAGTAAATGATGGATTTCCTCCATGCTTTCACTGTTCTGATTCATTTGTACTTTTCTGCAGTGTTAGGGATTAGACGCAAGCACTTGTGCATGCCTGACAACTGCTCTACCCAGCATTCTGTTTCTACTTAAAAAAATTGAAAATTTTCATACATGTATATAATTTAATCATAATCGCCTCCCATTACCTTCTTTTGTTCTTCCTTTCCTGTCCCCCCGCCGCCACTGAACCCTTTTTTCTTTCCATCTAGTCCCTTTTCTGCTTTGATGTCCAGATGCCATTAGATGTAATTATAGAGAAAATTCTCTTACAAGCAGAGAAAGTAAAGAGGTTAACATATATCTGGGCTATGTGCAAAAACTCATTTATTAAAAATTTTACTTTAATTTTTTTGCGGGAGGTTAAAGCAGGGTCTCACTCTAGCCCAGTCTGACATGGAACTTACTCTGTAGCCCCAGGCTGGCCTCAACTCATTGTGATCCTCCTACCTAGCTTCACGAAGTGCTGGCTTGACTTTAAAATTTTTAAATCAGCATACACGGAATTAGGGTTCATTATGGTATTTTCAAACAAAAATTACTTTTGGTGATGTTCCTTCCTGCCTCTTCTTCCTCATCCCCCTCACTCTCCCTTGCACATGCGTCCTACTGCCCATCCCAGCCCTTCCTGAATACCTCTTTTGTTGTTTCTTAGTTTTTTTGAGGTAGGGTCTTACTCTAGCCCAAGCTGACCTGGAGCTCTCTCTTGTAGTCTGAGGTCTGAGGTTGGCCTTGAACTCACAGTGATACTCCTACCTCTGCCTCCTGAGTGCTGGGATTAAAGGAATGCGCCACCATGTCAGGTTCTTGCTTTTTGTAATATTAGGAAGGGAAAGGGGAGTTTGGAGGAAAAACAAACACAAAACTAAACTAAAATAAACTGGTACCATAGAAACCTTTATCCTTGAAGGTAGACTAAAATATTATAGAAGCCGGGCATAGTGGTACATGCCTTTAATCCCAGCACTTGCGAGGTAGAGGTAGGAGGATCACCATGAGTTTGAGGCCAGCCTGAGACTACATAGTGAATTCCAGGTCAGTTTGGGCCAGAGTGAGACCCTACCTTGAAATGCAAAAAACAAAAACAAAAACAAAACTTATAATATATACTGGTATAGGAGTATGGAAGAGTGCCTGAAATGAAGGGCCCTGGAGAGGGTGGGATGAAGCCTAACCTTAAAAAATTTGCTGGCTCTGTCTTGTAACTCCCAACACGAGAAACAGGTTGCTACGCACATTGAGCTGTTGATCAGAGAACGCTGCTAGGTCCCCAAAACAAGACAGACTTCTGTCAAAGTACTTCATTACCCACCTGAGGTAAAAGATAAGACCCTATGCTGCCTGCTGACACAGAACACAGAGAGACCCAGCTGGAATCTGGAAGATAGCCAGTCCCTAGACAGTTAACCCATATAGTTAGTGCTGGAAAGTGCTATATGAACAAGGGTATGAACAACCAGGGGTCTAAGCTAACTTAAAAGCAACTACCCTGATAAGAAGTATACACCAGTGCAATACTGGCACAGAGCGTTGGTGAGTAACCAACAGCTTTCTGATTGGCTAAGAGATCGGCTAGGTGGAAAGAAACCCATATCTGGAACTAGGAACCAGATCAGAACCCTATGGAGACAAAGCTTATGCTCTCCCATGAAAAGCTCCCACTAACCTTTGGCTAAAAGAGAGGCTACACTCATCAAATTCTCCCTAAATTAATAACACTTATCCAGTTTAACCTATGCTGACTTCACTCTCCACTGGAGATACTGGTTTTCTTTTTTAGAAGGTAGCAAAACCCAAAGAGATAAACCACCCCTTGCATCTCAGCCAAGGGCCAGGAGAAACCACAGAGGAAGTGGGGAGATGAGCAAGAGTGCTGCTTCCATGGCGAGCCTGACAATCAGCACCAGGGTAAAGGAGACAGACCCTGGGGATACTCAACACTTACCAAAGCAGAGATCCACAGGCTTCTAAGAGCTCATCATTGAAGTAGACTTAAAACACACCCATCAAGGCTCAGGGAATTTTGTGGAAGGGGGTTGTTAAGATTTAAGAGCCACAGGTTGGGACATCATACCCAGAGACATTGCCTGCCCACCCCCACCAATATCTGACTGATGTTCTCACGTAACCCACACTTAGCAGAACAGAGACAGGGACAAGGGAAAGGATGATTCTAACACATGATGTATCCATACTAAGTATGTCTGTAATAAAAAAAATTTTTAAAAAGAAATCTATTCTCCCATGGTACCTGGGAGCTAAGAACTTTTATATTTCTAAAGGTTAATAAAAAGAATTTTAAAAAAATCCACTGAGATTATAAACTAGTTCTTTGCAGAAAAAGTTTCCCCACACCAGTGGTAAATAGCTTCCCTTCTGTGTGCGTGAAACTGTTAGCCATCTCAGATTATGCAAAGGTAAATAAAACTGTCTCCACCCCAAGGGAATGTATAGTTTAAAGGGCCAGAGGCAGAGGAAGATAGTGTGTGATAAGGCCTTCAAAGGTGGTGTATGATAAGGCCTTCAAAGGAAGAGCCCCCAGGGCTGGTGGGAACATAGGGAGTGGCTTTCTAGGAGGTGTTTGTAAGATAAACCTTGAAGATAAGAGGAGATTTTGAAGGATAGAGGTGGGTAGGGTGGAGAGGGGTGAGAGAACCAGCATTTGGAGTCTGATCTGGAAACTGGGGGGGGTCTCTTTTAGAGTCTGGAAGGGGGAGGTATCTACACCTGACCAACAGAAAGGTCAGGAGCAGGTCCTAGGATGAGCAGTGCTAGGCAGTTTTTATCTTTTAGGGGCCAAAAGAATTTGGTGTAGCCAAAGTTTCATGTGGTTACATGGAAGCATTTTATTATAAGCACTGAAAACTAAGTCCCTGGCAGGCTGAAGATCTAGTAAATGAATTGCTTTTGGATTATGCGTCCATGAACAGCACCAATCTATGCACTTAACCAAGTCACTGTTAACAAACAAAGCACTCAGTCTTTTCAATCTATTCGTCAGAATTCTTCAAAGCCCTTTGTAAAGGCAGTGCAAACAGTGCAAACTGAGGGAGCCCATCATGCCTGCCAGGAAGGCGGTGTCCTGCCTCTGAATTTACCCTGACTCAGTGGCTGACCTGCAAACTCCAATGAAGGCTATTTCAGTTTCCTCTGCCATAAAATGGCAATAGACTTGCTACAGCACAGCAGCATCTGTGCCTAAGGGGTAATGAGAGTCTGCAGAAACCTCTCCAGATAAATGTTCCTGGAAACTGAGGGGAGATATTTCTTTTTCCCCTCAGCAGTTTTTTTTTTTTTTTTTTTTTTTTTTTTTTTTTTTTTTTTGAGGAGTGAGATGTGGTAGTTTGATTCAGGTGTCCTCCATAAACTTAGGAGTTCAGAGTGCTAGGTTACCAGCTGATAGAGATTAGGGAACTAACGCCTCTTGGAGACTGTGCATTGTTGGGGGCAGGCTTATGGGTATTATAGCCAGCTCACCCTTGCAAGTGTTTGGCATGCTCTCTTATTGCTGTTGCCCACCTGATGTTGGCGAGGGGGTAATGTCCACCCTCTGTTCATGTCATCGTTTTCCCTGCCACTGTGGAGCTTCGCCTTGAGTAAGCCAAAATAAACCTTTATTCCCACAAGGATGATTGGGTGATTTTTGCCAACAATGCAAACCTGACTGCAACAGATTTGAGTACCAGGAGTGGGGTTTCTGCTAGATACCTGACTGTGTGGCTTTGGCCTTTTGGAGCTGATTTTCAAGAGGAATGTGGAAGGATTTGAAACCTTGGCCTAAGAGATGCTTGCAGTGCTGTAAGTACAGCTTGATGGACTATTCTGGTCAGAGTTGAAAGACTTGAATGCAGTAAGAACTATGGACTGTGAGGTTTGGCTTATGAGGGTGAGAAAGAGCTTTGCTCTTAAGCTAAAAGCAGTTTGTGTGAGAGGCTTGCTGTTATGCCCATGTCTTGAGAATTTGTGCAGGGTTGCTTTGAGTAGAAATGGACTGGTGTGAGTAGAGTGATAAGGCACAGAAAAATTGAAATCATCCGGCCCAAACTGCTGTCCGTTCAGCTACAATTGTAAGAGAGATTACTACCATTGAGATTGGGGTCTGAATGCTCAAGGAGTGTCCTATTCTTCAAAATCTGCTTTATTGCCACCCCCCCACCTGGATTAATAAATTGGCACCCTACCTGGTATTGTGGAGTCTAAGAAATACAGGAAAGTTGCGGTGAGTTTGCAATGTGGTCTTGTGTTTTGGAAATGGCCATGGGCAGTGTGAATCAGGTTTGCTGGATGCCTGCATGGGGACCCGATGGATTGCAGTAGAGATACAGTGGAGATGCTGGGACTATGAGATGGCTGCTAAGGAAAGCTGCCAGCTCTGAATGAAGTTTTACAGGACTATGTGTAGCCTAGCTGGAGGGGTGGAATTGGAACCTCAGAGTCTTGTTTCTGGTTAGATTTATCAGACTTGGAGATTTGTCATTGACTAGAGTTGTTGGACTTGGAGCTACAGAGTTTGATGTTTGCCCTTGTTGTTTTAAATTTTGTATTGGTTGAATATTTCTTTGCTATCCCCAATGCCATCTTCTGCAGTGTGCATGTTTATTCTGTGCTATTATGGGCTTGGGGGGAATTTTTTGGTATTATGGCTCAGTTAAAAGATCTTGGACTATGGGAATGTTTGAACATCATTGGGATTGACAAAAACTATGGGGATGTTTAAAGTTGGACTGAATGCACTGCACTTTACATCATGGATGGTTATCAGTTTATGGGGCCAGGGGCAGAATGTGGTAGTTTGATTTAGGTATTCCCCATAAACTTATAAACTTAGGAGTTCTGAATGCTAGGTTCCTAGCTGATGGAAATTTTGGAACTAATGCCTCTTGGAGGAAGTCTATTGTTGGGGGTGCGCTGCTGGGTATTATAGCCAGTTTCCTCTTGCCAGTGTTTGGCACACTCTCCTATTGCTGTTGTCCACCTGATGTTTGCCAGGGGCTGATGTCCACCCTCTTCTCATGTCATTGTTTTCCCTGCCATCATGGAGCTTTTCCTCAAGTCCGTAAGCCAAAATAAACCTTTTTTCCCACAAGCTGCTCTTGGTCAGGTGAGTTCTACCAGTAACGACAACCTGACTGCAGCAGGCAGAAAGGGGTAAGAATCTCAGAATTAAAATAGGAACCTAGTTATTACTTTTTGTATTTATCTGAGAGAGAGAAACAGAGAGTGAGTGATTGTGCACATATTAGGGTCTCTTGCCACTACAAACATACTGCAGATGCATGGGCCATTTTGTGCATCTTGCTTTACATGGTACTGGGGAATCAAACATTCAACCAGCAGGCTTTGCAAGCAAGCACCTTTAACCAGTGGGCCATCTCTTCAGCAAGAACTTTACAAATCAAATAATTATTCATGAAAAGTCTTCAGATTGCTGAAAATTACTCATTTACCAGTTAGATTCTCTCTCTTTCTGTTTTTGGCTTGCCTTAAACTCCTGATTTTTCTGCCTCAGCCTTTTGCCTCCTGAGTGCTAGAATTATAGATTCCTACTGCCATACTTACTTTCACTGTATTTTCTAAATTCAAATCAGGATACTTTTAGTTTTTATTTATTTATTTATTTATTTATTTATTTATTTATTTATTATTGATGGAAGAGAATATTAACAACCAGACAGTGCTGTCCTGGGCAATTTAATCATGGCTGTTCTTCCAAAGCTTGGCATATTCTTTCTAGTTCTGAATATCATTAAGTTCTAACAGTTCAGAGGGAAGTCTCCTTTCCTGCACTTCTCTTTCTCTTGGGCACTCATAATCTGCCCTAGGGAGAGGCTGCAGGCCTGTCTTATGGTCTAAAGTTTTCATATGGCATCTGCCATTGCTGTCCTAGGCTGAAGGAGACACTAAAATCTCAAAAGGGCTGAGGCTGCCGATCAGTTGATAGTGTGCTTGCCTAGTATGTGTGAATCTCTGGGTTCAACCCCCAATACTGCATGAACTGGACATGGTGGCACATGTCTACGAGCCCAAGCATTGGAGGGAGATCAGATGGTCAAGATCATCCTTGGGTTTAAGCCTATCTTGGGATACATGAGACACTACACTATCCTTCCCATTCCCCCCAAAAGTTGAAGAATATCTTGACTTAGACACACTGTACCTGGAGCAGACCCCAGGATTCTTAGGGTGGTGAAATATTTCTTAGGTGAAATTACTTTCTGGTGAGGCCTCATTGCCCTCCTATTTCTCTTCTCTTTCTTTCTTAAAGAAAGACAGGTGCCACAAGAGGCCCATTTGCCCTCTTGCTGGTGAGCAGTAGCTCAAAACCACAAAGCCTGAGTCTGCCCCTTGACCCGCGTGGTTAGTGACAACTCATCAGGTTGAATCTTCTCTGTGGGGGTGATGACACCTGATACTGGAAAAGAGTGCCCATGCCTAACCAGTGGCCTCACAGGCCCTTTGCACAGTCTGTCTGGGCTCACCTAAATGTCCTGTATGAGTAAGAAGATAGGAAACCCATGTAGTATGCAGTCTTGGTAGTCTGCTTGTAAAGTAGAATAATACAATAAAGCCTTTCCTGACCATTGTAGCATGCTGTCTGCATGAGGAAGGCACATGACAGAAGTAAAAGGCATAGGGAACTATGCCTGCTCGTACATCTTGAATGTCTGTCCTTTTCTTTGTAGTAGAGAGGTTACTGGAACTCAGCTGCAGCAATTTTGCCTCTTAGTTTTGGGAGCTCTTAAGTCAGGGAGACTCCTTCTCTATCCACAGACCACTTTACCACTTTCTCCCTGAAAGTACGAAGTGCCTCCCAAGGAGGGTGCGTGCCTCTGCGACTCGGCAGTATTCCAGATCTGTGGGAGCCTTTCCAACATTACCAAGCTCCGAAGAAACACTCGTGTGAATTCAGCTGTTAGAAGACCAGTCTGTAAGTGGCAGCCTGCAGTGGCTTGAGGTGATGACTTAGGTTTTGGAGGGTGTTAGAATTTGGGCTTAACTAGAGTGTAGTGAGAAATACAAGAGAGAAAGAAAGCCAGCAAAAACAATTGTTATGGAGGGACAACAGTTTTCCCAGGGTGAAGCTGTCACTGCTGCTGCGTTTGAATGTGGGACAGTAGAGATATATAGAATGAGGGATCGGGGGAGATCTTTAGGGGAGAAGAATGGGGGAAAGGTAGGCCTTTTCTTTTATTTATTAATTGCCTGTACAGTGGCCTGATAGCTCTTGAGGTGGGATCTTTGAGTAATGAACTTGCTTTTTAAAAATTTTTTATTTATAAGAGAGAGAGAGAAAGAAAGAGGCAGAGAAAGGGAGGGAGAGGGGGAGAGAGAGAGAATAGGCATGCTAGGGCATCCACCTACTGCAAATGAACTCCAGATACATGTGCCACCTTGCGCATCTGGCTTATATGGGTCCTGGGGACTCAAACCTGGGTCCTTTGGCTTTGCAGGCAAGTCCCTCAACTGCTGAGCCATCTCTCCAGCCCATGAGCTTGCTTTTTAACAGAAGTCTGTTATCATGCTATGGTCCCAGAAAGTTTTATGGTTCATCAAGGTCAGTGGTCCACATTAACCCTTAAGAGGGAAAGTTTGCTTTTTAAAAATTATTTTAGGGCTGGAAAAGATGGCTTAGTGGTTGAGGGACTTGCCTGCAAAGCTGAAGGGCCCAAGTTCAGCTCCCCAGGATCCACATAGGCCAGATGGACAAGGTGGTGCTTGTGTCTGGAGTTCTTTTGCAGTGGCTAAAGGCCCTGCTGTGCCCATTCTATCTGCCTCTCTCTCTCTCTCTCAAATAAATAAATAAATAAATTTTAAAGTATTTTAATTTTTTCAATCAGTTTTTCATCTTGTCATGTGATTTTTTTGATCCCTCTACTCAGCTAAATTAAATCTCAATATGAAAGTAACAGTAACATTCTATTGCCAGCTTCCCCTTGCCAGTGTTTGGCACATTCTCCTCTTGTCCATCTGAAGTTGGCCAGGAGGTGATGTCCAGCCTTCTGCTCATGCCATCCTTTCCCCTGCCATCATGGCGCTTCCCCTTGAGTCTGTAAGGCAAAGTAAACCCTTTCCTCCCACAAGCTGCTCTTGGTCAGGTGCTTTGTGCCAACAATGTGAAAGTGACTGCAAGGACAGAGAAAATTAGTCTGTGGAGTTGAGGAGATGGCTCAGTAAGTAAACTGTTTATGACACAGGTAAAAGGACCCGAGTTTGGATCCCCAGAACCCATACAAAGTCAGACATGATAGCACATATCTGAAATCCCAGAATTTTTTTGGCAAGGTGGGAGGCGGAGACAGGAGAATCCCTAGAAGCTCACCAGCCAACTAGTCTTGCATATGCCGCAGTGAACCAGAGATCCTATTGTAAGCGAGGTGGAAGGACTGACACCTGTGGTAGTTCTCTGACCTACACACACACACACACACACACACACACACACACACACATAGTGAAAATTCACCAAGCTATATAATAATGGTTTTTAAATTTGGGTCTATGTATGATACAGTTTAATAAAGTTTGACTTGAAAATATGCACAGCATTCCTGTAGTCTGATGTTTATATCCCCACCCTGCAATTCCTGTGTTGAAATCCTAACCTTCAAGGTGATGATGGGATTAGGAGTTGAGTCCTTTGAAAGTTCACCAGGTCAGGAAGGGTAAAGGCTCAAGAATAAGACCAGACACTGTCACAGCAAGTCCCCCATTTCTGCTGTGTGAGGACATAGTGCAAAGATGGCTCTCAGATTCTGAATGTGCCAGCACACTGATCTCAGGCTTTCTAGCCTCTAGCACTGTGAGAAAATAAGTATGTGTTCCTAAGCCTCCTGGTTATGGTGCTTTGCTAGGACAGCCCAAATGGAAAGAGATAGTCATTGTTATCAGGTATAGTTTAGTGCTACTTCACTCCTCATCAGATTGAGAGGTCAAAATCCTATGAATGTTTTTAAGCTGCTAATAAGGGGACGCTCTACTCAAACTGGCTTTAAACTAGAATTTGGAGATGTGTCTATGGACAACGTTACTGTGAAGAAGCTATGAGACCTCATTAGCCATGGAAGAATCTTTGTGAAGCTGATTGAAAATGTACCTTGAATGACACAAAAGGATACAAGTGTGGGTGCCTTAAAAGTGGCCTCTCACAACTGGATATTTCTATTAGTGTCCTGTTGCTGTGCAACAAACCATTCATTTATCATCGTAACAAAACACATAAATGATCTCACAGTGTCACGCAAGGCAAGGTCCCCGAAACAGGACCTTGCAAGGCTAAAGTTGAGGTGTCATAGCCCTTATTTCCTTTGGAAGCTCCAGATTCTCCTCCAGGCCTCTGTGATTATTGTCAGAATCCAGGTCTTAGAGATCTGGCGGTTGTCTGTTGGAGACAGCTTGCACTTTTGGAAGCCACTCAGTTCTGTGTCTTCCACAGGCTTCTTACAATGTGACATCTCACTTCCTCAAGGCCAGCAGGAAAAGGACTGTCTCCAATCTACAAAGCAGGTTTCCTGGGATATAACCTCATAAGGGAATCGTCATTTGGAATAATAATCCCATTATATTCACAAGTCCTATTCATGCTTGAGAGAAAAACATGTCTGTACCTCAGGAGAACCAGCTCAAAATGGTTTAAGGCAGAGGTTGGCAAACTTGCTGAAAAGGAAGATAAAGTACACTTTATAGATGCCTTGGGGGATCATCCAGCTTCTTGTCCCCTCTGTGTACCAGAGTTAAGCAGCCATAGATAACACATGAGCAAATGAACATGTCTGTTCTCATAAAACTCCAATGAAGTTGGAGGCCATTTTGGAATACTGCCTACCTGGTCCCAGTTTTCATCTTGGCCAGATAATATCACAGTAGATTTATACATCCAGCCCGGGCGTGGTGGTGCACACCTTTAATGCCAGCACTCGGGAGGCAGAGGTAGGTGGATTGCCATGAGTTTGAGGACACCCTGAGACTACATAGTGAATTCCAGGTCAGCCTGAGCTAGAGTGAGATCTTACCTCAAAAAAAAACAAAAAACAAAAAAAACTATACATCCAGAAAAAAATATACTCTATTTGGTACCCTTTATCATCATCTTTTTAAAAATATTTATTTATTTATTTGCAAGCAGAGAGAGAGAGAGATAGAAGAGAGGCAGACAGAGAAAGAATGGGCACACCAGGGCCTCTAGCCATTGCAAACAAACTCCAGATGCATGTGCCCCTCATGCATACGTGGGTCCTGGAGAATCGAACCAGGATCCTTTGGCTTTGCAGGTAAACACCTTAACCGCTAAGCCATTTCTCCAGTCTCATCTTCTTTTTTTTAATTGGAAGGATGTACATTTAAATACAACACATAAACACAGATTTAACATGAAAGTCCCAAAAGATCTTTAGCTATTTCTTTTAGCATGATTGTCAAAATACCAAATGAAATCCCAACCTGCTTCTATAGTCATGTTCAAACTAAAGACTTTTAGTTATTTAAAATTTTATTTTTTGGAATTAATAATACACGCAGAGGATTTCAGTTTTCAAAGTTGAATGGGGATGCAGCAAATATCTCCTTGGTTGTCTCTGGAGATGACTGGTGGCTTTAGTGTGTTGTTTAACTTTTACTTGGCAAGAGATCATGAGAATCATTTTGAATCAGTACAGGAAGAGCTTCCCCACCTTTTAACAGCTGCATGATGTGTCCTTACATACCTGCAGCACAATTTATGTAATAGATCTATTGGCAAGAACTTAGATTGTTTCTATTCTGTTGCTATTTTGGAAACTTATGTACCAATAACTTTATATATTCACTATTCCAAACACAACCAGCTCCATATGCCAATTAAGCTCCCACAAGTGGAGTGGCTTCATTAATATATGTGTTCTTTTGTAATTTTGATGCATATTGCCCATGGTGGGGTTCTCCCAATTTATACCTTTGTAATAGAGAGTCTATCTGGCCATACTTTCTACAATACTGAATGTTACTTAAGTTTTCCCAGTTAGGTGAGGTTAGAATTGTGTCTGCATTACAAAAGAACTGTGTACCTTTTTCTCCGTTCATATTTGTTTCCCTTGTAAACTCCCTCTCTCTCTCTCTCTCTCTGTGTGTGTGTGTGTGTGTGTGTGTGTGTGTGTGTGTATGGCTGTGCACATGCTATGGCATACCTGTGGAGGTCAGAGGCAATCTCAGGGTATCAGTCCTCTCCCCACCTAGCTGCTTCCCAAGCTTCAGTCTCCTCTTTCCACTTCCTGTTGCTATAGATGTTGGAATTACAGACGTGTACCCCATGAGTTCAGGTTTATGTGTGTTCTGGTCATTAGGATTACTCAGTAAGTGCTTTTAACCGCTGAGCCATCTCCCCAGCCTCCATTGTAAGCTTTCTAAAGATGAAAATATTGATATTTTTCTTTTTAAAAATTTTATTTATTTATTTATTTGAGAGAGAGAGGCAGATAGTGAGAGAATGGGCATGCCAGGGCCTCCAGCCATGACAAAGAAACTCCAGATACATGTGCTACATTGTGCATTTGGCTTATGTGGGTACTGGGAAATCGAACCTGGGTTCTTAGGCTTCACGGGCAAATGACTTAACTGCTAAGCCATCTCTCTGGCCCTGATATTTTTCTAATTAATCAATAGGAATCTTTTCTGCTATATGTATTACAACTATTTCCCCTCGGCTTTTTGGCTTTTAGCTTTCCCAGTGGTAGAGTTTGGAGAGCTGTTTGTGCAGTTCATAAATCAATATTTTTACGTTTTTAAACATTTTATTGACAACCTCCATTCATATACACAGTATACCATGATGATCATGTCCTCCCACCGCCCTCCTTTGTCTCTTTGCTCTAGTCCCCCCTCCACTGAACCCTTTCTTCTTTACAGCTATTCCCTCCTTTATTTTGATGTCAGGGTTGTTTTTTTTTTTTTTTTGCCCTCATATTACTCAGGACTTGTGTAGGTAGCATTAGCCAAAAGTGAGAGTAACATTAATAAATGAGCATAAGCATAAATATTTAGAGTGTAATTTGGTGGGCTTACAATATCTATTTAGCCAAACAATAGCTGTAGTTTCTCCCCTGGAGCTTATGACCTCACCAAACATAGGCTTCTGACTAAGTTTTCAGTACCAGGAATGATTTTTCTCCTATGGAATAGACCTCAGGTTCTTCTTTTTGTTTGTTTGTTTTGGTTTTGGTTTTGGTTTTTCAAGGCAGGTTCACTCTACTCATTCTAGCCCAGGCTGACCTGGAATTCACTCTGCAGTCTCATGGTGGCCTCGAACTCACAGTGATCCTCCTACCTCTGCTTCCCAAGTGCTGGGATTAAAGGTGTGTGCCACCACGCCTGGCTTTCAAATAAAATTTTTTTTTTGAGACAGGCTCGTTTCAAAACGACTAAGGTAGTAGAGAATGACCTTGAACTCCTAATCCTGTCACTACTTCCTAAGTGCTGGGGTTACAGTGTGAGCCTCCCTTCCTGGCCTATAGATCAATCAGCTAATAGTTTATTCTGATATTCTGACAACTTTCTTGTAGTTAAACATGAGAAGTTGGAATACAACTTTAATTTTTTAAATTTTCCCCCCAAGGCTACCCAGTTGCTCCAGTGCCACTACCTGAACAGTCCATGTCTTTCCATGGATGAGAGACGGGATAGCATCATATGCTAAATTTCTTTTTATACATGACTCTATTCCTGAACTTTGCATTTCTGATCCATAAGCTACCTCTTTAGTCATATACCAGACCCTTTTAATTACTGCCACTTTATAATATATTTTAAGGTCTGATATAACTAAGAAACATTTGCATTTCTATTTATTTATTTTTAACATATATTTATTTAACACACAGAGAGAGAATGGGCATGCCAGGGCTGCCAGTGATTGCAAACAAACTCCAGACGTGTGTACCCCCTTGTGCATCCGGCTAAAGTGGGTCCTGGGGAATATAACCTGGGTCCTTTGGCTTTGCAGGCAAACGCCTTAACTGCTAAGCCATTCCTTCAGCCCTGCCTTTCTATTTTAAAGTTTTTTTTTTTTCAATATATTTTGAGGTAAGGTTTCACTCTAGCCCAGGTTAACTTGGAACTCACTTTGTAACACTGGGTTGATCTCTAACTCAGAACAATCCTCCTACCTCAGTCTCCTACTGCTGAGATTATAGGCATGCCTATAGTTGGATTTTTGCTTTTCTTTCTTAGGATTTCTTTGATTATCTTGGTTATTTTTCCCCACATTAATGTTATAATGAGCTTATATAACTTGCTTTGTGACGGGGTCTTATGTAGCCCAGGCTGGCTTCCAACTTGTTATGTAGCAATGAACTCAAACTCCTGTCTCTATATTTTAAAACTCCTTTATTAAATTGAGTTTTTTGTGTTTATTGATTAATTTAGGAAAAATAGCCTCTTTTATAGTTGATTCTTTTTAAAACATATTTTTAAAATTTATTTGAGAGAGAGGCAGATAGAGAATGAGCATGCCAGGACCTATAGCCACTGCAAGCAAACTTCAGAGGTATGTGCCACCTTGTGCATCTGGCTTATGTGGGTCCTAGGGAATTGAACCTGGCTCCTTAGGCTTCACAGGCAAAGGGCTTAACCAGTTGATTCTTTTTAAAAAAACTCATTCTGTTCTTTTTTAAAAAAAAGTTTATTTCTTAGCACATGCACACTCACACGTGTGTGTGTGTGTACATGTCCAGGGTCTCTTGCTGCTATAAATGGATGCTTGACTAGCCTTATGTGGGTGGCTGAGGAACTGAACCTGGGACATTTCCAGGATCCACTGGAAGGTACAAAGGTGGAGCCCTTTATAGAAAAGTCCCAGACTTACAATCTGGAAGTGTACCAGGATATAGGGTGAGTTGTGTGGGGAGGGGACCTGGAGCTGTGACAGTGCTGTGAGCCTTTGATTGGACATTTATTTTAGGTAGAAGCAATGTCCTTCAGGGAGTGGCTGCATCAGGACCTTGCATCTCACTCTCAGAGCTGTGCTGCTTGTCTGTGACTCTGGATGAACCAGAATCCAGGAGAGGAAGGAGTGGGGTGATTTGTCACTTCTCTTTTTACTCAGGGAAAGGACTAAAAGCCCTAAGTCCTCTTTCTAACACCTCCTTGCCCCTTTGATAATCATGCTTTAAAAATTTTTTAAACATTTTATTTATTTGTTTGCAAAGAGAGAAAGAAAGAGAGAGAGAGAGAGGGAGGGAGGGAGGATGGGCATGCTAGGGCCTCCAGCCACTGCAAACAAACTCCAGATGCATGTACACTTTGTGACTTCATGCATCTGGTTTTATGTAGGTACTGGGGAATCAAACCTAGGTCATTAGGCTTTGCAGGCAAGCACCTTAACCACTAAGCCATCTCTTCAGCCCCAATCATGCTTTCTATTGTTACACTGAAGTGTTACAAAAATTAATGGATGACTGGAAGGTAGCTCAGTGGCAAGGCATGTACATAGTATATGAGGCCCTGAGTTCAGTCTCTAGTAAGACAGAGAGAAAGAGGGAGAAGGAGGAGGAGGAGAAAGAAAAGAGGGCTGGAAGATAGCGCAACCAATGAAGTACTTGCCTCACAAGCTTAAAGATCTGAGTTTGGTCCTCAGAGCCCACATAAATTCAAGGCATAGTAGCACAAGCCTGTAATCCCAGCACTAATGAAGCAAAGACAGGAGGATCCCAGCCAACCTAGCTTAATCGGTACACTTCAGGCCAATAAGAGATACTGTCTCAAAGAGAGGTAAGGGTACTGTGTAGCAGATTTCTCCATTTGGAATATTGCCTCCTGAAGAGAAGAAAGAGGCTCTGGGGGACTCAGGAAATGAAGTCTGGAAGACCTGAAACTTCAAAAGGTCATACAATCTACCATTCCTCAAGGTTATAGGAATAATTAAGAGCAGACTTTTTAGACTGGAGAGATGACTTAGTGGTTAAAGTGCTTGCCTTCAAAACCGAAGGACCCAGGTTTGATTCCCTAGTACCCACGTAAAGCCAGTTGCATGTAGTGGTGCATGTGTCTCGAGTTCACCCCTGGTGCATCCATTCTGCCTCTCTCTCTATCTCTCTCTGTCTCAAATAAATAAAATAAATAAAAATATTTAAAGAGAGCAGACTTTCACCAATGTTAACAAGTCTGGGAAAAAAGGAGTCTGGGAACAAAGGTTGTGAGACCCCTCCCTAAGGCCATACAAAGGGAAAACCACTGCTTGAGGATGAGACTCTCTGATTGAACTGCCTGCAAGCGGTGCAGTGTGCTCCCGACAGGCTGAGCGGTCTGCGGGGTGTGCAGTGTGCTCCAGAGATGCAGCTTCCGTGAGTTGTCACCTTTGCTAAGTAGGGTTTCACTCTGGTCCAGGCTGACCTGGAATTAACTATGTAGTCTCAGGGTGGCCTGAAACTCTCGGCGATCCTCCTGCCTCTGCCTCCCGAGTGCTGGGATTAAAGGCATGCGCCACCACGCCTGGCTAAGGTGGGCTTTTTGGAGATGCAGCTGCCTGTGAGTCAAAGCACCAATGGGGAGGTTGTCAACCAGGATAGGACAAGACTTACCAGTATGGCTGTTTTGGGGTCTCCATTGCTCCTTAAGCAACCTGTAAATAATCCCAATAAACTCATTGGTTCACCAAAACTGGTTTTGAGAGGTAGGCATGGTGGCACACACCTTTCATCCCAGCACTTGGGAAGCAGAGGTAGTAGGATCACCGAGAGTTTGAGGCCACCCTGAGACTACATAGTGAATTCCAGGTCAGCCTGAGATAGTGAGACCCTACCTTGGAAAAGAAAAAAAAACAACTTGTTTTGGTGTAATTGTGCTTTGGTCTGTTGTCTTTGCCCTATCTGGGGTGAAGAAGTGTGTTTGAATCTCCCCAGGGAAAAAGTTTCCTGTGACAGATGGTGTAGCTGAGGCTAACACCCAAGGCTGCCTTCTGACCATGCACACCTACACACACATGTGTGCCTGTGTGCATGCATGCATACCACATATGCCTGTAAAAATAAAGAAAAGAAAATTAATGGAAAATATTTTGAAACAGGGTTAACAGTTTAAAGTTGCTTTATGTGTTAAATACATCTTCCTCTAATTTCAAATATGATGTTGATTCTAAAATGTAGGTTTTACTTGTGTTAATGAGACTTGCATCTGTGATGCAGCTTGTAAACTCATAGGGATATAGGCCTTTCCCCTTGAGTGGCAGATGCACATCGACCTTGAAATCCAGCCATCTAAAATGTTTACTCTGCAGTGGTTTGGAAGCCTTCTACTTGTGACAGTAATTCTGTACTCAGAGTTTAGAACATTCTTCCAGAGATGTGTGTGTGCCTGTGTGCATGTGTTTATGAATAATACGATTTCCTCGTGGGTGTGAATTTCATCCTCTCTGATTCCTGTGCCCTAAGTGATTGCTAAGCAACACCAAGCAACACACGTCCCACATTTTCCTAATTCCGTTTGATGTTTCACAATTGGACGTTTGCTTTTATCTGTAAGCAGAATGACACCAGTGGGTTGAAGATTTGGACTTTTTAAATAGTCAGGTGTCTACTCAAATCAAAATTAAAGAACCAGAGCTGTCATCCACTGGCAGAAGAAGAGGTGAAGTGGTGTGAGGCAAATCACATATTTGTCTTTAGACACTGACCTGTCTTTAGTTGTCTACTGTGAATCCTGCCATCCGGACATTGAGGAGGACACCAAGGGCAGAGGGTAGGCTGACTTTTCCAAGGATTTCCAAGGATTTGGAGGGTTCTTATCTAAGGGCAATGCTCTTTCTGATGCTGGTGATGTTGCACACATATAATGTGGCAAATGAAAAATTGGTTGCATATCTGTCAAAATAGTGAAATATTTTCAGGTTAGGATCCCAAATTTAGTAGAGGCTGAGGAACAGATCCTGTGCCTCTGGCTGGTGTGCTTCTATTTTGCTCACCTTCTGTGACTAGGGAACTGTTGGAGAGAGGCTCTGAGGATCAAGGGCGATGCTAGATTTGATCCCACATCACCACAAAGAAATGGTCACTTGGGGATTCTCCATCCCCTCTATTCAAGCTTCAAAGAACTGAGCGATCAAGAGAAGAAGACTTCATGCTGCTGAGTGACTGTGTTTCAGAAGCAGTGTTGCCCAAGTTGGAAAGTCTCATGCTGGTATCCAGAACTATGTTTATGAAAACCAATATAGTACAGTTCCTTATTTATAGGCCCAAAACAATGGTAGTGGGGCCCTTGGTAAGGAGCATAGTTATACAAAAATGAGACCATATTAATTATCTCTGGCTATGTAAAAATGTTGTCCCCTTCCCCCTTCTCCCAAACACAGACAGCTTAAAAGAAAAAAATAGAAAATACATTATCTCACAGTCTCCGTGGGTCAGGAAGGAAGGAGTGGCTTAGCAGATGGTTCTGCCTCAGGGTCTCTCCAGCCAGGGCTGCTGTCATCCCAAAGCTTGACTGGGGCTGAAGATTCCCTTTCAAGATAGTTTCTGCACATCACTGGCAGCTCAGTGCTGGAGTGCAGGGAGATTCAGTGTTTCCAGGGTCTTCACAGCGTGGTGGCTGACTTCTCCAGAGAATGTCTTAGACCAGATGGCATCATTTCTACTATAGCCTGTTGGTTACATAGATCAGTCCTGTAATAATGTGAGGGGGCTATACAGAATGTGGATACCAGCAGGTGGGAATCATTGGGGACCTTTTAGAGGCTCCCTATCTCCAGGGCACAGACATGTGACACATATGACTAGTGTGTTCGCTGGGTAGGCAAGTGCACCCAGTCAGTGGGCTCCATGCAAGCTGGATGCCTCAAAATCACCTGAGCTGGTACGTTAATGCTGGTTTCCTGGCCCTTTCCTGAGATTCTTGTGTGTGAGTGAGGACACATGCAAACCGCAGTGCACGCATATGGAGGCCAAAGGACAACTTTTGGGTGTTGGTCCTTGCACCTTGTTCGAGTCAGGTCTCTCATTCTCGTCGTTGCTCACTGCTGTGCTCACCAGGCGAGGTGTTCTGTGAGATTCCAAGAAATTCTGTCTCCGCCTCCCATCTCCCCATGTGAGGCTCACCACGGCTTCCAGAGTTTACATGGGGTTTGCTATCCAAAGTCAGGTACTCAGGCTTGAAAGGAAAGCACTTTATTCATGATTCATCTCCCCAGCCCCACTTCCTCATATTATGCTTAAATCAAGGATGTGTTTGGTTTGGAGATTGGTAGATTAGATGATTGATATGGTCAAGTCCACCTTAACATAGCATAACCTCAATATAGATATTATGAGGGAGAGTCTGTTGAAAATGCAAACTTTCTAGGTACCACTTCCAGCTTCATCAATCTGAACCTATTTATATTTTTACTTAATTTCTAAGTTTTTTCTTTTATTTTAAAATATTTTATTTATTTATGAGAGAGAGAAAGAGGCAGATGGAAGAGAGAGAGAGAGAGAGAGCAAACTGGGCACCAGGGCCTCCAGGGACTGCAAACAAACTCTAGACACATGTACCACCTGTGCATCTGACTTATGTGGGTACTGGGGAATCACACCTGAGTCCTTAATTATTAATTATTATTACATTATTAATTATTATTACATTAATTATTAATATATCTCTCCATCCTGCTTATTTTTTGACCGTATACAGTCAACATAATTGGAAATTATGCAAGGTCTAAAACAATGTCATTAAAAAAAATCTCTTTCTCCAACTTTGTCCTTCCAACACCCAAATCTACCTTCCTGGAGCTGATCAATTTTACTGTTTTCCATACATTCTTCCAATAACATGTGGAATATAGAAGGGAAATATAGGTTGTTGTTTTTTTTTTTTTAAAGCAACTCAAAAGGGTGTAGAGAGACTGGGATATAGTCTAGTGGCAGAGCCCTTGTCTACTATTGTACAACATAGGCTTAATCCCTAATCCTGGGGGGAATTCAGGGAGGATTAATAAAAGCACATTAATGCTTGGTCCTATTGTCAGGACTCATCCTCATATCCAGGTATCTTTACCAGTTTCTTGCACATCTCTTGGACATTGCAATCTGTTGTTTTGATGAGCAATTCAGACAATTCTTTCCTTCCTGCTTCCCCCTTCCTTTTTTTTTGTGACAGTCTCATGTATCTAGGCTGGTCTTGAACTCATTATGTAGCTGAGGATGACCCTGAACTTTTTTTTTTACAAAATGATTTATTTATTTATTTATTTATTTATTTATTTGCGAGAAAGAGGCAGATAGAGAGAAAATGGGAACACCAGGGCCTCTAGCCACTCCAGGGAATGAACTCCAGATACACGCACCACTGTGTACTTCTGGCTTTATGTGGGTACTAGGGAATCAAACTTGGGTTGTTAGGCTTTGCAGGCAAGTGCCTTAACCACTGAGCCATTTCTCCAGCCCCAACCCTGAACTTTTGATACTGCTGAGTGCTGGGATTACAGGCATGTGCTATCACATCTGCTTTTATGCCATTCTAGGGCTGAGCCCAGGGCTTTATGCATGCCTGGCAAGCACTCTATCAAGTGAACCACATCTTCAGCCCCCAGATGAGTCTCCTCACTTATAATAAATTGAATCAACCAGAAACCCTCACTTGGTTATACACGGGTTGCACAAAATGCATGAGATTCAAAACCCTTGATATGTAGCTATTATCTTTACTGGGCCAGTCCCAGTCACTGGTGAGCAACGGGCCCTGCTCCCCCAGAGCTTGCAGTCACGAGATGCAGCAGGCATGTTCAGGTTAGGGGCGATGGCACAGGGGGCCTGGGCAGCCACGGGCACCCTTCATTATTGGAGTCTGGGGAGGTTTCAGGAAGGAAGAGATTTCCACACTGAGGTAAAAAGGATGAGGAGGTTGGGCTAAATGGAGGTGGGTAAATGGAGAGGAAGTTGTTTCTGGCAGGACAAATACATTCCCAATCCAGCATGCTGCTCCCAGTCAGCAGAAAGAGGAACATTTGGATATTCGAGCCCAGAAGAGCCTCGAGGAGAAACACAGTAAGCAAATAGCCACCGGATGAGATGGCACTGGAATTCTGGACAGAGCACAGAGTTCTATCTCCAGCTCGGCCCCTCTTCCTGCTCACCCCCAAACGTAGAAAACGAAAAGGACAAGGAAACGCTGTTAAATCTGCAAGTGTGATATTAATCTTGGAAAATGGATGTTGGTATAAAAATGAAGACAAAGCCGGGCGTGGTGGCGCACACCTTTAATCCCAGCACTCAGAGGCAGAGGTGGGAGGATCACCGTGAGTTTAAGGCCACCCTGAGACTGCATAGTGAATTCCAGGTCAGCCTGAGCTAGAGTGAGACCCTACCTCAAAAAAAAAAAAAAAAAAAAAAAATATATGGAGATAATTCTAGGAAGTTATCAAAATCTGGGAAAAAGACTGGAATAGCTTGATTTAAGTGGCCATTGTATGGGTAAAGAAAACTAGAGACATGAGCTATGGATGTAGCTGAGTAGTCAATTACTTGCCTAGCATGTGCAAGGCCCTGGGGTCCATCCCCTGCCCCTTCCCCACCCTGTAAAATTGGAAACACTGAAGTTGTTTAAAAACTCGATTTTATAGGACTTGGTGATTAAAAGGGAACCTCTTGGGACCCTCGCGGATTTGTAGCATGGGTGATCATCTGTGTTTGACGGCAGTATGGACCACCAGTGAGAAAAATGCAAGAGTGCTGGGTAGGGGAAAGATGGGTGTGGCATTTTGAGTCTGAGTTGCTCCACCCAGAAACAGGAGCCAGGTAGCACCAGGCAATGGCAAGACAGGCATCTCTTGTTTTTCTTTCAGTCTTTCTGCATGGGCACTCTTGCCCTCACTGTGCTTTGGGCTTTTTGCCCTGCTCCTCTGTGCCCCCTGCCAGACTCTCTGTCTTCATTAGGCAAGCTGATAACCACCCCACCACCCTTTCAACCTTCCTCCAACCTGTTGGACAGGGAGATAGGGAACCTGCATTCTGAGCTACAAGACTCTAGTAAACAGAATAACCCTCAAGTGATCATAAAGTCTCATGCTCACCAGAATAGTATACACAACCATCTCTAATTTGTACCCTTTCAGTTAATTTCAGTGCTTGATGATGCATCTCTAACATCACATTGGCAACTCATGATCACGAATCTATCTGCACCCAACTAAGACCACAGCCAGTGAATGTTGTCTATGGTTTTTGGAGCTTGGCTGGAAGGAATAGAACTTAAGCTTGCTGTTTGAAAACACCTTTGTCTTGTGCCAGAGACATTTTCACTTGTGATGGCAACTAACAAAGGTAGATGCTTGCTTTGAGAAATCCAAGAAATTATACCCATTCTTGGTTCTTGCTAATAGGCTCTTTGTGTGCTGTGTGGATGGCTTGGGTCTAGGACAGATTTCTTTCTGAACTTGACAGCATGGGTACAAGAGTGTAATTTGGCCTTTCGTTTTTCCTGGCAGCCGGTGCCCGTCCATTTATATGGTATGTTCACAGGAGAGCTGACAAGTGTTGAGAGGTTTTACTTGATATGCACTTTTTTAAAGTAGGAAAAGAATCCATAAAAATAGGTACTTGTTAGCTAGTTTTTTTAGTTAGTCTTGCAATCATAACCAAATGTTTCATTAAGGAGTTTTATCTCAAGTGGACTAGCTATGCTGAATGAGCTGGGCTGTATTTAATATTCTTGATGAAACTATACACTACAGGGAGAGTTTTTAATTATATAAGTGCAAAGCCACATTATTTTTCCTGTGTGACTTGCAAAAGCCATTCCTTCTAAAATGGGGCTATTTATGCTAATTTGTTATAGTTAGTGAATTGCAGGTGGCTCTGTGAATTTACTTTTCTTGGCAGTTCTGGAATATCCTGCCATAACACACGCTGAAGAACTGTTTGATGGGTTATGAAAATCTGGATGTACTAAAGGTACACTTTGTGCCAGCGATAAAATAAATGATTACATTAAAATAAATCTGTTATCTGATCAGGTTAAGCATGTAGTCATTATAACAACCCAAGGAAAATTAAGTGGCTTTGAATGGAAGACATACTTTCTTTCTGTTGACACATTCTGTAAATGATTTTGCTATCCAACCCCACTCGGTTCTTCTGGTCTTTCTGAACATATTGTTTTTCCTATGGAACCCATCTGGGAGGTGGGTAGCATGCCTTGTTCTCTAGTTGACATTTTTGTCATCATTGTTGTTTTGAGGCAACATCTCATGTAGCCCAGGCTAGCCTCAAACTCACTGGGTAGCCAAGGATAATCTTGAATTCATGATCTTTATCCAAGATAAGAGTACATATGGAGCTGGAGAGATGGCTTAGTGGTTAACACTTGCCTGTGAAGCCTAAGGACCCCAGTTCAAGGCTCGATTCCCCAGTACCCATGTAAGCCAGATGCACAGGGTGGCGCATGTATCTGGAGTTCATTTACAGTGGCTGGAGGCCCTGGCGTACCCATTCTCTCTCTCTGTCTGTTTTTCTCTGTCTGTCTGTTGCTCTCAAATAAGTAAATAAATAAAAATAAACAAAAACATAGCTAGTCTGATGGGTAAGGTGGTGAGTGACTGTAAATGCAGAGTACCCTGTTTAAAAAAAAAAAACCTTTAAAAAAAAAAAGAGTTCATACTTTCAGACCAGATATATTTGGAGAGATGCATCATGTATTTTAAGACGAAAAATGGATTAGCTAGACAGAAAAAAAAAAAGCAGATGTTTGAGAGCTACCTCAAAATTGCCAGTGGGATCTGTTAGAGATTTAATTAATTTTAAATCACATTTCTGGGCTGGATTTGGGGTAACATACCTATAATCTCAGGTTTTGAGAGGTTAAGGCAGGAGGCGGCCTGAGTTACACAGTGAATTCAAGGTAAACGTAGGCTACACTGCAAGACCCTATCTCAAGAAAACAAGAGGAACCAAAAAATACCACATTTATTGTAAAGTTCTTTTTAACTACTAAAAATTATTTTGATTAGGAACAAAACAGCAGTTAGTTATATAATACGTGTGAGATCGTAGTGGAAATAGACTGAAGGTTTTACATGATCACATGCAAAGTTGTGTGAGTGCGACAGAGATGTCTGTTCCATTATTGACTCTTTGTTGGGCACAAACACATTATTTCTGGTACAGCTCAACCTGGAAGATTATGTAGCTAAGACTAAGAGGTCAAATAGATATCCTTGAGATAGCAGAATCTCACAGGTCAGTTGTAGGCCTCGGACTCATGGACCTTTGATACTGGACCCTTTATTCATGCTCTGTTCCTGACTTTCCATAATCAAGTAAGAGCTTGAACTTGGTATTCATATAAGCAGAGAAATGCTGACAGTACCTGCCATTCTGTACATGACGTCACTGGAGCAGGAGGTTGGAATATTTTCCACCTGGGTTATTTTTTTTTTAAACACTTGGTCAGCTCTCTCACTCTTCCTGGTCCAAATATCAGCACTTGCATTTTACCAGGCTTAATGTAGGATTTCACCAACATTTATTAAGTTTAATATAAATGTGATTACTGGGGTGGGGGGAGTCTTGCAATCCTGCCCCAGCCTCCCAAGTGCTGGGATTGCATGTGTATGCTACCGTGCCTGGCTAAATGTGGATATTTAAAAGAATACAATACTGAGACTTAGGGAAAAATCACTATGCTAGAAAACAAAAGGAATGATTTCATTACCCTCGGGACCTGTAGTAGAACTTAGTTGGAACATATATATGAAAGTGAAATAGACTGACAATACTAAGTGATGTTTCAAATAGCTTTCTTTAATATTTTATTTTTTAGAATTTATTTGAGAGAGAGAGATACAGAAATAGGCAGGTAGAGAGAGAGAGAGAGAGAGAGAGAGAGAGAGAGTGTGCCAGGGCCTCCAGCCATTGCAAACGAACTCCAGATGTGTGCACCCCCTTGTGCATCTGGCTTACATGGGTCTTGGAGAATAGAGCCTCGAACCGGGGCCCTTAGGCTTCACAGACAAGTGTTTAACTGCTAAGCCATCTCTTCAGCCCTCAAATAGCTTTCTTTAAACTATTAATCCTGAAACTGAAGCAAACCCATCAAGGTTCCAAGTCCAATGTCCTCATATGAACACTTGGGTGGGGAGTGGGAACCTCATGAATTGTACACTGAATAGTTATTGCCCAAGAGTCACAACATACACAAACATAACTGAATGAAGTCAAATTTAATTTTCAATACTTAGTAAATGCATAGCTCTAATGAAACCCATTACTTTGTATGGCAGCTTGAAAGATAAAATTTAATAGTATAGCTCTTTATTTTTGTAATCTAAAAGGAGAAAAATAATTTCTGAAAAAATATCCAAACTTCATTTTAAGACAGTTTATTGAATATGAGGATACTTGTGTGAACGTTGCTCAATGTGTGAATTCCCTCCCCGACCCCAAGAATAAGGAAGTAGGCAACTCCACAGTGGGACAAGGAGGTTGGATGGTTTCAAAGGCAATGGCCTTTGAAATGTCATACTATCCCCTAAAAATAGCATGTGGCTGGGCTCGCCTCCACAGTAGTGAAACGACCTACAGGTGCGAGCTTATGACTGCAGTCACAGTACAGTAGAGGAAAATATCCATGGTGCTACTGATTGCAATTTTTTCAGTAAAGTGGAAGGAAGCAGGGAGGGCAGCTTGACTGTGAATGAATGGAATAGAGCACAGGTGATTATCTTGTGGTAAAGTCACAAAGGCAGGAATTACAACTAATTTTTTAATAAGTGTCAATGGCTTTTACCGTTTGCTGATTTTATTGCCTGAGCAGCATGCCTCTACCTGTTTGATTCCTTTTTAGTGGTTCTTCATAAAACTGCATGTGAGAAATGGAAATTGAAAAGTTTTTTTTTAAGAAAATAAAATTGGCATGAGATCAAATTACTCTTTGGCTAGTGAGTAATAGAATACAATTATTTTAATTTAAACTACCTCTCCTAAATTACTGCAGACAATTCTAGGGTTTGTGTTATTTTTTAATAGATTTATTAAGTATCTTTTATGCTTAAGGGATTAAGACTTGGTGCCTATTTCTCCAGGGTATTATGTCTGGGTAACAAAACTTGTGTTCCCTTATATGTAATATTTAAGCTGAATTGTAACTGGCAAAGATGATTCAGTTCACAGAATTTCAGAAAGAGAAAGGCTGTGTGAGCTGTCAATGCAGACAAGTTTTCTTGAAAGAGATTAAAATTAGCTCTTTCCATTCCTTCTGTATGTTGCCATATGTAATTGGCCTGGACTGTTTGTGATTAGGAAAACGTAAGGAGCAGGAATTAGGGGCTTCAGGAACTTTGTACATAACTTTGGAGAAGTGCTTTAAATTGTCATGGGGGGGGGTTCTTGCATATATGCATATGTTTCTAGGTCCAGTTGTTTATTTTCCCTATAAAGTTTTGTCTTTCCTGAATTAGTGGCAGAGATAGCACAAGGGAGTCAGAGATAAAGAAAGAGTCTAGGATTGGATCTGAATAATAAAGGAGTGGCTCTGGGCGGGGGGCCGGGGGGGCTTCATCACTGCTCCCCACCAATCTGCAGAAAGACCTTACAGGTGACAGCTGGGGTAGAGAAATTATAGGAGAATGCCGTTCTCCCAGGTATGAAGTTGAAGCGAGGAGCCAGCCCAGCACAGGAGGAGGCAAAGTGCCTGTTTGTAGGGAGGTCATTTGAAGTTGTCTTGACATTCTTTGGTCTCTGACACCTCATCATCGTGGCCTCAGAATCGCATAGTTTAGATCTCTTCCCTCCAGAGGTAAATAAGAGCACGGCAGAACATGCTCTTCACCACTCATTTCTAGTAATATTTTTCTTTTGCAAGACTTCCTCGTGCTCAGAGTCTTCCCTCCTGCTTTCTATTCTATTAGTTGCCAGTGACCCTCCAAAGTCCATGCTATGACTCTGAATTCTAGGAATTTTCTGACCCTTTGTGTTGTTTCCATAGTGAACATTTGCCCCAGTCAATACTCAGGTTGGTCTTTGCAAATATATTCTAAGTCCTCTTTGGTAAGGATTAAACCCTGAACTCTGTCTTTTTAGGTCTGGATTTTTCTAGAAATGAACATTTCCTCAAGGACATTAGCAAACTGAGAGTCTTAAAGTGTCCATTGACTCCTACCTCTGCCTAACATTTTGAGGCTAAGTGATCTGTTCTTTTAATTCTCCTTTTAATCTAATTATAGCCAAAACACTATGCCAGCTTGGTACAGTCAGAATGTCATCCTGACCCTCACTTAACAAACAGCAGTTCTAATGGTGTGTGTTGTGCTGAAATGCTTGATTCCTCCAGGAAAAGCACTGGAGAGGAAGTGAGGCTTGCTGCTTAGTCAACTTGCTTCTGTCTGACTTGGATTAAACATTTTCTTCTTTAAGTTCATGTTGCTGTATTTTCTCCACTAATCACAATTTGTGACTAAAACAAATCTTCTGAACAAGACTAGATATCTTCCCAATCAGCAAAATAGAAACTAAAAAAAAAAAAAAATGAGAGAGATACACGTATACACAGGATTTTTATTGATTAATAGAGAGAAAGACAGAATGGATATGGTAGGGTCTACTGCCACTGCATATGGACTCCAGATGCATGTGCCACTTTGTACATCTGGCTTTATGTAGATACTGGGGCATTGAACCTGGGCCATCACATTTTGCAAGCAAGAGGCTTTAAATACTGAGCTATTTCTCTACTGTACATGTGTGTGGCAGCCAGAGGTTGATGTCAGGTGTCCTTTTGAATTACTCTTCACTTTGTTTTTTGATACAGGGTCTCTACATGAACTCACCGATTCATCGCGACTTTTAACCAGTAAATCCTGGGGTTCCTTCTGTCTCTGCCTCCTTGATTCTACCTTCTCCTGGGATTTCAGGTATGTATCACTACATTTGGCTTTTACATGGGCGCTGGGCTATGAACTCAGGTCCTCATGCTTATGCAGCCAGCACTTTACCCAGTGAGCCATCTTCCCTGTCCTGATAATTGTTTTGTACATGCAATAATGGAGGTGGTGTAGTTAGAGTTCAGGTCAAATAATGTCCCTGCCTCCCACCAGATACAGCTGGGTGAGGTGTTGACTTTTTCTTTGTCTCAGTTTAATCGCTGTCCTGATCTTAACAGTGATCATGAGGATTTGGTGAACAATCCATGTAGTATGTTCTCAGGGGTTAGATTAAGGGAAATGTTCTCTTCACATTATTTATTGTTTGAACTTTTTTTTCTTATAAAGAAGTAGGGCATATGGGATTATCGTCATGTCACCAAAGGGGAAAATCATGCTCAGAGAGATTAAGTGAAATGACAAGTGACTCTGTAGCTTTTAAATGGAGTTTCAATTGCAGTCTTACTGCCAGGACTGGAAAAGGCAATCAGGTGAGCTTGTGGGATCTTTCTTTAGGGTGGAGCAAACAGAACCTGAAACACTCGTTGAACTACTCCTTGGGGTTAGCAGAACCCCAGAGAAATAGTATGTCAGCTCTTCTCTGTGGTAGCACACACAGCTAATGGCATAAAGTTCAGTGTGAGCTGAATATTAACAGGACAGGCTCAAATCATTGTTTTGTTTTTGTTTGTACAGGTTTCACTAATTCAAATCAGATGTTGTATATTTATTGTCGCTATAGAAGGAACGACTAAACTAGGAGATACATAATATATAAGCTCATTTTTGTTGTTGTTGTTTTGTTGTTTTGAGGTAGGGTCTTGCTCTAGCCAAGGATGACCTGGAATTCAGTATTTAGTCTCAGGCAGGCCTCAAATTGACAGCTATCTTCCTCCCAAGTGCTGGGATTAAAGGAGTGTGCCACCATGCCCAGCAACATAGAAGCATTTCTTTTTTTTTAATTTATTTATGTGAGGGAGAGAGAGAGAGAGGGCAGGGGGCATTCCAGGGTCTCTTGCCACTGCAAATGAACTCCAGACATATGTGCCAATTTGTATATCTGGCTTTACTTGGGTTCAAGTACTGGGGAATCAAACCCGGGTCTCAACCTTTGCAAGCATGTGCCTTTAACTACTGAATCATCTCTACAGCCCCTATATAAACATTTCTAAATAAATATTTGTGAAATCCAAACTATTAATTTTGTAAATTCTTGTATTTTCATAACTAGACTTTTTGTATTTAAATTGTCTTTGATTAGCATACACAGTATTAGGTCTTATTATGGCATTTTAAAATATTTTATTTATTTTTGTGTGTGAGAGAGAGTTATGTCAGGGCCTCCAGCCACTGCAAACAAACTCCAGATGTATGCACCATCTTGTGCATCTGGCTTACATGGGTTTTGGGAAATCAAACCTGGGTCCTTAGGCTTGGCAGGTAAGCACCTTAACTGCTGAGCCATCTCTCCAGCCCTTATAATGGCATTTTAAGCAGAGTTGTTGTTGCTCTCTTCGTTCTCCCCTCCCCTGACCCTCCTTTGAAACTTCCCATCCCCAGTAGCTTTTATTTTCCTGCCTTTGTGTTACATGTGTCTTATTATCCTGTCCCCTGCTTCAACACCCTTGCTTCCCCACTTGTCTCCTTTCTAGTTTCATAGCCTGTATCTACACTCACCTCTACTTGTACATACATACAATTATTGTAATCTGGGATGCGCATATGAAAGAGAACATGCAATTTTTGTCTTCTGTGTCTGAGTAACCTTGCTTAATATAATATTTTCCAGATCCATTATTTTTTCCTACAATTTCATGATTCATTTCTTCTAATCATTCTTTCCTTTTTAAATGCTAGGTTAGAGGAAGATGTGATGAAAAGATATTATAATCATTCCAATAACTTTCTCATTTCAAAATGAAAATTAGTTGAGCATTTCTGTGAGCCCATAAAAGCTACTTTGAAAGCCCAGCGTCTTCGGTTAATGTGGCTTTAAAAATGGACACACAGAAGCTTCCAACCCTAGTGTGCTAGCTGGCCCTGGCCTTATTTGGTCAGATGTATTGACTCATGTCATTAGTTTGTGACAAAGTTATGCTCAGTGATTTCTTTTTAGCAATGACATGTCTTGTTTTGGATTAAAATTGCCTTTTCACAGTACCCTTTTACCAGTTCTTGCCCTCTAACTAACTTTCATTTTTCATGACAAACTATTTTAAAAATGAATTCATCCATTTTAAAAGTAAATTGAAATGTTAAACTGTTGCAACTTGGAACAGACTCAGTCCTCATTCTATTGTGCTTCTTACAAAATGGTTCTGGGATTGTTCAGCTTTAAGAAAGGTAAATCCTGAAAATGAAAATTTCTTAATAAATAATTAAAAGGCATGATTCACATTATAAAAGAATTCTTTATTCATAGATAGGTTCTGTTAGTGGCAAGTATAACTTACAGCCATGCTGCTATGTTAGGAGTTGTGGCTAGCAAAGTATCTGTAATCACCTTGTGGAGAAGGCAACTTAAAAAGCCAGCATTTCATATGTCTACAAGTTTTCTATAATGGGAAAACTTCAATGTTTATTGACAAAGATAGTTTGCAAAATCAACAGGAAAGGACCTATAAAATCATGTCTATAGGTTGTGATGAAAACATAGCTTAATTCTCAAGAAAAATAAGCCAGAAAAAAACACACCAGCAGTTAGAGAACAGACAGAAGATAGAGAAATACTTAACAGACATTTATAAGCATCAAAGGAAAAATGTATTTTTTCGTTTCTTTCTTTCTTTATTTGAGAAAGAGAGAGAGAGGAGGGAAAGAGGCAGATAGAATATGAAATGCCAGGGGTTCTAGCCACTGCAGACAAATTCCAGACACAGGTATGTCTTTGTGCATCTGGCTTTACGTCGGTACTGGGGAATCAAACCTTGGTCTTTTGGCTTTGCTTGGCAAGTGCCTTAATGACTAAACCATCGCTCCAACTCCCCCACCCATTGATAATGCTGACTAGCTATTTATTTGAATAGTTTTAAGAAGTTGTCTCTCAACATACATAGTAACATAGATGTAACTGCTTTTCTCCAATTGGTACATGTGTTGTTGTTGTTGTTGTTTTTTTTTGCAATAATTGAAATGTTAGTTTTGTTGATATACAAAATGTTTAATTTGACTAATTTAATATTATCCATTATATGGTTCCAACCAGAATTAACATAAGATGCTGTCTACTTCCTGCCCTGACCATTTGAATGTTGCTGGGTGATAGGAAAATAATCACATCCCTGGCTGTGGCATTACCAGGTTTGAATAGTATGATGCCAGCCATACTGGGTTGACACTACATGAACATGTGAGTGTGTATGTATGTTGCACACACAAATATGTTGAATTGTGAGCTGTTGGTATTTATCTGAGCCTTGCTACATAACTAATTTTCTTTTAAGGATTTTATCTTTATTTATTTATTAGAGACAGAGAGAGGGAGAGAGAAAGAGAAAGTGAGAATGGGCACTCCAGGGCTTCTAGCCACTGCAAACAAACTCCAGACACCTGTGCCACCAAGTGCATCTGGCTTACGTGGGACCTGGAGAATCGAACCGGGGTCCTTAGGCTTCTCAGGCATGTGCCTTAACTGCTAAGCCATCCCTCCAGCCCCTAATTTTCTTTTAAAAATGTCAGCCTAGCAATATCTTTGTAAGACTCTCATAATAGGAGAAAAAGATGATGACATCAAATTAAAAGAGAGACTAATGGAGAGAGGGAGGGGATATGACAGAGTGGAGTTCTGAAGGGGAATGGGGGAGGGGAGGGAAATATCATGGTTTATTGTCTGTAAGTATAGAAGTTGTCAATAAAAAAATTAAAAATAAAATAAAATCTTGGGCTGGGGAGATTGCTTAGTGGTTAAGGCACTTGCCTGCAAAGGACCCAAGTTCAACTCCCCAGGACCCACATAAGCCAGAGGCACAAAGTGGCGCATGCATCTGGAATTCGTTTGTTCTTTCTCTCTCTCTTTCTCCTCTCTGTGCCTCTCTCTCAAAAAATGAATAAAAATGACATTTAAAAAAATTTTAAATGTCATGCAGAAAATTAGATTACATTCAATGTCTTTACTTTGCTACAAATATTCTACTTGTGTCAATCATAAGCAGTGACTTTGAACACTTATTTTAAAAAATATATTTATTTATGACACAAGATAGTGGTGCTCAGTAGAGCCACGGCCGTGCTCAGTGTTCACAAAAGCTGACTCCCCATCTTTGTGAGCGGGAAGACAGGGGCCAGGCAGGGACAGGGGCCCCTGCAGGGCTGGATCGTGAGCCCATGCCCAGCCTGCGCTGCCCCGACCCTGGCCCTGCCAGATCCTATCCCATCCTATCCCACCCTACCCCACCCTACCCTACCCTACCCTACCCTACCCTACCCTACCCTACCCTACCCTATTCTATCGGTTCCTGATTTCCCCCTTGGTCTGCACCGTGCCCACCTGCGGCACATAGCATGAGGCTTCTAAAGCTGATGTATCTCTTCCAGTCTCTACTCGCTGTCACTTTAGAGATATTTGGCTTCTTTTGTCCCAGCCAGCCCTCCTACCACACCCAGACTCCTTTCTCCTTAGTAAGACTCCCCTTAACCTACTTCCTGACATCATGGCTGTCCCTTGCTTAGAGACTCATTTCCCTTCCAAATGACTCTATGACCCCCTAAGATATTTGCAATCTAGACAACAACTCATGGAGGCTCTGTACCAGGTACTGATTGGGGTGGGCCTGGTGTTGGACCTGCTGACCTTGGTGTTGGATCTCAACTTCCTGCTGGTATCCTCCCTCCTGGCTTCCCTGGCCTGGCTCCTAGCCTTCGTCTACAACCTGTCGCACAAGGTTACTAATCTTCTGCAGTTAGGCAGAAGTGTCTTGCTTTCATTGCTGGCCTTGGTCCATTTCACCTTTGGGGGAGTAAGGCTCTGGGTACTCTGCTGTAAAGGTGTTGCTCTAGCCTGGAGAGCCTAAAGCTCCTGGGGCACCTGGCCTCTCATGGGGTGCTGCTGAGCCAGGAGACACTGAACCAAGGCATCCTCAGTGTGCTCTCCAATGGTCATGCTTTGCTGTGCCAGGCCTGTGACATCTGTGCCATCGCCATGAGCCTGGTGGCCTATGTGATTAACAGCTTGGTCAACATCTGCCTCATTGGCACTCAGAACCTTTTCTCCATGGTGCTGGCCTGTGGGATGCAGTGACAGGGCCTCTGTGGAGGATGACAGATGTGCTGGCCGCCTTCCTTGCCCACATGTCTAGCAGCGCTGTGGACGTGGCCATCCTCCTTTGGACCCCTTGTCAACTAGCGTGGGAGCTTCTGGCCTCAGCTGTCCGTTTCCTGGCCAGCTTTGTGCTTTTCAATCTCACTGGTTTGATGTTGCTGGCTTGTGTGTTGGCAGTGACCGTGACTGTGTTGTACCCAGACCTCACCTTGAGACTGGCCACCTGAGCACTTAGCTTCATGCCCGGCCATCCTAACACAGACTCCGACAGGATGTTGTGTGGCTGTCTCGTCTAGCACTTCCTGGTTTCTTTTAGCTTGCGGTCTGGCTAGGGCCCGACCTGCATTGTGCCATACATATCCTTTTTGTTTTTATTATTGGCAACCCTGGGAGGCATGGTTCTTTGCCAAGCCATTGTTGACCCTAGGCCCCGAGGGATCATCACATGTGACGGTGTCTGTCTTAGGTTGCCCCATCTCATGGGGTCTTACCCATCATTGACTACCCACCAATCTGGTGAGAAAACCTGAGGGGTGTGGCTGTCACCTAGGAGGCATGGGAGGGGCAAGTGGTGGTGGCTCAATGGCATGCGAAGTGTCCCAGCGAGCAAGAATCAACTATAGAACCTGAAAAAACTGGGGTAAGGCAGGTTTCTGGGTGATTGTTGTGAGCTCACCCTTAGCATCATAATTAGTAGCATTGAGTGTCCTTAATGGTAGCAGATCAATGTAATCAAAGGAGTTGCAAAGGAATTTATGGCTGGTTGGAGGGTAGCATTACCATAAGAGGCATTAATAAACAAAATAGGCAAAGGTGTAGCTAAGGCTTTTTGAGACAAAGGTCATGCATTGTAGCCCAGGCTGGCCCCAAACTCATGCCAATTGGACATACATGAGCATAGAAAAGCAGAGGAGGAAGGGCATAACTGAATGGTCCATTCATGTTCTTCTGGGTGGTTGTTAGCCAAGGCTGTTGTTTAACTTCTAGCTGTGGACAGGTGTGACATCTCCCATATCAGTTATCACATGACTGCAGCTTCCAAGGCCCATTCTTCTACCTTTAGGACTTTGAACCCATTATACTTCTTTGACTTCACAGGATGAGAGGTCAAGATAGTGTTGGGGATTTCAGCTGCTACTGTCTTCAACAGGTAGTGGAGAGCTTTCCAGTCCTACAAAGATCCTCGACAAAATAATCCACTGGTCATTTCTGTGAACACTGTGTCAAATAATATGAGCCCATTGCAAGACAGTAACCCTAAAGTGACTTGAAACAGATCCATTTTATCTGTAATGATCTCAATTAAATGCTTTATAAATGTGAAATACACAATTCTTTTAGGTATTCTAAAAGTTCATTTTCAAAGAAACGATAATTTGCCTTAAGGACGACCTGGGTTCCATCTTTGGTCACTGGCAGTCGAGGTTCATGCAGTGTCTCTGCAGGGCACACATTGTGTCTTTCTTAAGGGCTCGTGACTCAGTAAGTGACCTGGAGCTTTCGAATCTGTGGGTTTCAGGTAGGAGTAGCATTTGAGCCCTTACTGGATGCACCTACTCCAGGCATTTCTGCAACAGCCCTCAGTTTCTGACAGAGTCCCATGTCCCTGGCTGTAATCAGTTACTCCTGCATGGTGGACACGTAGAAACAATATGAACAGAGATCTGCTTGATCCTGGATTATTTTTTCTGGCACTAAAGCTACCAACCCCTCCTTAGGCCTTTCCTATTCTACTGCCAGGGACTCTCAGACCCGGCATAACTAAAATGATTCCCCACATAAGAATATGGAAATATTCTTCTTGTCACCATAAGAATATACAAATCCTCTGTGCTCAGGAATATAACTTAGTGAAACTATTAAAGAAGATTATTGGGTAAAGCAGCCACCATTCTGTACTTTTCATTGTCCTCATTCTTTCTGTGAGTTCTCACTGTAGTTACTTCAAGGTACCCCCCAAACAATAATCACCCTCCTTTTTTCCTTTCCACTGTGTATGTGTGTGGTGTTGAGGCCAGAAGGTGATTTCTTCTCAATAGCTGTCCACCATATATTTTTTTATATTTTTTGAGACAGGGTCTCTCACTGAACCTGGAACTCACTCACTGGGTTAGACAAGCTACTCAGCAAGCCCCAGGGATCTTCTTGTTTTTGCCTCACTAGGACTGGGATTATAGGTATGCACTTCTGTACCCAACTTTTATGTGGGCACTGAAGGATCAAATTCAGGACCTCAAGCTTGTGTAGCAAACACCTTATCCGTTGAGCCATCTCCCCAGCTCCATTCTTCCTGATGCTGCCTTCTAACCCAATTTCCAAAGTGTCTACTCAGTCCAAATGACAGTGTAGCTGGGTGTGGCTGCACATTCCTATAATCACAGCACTCATGAGTTTGAGGACAGCCTCAGCTCCTCAGCAAGTTCAATACCAGCCTTGGCTACTGTAGCAGACAGCTTCAGGTTCGCTGAAATGAACTTCCAGACCAGGCACAGTTATGGAGGAAGGGATTTTATTGAAGCTTACAGATCCAGGGGAAGTTCCATAATGGCAGAAGAAACTTGCCTGCTCTTACAGGACCAAACACAGAGAGAAAAGCCAGAAGACAAAAGCCACACAGCACAGCACACCTCAGGAACTCCAGCTAGGCCCACTTTGCATGTCCTTAGATTGAAATCTCAAACCCATCACACCTTAAGATCTGCCCAGTGACCCTGCCTCCAGCCAGGTGGATGCAGATGCAAGCTATAAACTAATAAAACACAGAATATATTGGAGTCCATCTATTCAAACTACCACAGCTACATAGTGAGCTCCTGTCTTATAAATATACAAACAACAACAACAAAAATCCAGTGATATTCTTTCAGGTTTTGTTATTGTTTGTTCTTGTTTTTCAGATATTAGGCTATGTAGGCCATGGTTAGCCTGAAACTCACCATGTAGCCCAGGCTGGCCTTGTACTCCTGGCAATCCTCATGCCTTTCTTCCCAAGTGTTAGGATTACAGGTCTGCTCAACCATTTTCATATTGAGAACAAAGATGGTGCCAAAGTGTGGCTTAGTGGTAGAGTGCTTGCCTAGTATGCACAAGGGCTTGGGCTCAATCCCCTAGTACCACAAAAAAAAAAAAAAGTGCTCATTTGAGCCTGGAGAGATGGCTCCACAGTTGAGTGCTTTCCTTGAGCAATCAGTGAGGCTGAAACCCTGAGGGGAGAAGGACACGTCAGGAAGGCTCTGTGATGTGTGCAGTTCTCATAGCTCTGCAGCCCTCCCTCCAGCTTCTGACAACACTATTCAGTATAACTAGTCACCACAATAGAGGGTGGAAGAAGGAACAGGAATAGAAGAACTTTTATAGTATTGGGGTGGGGGGCTGGGCTGGGCTGGGGATATAACTCAGTGGTAGAGTACTTCAGCATAAGCAAAGCCCTGGGTTCAATCCCCTCTACCGCACGTTCGTACATACAAGGTAAATAAAACTTGGGGGTAGAGTGGAAATCTGTAAAGGCACATATCAATTTAAGAAAAAGCTATGTCCACAAATTGACAAGCAAGACTTAACACTCCCAAATGTAATAAGTGTAGGACACCCCACAAATCCTGTCCCAGGGACACCCTACCTTATCAGGTGCTGTGGCCAGTTTTGAAGTAATGTTTAAAAACAAAAACAAAAACACAGGGTGTGGTGGTTCATGTCTGTAATCCTGACCTTCAGGAGGTAGAGTTCGAGGTGGGTCTCAGCTAGTTTGAGGACAATCAAGAGTGTATGAGACAGTCTCAAAACAGAAGGAAACAAAAACGCTCATAAAACTCTCTCTATTGAAGACCTATTGTGTAAGAGCATCTTCAACCTGGTTAGGCTTTTTGGACATAGCAATGCTGTGATGGTTTGAGGGGATGTCCCCTAATAGATTTAGTTTTAGTAAAGCTTTACATCTCCAGACACCTGGAGGGTGTGTCACTGTGGGCGGAGCCTAAGGCCCAGCTCTAAGGTATGGGGGCGGATCTGTAATTTCCAGCTTGTGGGATGGTGGTGGCTTTTTCTCTCTGTGTGGACCTGTGAAAGTGAGCCATCTTCAGTGAGCCATTACAGAACTTCCCCTCTAGCTGTAAGCTTCCATAAATCCCTTCCTCCATAACTGTGCCTGGTTTGGAAGTTCTTCCTAGCAACCTGAACCTGTCTACTACAAATGCATTCTGGATGTGTCAGATTGCTGCCTGAGAATACCTCCAAATATGTTAAATTAAGGGAGGAAGCCTGAACATCCGTACTCTGAGTGGGTTCTGGGACAGGGGCTCACAGTACCACTAGTATCATGAGAGCTGGTGTATGAGGAAATGCTGACATCCCTGATGTGAGAGTGCTGGGAGGTTAGCTTCTAATGATTTGCATTAAGCCATGAATTCGGAGATCTTGGAAAGGCTCCTTCGGACTTTCAGATTTTCAACAGGCCTTTCGTGTGTGGCTTTTGGCACGCACTTCCTTCCTTTTTCACAGAAATGCTCCTTCCAACCACACTGCAGGCCTACACACCTCTCTTTCCCAACCAGAGCTTGTGGCCTGTGCTGCTCAGCGACTTCCATCACCTTGCCAAGCTCAAAGGCAAGGAGCACCCTGAACTTGGTGCAGCAGACACGAGGGCAGAACCAGAGCCTGAGCTGGCTCCAGGTTCCCGGGGCGTGGGGCTCTGGCATCAGGGGCGAGGCGACCACGAAGTCCCGCCTCACGGTTGGCAGCCTGCGGGCCAGGCGGAGCCCTTTGCGAGCTGCTGGCCCGTAGCACTATGCATGCGGGCACATGGGGCTGGGGCGGAGGTGGCTGAGGGTGAAGCGACCAGGGAGTGCCTGGGAACAGGCAGGATAATCCTGGCAAGGTGCCTTGCAGCTGGCGGAGGGTGGGGTTCATCCTGCCACCAGCTGCTGACCGGAAAGTAATCGGGGAGGGGAGCCTGTAGGCCTTTTTTGCTCCAAGACTGCTGGAGCCTGGGCACAATCAAGGAGGCAGAGACTTTGAGAAGTATTAGTGTTAAGAGAGTCATTACTATTGGGTTTCCAGACCCTACTTTATCTGCTACCTGCTTTGTGGCCTTGGCCAAGTCATTTGGTCTGGGCCTCAGTTTCCCCTAGTTTCCTGAGGGTTTGCCTCCTAAGAGTGGCCAAGAAGAAAAGAGACATCTGTCACGTCTGGATCAGTGCCTGTCTAGTGAGTATTTAGGGTGTCCAGTCAGCCATGCCTTCACCCTGGGGCTTTGGGGCCTGTTGCCACCACTGAACAGATTCATGCCAGGGCTTTGGGCACCCTGCCTGTGAGAGCTTGGCCTCAGTTTCCCCATCAGGATACAAAACTGGCTTCAAAGGTCATAGTAGAGGCGAGGTCTGTGAAGTACTTCCTGTAGTCCTGGCAAAAAAAGTGGGCTCCTAAACCCAAGCCACAGGCGTGGTATTTCTGGGCTCGTCCCTCCAAGCCAGCCTTCTCTTGAAAGTGGGAATGGGCCACGTGAGCCGCAGAGCCGGGCTAGGTTTCCACTCTGCTGCTAGCCAAGGAGCAGGAATGCAGTTATTCACCCATCCCTGCCACAGAAAGGGCTTCTCAGCCCTGCCTTCCAAGTCTCTAATCCAAGTGCTGCTTGGGAAACGCCAAAGAAAACGTTTCTGTGATCTGTTTTATAAACTCACATTTTTCAACCGTTCATAAGGAAATATGATTGGTGTACATTTATGGCAATTAGTGGCATTGGGATAAAGTTACCAGTATTTAATAGAATTAGCAAAACAATTTGTTTTTCAGTTATTATGACTCCATGCTCAAAGCTTAAAAAATATTCATGTTCTGTGCCATATCACTCCTTTGCCGTGGCAAATATTTCTGCAAGGTGGTCTTGAAAACCTGTTGTTCAGTTCTGTAGTCATGCATTTTGACCTTCATTTCACCTTTCTTGTCAGAGCCACGTTAAGATCCTGTTGCTACAAGAATTAAGGGAAAAACCATTAGCAATATTATTTAGAGGGTAACCACACCCAACTTCTACAGAATGTTGAGTAAATCAGACTACTGTTCTTTCTGGAAAAAACCTGCAGCTGAAACTGGGATTAGGGTTGAAGAAACCCAGCTGGATTTTGTTTCTGAGTACCAGTGGTGGTTTCTGTTTAAGGTCTGTTTATCACACAACATGCTTTGCCAGGATGTGACTAGCTTTTTGTAAGCCTACATTGACTAAATATGCTCCGTGATTCCTCAAATCGAGACCAGTTGATCGTGACCCCTTGGGTGACTGTCTGATGTTTGCTGAGTCAGTGGTCTGTCCATGAGTGGTTCCTCATTAGAAAAATTAGCATTTGAAAGCTGGCCGTGGTAGCACACACCTTTAATCCCAGCACTTGGGAGGCAGAGGTAGGAGGCTATGAGTTCCAGGCCACCCTAAGATGACATAGTGAATCCCAAGTCAGCTTGGACTAGAGTGAAACCCTACCTCAAAAAAAAATATATTTGCATTTGATTGATGTTACCTATGAAGAATAACTTTAAAATATTGAAAGCATACGAAGGAATCCAGAACTCAACTTTTTCATTTAAGCTATTTTTCATTTCAGTTATCTAAATAGTTACTGAGTGTAGTTATGAATGTGTTGATTCTTGAAATTGATATAAGAGCCAGTTGTCTGTCACAGATGGTTGTTGGTCTGTAGTCTCATTTCAATTCAGTATACATTAACAAAGAGCATAGTATACTGAATAAACATAATTATAAGCATTCACTAAGAATGTACACTGTCTATCTGATACCTACATAAACCACTTTATTGGCCATGGGGGAGCAGAGCAATGTTAATTACCTCAGCATTTATGGCATTGTTTGCTCTATGTAGTGCTGGGGATTGAACCCAGAGACTAGGTGCATGGTAGGCTAGTATTCTACCACTGAACCATACCCCTGACCTCTGGTTGTTTGTTTTTAATTAATTAATTAATTTGCTATAGAATGAATGAATGAATGAATGAATGAATGAATTGGCCTCTTGTTACTTCAAACTTCAGATGCATGCACTACTGTGTGCATCTGCCTTTACATGATTGCTGGGGAATTGAACCCCGACTAGCAGGCTTTGCAAGTGAGCGCCTTTAGTAGCTGAGTCATTTCCTCAGCCCTGAAAGTTTAATAAATTCATGTGATGAATAATGATGGATAACAATAAGGATTAATGTTTCATATATGTATATTCAATACTGTTGTTCAATTTACAAAATTCACTGTTTCTCCCCTCAAATATTTCTCTCGTATCACTTAGATATAGACATTGCTAAACCAATTTTTTCTTTGTGTATGTGTATACACTTGTATGTGCACCAATATGCTGGTGTTCACGCACATGTGTGCATGTGGTGCTAGAGGTTGAAGATAAGTAAGTCTTCCATGATTGCTGTCCACCTTATTTACTGAGGCAAGGTAGCTCACTTGAACCCTCAGCTTGACAATTTAGCTAGTCTAGCTAGCCATCTTGCTCTGAGGATTCTATGTCTGCCTCTCAGGTGAACCACATGCCCACCTGGCATTTATGAGGATGTTAAGGATCCAAACTCTGGTCCTCACACCAGTATAGCCAGCACTTTATCCACTGAGCCATCTCCCATGAGTCCATTTTGATTGACCCATGGTCAATGCTTAAATGATTATCACGATTCTGCCACTGACTTCTTTGCTCTGCTTTAAAATTGTTTCTATGGCTACATTAAGGATGCCTGAATTTAACAGTGATGCTGAAGGAGCAGAGCAGGCCCAGACTCCTGGGAAGTTCAGTCCTGCAGGGGATCTGCAGAGCAAAATAATGTCAGTGTGTTGAGTGCTTAAAGGGAGGAAGAGCAAACTGGATTCCCTAAGTAGAGGAGTGGCAAGTGCCAAGATAAGCTGCAAAAGAGCAGCCATTGTCCTAGGACCTGGGAGTATGGTGATTTGCCTTTGACGGAATGATGAGTGTGATGGGCACAGAGACTTGCAAAAAGCAAGTGTGAAAAATGAAGACAAGCAAGATGGACTCAAAGGTGTTTTGAGTGTGTGAGCAAAGCTTTTGGGGAGTGGGAGCTTCGAGACTGAAAGTTGAAGGGACAACCATGCAGAGACTTTTGCAGGAGTCCAAGAACGAAATGGAAGTTGCCTGGAAAAGATGACAATAAGGCAGATAAAATTAAGAAGGAAAGGGGAAGGTATTTGAAACAAGATAAGGGAATAGAGTTTGTGGGGTTTGGTGGTAGGTTGGATGGCTGGGCTTCAGAATTGGAAATTGGGAGAATAGCGTGACTATTCATTGAGAGATATAAAACAAGCGTACACTTGAAAGGAAGGAGGTGAGAAGAAAGCTGATGAGTTGTCAGAGGCACTTGTGGAACATTGAAGTGATTAAAAGTAGTCAAGACCCAACCCTGTTACCTAAAAGAACCCCAACTCAAATACAAAAACCATAGATGTGTTAAAAGTAAAAGAATGGAAAAAGCCATGCCACGACAAACACTAATCAAAGGGAACATGAAGTACTCTATTAATAACAAAACGAGGAAAGTTATTACCAGAAAAAGAGCATAACAAGCATCAGTTAATCAAGAATGCCTATCAGTCGGCACTGTGAATACACCTAACGCAAAGACAGGCAGAATCACAGGTGAACTATGTAAATGCCATCGTGTCTTCAGCAAACAATTCATAGAGCGAGTCGACAGAAACTCAGTAGGGCTATAGAAAACCTAGATAGCCTTTTCAGCCAACTTGATCTAATTTAGAAAGTAGTATGTACAAAAACAAGAGAATATGTACTCTTTTCCAGTGTATATAGGAAATCCAGCAAGTTAGATCCTATTAGAACCTAAAGAATTGAAATATAAAAAGTGTTCTCTGATCATAGTAGACTTAAACTAGAAACAGATAACGATATCTGGGTAACTTTCAAATATTTGGAAATTAAGCCATATACCTTTGAATAAGTCATGAGTCAGAGAAATAAATAAATGATTTAAAAAACTATTTTGAAGCTGGGCGTGGTGCGCATGCCTTTAATCCCAGCACTCAGGAGGCAGAGGTAGGAGGATTGCGTGAGTTTGAGGCCACCCTAAGGTTTCATAGTGAATTCCAGGTCAGCCTGAGCTAGAGCAAACCCCTATTTTGACCCCCCCCCAATAAAAAACTATTTTGAGGGGCTGAAGAGATGGATCAGCAGGTAAAGGTGCTTTCTTGAAAGCCTGATGGCTTGAGATCAATTCCCCGGTGCCCACATAAAGCCAGATACACAAAGTGCCACATACATCTAGAGTTCATTTGCAGTGGCTGGAGGCCCTGGTGTGCCTATTCTCATTCTCTCTCTCCTCCATGCTTAAAAATTAATACATGAAATATTTTACACTATTTTGAGTTGAAATGGCAATGAAAATTCAGCACAATAAAATCCGAGTCAGCCAAAGTGTCACTTAGAGGTATAGCACTAAATGCTTGTATTCAAAAGAAAAAGGTCATGAGTCAATGCTTGAAGGCTTTACTTTGACAAATATAGAATATCAGATTAAAAGTCCCAAACTAGCAGAAACTAGAAAATAGAGCTTAAGTAAAACTAAAAATAAATAAAACCAAAAGCTGGCATGTGAGCAAGACCAGGCATGTCCAGCCTGTAGCCTATGGACCATATGTATCCAAGAACAGCTATGAATGTGGTCCAACACATTGTATGTGACAATGACATGTCACAGTATGAAAAGGGTGGACACCTCTGCAAGGCAGAGTCATCAGGGAAAAGAGGGAGCAGACGTAAATTAGGGGGTCTGAGAGTACAAACTTTTTATTTAAAAAATCAATAAGTAAAAAGTTAAATACCATTATTTTAAATATGCCTATACATGGAATTGATAGCGATTAGTTTATTTATTAAATATGTAACTTTATATTTTATCAGGATCTATGTTTAATTTAAAATTGTTTAATTTCTTGTTCAACAAACATGGTGTCATTAAAAAAAAAAATGAGCGGGGCGTGGTGGCGGCGCACGCCTTTAATCCCAGCACTTGGGAGGCAGAGGTAGGAGGATCGCCCCTGAGTTCAAGGCCACCCTGAGACTACATAGTTAATTCCAGGTCAGCCTGGACCAGAGTGAGACCCTACCTTGAAAAACCAAAAAAAAAAATAATAATAATAATAAAATAAAAGGATGAAAAAAGGGAAATACTTTGGAGTGGGCCTTAAGTGGCTAAAGCTGCTGGAATCCTGACAGTTGTTATTCTACTAGACAAGGAACTGGGACTTCTGAGGAAGCAAAGGCTGGCCGGGTTGCAGGTGAAGCCCTGGGTTCCTAGCAACATAGCATAACGGCTGGCAAGTTACAGAGAAGCCAAGCTGAGAAACAGTACGTGAGCCCAAGTTCCTGATCAACCAGTCTGGTCTAAGGTAAGGAACTCAGCACTTGTAAAAACTGAACAGCCAAAGCAGAGAATTCCCTCATAAAGATGGCAAGTTACAAACAATGGAATAGAACAGTACCAGAGGAAGGTTTAATAGAAATCCTTTAAGTCGTAAACCAATAGAAAACAATAGTTAAATTCAACAAAAGAAACATCATGGGCTTTGTGAAGGTGATGATGGAGCCTGCTGTGGCAGAATGCACATGTAATTTCAGCACTCAGGAGGCTGGGAAATAGAATTGCAACTTTGGTGCCAATCCTGAGTACATAGGAAAACCTTATCTTGAAAACAAAACAAATTAAAAACATCAAACAAAAAATTAAAAATGTATGGAGTCTGGAAGTTAACAGAACAATTCAAGTACCCAAGTTAAGTTATCCATCTATCCAGTCACGAACAGTTTTTTTTTTTTTATGTCAGTAGATCTGATAATGTAGACTGAAAAGACAAATTTCTTGAGCTAATTTAAGAAAGATCTGATATTCTAAAACCTTTTTTTTTTTTTTTTTTTTTTTTTTTGTGAGAGAGACAGAGAGAGAGAGGAAGACAGATAGAGAATGGGTGCACCAGCGGCCTCTCAGCTGCTGTGAATGAACTCCAGATGTGTGCGCCCCCTTGTGGGCAAGTGCAGCATTGCACCCTTGCGTCACTTTGCATCTGGCTAAACGTGGGACCTGGAGAGTGGAACCGGCATTCTTAGGCTTAGCAGGCAGGCGCCTTAACTGCTAAGCCATCTCTCCAGCCCTGAAACCTTTTTTACAGGAAAAGGATGGTGGCTTTATTGGTCAACTCTATGAGCAATTAAACAAGAAATCATATAAATTATAACAAAATTTTCCAGAGGTAAAAAAACTGAGAAAATATTTACCAATTAATATTTTTTTTGACACAGAGAGAAAGAGACAGAGACAGAGAAAAATAAGGGGGGGGGGAAGAGGCAGAGAGAAAGAATGGGTGAGCCAGGGCCATTTTAGCCACTGTGAACAAACTCCAGGTGCGTGCATCCCCTTGTGGGCAAGTGCCGCATTGTACGCTTGCATCTGGCTAAATATGGGACCTGGAGAATAGAAATGGCGTTCTTAGGCTTGAAAGGCAGGCGCCTTAACAGCTAAGCCCATCAATTAATAATTTTAAGGCCAGTATTACCTTAATACCAAAACCAGGCTTTTTTTAAAAACTTTTTTTTTTTGAAGCAGGGTCTCATGTTGCCTAGGCTGACCACAAACTCTTTATGTATTTAAGGATGACCTTGAACTTCTGACCCTCCTACCATGCAAAAGCGTAGACCATCACACCTAGTTTATATGATGCTGTGTATCAAACACAGGGCTTTGGAGCATGCCAGGCAAGCATTCTACCAACTGAGCCATACCCCAGTCCAAAGATTTTAAAAGAAAACTGCAGGTCAGTAATTTTCATGAATACAGACACAATATCCATGTATTTCATATCCATGTATTCAACCAATGTGGGTGAAAAATATTTAAGTAATGCAGTCAAGTATAACAATTATGTACATGGTGTAGTAGTCAGCTTCAGGTGGCTGAGATGAACTCCTAAACCAGGCACGGTTATGGAGGAAGGGCTATTTGTTGAAGCTTACAGATCTAGCGGAAGTTCCATAATGACAGAAGAGACTGGGCTGCTTTCATAGGTTCAAGCCATCATGAAAAAGCAAGCAAGTGCACTTCAGAACTCTAGGCAGAACTAAGGTACTATGCACATCTTTAGACTGGAATTCCAAATCCACCACCATAGCTTAGGGCTGGACTTGAAGATCCACCCAATGACACCTCCTCCATCCAGGTAGCTGCAGATCTAAATTACAAACCTTAATAAAACCTTGAATATATTGGGGGCCATCCATTCAAACTACCACACATGGCATCTGTATTTTGTTAGGTATTTGAGTAATCTAATGCTTTAATGTATAAAGGAGCATGTGTTTAGCTTATATACAAATACTTTGTGATTTTAGTTTTTATAATACTTTGTGAGTTTATATAAAGAGATTTAAGAATATGCAGATTTTGGTGCCTACAGGGCTTACAGGGTCCAGGTCGCCTATGATACTTGGTTCCCAAGAGACAACTGTATTAACAAATAAAATATAGTCTATGAAAAGAATTTAAAATCTACCTCATGATCACATGGGTTTTATGGCTAGAAATGCAACATTGGTTCAATAGTCATAAAACAAGCCAAAGCAGAGCTGGTTGTGGTGGCAAAGACCTTTAATCCTAGCACTTGGGAGGCAGAGATAGGAGGATTGCTATGAGTTCAAGGCTACCCTGAGACTAGGTAGTGAATTCCAAGTCAGCCTGGGCTAGAGTGAGACTTTATCTTGGAAAAAACAAACAAACAAACAAACACATGCAAAGCAGTTTATCATTTCAACAGACTAAAGAAAATATGATCATTGCCATAGATACGGAAAAATCATTTTATAAAATTCCTAATAAAATTTTTAGAAAACAAGCAATAAAAAAAACATCCACTCGATAAAGGGCATCTATTAAGAACAAAAAGAAGCTGGGTGTGGTGGTGCACGCCTTTGATCCCAGCACTCAGGAGGTGGAGATAGGACTGCTGTGAGTTCAAGGCCACCCTGAGACTACATAGTTAATTCCAGATCAGCCTGGGCTAGAGTGAGACCCTGCCTTGAAAAAAAAAAAAAAAAAACCAACCAACCAACCGAAAAAAACCAATCACTTCTGGGGACTGAGGAGATGGGGCGGTTGTTAAAGGCGTTTGCCTGGCAGCCCAGGGTTGATTCTTTAGCACCCATGTAAAGACAGATGCAAAAAGTGGCATAAGCATCTGATGCTTGTAATGGCAAAAGACTCAGGCATACACACATGTGTGCAAATAAATACAAATAAATTTTGAAACTCTCTAACATAAGTAAAAATGAAATACTGAATATTTCCCCCCAGAGGTCTAATAAAGAAAGGATGTTGGCTTTCACCATTAGTAATCAGCATTTTTTAGGAGGTCCTACCTAATGTATTGGGAAAGAAAAAGAAAAAAGGAATGCTGATTGAAAAGCAAATAAAAATGTCTTTGTTTTTACATAATATGACTGCCTATGTACAAAATTCAAAGAATTAGCAACAAGCTAGTTGGAGAATACTACTATTGGATTTAATAAATAAATTTAAGAAGGTCACGGGAAATAGTCATTGTATTAGAATGAATCTTTTCTATACTGATAGCAAACATTTTGAAAATTAAGATATATAAAAGTAATAATATAATAGCATCCATAGAATTTAAATGCTCTGGGTAAATTTAACAATATGTTCAAGATTTGTGACCTGAAAAATGTAAACTATAAAACATGAATGGGAGAAATCAAAGACCCAAACTAGAGATTGGGTATAGGCTATTCATGGATTGGAAGACCCCATATCATCAAAATGCCATGTATTCACCAAGTAGTGTATGGATTCTATGAGATTTCAATGAAAGACAGTCTCAGCACTCTCTCTTATGAAATAGATATATTGTTTCTAAAATTTCCACAGGTAAATAAAGAACTGGGCCAAAAGAATTTTGCAAATTTGAAGGGTTAGAGGACCTATACTAGTTGATTTCTAGATTGCTATCAAGGTACCATAATCGAGACAAAATGAAAAATTCAAATATTGCAGTTAGAAACACAGCATGATAACCCTTTTAACAAAAATTTAAATGTGAGCTTGTTAACTACAAGCACAAGCTATACAGCAAATGTTTAGAATTAAAAAAATTTTTTACTTATTGAGAAAGAGGAAGAGTGAGATGGAGGGAAGAAGAGAGGGAGGGGAAAAGAGACAGAAAGAGAGAAAAATAATGGGTGCACCAGGGTCTCCAGCCACTGCAAACAAACTCCAGATGCATTCACAACTTTGTGCATCTGGCTTATGTGGGTGCTGGGGAATTGGACCTGAGTCCTTTGGCTTTGCAGGCAAGTGCCTTAACCGCTAAGCCATCTCTCTAGCCCTAGAACTTTTTTGTATTACACAGTAAAACATTTTTATTTATTTGTATGTGTATGCATGTGTGTATGTGTTTTCTTTCTGCATGTATGGACACAAGCTTGCCACACAGCATGGAGAGGTCAGAGGACAACCTTGGAGTGGTTCTCTTTTTCCCTTTGAGACAGGGTCTCTGTTGCTGATGCTTGTAAGCTTCTGGTTTTCCTGGCTCTTCCACCCACTGCTCATAGGTGTGTCATGCAGCACTTTATATCCGGCTTTACGTGGGTGGTATGAGGGATGGAGCATGGGTGAGCAAGCTTGCAAGCAGGCACCTTTGATCTAACTCTCCAGCCCACAACTGAAACTTTATGCATGAAACAGGAACTGCCCATTTCCCTCTCCCTCCAGCCCTGACAATTACTAATATACTTTCCACTTTCATAAGTTTGACTACTTTAGACAGTTCATGTAAATTCATCCATGCTATAACACATTGACAGGATTTCCTTCCTTTTCATCGTTAAATAATATCCACACATAATCATTTTCTTTACACATTTTTCAATGAACATTCAGATTTCTTTTTAACCTCTTGTCTTTGCAAGTAATGCTGCAATTAGTGTGGGAGTACAGATATCTTTTGGAACTCCCAATTTTACTATTTTTGGAGAAATAAATGAGAAGTCTGAGTGTTGGATCATTTGTTAGTTTTTTTGTTTGTTTATGAAGAACCTCAATATATTTTTAAAAACATATTTTATTTCTTTGCAAGTAGAGAGAAAGAGAGAGAGAGGAATTGGGCACACTAGTGCCTCTAGCCATTGCAAATGAACTCCAGATACATATGCCACTTAGTGCATCTGTCTTTACATGGGTACTGGGGAGTCAAAGCCGTCAGGCTTTGCAAGCAAGTGCTTTTAATCGCTGAGCCATCACTCCAGAATCTTTAAGGGTTTTCCAGTTTCTCAACATACTTACTAATAATTGTTATTTTCTGTCTGCTTTTGTTGTTGTTGCTTTAATAGCACTCATCCTAGTAGGTGTGAAGTGGTATCTCATTGTGGTTTTGATTTGCATTTTCACCGTGATTGGTGAGATTGTGTATCTTCACATATACCTGTTGGCTATTTGTATATATTTTTTTATTTTTTATTTTTAGAGAGAGACAGACAGAGAGAGAGGGAGAGGGAGACAGATAGAGAATGGGCGCGCCAGCAGTCTCTCAGCTGCTGTGAACGAAATCCAGATGTGTGCGCCCCCTTGTGGGCAAGTACGGTATTGCGCCCTTGCGTCTCTTTACATCTGGCTAAACATGGGACCTGGAGATTGGAACCGGGTTCTTAGGCTTAGGAGGCAGGCGCCTTAACCGCTAAGCCATCTCTGCAGCCCGGCTATTTGTATATTTTTTAAAAAATATTTTACTATTTTTATTTATTTGAGAGAGAGGAAGAGGCCGGGGGTGGGATGGGGGGTGCGGATGAGTGTGCCATACCAGGGCATCCAGCCACTGCAAATGAACTCCAGATGTATGTGCCACCATGTGCATCTGGCTTATGTGGGTCCTGGGGAATCAAACCTGGGTCCTTTGGCTTTGCAGGCAAGTGCCTTAACCACTAAGCCATCTCTCCAGCCCCCATTTGTAAATCTTTAATGGAGAAATGTCTATTCATGTTTTTGGCCATTCTAAAAGTTATTTTATTTTATTTATTTTTGGGGAGAGACACAGAGAGAGACAGAGAGAGGGAGAGGGAGACAGATAGAGATGGGCGCGCCAGCAGTCTCTCAGCTGCTGTGAATGAAATCCAGATGCATGCACCCCCTTGTGGTCAAGTGCAGCATTGCACCCTTGCGACACTTTGCATCTGGCTAAACATGGGACCTGGAGATTGGAACCGGGTTCTTAGGCTTAGCAGGCAGGCGCCTTAACCGCTAAGCCATCTCTCCAGCCCTTTTTGGCCATTCTAAAATGATGTTTTTAAATTTGCTTTCTTTGTAATTAAGTTTTTGGAGTTCTTTTATATTTAGGTACTAACCCTTATCAGATTTTAGTGTGCAAATATTTTTCTCATTTGGCAGTCTACCTTTCTTTGTGGTGTTTGCTGTGCAGAAGGTTTTCAGTTAGCTGCCGACCCAGTTGTCTTTTGCAGCTTTGTTTTGAGCTCCTGGTGCCATATTGAAGTAATCAGTCATGAAGCTACCAGGTGTGGTGGCTCATGCCTTTAATCCCAGCACTTGGGAGGCACAGGTAGGAAGGAGGATCACTGTGTGCTCAAAACCAGGCGGGGACTATGGAGTGAGTTCCAGGTCAGCCTGGACTAGAGTGAGACCCTTCCTGGGTGGAGCAGGGGGAGGGAAAGAAAGTCATGAAGCTTTTCCTATTTTCTTCTGGGACATTTACAGTTTCAGGTGTTAGGCTTAAATCCTTAATTCAGTTTGAGGTGCTGTGTGTGTGTGTGTGTAAAGAATATCTTTCCTCCATTATGTATTCTTGGCATCCTAGTTGAAGCTGAGCTAAGCACTTACGAAGACAATGTAAAACTGATAAAAAGATGGGAACAGAATGCTAAAATAGACCCATACAAACATGGCTAAATAACTTATTTATTACAATGTAATTTTTACATGTGTATGTATGCATCTGTGTGCTGGTATGTGTGTGCTTGATGACTCAGCTAATCTTGCTGGCCAGCTTGCTCTGAGGATCTCCTTTCTGTCTACCAAATGCTAGGTTTACAGGCAGGGCACCATACCTCCTTAGCATTTATGTGAGTGCTGGGGGCCAGAACTCTGGGTCCTCAGGTTTACTGAGCAAACGCTTTATCCACTGAGCATTTCCCCAGCCTCTCAATGACGTGTGTGTGTGTGTGTACACATGCAGGTGCCATGGCTCACTTGAGGTCAGAGGACAACTTTTGGGTGTGGTCCTTCTTCCACTTCATTTGAGGCAGGGTTTATCTTGTTATTTACCACTTTGTTTATCAGGCCAGCTGGTCCATGAAGTTCTGGAAACTTCTAGGTGTCTGCCTCCTATCTTGCCAGAGGCATGCTTATAGAGTGCTAGCAATCAGAACCTGTTTTTCAAAAGTTTAAAAATTTATAATGAAGAAATAAGCTTGAGCAGAAAGATTGAACAGGACACTTCACCAATGAAGAGATGGATGACAGATTATTTAATTTTTCTTTCTTTTAAAAATATTTTTATTTATTTAAGAGAAAGAGGGAAGGGGGGGGAATATGGGCATGCCAGGGCCTCCAGCCACTGCAAACAAACTCCAGATGCATGCACTACTTAGTGCATCTGGCTTACATGGGTCCTGGAGAATTGAACCTGGGTCCTGTGGCTCTGCAGGCAAGTGCCTTAACTGTTAAGTCATCTCTCCAGCCTAGATTTTCCTTCTTTTAAAATTTTTTTATTTGAGGCAGGGTCTTACTCTAGCCAAGGCTGACCTAAAACTCACTCTATATCCCAGACTGGCCTCCAATTCATGGATATCCTCCTATCTCAGCCTACCCAGTGTTGTCATTACAGGTGTGGGCCACCACTCCCAGCTAAATTGTCTACTCTTTTTTGTTTGCTCACTTTTTATCATTGATTCATTTAGTATTTATTGTGTGTGTCTGTGTGTGGAGATCAAAGGACAACTTCAAGTGTCTGCACTTCACCTTCTCTGCTCCAGCATCTCGTGCTATTACAAATGAACCGCCAGGTTGCAAACAGACGTCAGCCTAGCTCGCTGCAAGCTTTGGATTCTCCTGGTTCTAATTCTTCCTGTTGTAGGCTCTTTGGGATCATGGATGCACACTCCACTTTGCCTCTGGCTCTATGTGGGTGCTGGGAAATTGTCAACAGGTCAATAGTCTTTGAGAGTAGCACCTTTAAGCACTGAGCCATTTCTCCGGCCCCTAAGTTTTCTAACCTCATATAGGTATTGTTTATATACACATGCATATGTCATCAAGAGTTATATGGTAAGTTTTATAGTCCACTGTTTTTTTTTTTGTTGTTTGTTGTTTTTCGAGGTAGGGTCTCACTCTTGCTCAGGCTGACCTTGGATTCACTCCGTAATCGCAGGATGCCTCCTACCTTTGCCTCCCGAGTGCTGGTATTCAAGGTGTGCACCGGTACTTGGCCAGCCAGTGCTTTACTATTCAGCTACTTCCCAATCCTGGATGTTATGTTGAGTATCCCCTCCCTCCTTAAGTTGTCTGACAATACAAAATCTATGTCCAGGAATCCTTTCTGCCTCTTATACTCAGGTTGAAAAGACTTGGTTTACATGCTGAATCAGTCTAGACAGACCTACAGCTGGGCCAGCCCAGGGCTGAGAGAGGAACCCTGTCCAACTGAGACCTCGGGGGTGACAGAGGCTGATGCACAGATAGTGAAAACTAGGAAAACTATTGCCACCTATGGCTGAGGTTTTGCATTTGGGAATCACGCGACAGACTGTGAATTGGGTGGACAGTTTGCAGTCTGGAGCAGAGAGAGGTATAGAAGTCCTGAGTCCCAGGAGAAGAAAATTTGTGGGCATTTTAGATGAAATGGGCATAAGCTTCTGGAAAGTCTGGTTTCGTCACTTCAGGGACTGTTGGTATTCCTCAGTTTGCCTTACCTGTTCAGGAGCCAAACTTTCCTGCTAATCTCCCTTGTGTTTCAAAGTTAACTCCTTCTGGATCTCTTTCTTTCTTTCTTTTCTTCTTTTGTAAATCCGGGGACATGAACACAGCCTCCAGCTCTTCATGCTGTTTGCGGGTAAGGTATGTTCCTGGTGCTTCTTTGATGTTGGCACTTGCCTTGTTGCTTGAGAGGAGGAGTGTGTCTGAGGAGTCACAGGGCCACTGTGCCCATTGGGATACACGACCAGCTGGTCGTCTGGTATCAAGTTCATGATGATCAAAGCCCAAGGTTCTCTAGGGCTGTTTTGTTCATCAGGGTTTCTGAAACCTATCGTGAATTTCCTGCATGTATCCAGTCCTGCTTGCTTCATCTCTTTCTGGTACTACAGTTTCTTTAGTTAAAGTGGTTATCCTCATAAATAAACCCGAGGGGAAAAAATCTGTAGTGAGACACGTGTATGTAGCTAAAAATAAATAAATATCTTTTTATAGCTGGTTCTGGTTGTCCAAGAGTATGGGTAGTGAATGTAAAAGGAAGCAACAGCCTCTGCGACCAGCCTCATTTGTGAACAGACTTGCCCCGCCTGTTTGGACCCTGAGGAAATGCCACCATCCTACCTGTTTTCAGCTCTCTCAGGACTTGAAAACTGATATGATTTTTGTCTTAAATGTAACTTGCCTAGACTTGCCTTAGCCAAACGTGGTGGGCAGGGTAGTGCCCAATCAGGATGTCTGTGTTCTAATCCTCCAGCCTTGTGACTATGTTACCATATATGGCAGAAAGGGATTTGTTGGTGTCCTTAAAATTAAGAGTCTTAGGATGTGGGGATTTCCTGGATTATCCAGGGGGGAGCAATGTATTCATAAGAGTCTGAATAAGGAAAAGAGGTGGGAAGAAGAGATGTAGTGTGCAAAAGACTCAACTGGCCATTTCTGGTTTTGAAAAATGGATGCAGGCCCCAAGCCTAGGGATCTTCTAGAAGCTTCGTAAAAGGCAGGGAAGTGGATTTTCCCTCAGGCCTCCACTGTGAACTGTGAGATGACAGTATTGCTTTAAACCACTAAACTTTTAATAATTTGTTACAGTGCCAATAGGAAATTAGTGCAAGATACACTTGCAAATATAAAAAAAAAGCAGTTAGGAAAACATTTTAGAGCCCGAACACATACATTCCTCTTTTATGTTTTCTTTCTTTTTTTCCCTTCCTCCCTCCCTCCCTCCTTCCCTCCCTCCCTTCTTTCTTTCTCTTTCTTTCTTTCTTTCTTTCTTTCTTTCTTTCTTTCTCTTTCTCTCTCTCTTTCTTTCTTTCTTTCTTTCTTTCTTCCTCTCCCTTTCTTTCTCTCTCTCTCCCTTCCTTCCTTCCTTCCTTCCTTCCTTCCTTCCTTCCTTCCTTTCTTTCTTTCTCCCTTCCTTCCTTCCTTCCTTCCTTCCTTCCTTCCTTCCTTCCTTCCTTCCTTTCTTTCTCTCTCTCTCTCTCTCTCTCTCTTTCTTTCTTTCTTTCTTTCTTTCTTTCTTTCTTTCTTTCTTTCCTTTCTTTCCATATCACTGCTGGCTCTACTAGGCTCTTTAGTGAGCAGATTTTAGTCCTTATTCTTATCTCCAAGTCGAGTAGTTCTTCAAAAGTATGCACATTGAATGCTGCTAAAAATGGTAAAAGCAGGCCAGGAATTATAGCCTGGGGGAGGTGGAGGTGGGAAGATTCCAAGTGTTGGGCCAGCCTGGCTATTTAGTTAAGACCCTGTTCCAAAAACAACAAAAAATTGTGAGTCAACCAAGTACTCGTGGTTCTTCTCCGGATGTGAACTTCCAGCATCACCACTGTCTTTGCTTGCTTGCATGGTGCTTCATTTGTCCGTATACTGATTGGATGATGGATATAGACATTTGGGTGATTTTCAGTTTGGGATGATTTTTATAATTTGCACATAGGGAGGGTTTTTTTTTTTTAAAGTTATAACCCAGGCTGACTCCAAATCAATATGTTTCCAAAGATCACCTTGAACTTCTGATCCTTCTGCCTCCTCAGTGTTGGGATTACAGACGTGTGCTGCTACTACTACGTGTGGTTTATGTGGTGGTAGGGGCTTACCTCAAGGCATCGTCCATGCTAGGCAAGCACTCTATCAACTGAACTACATCTCCAGTATTGCATATAGATTTTTATGTAGACATATATATTAATTTCTCTTGGTTAAATACTTCAAGGCAGGATTTCTAGATCAATAATGTATTTTTTTTAATCTGTTAAACTCTTTTTTTCAAAGTGGTGGTTCAATTTTGCTTACCAGCAATCATTAGAATCCCCGTCTAAACATTATGAAATGATATAGAATGAAAAATGAGACTTCTACCTCCATGTCTTTTCCATCACTTAATGTGTAGGATTAGCAGAAATTCTAAAACAGTTTTATGTTTGGGAGAATGTGACAACATGTAATTTACATATGGTTTATCTACATGAGGCATAAATTCTTTGTTCTCTCATATGGCCATAATTTTCTTATGTAAGTAAATATGGTCTCTGTCTTTTCTAGTGGCCATATTCCTACACGGATTACTGAGGGATTGTCTCAGGGATACTGGACAAAGGGCAAGGTAGGGTAGAGAGAGGAACACAGAGGCAAAGGTGGGTCTGAATTTACACAATGATAAGGCAACACTAAATCATAGTCTTGTTCATTGTACCTTGAAAGGAGTGTGGATAGAATTATTTGTATTTTCTTTTTAAATATTTTTATTTATGAGTAGAGAGAGGAACACAGAGGCAAACGTGGGTCAGGAACTCTTACTCCTGCAAACATACTCCAGATGCACAAACCACCTTATGCACCTAGCTTTACTTGGGCACTGGGGAATTGAACCGAGGCCAGCAGGTTTTGCAAGCAAGCACCTTTAACCACTGCACTGTCTCTCCAGCCCTGTATGGGTTGGGTTTATGGAGTGAGAAACATGACCTGAATGGTCAGCAGCCAATCGTGACTGCTGGGTTCTTAGTTCTGTATGCACCTTTTTCTGAGTGATGGGTAGATGGATGATATTCTTTCCTCAGTGAAACACTCCTTCTTAGCTTTGGCTCCAAAACCCTCAAGTGAAGGCTCACCTGAGATGCACAGTGCCTCAATATAAGTCCAAGAGGACCTGGACTTCGTCCTGATGATAAAGAAACGAATTAGTTGCCACTCTTATCCTTAAGGATTCTTTCATTTGCTTCTCTTAGGACTCCTGTCTGGACTTAGGGTGTCTAGCAGACGGGGGGCAGGAGAGGTGCGGAGACCCAGAGCCTTGGTTGGGTTGTGTCTAGTCCAGCAGAGCCCTGGGATGTAGAAGTCATGGATGGTACATGGAATCCAGTGGTCTGCTTTTGAATCCCAGGTCAAATGTTCCAGTTCAGCTAAGTCACTTCACCCTTCCAAAGTAATGCCTTCTTTGAGATAGAAATATTTTAGGAAGGAATAAAAGGGCAAGTTTGTCAGTTTGAGACTAAGGGTGGCAGAAGCTGTATTTTTATTAGGCCAGGGTAAAGGGCTAAAGAAGATAGGAGCGATAGAGTAAAGATGCTAATGATGCTGAAGGAGAGAGGGCTGTGTCCACGTTAGGGATGCAGCAGAAAGGAGATGGTGACAAGGAACAGAAAATTGAAATCAAGATTTTTAGAATTAAAAGTAAGAAACCACTGTGAAGCGATAAGTGGCTTCCTTATGGTCCTTGAAATTATTCAGGAGTGTTCTGGCGCACTAGATTTATGTGCAGTAAGGTGTAGAATTTATATTTGAATGTTGAAAACATAGTGAAATTTAGGGCCATTTAGCAGGCAGGCATATTATATCTGTAACAAGGTTTGGAGGTCCAAATGGGACTATAAGTGAAAGAACATCATAAAAATATGTATTATCTCTAAGATGAAATATCTTCAGATTTTTTTTAAAGTCAGATTTTAATTCAACAGTGATCACAAATATGGAAATAATTATCTGGGAGTCATAAGCTGCATGACAAAGTTTTTTCTTACATGAATTATTCAGTTCAAACTGATAGTTACAATGGAATTTAGTTGAGAAAAAAATTTTTGTTTAAATGATTGGATGTGACCCAAACATGTGATGTTGTGGCATGCACATTTAGGGTCCCACAGTAACAACATCAGACCAGTTTAGTAGGAACAGAAAGCAGCTTGCTTATGCAAGCCAAGATTGTGGACAGGTGTGAGAAAAAGGAAATGGTAATGTTGCAAGGAAGGGGAAATAACATGAATGGAGTATATATAGTAGACTCTTGACATCTAGCATTTTCTTCAGGCTTATTACCACCTACGGAAGTACACGGAGGTATCTCTACTCTTTGAAAAGGGGGAACTGAAAATTGAAGTGATTAAATGACTTGTTCAGAGTCAAAACATGTAGGTGGATCAGCTAGCACGAAGATTCTTCTCCATGTCAAGGTGCTGCTCTTTCCATTCCACAGTGTGTCCTTGTGAATTTAGACATCCTTACCTCCTGAGCCTGTGTGTTCCATTTCATACCAAGTCTTGGTTGTCTTCCAGCAAGCTTTCCCAGTAAGCACCTGGTGAGACTGTGAGATGCTATAAGCATTGCCTGTGAAAAAAAAGGATGAAGGCTGGAGGGATAGCTTAGCATTTAAGGCATTTGCCTGCAAAGCCAAAGGACCCAGGTTCATTTCCCCAGGGCCCATGTTAGCCAGCTGCACAAGGGGGTGCATGCATCTGGAGTTTGTGTGCAGTAGCTAGGGGCCCTAGCATGCCCATTCTCTCTCCCTCTTTCTCTGTCAAATAAATAAATAAAAATAAAATATTTTAAAAAGAAAGGATGAGAGCACCTGCCTAACCTCAGTAGCCATTAGGTTAAATTCCTGGATTGTCTAAAGTTTCATTAACATGGGCCCAACCATATATTTAAAAAAATATATTTATTTGCAAGCAGAGAGGAAGAGAGAGAGGAGAGAGAGAAGAGAGGGAGGGAGGATGAGAATGCTAATGAGTCTCTCAGGTCCTCTTACATATGAACTCTAGACACATGTGCCACCTTTTGTATTTGGCTTTACGTGGGTACTGGGGAATTGAACCTGTGTTGGGCCTTGCTAGTAACAGTCTGGACCGGTGAGGAGGCTGGCCTGAACTATTGGACAAGGCCAGGGACCCTGGGCTGCGGGGTTGCAGCTGGCCCTCTGTCAGGAGCCCCTGGAGACGGTGAATTGCCTTCCCCATGTTGTAGGGTGTAGTGAGCTGTCATCACCCAGAGTGGGCAGAACTGGTGAGGCGCTCCCCCAAACCCCAAAAGCTCTGACCATTCCATAAGTCAGACTTTGCCCCTACAGTTCCTGACCTGTGGCTAGCTGCCCAAGAGACCCTCATGTGGCTAAAGTCATGTAACCTTCTCACCCCCCACAGTAACAGAAGTCACAGCCTCCTGTTAATCTCCTCTTCTGCCCTTCCCCCTACCTTCCCTTATCCTTCCCCCATAGCTTTGAAAGTTACTAGTCCTTCCTCCACCTAGATAACAGCCCATAAACTATGCATCCGATTGCCATATAGTCTGTACGTGCCATCTCAACCTTCCCCAAGTGTTTATAAACCCACCCCCCTTTTGAATAAACGAGTGCTGTCCATCAGATGGTCTCCCGGGTGCTCATTGCCCCGTCATGTGTTCCTATGTTCGTGTTGCACTCACCCGCCCAGCCAGAAAGACCCTGCTGTTTTCTCCCTCGCCCGGGACGTCGGGGGCCCACGACCTGGGGAACAGGAATGGAACGGAGACCCCACAGCACGAGACCTACAAACCTGGGTTGTCAGGCTTTGTAAGCAAGCACCTTTAACCACCGAACAATCAGCCCAGCCTGTGTGTGTGTGTGTGTGTGCATGTGCATGCAAATGCACATATGTGTGAGGTAATTTCAAAAATGCTGGCAAATTCTTTCCATCAGTGGTTCTTGCATACAGCATGCACTTCTCATGTTGAAAGAGCCTTTGTTGTTCAAAATTGACCTTCGGGGTTTTCTCAAACTCTGCGTTCTTACTCTGTGGTGGTTTTGAGCTTTCTTTTTTCTTTCCAGGCTGGGTAGATGATGCAGTTTCACTTCTAGGTGTTAGGCTTCTCTTTCACATTGGCTTGCATGACCTTAAAGTATTTTAGTTTCCCCTTTGCTTATTATTTTTTTTGTTGTTGTTGTTGTTCAAATCACACTCCAGTAAGCTACAGATTTGTTTTTACCAAAACAGTTTCAAATACTAGCAACACGAGAGTCCATGGTCAAGGTCTGAGTTGTTGCTGTAAAAACCTGCCAGTGGTCTAGCTTTTGTTTTCTTCATGTAGATAGGTTTTTGGATGCTGAGTTGAGCGCTAATGTTTCTGAATTGGCCTTTCGGTTGCAAGAGTTGCTAAGTGTGGTTTACAATGGTAAAGGTGGAAACGTTTGTTATGATCATAACCGTGTTAACTATCATTGCCGTCAGAGCTCTCTCCCCTCAGGTAATTGAGGTCTAATAGTCATTTGCGCTGCAGCCACCCACAAAAACCACACACATGGCATTTTACTCAAAACTTTACTTTAACCACTACTTTCTGATGCAAAATCAGTGGAATTTTGGGTACTTTCTGTAAAATGGAGATCTTTATGGGGGTTTTCCAACATCCTGATTGATTGTTAACAAATTATCAGTGTAGTGAACAGGAGCCAAGCGAAGGCAGCTAATAGGAGGAGACTTCTGTAGTGTTTAGCATAGCAGGGTGAGTGGGTGTTGTCAGCTGGAGGGAGCCACCTTGACTGGATTGAGGGCTCTCCTTCCTATTGAAAGAGGCAGCTAAATAAAAGGTATTTGTATGAGATTTAAAGTTGTGAACGAGATATTAGGTGTCCACTTGCTGCTTATCTTTCGGTCTTGACAGTCTTCACATTCAATACCTTCTAGCCGGAAGATCCTCTTGTGAAAGAGATTTGAAAAGAAGTGCACATCAGCTTGTGTGTTCCCCATGCAGGAAGGAGAGCAGCGGTAGGCAAGTTAGCAGTAAGCTACGCTCACCCTGGGCAGGAAGGCAGGTGACACCTGAACTAGGAAGAGCCTGCTTGGTCTTGGGCTAAGTCAGGAGGTGCCTGTTTATTTTGGAGCCAAGTCCTTGGGCAAGTTACTCTCCCTATTTAGGGTTCAATTTCTATCTTCAAGTTTTACTCCTGTTGTATGGTTTGATTGAAACAGCATATTGCTATTACATATTTTCTTATATACAGGTGACTTATTGTTTGTATGAGTATACTTGTATGTGTGCTGGGGATTCAAACCTGGGCTGACAGGCTTTTCTAGCAACTGCCTTTAATCACTTCACCATCTCTCAGCACCAAGTGACTTCTTTGTCACATAATTGAAGTTTTAATTTTTTTAAAAAAATTGTAAAAACACTGCTTTTGTAGAAAGCTAACATTGCTTCTGTAATTAATGCTCCTATTTTTTAAGGAGCAAATTCTCTCAATGGGGCTCTGAAGTTGGTGTAGGGTCTCATAAGTGGCTTTGAAATAACTATCAGTAACTATTTCCCACTAATGCTTTGCCCAAAGCACCAACAGCAGGATTTAGAAATTGAGTTGAGAAGGGAACTTTAAACAAGTTAACTCCTTAGTTACTGTAAAAATCACCCCCCCCCAAACTACACAAGCTTAGTTTGGTTTGCTATTGCCAAGACTGAGTTGCTGACTAGCTTTTATAAAGAAAGTAAGCTTGCTTCATTTATGTCAGGACCCACTCATTGGAGCAGGATAGAGTAGGTTTTATAGCATCAAAGTTAAATGGTTTTAGGGAGTATAATTATATTTTAAAAATACTGGCTAGAAGATGGCACAGTGGTTAAAGGCACTTGTTTACAAAGCTTGCTGAAACCCACTGAAGCCAGATGCACAAAGTGGTACATGTATTGGGAGTTTATTCTGGCTTGCCCATACTCACTCTGTTTCTTTCTCTGTCTCAAATTATATATATATGTGTGTATGTATTATATAATTATAATATATATAAGTACATTTATATTTTAAAATATTTATGGTCAAAGAAAGAAGATTATGGAATGTGAAGTTGGAAGCAAACCAAATAAGTTAAATTGAAAATTTAAAGAACAAAATGAGTTCGGTTTTGTATGAGTATGTTGGGGAGCAGAGACAGCTCAAAATCTAAGAGAGTTTGTACAGGTTGGAGTATCACTAAGTGCTGTAGGATCAGCAGAGGAAGAACAGGGGTTCATAGATGTTTGTGACTCGCAACTTCAGTGACAGATACAGAAAAAGTAAGATACCATTCATGTTACAGGAGTGAGGTAGAATTTCCTAGACAACTCTCATTTAACGTATGGTTAAGAAAATTTGCCGAGGCTAAAAATTGAATTGGTGTTATGATAAACTTTTAAAGAAAGGAAGCAAGTATGGTGGCACCCACCTTTAATCCCAGCACTTGGGAGGCAAAGGTAGGGCTGCAGTGAGTTCAAGGCTAGCTTGGGCTAGAGTGAGACCCTACCTTGAAAAACAAAGAAAAGATAGCTAGAAGTGGCTTTCTCGTACATGATCACTGGGCTGCCATCGTTGATGTTCAGTTTGCTGACACTCTTCATGTGGGGTGGTAACTTTGAGGGTAACCAGGATCCTGATCCCTGAAGTAGAGGTGTGGGAAAAGGTGGTGTGTTGAGAAGGCAGGTAGAATCGTGGTAACCATTGCTTTCAGTGTTGACACCCAAATTCCCAAGGAGTGACACTCCAATTTCAATTATTGTCTGCTGAAGCTGGCAAATTGAATGAAGATTTTATCTTCAGTGACAGGATTCAAATGAAACATGACAAACCTGTAAAAGCTGCCACCTAAACATGTCAATGCAGAACTTTCCAGTGAACTGGATAGGACTTGGGAGACAACCACACACACCACCAGGCACGTCGCATTGGGCAGCTTGAAAGATCAAAGTGAAAAACTCAGCAAGAGCAAGTTCTTGCTGGCTGAAGATGTGTGTGGTTGCCCTTTAGTTTTAGATAAAACCATGTATCTGTCTTGGGCTTACCTTATGGTGGAAAAATTTTGTGGAGATATGCTACACTGACTGGAAAATTGATTAACTTTTTAAAAAAACCTGTGTGTGACTGTATGCCAAGGTGCACACATGGAGGTCAGGACGGCCTCAGGGTGCCGATTCTCTCCCATTTTCTTTGAGACTAGGACTCTCTTGTTATTTTGCCCTGGGAAGGCCAGTGTAGCTCGATTATCTTGGCTCTGCCTCCCATTACCATAATTGCATTTAGATGTGTGCACCACTGTGTGTCAGGCTTTACAGAGGTGCTAGGGATCAAACTTGGTTCAGGTGGCTTGTGGAACAAGTACCTTTAATTGTTTAGCCATCTCCCTGGCCCAGATTTTTTTTAAGTTATCAAACTTATAAAGTAGAAACATTGGTTATGAAGCTCTCGTCAAAGTGGAATTTAATCTTGACCCAGTTCTCAATGTTGGATAGGAATTATTCTTATTTATGAAAGCACTGTCAAAAAGAGCAGCCAAATCAAAGCAAGGTTTTCTGCATTGGGATAGAAGAGTGAGTTTTGCCAAGAACAAAATAAATAAATAAATAAATAAATAAATAATCTGCTCTAGGTTGTGAACCAAGTTCAACTGTAGTGATACTTTTACCTGGTAGGTGGGTAGATACCAACCTCACGAGCCCAGGGACTGCCTTGCTGGCAGTCACTCATCTTGAATCTTGACACTGAATACTGAATTAAGAGCTCTCCAGCATTTGTTCTGCTGGTTCTCCTCAGAGTTCCCTTAAGAATAGTTTGTGTTGTAAAACCAAGTCTGCATTTTCTGAATTCATCTGGTTACAGGAACCAGATGTAGTTTACATTGGTCCTCATGAAGTGACAAAGAAATGCCAGCCAGTCATGGAGGTTATTCTGCATTGTTTATTAAATATTTTATATATGCATTTACAAACTTGACTCATTTCAGAACTCTGCTTTCAATACACATTTTTTAAACTTGTTTTTTGGCAGAGATTCTCTAGTAAAATGAGACCCATGTACAAAACTAGGCAACAGGTATAAAAGTTTCCTTTCATACTTTGCATCCATCCAGAAAAGAAATCATGTGACAAAGAAATAAAAGCAAAATGTGGCACTTTCAGAAGAATAACAGGTCAGTGTTCAACTATGAATTCTAAGGGGACATTCCTATTTGTCTTTATGTGAATGTATAGAGTCTTAGTATTTCTTACCTACTGTATCACATTGGTTCAGATGAAGAAAAAAAGAACTCTACTATTTGGACTAGATAATCTAGAAACCATCAGTTATTCATTTCATTATAATGTGACATCAGATTCACCCAGGAGATGATATTGATTGGCCAGCCAATATGCAATTATGCCAAACGTCATGTAAAAAGTTCCCTTTAAAAAACTTCATTAACTTCTTCACAAGCTACAACGTGAGCCTCTAACATGGCTCTTACTTAAAGAAATAGTTTAAATGATCAGTTTTGAAGCTTAAAAGGATTCTGCTTTCTTAAAGTGAATGCTGATTGAACAGGTCGTAGACTTGGCACGGTGTCACTGGGAGGCAGAGGCGCTAATGCAACGAGAAATAGCATCACCATAGGATAATTACAAGGTTCAAAATGCCCAGGGGCCTGAAACTCACTATTAATATAATTTTGGCAGCAGCATCATTTGATATTTAACCATTTATTACATAGTATTAACACATCAGCTTCAAAGATATGCACTCCCTTGAAGATACTCGAGAGTTGCAAATTTCTTGTGACTGCATAATTCATATTGCACAGTTTTGTAAAAAAAAAAACATAAATACTGGCTATTCTAGTTTTAAATACAAAATACATGTCATATGCTTTTTAAAATCTATAATCTGGTTCAAGTGCAAATCAGGTGCTTTCTTTAGTCCTTCCAAAAAAGGCATTTTTAAATATTTTTGGCACAAATGACAAGTCATTCTGCCAACAAGTCTAATTACAATACATATACCCAAACCTTGAGAGTAGCAACCATATACATACAATGTAAAACTTAGTATTTACAAAGGTACTAAGCATGGATGTCACCTTAGTGGGTGAACTAGAACCAATGAGCCATCACCACTCTCAAGACAGAAAGATAAGCATAGTCCCTCTGCTTCGTTTGCTTACGCTGGCTGCTGTGGGTTGACATTCATGTGAGGAGGATGTCCTAGAAGACCAATTCTTTGTTTCTGCTTCCTTTGTTCTGTCATCTGGAAAGTTAAAAAGTTTCATCGTTAGACCCAGACACTTCCTGTACGTCAGACCATATACTGAACCGTAGATTTACCTCTGTGGTTATGGTTTATACTGAAACCCACTTTCTACAAACAGTGTACTGTCACCGTTTCAAACACATAACAGCTTCAAAAAGGGAATCTTCCTTGGCAGAGTGGGGAATTCTGTGACCTTGTCATGCAATGTAGCATTCATGAGTATCGCTTGCTACTTGTTTCACAGAGAAACAAAAAACAGAAGAAGCACAGGGTTTTTGATTGTTTCCAAAAACCATTTCCAAGTGATTTACAGACTCATTGGAAAATGGTAGGTGGGTATAACAGTAAGAACACGCCACACTATCCAGGAAAGCAGTGTTTTGAGAATGCTAGATCTGACACATTGTGTCCACACACTTCCAGGCATCATGAGGTCCTCTCCCCAATGGTTCTTGGTGGCTAGAAAAAAGTTATCTAGTCCATCTACAAAGATGAGAAATGCCCTCACACCTCTCTGCGATCCAGTGGTGGTATTCCTTGCCACGAACAGACACTGAAATCTGGGTTACATCATCAAGAGAGACTGTTTAAGGCTATGAAAAAGCATTTTCATTGTACTAAATATTTTCTTATATTGGGTGTCTAGATATCTGTTTTGGGTATTTTAGAACACAATTATCTTCAGTCAGATTTTTCTTAACACTGTTAGTATGATTTTGGGATTTCAGGATAGCACTCAAGTCAAGCTACATAAAGTATATAGAAGATGAAATTAATATATCAAGTGGAATAAGGTTCGACTCCTAGACTGCTGGTTTCCTAAAATTGGAGAAAAATTAGAATAAGAAGAACACAGGCCTATTTCCTGTGTCATTTAACTTCTGCCAGTCTGTTTACAATGAGGGTGATTCCAGTCTCATAGCTAGAAAATGTAGGCAACTTATGTTATGTTCTAGTACAGTGTCTGTCTCAGAGGATGCTCTCAGTTTTCATTTGAACTAATTTTTGGTACAAAATAACATAAGAGACTATAAAACAGGAATAAGTTACCTAGGTTCAGTTTTAAAGTGGTTATACCTTTCTTTTGCATTGCAGAACATAGTAATTACGCATTCATGTCAACAATACTATTTTTAGGTTTCAGTGTGGAAATGCTTTATTATAATTTAGATGTTTCCTAAAGGAAGCTTTTAAAGAAGATTTTTTTCTTCAAGGAATACAATGAAGACACTGGAGACAGGGTGACAGTGCCACACAACAGGGAAGTTGAGCTGAGGGAGGACCAGTTCACGTGGTGCAGAGAATCAACTGCTAGTACTTAAAACTGGCTAATGGTTCAGATATTTTCTCCCTAACTATTTACTAGACAGGAAATCCATGAATTTTGGTAATCTTAAATCTTTCAATGGATCTAGAAATATTGGGGTGCTCCATCCTGTTTTCCATTTCCAAAGATCTCCTGCTGAGATCTTTCACTTCAAAGCTGGTCAATAATTCTCATATGTACAATAACCTTTACTATGTACTAGCTTCAACCTTGCTTGAATGACCTCTCCTTGGCCAGTTAATCTTTCTCTCTCTTAAACTTTCCATGTCCGAGTTGATGGAATATCTTTGTTTTCACCTCTGTAGCTATTAACTTCTACCTCTTACCATGACACACCTTCCTATGTAAGCCTGAAAGTGCCCAGTAATGGAAGTCAGTGAAGCTTCTTTGGTTCCTGGTACATATCTGATTCTGTTTTGTTCCTTCAGAAGAATGGCACTTACATGGCACCCAGAAAGTTTGCTAAAATATTTGTTAAGGGGCCTACAGTTGTTTGAAACATCAGATCTGGTATGAGGCCTATCACTTTGCATTTCTAACAAGTTTCTAGGTGGTAAAGACATTGCTGGGCATTTAGACCCATTGTTCTAGAAGACCTTTTCACTAATTTCCAAAATTGGCCATGATCATTGTGGGTACACATATACCTTTCTCACTTGAAAGCAGGTTGTGGGAGAAGATTCTTTGTAGCGCTGAGTATACACTGTGCACAACCATGTGATTGCGCATTATTAACCTTGGCCTTTTAGATACGATGACCCCCTTCCTTTTTGGTAGTTAATACCAACTAAAAAATTATAATGGCATTAAAGCAAAACAATAACAAGATAGCTAAAGGCTAAATCTGATTTATAATCAAGCCCAGCAGTGCTGGCTGCTGAGGTCTTCTGAGCCTGTTCCTCTGTAGCTTCTGGCTATTCACAGGCACACATGTGACCTATCTGACAATGCATCAATCACCATGCCATCATTACTGTATTACAAAATGTAGTGATACTGGACCTCTGATACAGAATTGACTCCTAATAGATGTTTTGGTGAAAATCTGATATATGACATGTGAAATGTTTCAGTTGTATGTAGTAGATGAAAAATCATCACCATTCCTATTTAACTGAGGGTGGACAGCTAAGGCAATGAATGCTGAGCTTCCTAGCTATACAATTACAGAAAGTAGCTTGACTGCTTCCATGCCTCCTTTGACTATAGTCTAAACAAGAAGCCAAGAATACCATAGCTTTACAGATCAGATGCAGGCACCATGTGAGAGGCCATGATAAAACCCTAGCACTGAGTGATTAAAGGCTGGCACAGGAAGGAGGCTTGTGGACAGCACACAAACACCAGAGTCTGGATCTCCACAGTCTTGGAAAGCTGCTTTTAAGTGACACGTTCACAGTGAGACCCTGACTAGTCAGAGTCTAGACAGCCAGCACACCTTACAGTCAGTCTTTTTCAAAGGAGGAGCTAAGGGGTAAAAACAAAGCATCTATTGAATGCAATTATATTGTCATGGTGTAAGTGCAGAAATTCTGCTCAGATTCTTAGAGGTGCTCCCTCATGTCAGTCCTGTGTTTCACCGTAAACCACGCTCCAGTGTGAGCACTGTGGGAAGGGTATAGGGCAATGACCCAACCTTTCCTTAAGCTCACTGTAAAAGTCTCTCTTCCCTTTCTTCCACACTGCCTGTGTAATGTGTGGATTTGTCCCTCCTCACTGGACTGTCAGTTCTGCAAGGCAGAGACTAGCTCTTCATCTTTTCCCTAATATCTGCTGCTGTACCCAGCAAATACGTGGATCCTACACTGCTTCACAGAAGGAATAGGATCACCAGAACATACTGCCATTCCTTGACCATGCCATGCATTGTCATGCCTTTGCGCATGCCATTGCCTTTCCTGGGAAGCCATCTGCGTGTAAGACTATAGAAGCTCTGTTCCTTCCTCATGTCAGGCTGTTGGGGCAGCTACCTTCTCCTCTACTCCATGGAACTTTAATTACTACTCTCTGGTGTTTCTTACTCATTATGGGGTCCTAGAGGTCCAACGTTATCTTTGTTTTCTGTTGTGGTACCAGCACAATCCAAGGAAAATAAGCACATTCAGTAAAGTCTGTTCAATATGCTAATCAACTGTTATTCTTTCCTTCCTTAAGCATTTCATATTAATAAAGTAACCCTCTTGCATGGAAAAGGCAACATGCTAATATGATCTTAGTTTTCAAGCACTTCTTACATTCCTAGCAATGACAGATAAGGGTCGCTATTCTATTGAAAGCCAGTCACATTTTCAAGAAAATTAACCCTTTGCTCAGTATTGCTCTTTTGCATTATGAAGAAAACATGCAAAAAAAAATTAAGTTCTTACATTAGTTCTCCTCCTTGGAATAAGGATGTAAGAGAATCATATTTAGTGTTCAGAATCTCTTGGGAGGGGAAGCGTGAAGATGAGATGCAGCATTAGTAGAAAGCAATCCTAACCGACCTTTCTTGGCAACAGTAGATAGATGACCCCACTCATCATGTTTTACTTCTGTCCTCGCGAGAACTTCTCCCCCAGTTGGTAGTTTAAATCCAAAGCCATCTATAGTTAACTATTGTTCTATTATTGGTTTTTGGATCAGAAAATGTACAAAATATCTAAGTAATGAAGCAATTTTTGTGTTTTCCAGATATTTTTTCACCAGTGAATGGCATTCTTTGATAACTGTATTAAAAAACATCTGTGACAGAATTTCTTGGTCATTAATCACTTGTAGGGCTTTTATGTTTTAATCCAGTTTTTCCCATAATTAGCATTTCGGAACCAGTTGTTCTGTAACTTCTCAGTATGAGAAGTTCTTATGGATAACAGTTTGAGAAATATTTGATTCTTATACCACCACTAAACTTCAAATACATTAAAGGTTTTTTTTTAGGAGTTACATAATCTAAAGAAAACAATGCCTAATTCTTTTTCAATGAAACAACCTCTTCCTTCCCCCATAGGAGCTGTGATACTTTTTTTCCCCTGTAATTCTGGGCATCTTAAATCTTAAGCAGATCAATCCTGGTAAAAGCAGTTGAGAATGGACTACTGGTTTCTCACGCTGCTATGTAGCCTGTAATACCTTCCAAGAAAAAAAGAGAGGGTCCAACTGCTAACTTTAAAACCAAAAACAGTAAAACGAGTGGGAACTGAGCAGTTTAAACCATTCAGGTTCTGAGGTCACTTAATTAACCTTTGCATTTAATCAAATTTTAAACCAAAACGTTCATCTAAAAGGAACAGTTCTACTTTAAATATACAAATGTCAAGTCTCTATTATGCTCAATTAGATAAAATAAATATGAACATGCATCCTCTGCACCATTGATGTATGTGACTTCTGAGAGGTTAAGGCTCTTTTTTTGAAGTAAGGTCTCACTCTGGCCCAGGCTGATATGGAATTAACTATGTAGTCTCAGGGTGGCCTCGAACTCACAGCAAGCGTCCTACCTCTGCCTCCTGAGTGCTGGGATTAAAGGCATGCGCCATCACACCTGGCCTTTTTTTTTTTTTTTTGAAAGAAAGATTTTAAAATAGTCAACCACAAAAGGCAAACCAAGTCGCTCAGCAGAACACATCACAACAGCAGCACATACCACACCAAAGTAGACCAAATCGGGGGCTGAGGAGCTCTGCCCTGGTGCTGTCATGAACAATGGATAAATTTCCCAAGAGACTTTGCATTCTTTGGGATCCTCAAAGGAAGTCAGGTGAGATAACCCCTTCATATCTTCCTGTATTTCCTCACTCCCACCTTGGATAAAGGCCACTGGCTTGTGGCGTAAGGCTCATAGCAGCTTCTGAGTCACCCTCAGTGAGCAACTGAAAAATGACAGATTCCTCACTTAAGGATAGGGGTTTTCCATACAGCTTCAAGGGAAGGGCTGACTTAGTTTTACCACCATGTATATTAAAAAAAAAAAAAAAGTTTGTTTAAAACAAAACCACTGTAGGATACTCTCTAGCAAATTGGCAACACTCAGTTGCTCTTAATAGTCAAGACATGCATCCAAATGATAGTGAGAAATAGTCGTGAGTGAGCCAGGAGGACTCAGCTGCTATACTTCTGGTACCATAGGCATGATGGTTTCTGTGAAAAATAGCATCAGATTTAATGGATAGCTCCTTTATTTAAGTCTATCTTGGATCATAGTCCAAGATTTTTTTGTATCTAATTTAAAACAACGAATAGTGCCAAACTTCCTGATGCCACAGCTCTCTCAAATGGGAGGAGACAACAAATGCCACAGGTATGGAGTTCACCGGCTCTTGGGGACTGGCGGGACAAAGGCAGCCACAGCAGACAATGTACTCATGAGTCAGTGTGGTCTTGGGGAACTCCTGTCAGAAGTTTCACGGCAGGGTACAAAGCCAATAAGCAGAATAATGTACTCGAACCTTCACTGCTTGGTTACTTAGCCTATGTTATTTTAGGTGGCTACCAAGCTTTGGAATGTAAACAGCCCTCATCAGTCAGGCCTTCCTTCTCATTAGTCTTTGTTTATATATCTCAGTACATGCAAATGAAAAGAACTTGAGGCCAAATGGCATCTGAGGGCAGAGTTTGGAATAATTTAGTTGGAAAAGAAATATAATTGAAAGCAGGATTATAAAAATGTTCTGCAAACCATCTCCACGAAGTTCTTGCAGATGAGGTCTTTGCTAGTTATGAAGTCCGTAGGAGCGATAAATCACCTGTGTGTGCCCCTTGCAACTTACCTGCAGGGCAGGCTTGCCTATTGCTGTGAAAAATTTATCGTCTTGTCTATGGAGTTGATTAAAAAGCTTTTAGAAGCTCAGCTACAATGCTGAGTAGTACCTGTTGATATACGGTTCTGTACCCCACAGTCAGCCTCAAAAATGCAAGGTCACAAGCTGCTTACCATCCCTGGCTCAAGTCCTTGATACAGAGTTACATCTCATCACTATTGATGTTGACAGCCCTGTATTTACTTTAAAAGCATCTCTCCCAAAGGGGTGGGAGAGAATATATAGGATTTTGTGTAAATTTATCCACCCTTCCTTATCTTACTACCAAGGAGGCAGTATAGACCACCCTATCTCTAAGGCCAGGAGTATGTGTCTTGTGTTCACTGTTTTATGGCCAGTTCTTAACAAAATACCTCTATTTTGGCAGCCAGTCAATAAGCTTTTGGCAAATGAATGAACAGAAAGGGCTTTCCTAAGAGTATATCCCAGGATGCTGAATTTGAAAATCCTGGGTGAAATTTTGACAAAGCTCAGGGCTAGGAAGCAAAAAAAGAAATAAGCTTTTAATTTCTCCTCAGTGAATCAAGTCATTAAACTATATAGTACTGTAGCCTAAACTCTGGAGAAGTGTCATGAAGGCAAGGAGCCTGAGGAAGTGACCTGGGCCTCTACCACCGAGTCCCCTTCTATCCAGGTGAGATATTTCAGCACTGTAACAGGAGGGCAACTGATTATTTCCTTATCAGGCTTGGGGTATATGGCAGTGAGTTGGGTGAAGGTAGTATGTGTAATCTCCCTTCCTTACCTGGTCCTTTAATTCTGACAGTTGGCCAGAAAGATTGGTGACAAGCTTCATGGTGGACTCCAGCTTCTCCTGCAGGTTTCTCAGCTCGTTTTGTTCGCCTTCTGAGTCACTGCTGACCAGAGACATGGCTCGCATCCTAGGGAACCAATCAAGGTTTCTTTCCTAGAATCCACATTAAAACAAGTAGGAGTGAGTTATTTCTAAGGTGATAAATAAGAAAAGCCCTCTCTCAGTTATCTCTATAAGGAACTAGTAATGATTTTATTTATTTATTTTTTTTTATTTTTGAGAAAGGATCTTATGTAGCCAAGGATGACCTTGAACTCTGATACCTCCTGAGTCCTGGGATTATAGGTATGTGCCACCATGCCTATTTACTTGGTCCTAGGGATTGAACCAACACTTTATGCTAGGCAAGCACAACTGCACTACATCTCTAGATCTGTAATAAGCTTTTAAACTAACACAATGGAAAGCTTAATTCTTAGAATTAGAAATTGCTATAAAATTTAACAGGGACTGGAGAGATAACTTAGCAGTTATGGTACTTGCCTGAAAAGCCAAAGGACCCAGGTTCAATTCCCCAGGACCCCCAAAAATCATGATGCACAAGGTGGCATATGCCTCTGGAGTTTGTTTGCAGTGGCTAGAGGCCCTGGTATACCCATTCTCTGTCTCTTTTTAATATTTTATTTATTTGAGACACACAAAGAAAAATTCAGGGGAAAGTAGATTTCCAAGTTAGTACAGGAGTTTGACTCGATCTGTTTCTGACCTGGGCGGGTTCACTCTTCCTTAAACAACCTAGTGGTTCCCCGCTCCTGAGAGGTCACCATATTGATGCCAAACTTAGTGTGGACAACTGACTGAACTCAAAGTAATCCTCTCAGTAGCTGGGACTACAGATGTGTGCCTCTGTGTCCAGCTACAACATTGAATTCTACCATCATGGCATTAAGTACATCTGCATCACCACCCCAGAACATTGTTCATTTTGTCCAACTGAAATCCCATCACCATGAAACACCCCTGGCAACCATCCTCCTATTACTGACTCAGTGATTTGTGACTGCTCTATGTACCTCATGTTGTGTGAGAGATTTTTAAAGTATTATACTGTGAAAACTATCTGCAATCATCCTGAAAGTAAAATGAATGCCAAGTTCTCAAGTGTTCTGGCATTTTAAAGGAGTGTGTATGTGTTTTCTTGGACAAGGGGATTTTTTTTTAAAAGGACTGAAAATGGGGAATGGGCTTTTCAACTGATTTCCCAGGTTGAGGTATTATGGAAGCCACCCTTCTGATCCTTCTAGCCTGAAGAGGGTGATGCAGGCCCTTCAGCCACCCACCTCACCCATACATCCCCATCCTTCTGGTGCTACAGCTTGTATGGTGAATGGTATTTATCACTACTGGTTAGCAAAATGGGACTTGTCCTCCTCTCACCTCACTTCCTTCTGCCCACAGATGTCTTTCTTGTGAAAAGCATGCCTCATACCTATGTTCCGTCCAGAGAGAGGAATGAGCAGTGAGAAAAGCTTAATGAATATGAGAGGGGATGAGAACTGACTCATTCCAGATCTAGCTAGTGCCATTCTCACCTGGACCATTTTGATCTTATATAAGGAAAACTTATATAATCTTTCCAAAACAACTCCTCTGTGATGGGTATTTGCTGTTGTCAATTTCGGGGATGACTGTGAGGGAGTCAAGATTAGGTTATTTGAGGTGGGAAGACCTATCCCTAACTGTAGGTAGCACAATCTCATGGGCTGGGGACCTGGTCTGAAGAAAAGGAGAAAGGAAGCTGAGCATCAGCACTTATTGCTTGCTGCAGTGTCTTTCCCTCAAGCTGAGAGCCAACATGACTCTTCTTCTCTTAAACTGCTTGCCAGGTACTTTGTACAGCAACAGGCAAAGTAATTCACCCTTCACGCCTGTAAATACAAAGAATGTACTATTGCTGCTGTGTGTATGCCACAGTCCACAGCATATTTCTAGGTAGCCAATATTTTCTGATAGTAATTATGTTTGGCTTTGTAGACCATATGGTTTCCTTTGAACAGCATTAGGCAATATATAAAGGAGTAGATGTGGCTGTGTTCCATTAAACATCATTTACCAGTGATGGTGGAAGGCTAGGTTTGGCCTAAAGACCAGAGTTGGCAACTTCTGTTGAATATAATAGAGAACATCAACAGTTAAATACAAGCAGCAGTCTGTGAGACATGTCTACATATTACACACCAAGAGTGACCTGGAGACTGCCCTGACCTCAGGTGATCTCGCAGGGTAGCAGCCACATCAGAACCAGTTGCGAAATATTACAAAGACAGACCATATTGGCAGGGTGGTATCTCAGCATCTCAGGGGAGTCTACAAACTCACTACCTGTCTATACATGGGAGCTGGAACCTCTGTGGAGTGATTAGAACAAAGCACCCAGTCAATATTTGTGGGAGGATAGAATGATACAACATGGACCCTAACCACATGTGCTTAGAGTGAACTTCTGTAAGAAAAAAAATGTCAGTCTCTACCTTCCTATATCTGAAACACTTCATGCACAGGCAGCATCATATTACATTAAATTTAGACCAATTTCCTACCAGAGTAACAGGCAAAAGAGCCTTTCACAAAATATTACATTTCAAAGATACTAGCTTAAAAATTTCAAGTGTTTTTCTGCCTATGATCAGTTTCATATATAATAATATTAGTGACTTATCACTAATCAGATTCCACGCTCCTGTGCCAAGGCAACATCCCACATTTCAGGTCTGTACAATGCTGAGGGAGGAATGAACCTCTTTTTTTCAGATGAAAACAGCTGTGAGACAGGTGGCTGGTGAATCAGCCCTTCCCTCAGCCCCTGTGAAGAAGGGGTAGAAGGTGAGGCTAGGACTGAAAAAAGCCACGAACCCCAAATTGCACAGAAGTCACCAGAAGACCAACTCAGCCATTACAGGCCTGAGATATCCACATGATTGATGTAGATTTTTGCAGACTGATTCTAGAGGAGACCACCCAATGAAAAAGCAGAGTCCAAAACCCCACTAATGCTGTCAAATTCTGAAGGTTGCACCACCAGAGGTCATAGATCCTGTCACCGTATATACCATGCAGGCAACTGGGCTCTGGAAGGGAAAGGGACCTGGGAGTGGGGAACAGGACCCGGTTTTTCAAACTACATACTGTAACTGAGTATCTGGGGGGGGGGCTATTTTATAGCTATTTGAATTCAAATATGAGCATAAAATATTTTTAAAAATATGTAACTAATTTGGGCTGGGGATGACTCAAGAACTTGCCATGAGATTTTCATGTCCTGCCTGAGGAGTCCATGAAGCCATCAATATGGATAAAGCACCTTTTTAAACGAAGACAAGTAACTGAAAATAGCTTCATATTCAACTGTGGAGCACAGTGTGTAATTAGATAAAACCCATGGCTACATCAGTGGTCATTTGTTGTAGGCCACTTTGGGTCATGTGCTTCAACCCTGAGATAAACCCTTATTCTTTTCACTTTCCTGGAGGCCTTCAATGGAAAGGCAGGAAAGGTATTTCCTGGGATAGTTCTTTACCAGCCACTACACCGTGGACTCTCTGTCACTGTCCTCTTAAATTTCGAATGCAAAAACTTGGGTAAAAAGCACCCCCTAAAATTCGAGTGCACACAAAACAAATTCAGTGGCCTAGGATTCAGGTACCCTGGTTGGCATACCCTGTTCTGTAACATGCCAAAATGCTAGATGTCTAAATGTGAGATCCTTGATGTTGCCAGTATTTTAATTAAATAATCATCTGGGCTGTTAGGTCAAATCTCAAATTACATAGTAGTTAAAATTAATTAGCAATTCTAGCCAAACTGTTCTCTCGATTTCCAGTTGGTTTTGCACCCTGCTTAGCAGGAGAAGCTCCAGTGTGGTGTAAGGTTCCTCACCAACAGGATTCCCCGTCTGCATAGTGGAAATGTCTGGACTATTCTAATCACTAGTGTAGATGCACTGAGAGAACACCTGAACCCTGTGACTTTGTATTCCACCAAACGTTTTCCTGTGAAGTGCTGAGCCTGTCCCCCACGGCTCTCTACAAGCCCCAGTGTGGACACCTTCCCCTAAAATTATTATTTATGGTCAAAACCATGCTCCACTGGCTTGGTTTCTCTTACATTTTTTATTGGGAAAGTCATCTTCAATTCAGATGCTTTGTTCATCCATCTTGGAATGAGTGTGTGTGGTTAGGGGAACCCAGAGTGTCTGCACTCAGGATGTCGGAGCTTTCCTCTTTTCTTCCCTCACTCTTCTTGTTGCTGGCATCTTGCATGTTGATGCCATGAGGCATTGTCTGCCCTGGTCTTCCTATGATAGGCAGGCAGTTCCCATCACTGCAAAGGCTTCCTCTGTCAGAGCAGACAGAGAAACTGAAGCCACAGCCGGAAGTAGGCTGACCACAAGTGCTAAAGTTCTGGTTAGTTCTTTTCTAGGTAAAGTTGGAAAAGCCCCTGCAGTGACACAGTGAAGTTTTAGACACGGGGGCGGCACTGACCAACCACTTCAAAGTGTCCTTGACTGGCAGGAGGGAGGGTGTGTAGGGAGGGAGAGGGAGGAGGACAGGAGGTTGGACTGTATGATGCAAATCTAATCATTCTGAGAAGCAGGTGTTTCCTTCCAGGTTCAGCTGAAGAGGCTGTTCTGAGAAAGACTCCAGAGGGTCTGTCCCCTTCTCAGAGAAATCCCATTCTGGTGGAGAATTGCACCTTCACAGGGAACATTAGTTGCCAAATCCTTTGTTCTTTCACAGCCAGATTAGCAAATGAAATTTTCAGGTGGAAGAAGTTGGAGAGTAAAAGAAGGGATCATGGGAAAGAATAGATGTTCTAGAAAAATGGAACTGTTGTTTCTTTACTCATAAGAAACTCCTCTGGGAAGATTCTAGATATAAAGATGCACATCTTTTCAACTCAAATGGTAGCTGTACTTCTATATATCTGACCACACAGGAAGAGTGACAGGACTGAGTAGAAGAGGGTAAGGAGGAGGCCTAGACATGCTTGGTCTCCCGTGCATTCAACCCTTGGGGGTGGGGGCGGGGGGAGGAGACGCTTTTGTAAAGCTAACTTCACGTCCTTTCTCCCTTTGGTGAGTTAGCCTAATTGTTTACATTGAAGAGGAAGAAAGTAAGTGTTCTTTTGGGCCCAATGAAGTCAGAATCTATTGCTTTGGATCTAAGACTGTAATGGTGATCTTTAACTATGCTCAGTGATTTTGAAACCATAAAAAATACATTCCAACTATGGACCTAGTAAGATCATGGGTGCAGAGACTCAGGAGGGAGGAAGTGGGGGATGGTCAGATGAAGCACCATGATTTCTAGTGTAGTGGAAATATTCTATGTGATTCTGTAATACAATTACACATCACACATTTGTCTAAACACACAGAATGTGCAAGACCAAGTCAGCCTTAATGTGAAATGTGGGCTTTAAAGCAGCATTTTAATATTTGTATGTCAATTGTAACAAACACCCCAGTAATAACACAGAATGTTAATCAAGAACAGTGGAGAGAAGTGAAGTGGAAAGTGTGGGAAGATTGTACTTTCTGCCCATTTTTCCATAAACCTAAAACTTCAAAACATAAACTATTAACTTACCCGTCAAATTTGTTTGGTATCCCAAATCAGGCACCTATAAAAAGCTCATCAACTCAAAACCCATCCACAATGCTATCTTTCTCTGTATGTTTCTACAGTGGACCTGGGCTGGTACAAAGGGCAATGACCTGGAATCAGAAGAGGGCCAGGCTTGAAGTGTGACTCCCTGGCTCACTTAGGACTTTTTTAAAAATGAAATCACCAGCTATTGCACTCATTATCATATGCATCAAGCCACTGTGAATGTGTCCCATACATTGTAAAGCACTGTGCTAAAGTGTTATAAATCATGTCACCTATCCAAGTCATCAAGCTCACATAGAGGCAGCACTGCCATTCAGCCATGAACCTGACCCTTCTTGCGTCAAGTTAGACTCATTATTTTTTTAGGATAATATTTCAGAGACCCTGACTTCTCTTACTAAACCTGACTACAGGAGGGTTGTCTAAGCTGCTCTCAAGTTAAGGTGTCAGTCTGGTTCTGTTTTTAAGCTTGGAAGAACATACCAAAATTGGCCATATTATATAATCTTCAGTTGGGCTGTAGTGACCAATATTCCCAGACTCAGTTATTAGTTGTTCTTGGATGACACCACATAACAAAGATTGGCTCGTGCCAGCAGAGACAGAACCGCACCCATTTCTGATGAAATCCCCAGCAGGAGCCAGCTGCACAATCTTTCTTTCAAGTCACTCTGGGGCCACAGTTGAAGTGCTCCCTGGGCACCCGGGAAGACTGTGAGAAGGCAGAGTTCAACACTGGGAGTGGCACACCTGGGTCCCTGGCACCTGGAGCTGCCACGTTGAGGGAACCAGAGGTCACAGAGGAAAGGAGGTGGGCCAGTGCAGGCCTGTTGGAGACTGCTGGCAGAAAACAACTGGCAGGCAGGAGTTCTACCTCTGAACCACCAAGGCAAACAGCACCATCAGGCAACATGCCCTACTTCTGAAACCAGTGTCCAGGCTGGCTCCTGACATCTTAAGCAACTTTCCTTGCGTCTTTCACTAGCTGAGAAATTTACCACAACATTCCCTCTGTTACAAATGAAGATTTTTAGCAACTTTCACTGGTTTCCTGGTTCTTTCTGAATCCTGAATTTTTTGGTTTTGACTTGTTAATAATTGAATACAGTATTTTCTTGTTTGTTTTCTACCTACTTAAAAAGATTCCCAAGGTCCTTTGCTTTGTGTCTGGGGAAAGTACTTATGTTTATTTACCTGTGAATGCACAGACACATATACCCGTGAGCTGACTAATAAGCTGCTTCATGCACCGTAGTGTTCTAAGCTCTTTCATCTGATAGGGTTCGAGACTGGAAAACTCCAGACTGAAAGTTTTAGTCATGATTAGACTTGCCTAGACACTGAGAAAGGTGGTAGGAAGTTGCTGTCATTACCACTGCCCATAAGGCTTCACAAGGAGTTGTCATCAGCAAGGATGGTGTACATGGCGCCGCCTCTAGAGGATGTGTGAACATGGCAGAGGTGCTCTACAGTCTACCCTTTCCAAATTCTCATTCCTGACCTTCCTCTTGCTTGTACTTTGAGCCCACATACTCACCAGCTTTACCAAACAGGTCTCCCCTTCTTTCCTACCACCCCTTAAAGACGTGTCATGAAATTTTATAGCTAACAAAGATGCAAAAGATCCTCTGGCTCCACTTCCTTATAGTGCTGAAGTGAGGCGCTGTGAGTCCAGCCCATCTGTAGGACCTCTACTTAAAAAAGGGCAGTACTAAGTCCTTTGCCCATCCCCATATTCCCTACAGACATGCTAGGAGGCTTCATTGCAGAGAGAAGAGAGACAAGTTGTAAAGAGTTCTGAGTTAAAGTACTTGGCAGGCAGTCATTTAATTCAGAGCATTTCTCAGGTTGAAGTGTTTTTTTTTTTTTTAAGTGATGGCACACCTTGGTAGCAACATGACACTGCTGTCTAGTTCTATCAGACAAAGTCAATATTTAGAACCAGCAGGAACTGCAGGAGTTAAGGCATGAGGAATTAAGATGTAGCTAGATTCAGGTGTTATAGGGTCAAGTGGGGCAGCTCAGTGAAGTTTGCAGTAGCAGAAGGAATAGGAGGGTGGCTCAAGATATGGATGAGAAAAAAAATGTATTTTTGGAGTTACCAAATCTGCAGTGTTAGAGGAAATGTGTATATCTGCAAGTACAAAACACAAACATGCAAGTGCATGCTGCTCTCCTCGGATGAATTAACTGACGGAGAGAATGGCTTTCCCTGGCGGTAAAACCAGTCCTCTGTGAACTGGCCTAACCCTGTGGGGTCCCACAGCCCAGTCCCAGGTACACCCCACCCCTGTACTTTCGTTAGCATTTCAGACACTTTAGGGTAGATGCTTCTCTGCTCCACTCCCTGCTAGAAACCATTGAGAACAGCCTCCAAGCATGTCAGATGTGGAAAATCAGAGCATGCTTGAAGCTCAATGCAGAACTGGGGCCAGGTGCCAAGTACTTCCTAACATAAAGATGTCCATGAAGTGCTTAGGGCATGTGGAATGACTTCATCCCCTTTAGACCAGAAAGCTGAATGCATTACTAGGCTAGGTGGGGAAACTTGAGCTCAGCAACTGCTTTGTGCAGCTGCCACTGACACGAACCCAAGCCCAAGTGCAGAGGGTGGGGTGAGAGCCTGGCTGGCAAGCACGACACGGCCAATGGTGCTGACACATAGTTTCCAGCCACCGTGAAGCCAGTGCCAAGTCCCTGTCCACTTCTCTCTCACCCTGATATTCTTGAACCTGGATGTGATACCAGCTAGCTACAGGAGGCATTCTGGGAATTGTATTTAGAGGGCAGCACAGGCTGTCACCTTCCTCATAGCTAAGGGCTTTCAGAAGCAGGTGCCATGCCAACCAATGCTAGTAGTCTCTCAGGTTAGTCACAGAGCTACTGGCATGGTAGTACAGACACTGAAATATCAATATCAATGTCCCAGGAATTTATCAAGGCACTCCCTTCCAGCACCCTCCCTTGATTTCCAGAATCCAAGTCCAAACCCATTACTGTGAGTTTGCAAGAAGCAAAGGGTGTCAATGTTACTTGCCAACTGTCAGGACCTACCTCGCCTGATGTTTAACAAAGCATAAAGTTGGTGAAAACTCAGGAAAAAAGGTCAGAGCAGCTGGGCGTAGATGCATGCCTTTAATCCCGGCACTCAGGAGGCAAGGGTAGGAGGATTGCTGTGAGTTCAAGGTCAGTCTGAGACTACATAGTGAACACCAGGTCAGCCTGGGCTAGAGTAAGATCCTACTTGGAAAAAACCAAACCAAACAAACAAACAAAGTCAGGTCAGAGCTACTGGGCTTTCCTCCCCCTTGTCAGTCATATACTCTGTGCCTGGCAGAAGCTCCTGTTCTAATTTCCTTAACAAGACTCCTCAGGGTGGCTTTGTGACATAGTCACTTCCTAACACTAGTCAGCCCTCCCTTTCCGAGGTCCAGGGAGGCTCAGCCTTATCTAATTATGATCCACAAGGAACTTAAGTCTCTATCCCAGCCCTCACTTACTTCCCATGTGACTCCTTGGACTACCCTCGGCAGAAGTCACTGCCTCTGCTTTGGACTGTCTGCAGAGTAGAGTGCCACACTCTCTTGAGTCATGCAAAGCGCAAGACTTCAGTTCTGCTTTACAACAGAAGGGAGTGACAAAGGGCCCTCACTGTCACTTCCCATTCTGATCTATCTTTTGCCCTGCTGACACAGGTTACTTTCTGACTGTTTGCTTCCTATGTCTTCTCATCAACCACAGATAAACAAGTGGTGGGGCTCTCATTGCTCTCCAATCTCCTCACAGTGCTTCCTCAGAGATGTTCAATGCTGCATAATTTGCTAATATAACTTATTTGCCCGGAAAATGTACCCAACAGACCTTTTTAGGCAAAAAGGCTTTTTTTTTTTTTTTTTTTTTTTTTTTTAATGCAAACTGCACTAGGCTTTTAGGAAAGCATTTTCTAAGAATGCCATCTACTGGGCCCCTCCCTCCTAGGCAGAAGCATTCCACTCCTAAGAAGGGATAAGTAGAGGGACATCCACCACAGTTGTGAGATAGATTAAACATTGGGCTTAAAGGATGATGGATCAGATGTTCCCATGATTAACTGTTAATGAGTTATACTCATGGGCATGAATCACCTGGGTGTGGAATCTGCCCAGGCTGTGGTTCCTAAACCAAATCTTCTCTCTGGTCCTTCGACACACTATGTCCTCCTCCCCAAACTGGCCACCAAGAGACATATCTTTCTTATGTCTAGTTTAAGTAAGAGTAGCATAATTTATCATATTTTAGCAAGTCAAAATTAACATTCCAGAGATACCTTTTTAAAAAGCTGTACTCTATCCTTCCTCACCTCCAGTCATTCCACATGTCATGCAGCATGTGAGGTGGTCTCTGGGGAGTCCAGCTGGCAGCCTAAGCTCTGAGAATTAACTCCATTTAACCACAAAGCTGCAGGCTTGCTGCTTTATGCATCAGCCAGTCAGCATTACCAGAGATCCTCTTTCATGCTCTTCTCCTTTCCTGCCTCTTTTAAAGGTGGCTAAGTCCATGCTCTAGAGAGATAAGGTGGCCAGACAACAAAGGCTGCAGGCTCCTGACCCACAGGGCCGTGTGCAAGTCAGGCAACTTGAGGCTGAGTTCTGACTCAGCAGCTCTGGTCTAGCTATGTGATTCTGAAGAGGCCCTTTCAGTCCCTGAGCTTTAGGTGCCAGTGTTAAATGGTAACAGTGTGTCCACTGTGCTAGGCGTAGCATGAACCGAGACTGAGCCGCTCACACATGCTGATAAGATAAGCTATGATGAGTGAATATCCAATCAGCTCTGCTTTTGCCATGGCTGACAACACAGTACAACCTTCTACTGGCCTCAGTGCAGTCTGGCTACGCAGGCCACCACGGGGAGGCAGATTCTCCGCAGCTACTTCCTGGTCCCCAGCAGTCCTTAATGACTATACTATTCTGAGGAGAGAAGCACCCAGAGCAGCCCAGGATACCAGCAGATGAACAATACTCTTATCTGATCATCCCATCTTTATATACAATTCACTGTAAAACAAACATGTGAAAAATGTAAGACTTCTGTGAAGGCAAAATTTCAAGATTCATAAGTGAAATCTGTATTTAGCAAAGAAATGCCATCTGTCTCATCTGTCTGTCTGTCTGTCTGTCAATCAATCAATCAATCAATCAAGTATCTACCTATCTGTCTATCGTCTACCTACCTCCTTACATGTGCTTGTGGAGTCCAGAAGAGGGCCTTTGTTATTCCTCAGGTACCACCCACTGCTTTCTAAAACAGACAATGGCTGGCCTGGAGCCCTCCTAACTGGTCTAGACTGGCTAGCCAGTGCGCCTCAGGAATCTACCTATCTCTGTGCCCCCAAGCTCAGCCAATTTTTTCTTTTATTATTTATTTATTTGCAAGGACAGAAGGAAAGAGTGAGAGAGAATGGGTGTTCCAGGCCTCTTGCAAATTGCCTACAAACTCTAGATGCATGTGCCACTTTGTGTATCTGGCTTTATGCAGGTACTAGGACTTGAACCCAGGCTGTCACATTTTGCAAGCAAGTGCCTTTAACCACTGACCCCTTTTCTTTTAAGCCAACCTTCCTAGTTTTCCTTGAGCTTCTAACATTCAAGCAGAATTCAGTCTCCTATACTTGACTAGAATAGAACAAAAGGCTGCTGAGTCTTTCCTGGGACTCGTACACTTGACCCTCTTTCTGTAAGGCACCCATTTGTGTAGCATTTAAATTCCTCTAGGCAAATGATTCATAGTAGATTTCCCATCCAATAAAACTATTATCTACACAATAACACAAATTCTCAGTTCACTGGGTATGGATGCAAAACCACATGTGAAAATCACATAAAGAAGGGTATGCAGCCCATATATGATTGCAAAAGTGCAAATGTAGGATCAAGATTAACAAGGTTTCCTATCTGACAAGACACCCTGGGTGGTTTCTTCTTGCCTTGAGCTGCCAGGGGCTGTGTGAGGTCACTGTGCAATCAGCCTGCCTGGGGACTGAGGTGACGACGAATGGAACATTGCGTCTCTTGTACTAAGCAGTGCTGGAAGGGGTGGCACAGGAGGTAAGTTTCCCTAGGCCTTTGAATCACAGCAAAGACAGGTCTGCCAGTGAACCAAGTATCATCTCAGGATATGAGCTGAGAACCCCAAGACCATTCCCCAACTCAGCATAAGCAAGAGCACATGGATTCCACCCAAGAGTGAGATAGATCCCACAATACCCCAGCCTATGCAATGGAGAAAGATGTTAAGGTCAACCATGCCTCACCTCAAAACTCAAGGGCACCTAAATGACTTAACTCTGCAAAGATGACATAGGGATTTTCCATGGCAGGGCATTCTTAAAGACAAGATCCCCACTCTGAGTTCTCTTCACGACAGTGGACCAGCAGCTTCATGCAGTCTGGAAACTATAGGAACGGAAGCTTCTGGTAGCTCTTTTGTCATTATGTGGCCCTCTGCTAGCCTGTCCACCAGCTGTTGTCTTCCTGTCACCCACCCTATCTTATCTGTTTATCACCACACGGATGTGTGAGTTGACATCAACTTACAGATGACTGATGTCCAGTGACTTGCTGGGGGTTACATGACTACAGAGAAGCAGAGCTGAGACTCAAACCAGCATCTTTTGCCCCCAGATCCAATCCCTGGGTAGGGATGGACTCATGGGGGACATAAGCCTGGCCCTGGTTTAGTCAGTGCTATTCCTATCACCAATGGAGTAAGAACAGAGATGCCCAAAAGGAGAGAAAAGGAATTGTGGTTTTCTATTTGAGTGAAAACTGACTTGTGAGTCAATGACTCTCATGAACTTCTCATCTGTAAAACACAGCTTCCTAAAATGTTTCTTCTTTCCCTCCCCTTGGGGAGGAAAAGTTTGTGTCACCTTGATGGTAGGCAGCTTCCAGAAGGAATGAGGAGAGGTGATGAAGCTGAGCTGATATAGCAAGCCCATCTTCTGGGGTCTTGTTTGTTTGGACATAGGGTCTCATGCAGCCCAGACTGGCCTCAGTCTCCTAATCCTCCTGCCTCTACCTCCCAAGAGCTTGGCTCACAGCTGTCTTGTATTTTTACACAGACAAGCAGCCACCAAAGGGAGAAGCCTTGGGAACATGGATCCAGGCAGGGAGGGCCACCATCAGCTTGGGTATTCCAGGACACTCTCAACATGGTGCCCAAGAAGATTCTATGCACCAGATTCTCGCTTTATGAATTGAAGACTGGGAGCTGCAATACCTTCCCACTGACTATTGAGGCCTTTCCCCTAGCTTACTGGGTGGCCTTTGGTGGCTGTCACTTCACAGGCCTTCAGAATGCTTTGGAATCTTCACTAATGGGAGAACTGTGGAAAAATTAACCATCCCTCTTCTTCCACTATTAGGCAAGAGGTAGCATTCCTGAGAACCACAAACCATGAAAGAGCCTGTCTAAAGACTCCTTTTGAGACAAGGTAGGCAGAAGGGTGGTGAGCTCTGGCATTCTGAACTCTTAATGGCATTTGTGAAATATCTCTTTTCTGTCCTCTACCTGCAGGAATGACAACCTTCAGAGACAGGCCAGTCATACAGATGGCCTGACTGTTCTTGCCAGAAGCAGTGGGCAGGAGGTTGGTATTCTCAAGGGGAGATTGTAAAGGAAGCCCTCCTGGCTTTATCTGCCTTCACAGGGCATGGACTGCATGGGGTCATGACACAGGCATGTGACCTGCTCCATTGCTGGCTCGGGTAGCTCCTTTGAACAATGCAGCTGAGCATCTGCCATGCTATGGCTAATTCGCTTTTGGAGTCCCCAGCAGGGATTCATGTGTTATCAGCTTGAGTCACCACTGCAAATGGCACTGGACAAAGGCTCTGCCTTTCAGCTGATGGCTCTAACATGCTCTGACCATCACCTAGTGGCTCCTGAGATGCTGACACTCAGACTTAAGAACCTTTGATGGCCCAGTCTTTCAGGCTTCCTGTCAAGATGTCTCACACAATCAAAGCAAAGTGTGGTCAGGAAGTATACTGAATACCCAGGTCCTCAGAACATCACACACAGAGGGCTCTGACTAGCTGCGTGTCAGGCGAAGGGTCACTCTGGCTCTTAATCCCTGTCAAGTGACTGCTCACAAGACTGAAATAAGTCTTCATGGTTGAGTCAGAAGCCCAAAAGGGCACCAGACTTTTCTATGTCCATGAAGTAAGGTAATTAACAGAAGCCTTCAGAACTAGCCTGGGAAAGATTTAAAGACAGCACACAGACACAAAGAGAGAAAAGCAAGGATCCCAGGGGACAGTGTTGTATCAGTATGCATGCTGATAAGAGGGGCTTACCTGTCAATGACTGGAGGAAAAGCAAGTCTCGGAAGATTTTGTGCCCTCACCTGGGAATGTTCCTGGCTCTACCTGCATTCATCCCCTCCTTCTATATGGGAGTCCCCACTGCTGACCTGCCTCTCAAAAATGTGCCATAGAGGGTAATTTCTAAATCTTTTGGGCTCTTCTCAGCTGCTTGTAGGCTAGGCACTGGCCCTAGCCTTGCTTTCATCAACTATTCTTGTTCAAGCATGATGTGAAGTGTACTCTACCCTACCAAAAAGCTCCTGTGTGAAATGCTGGGTCCCTGGCTGTTTGAGCCAATCACTGATAGGTGATTGGATCACGGAAGCTCTGACTTAATGGATCAGTCCATAGGTGGGTTAAAATTTTTGATGGCATTATTGAGAGGTGACAGAAACTTCCAGAAGTCAGGCCTAGGTAGAAGAATCCACTGGAGAAGTTCTTTTAAAGGACACTATGTTGTACCTTGCCCCTTTCTATCTTTCTGTTCTCTGGCCTCCATGGGGTGAGCAACTTTGCCCTGACACACCCTCCCACCATGATGTCCTGCTTTACTACAACACAGAAAAGAGAGCCAGCCAGCTATGGACTGAAAATGCTGAAAGTATGAGCCAAAATAAGTCGTTCCTTAAGTTGTTTAAATCAGGTTGTTGTTACAATGATGAGAAAGCTAACTACCACAATCCTCTTTCTTGAACTAGGGTCTTTTCCTCTCGCTTCCTCCTCTGTGTTCATGTTCCTATTTCCTTCTTGCTCACCTCTGATTCTTCTCTCCTTCTGTCTTTCCAGCCCCCTTTCAGAAGCCATTTCTATTGTGAAGCCTCATCTATTTCTCCTCACTTCAGCCCATTCCCTCCTGGGTCATTGTAGCAGCCCAATATAATGCTAGATATGAAAGAACTGGGCACGTGAAGAGGGTTACATGCACAAATGGTCAGGCATATTTTCCCTGAGCAGTTGCATAATCAGCCTCGGTGTTCATCCCTTATCATCAGTGTGTCTTGTAGATTACTGTGATGCACAGACCTGCAGTACTGGCACCCCCTGGAAAGCTGGTAACAATGGTTAAGCCCTGGCAGTGATGACTAAGTCGGAATTGGAATTTTAATTATATCTCCAGATTTCTATGTGCATTAATATCTTAGAAGCATGGATTAGACCCCAAGAATGACACAGCACCCTCTGCAGAAAGCCCTTCAGTACCTGGGAGAAGTCTCTGAGCTCGTGGGGTATAGGGAGTATTACCATGTAACTATGACCTTGTCAGTAGTATGACACAGCACTACCTGCGGCTGCATGTGGATGTTGCTGCTTCCACAAACAGACCCTGCTTGAAGATCTTAATATGAGTAAGTGAAAACACTGTGAACAGAAGACACACAGCAGTACTCAGTCAGGATTATTCATTGTCTGGAAGGAGGGCTGTGAATTGCAGAGCCTTTCTCAGCAACCAGTGACTTTCTTCCCAGTTACCTCTACATATCACAAAAGCTCTTTGGATTTCATAGTTCATGCCTCCTTGCTTTGCCACACACCTCTGAACATTTTAATGAATTTGGAAAGCATAGGTTGGAAAGGACAGCTGGCTGGGGATCCCTGAAGCACATGTCTGGTGCCTCCTCAGTGCCCTACTGAAGCAGAGTGCTCTACAACCCTACAACAGCCACTCCACCTCACCCCCTCGCTGGGATATGACAACCCACCTTCCCATCAGTAGGAAGATTAATCTGAGACTCACATTCCTACCCTCATATGATCCTATCCAGCTGATTAGTAAAGCACTTCCCAGAAGGCTAGGCCGAGCCCAGTCAAACAGGTCATGCTAACCTCTACCTACTGATCATTATGCTTAAGACATCTCTTAGAGGGCTGGAGAGATGGCTTAGCAGTTAAGGCTTTTTCCTTTGTGGCCAAAGGACCCATGTTCAATTCCCTAGGACCCACGTAAGCCAGATGCATAATGTGGTGCATGCGTCTGGAATTTGTTTACGTGGTTGAAGGCCCTGGCACACCCATTCTCTTTCTCTGTCTCTCTCCTTCCCTCTTTCTATCTCGCTCTCAAATAAATAAAATTTAAAAAGACATCTCTTAGAAACCAGACCTTTCTGAAGCAGAAGGCTTGAAAAACAAAAGAAGGCAGCACAAGATGAGAGGCAGATTAAAACAGATATGAAGCCAGACACTGGAAATGGGGCTAGGTTGAGACCCCAGCCCCAGCTAACAGTTCAGTGCTCCCTGCTTATAAAACAGGACAGCTGATGGCCAAAAGGTCATTCAAGAACACAGAGGAAGCACAGACCACTGCATCCCACTCAGGAGAAGGGCTCAGTCAACATCAGATGCTAGTTTTTTGGTATGCAGTTCCCTCCTGGATGCCAGGACTATACTCTGAGCTGAGAAGCCAGTCCAGAGCTCTCTGAGGCTGCCCCGCCCCTTTAGGCTACCTTCCGACTTACCCTGATCATTTCTGCCACATAACTCTCTGGTCCCGTGTATTCTGTGGAGTCCTTCACTTTCACCAGCACAATGAAACACAGATAGTGCCACATGTTGTGTTCTTCCTTGATGTGTTCTTCAAAGGTGACCGTCTTGTTGTCAAACTTGTCTCTTTCCAAGCCTAAGTAAAAGACACAATGCCAGATCCCCACTGAGCAGGCATGGGACAGAAGAGTCTATATTGATGAGGTTTTTTGTATATATAAAGAGAGTCTGTTGGTTTTACAAACATAATTTCAATTATGATGGGAGAACCCGGATGTGAGCTTGTGTTTTTTTTTTTTTTTTTTTGAGACAGGGTTTCATACAGCCCAGATTAGCCTCACACTTGCTATGATGTTGAACTCCTGATGTTTCTTGCTCCACCTCCCAAGTGCTGGGGTTGTTGGTGTGCTCCCACTTGGGTTTGAATCCCACCTCTGCCACTTGTCTCTTTCTACACAATGGCCATTTGGCCTGGCTGCCTCATGGGTGTTATCCAGGTTCTAGGGTGCTCAGGGGTTAAATGAGAACATGAGTGATAGGCTCACACACAGTAGGCAATCAGTGAGTGTGAGGTCACAAAAGTCCAGTTAAATGGCAAAATGCAGACAGTAATGTTTTAGCAGAGACCTAATATGAACAAAAGAACTTTAAACAACTTTGAGACTCTGGCTGGTAAGTTGATATGTATTCTAGAATTGAGTAAATAAATAAAGATATAAATAGCTTTTTGGCCATTAATGGGAGTCAGATTCCTCATGTTAAAGAAGGGAGCACAAATATAAAGGAAGACAAAATAAACTTATGTAATGTTGAACTGAAATGTGAAGTATTATCTTTTTTCATCATATGAAGCAAGATATAGAAACAGATATAAGTGTGTAGAGATCCACGTGTCTGTCCACACAGACATGTACACACACCATCCACAGATGCCTGTAGGCCTAAGAGCAATGGTCACCAATAGAAATGAACATACTTAGCCCTAGATATTGGCTTCTAAATGCCCTTTTATGCTGGAAAGGAGGATGACCTTATGAAGAAACAGCTGTTTAGGGCTGGGACAGAGAAAGTCAGAGTGGGTCTAAGCCAAACTTCTCTTATGAGATCAAGAACAGGAAGTACACAGGAAACAATGGTGTGATATAGTACCGAGGAGCCTTTCATGGCCAAATTGGGGGCAAGTCAAGCACCAGAATAGAAGGGGAGAGTAAAGCACAGTGGCACATGCTCACAACACTCAGGAGTAAAGCGAGGCAGGACAAACATGAGCTTAGGGCTGGAGAGATGGCTTAGCAGTTAAGGCACTTGCCTGCAAAGCCAAAGGACCCAGGTTCGACTCCTCAGGACCCACATAAGCCAGATGTTCAAGGGGGTGCACACATCTGGAGGCCCTGGCATGCCCATTCTCTTTCTCTACCTACCTGTTTTTATCTCTCTCTCTTTCTTAAATTAATAAAAATAAAATATTTTTAAAAACTAAAATAAATCCAGTCAGGCATGGTAGTGCATGCCTTTAAATCCAATACTCGAGAGGCTGATGTAGGAGGATCATGGTGAGTTTGAGGTTAGTCTGTAGCTAGAGAATCTGCCTGGGCTAGAGTGAGACCATAACAAAAAAAATAATAACAGTGAAGGATTATAATCCACTAAATAAAAAATTATGAATCCATGTTGTACAAATATATATACCATGGATAAAAGAAAAGGTTCATTCTTGCTGGGCGTGGTGGCACAAGCCTTTAATTCCAGCACTCGGGAGGCAGAGGTAGGAGGATCAATGTGAGTTCAAGGCCACCCTGAGACAAGATAGTGAATTCCAGGTCAGCCTGAGCTACAGCGAGACCTTACTTTGAAAAATTAAAAAAAAAGAAAAGTTCATTCTTAAAACAAAAAGCCAATTAACCAATAAAGAAAACAATAACGTAAGATATATAATAACAGATTCAGGCAAGAACCATCAATGGATACTAAAGGTAGGGGCTGAAATTTTATTGTGAGGAATAATAGGATTAGTTACAAAGTGTCTATGTGTCTTAGAGTAGTTTTATGGTGGAGAAACACTGGCAATATATCCTCAACCAAAAGATCAAGATCAGTATCACTAGTTATTAGAAGACATGTCAAAATGTGCCTCCTGATACAATGCACTGAGGATATAAAGCATGTCTTTGATATTCTTATTAAAAAAAAAAATCACATAACCTCAGTCCTACCCAAGAAACCTTACTTCAGAAAAACCCACATTGAAGGAGAGCCTACAAAATTATGGACTTCTTCAAAAATGTCAGAGATGAGTGAGACATGAAAACAGAATGTCACTTACAGAGGACAGCACTGAAATGAAGGGTGACATTTAAATAAAGTATATTGATTAAGCTTTTTAAATTGTTTTTAATTTTCCAATTTTGGTAATTAAACTATTGATATGTGAATGTTCATGCTTGTAGGAAAGACACAGTGAAATATTTACGAACTAAAGAGCTTTGTGTCAACCACTCACACTGAAATGGTTCAGAAAAATAGCATGCGTGTGAATAAAGCAAATGAGAGACAGTACGTTATGCTGTCTATAGGCATTTATGGAATCCTGATACAGATTATGGAGAAATTCTCTTTACTAGTCTCATGACTCTTCTGTATCACTAAAATTATACTAAAGTGAAAAGCTTACAAAATAGGTCCTAAGGAGGCTAAAAAGCAAAGATTTTAAATGTTCAAAAGGAAAATGTCCATTTTTCTATATATGTAAGTATATGTACATATCAGGAAGATATTCAAATTTAGTAACTGTATAATGAATAATGATTACTCAGCTTCCAGATTTCTACATGTTTAGTTTGCATTTACATATATTTCCCTGTAGCTATACTAAAAGTGACTTTTGGTACCCCCCCCAGACTTATTTTTGGAGTTTTTGAGATAGGATCTCATGTAGTCTAGGCTAGCATTGAATTCATTTTATAGCCCAGGCTAGCTTTGAACTTCTGATGCTACTGCTTTAGCCTCTTCCTCCTTCAGTGCTGGGATTACAGGCATGGGCCACCATACCAGCTTCAAGTGCCCATTTTAAACAGCAGTTCCCTACTTAGTCTCAGTTGCCTATGGTATGACAGGGTCTGTGCCAGGAGCTCCATGATTTCTCTCCAAATAATCACTGTAATAGAGAAGTACACGGAAATGTACCATTTCACAGATGAGGAAAGGCGTTCAGAGCTGTAAGTGACTGAGCCATGGTCACATGGCTTGTAAACAGCAGAAGTTGGATGAGAGCTCAGGCCTGATGCAAATGAGCCCAAACCTTCACCTCACCTTCACCTTCACCTTATAGTAAGAAATTTTATTCATTCACTCACTCACTCACTCACTCACTCACTCACTCACTCAGATATAGGGTCTAATTCAGTAGCCCAGCTTGTCCTGGAACCTGTTATATAATCAGCTGGCCTTGAACTCAGTATGGTTGACTTAGGATGAGACCAAGAGAAGGTCAGGTGCCACATCCCCACAAAGACCCAAAGACACCTCTACATTTCTACTTCCCATAGAATTCATTGGCTTCCCAATATTTCCTAGCAGAATAGATGCCTAATAGAGCCTCATTCCTTGATGAGGGAAGACAGAGATGGGATAGAACCAGCCAGCTTTAGTCACACAGAGCCGAGCAGATGCCTGTTCCACACGTGTTCATGGGCTTGGCCACTCACCACAGATGAAGCATGTGGTTTTTAAGATCTCCTCTTTCTTCTGCTTCTCACTCCTTAGGTCAGCAAAGGTGTCGATGATGACGCCAAAAATCAAGTTCAGGACGATGATGATGACCATGAAGAAGAACAAGAGGTCATAGATGACTCTTGCAGCAAACAGGGGCTCCTGGAGAAGAGAGGTGTCAGAATGAGGAGTCCGCTCACCACTCCTGGCTTTGCAGAGCCCAGACCTCATGGCCAGCTTGAATGATGTCCACTTGGGCAGGATATCAAACATTAAAATCATCAGTTCACTCATTGGGTCTATACTGTGAATTCTTCAAGTGCTGTGGGACACAGTTAGCAAATATATTGGGGGTAGCTAGACCCAACACTAAAGGAGACATACGTTTACAGAGTAGGGAAATACTGCTGTCCCTTCTCACACGGGTAACCATATTTCATGGCCTCAATATGAAGGAGGGAGAGGGAAGCATTGATTACTTCTGCCCTTCGGCTCACCACACTGTCCACTGCCAGCACTTTTTCTGAGCCCAGAGTTTACACTCAGCACTGCTGTACTACACCCCACCCCACCCTGCCACCCGCATATGCCTTCCTCTGCCCCCCCCCCACTTTTTCCTCCCCTTGGGATGCACTTACCTCTTTGGACGGTTTCCTGAGTACATCTCCCACTCCGCCCCCGCTCCGCAGTCCATGACTCAGCACGGTGACAATGCACATGAGCAGCGTCTCACACGTGTGCTCCTTACCCTGCTCTGTTTGTTCTGCTGGGAGCAGCTCTGAGAGTGGGGAGAAGCATCATAGTTAAGACATGAGGGGAAGAGAGACTGTGATTCTGCAATGTTTCCCAAATGCCATCCATTCCTCCAGCTGGCAGGCACAAGAAATAAATCTAAAAACCCGAGTCAAACACTTGCTTGCAGAAGTGAATATCGTTTGGAGAAAAGCTGCTCCTCCTACTACTAACCCCTTGCTACTTCTCAGGTCATGTCAGTGTTGCCCTTTCTCTACCAGGCCTCTGTGGACATTCAATGCTAGTCCATCTGCACAAAGAACAGTCTTTTGGCTTCAGCTAAGTTTCCTAACCACAGAGTTACAGGTATCTTGTTTCTCAGGCGAGAAACCTTCCAGGGACCCAAGCTGCCCACCGAGGATGCTGGGAGAACTAAGTACATCCCTGGATTTAACAACCGTGCACAGGATCAGTAGCTTTACATTGCAAGCTATTCATCCCACTGGCTAATGGAGGCAGAACCATGCCTTACTGCTTGCCTAGGCACTTTCTGCAGCTGTAGTAAGAATGTTCTTGCTATAATACAGATTTTTATTTTTACATTACTTGGGGGGGGGGTTCCTAACCCTGGGCCTTATACATGCCAGGCAAGCTCTCTACCACTGAGCTATACCTATAGCATCACTCCTCTTTCTACAATTTCCAGTGATTCTTTGACATTTTATTTACTTACTTGAGAGAGAGGGGCAGATCGAGAGACAGAATGGACACACCAGAGCTTCCAGCCACTGTGAATGAACTCTAGACACAGGCACCACCTTGTGCATCTGGCTTACATGGGTATTGGGGACTGGAACCTGGGTCCTTAGGCTTTGCAGGCCAGCACCTAATCTCCAGCCCTCTTTGACATTTTAGCTTCTTAGTCTGACCAGACACTTCATGTTGTGCTCTTAGCTTGAATCAATACTTGCTGCTTTCTTCCCCACATAATTATTTTCCCCGAGTAATTTTATCATTACGCCTTTAAAAACCTACCTTCCCCCTTTTGCCCCAAGATTGTTCTGTTTTAACTGATGGCACCCTTCTCTCACTATATAGGCTGGGTGCCTATCTCCTGTAGTATTTCTTTACTTAAATAGCATCTCACAGTCTCCAGAGGTCACTGATTCACCTGCTTATCTCTCTGGCTCCATTACTATCTCCTAGAGAACAATGCAGTCCCTAATCAACACTGGATACTCAGCAAATATTGGTTGGAGAGCCTGGGATGGGAAGATGGCTTAGCAGATACAATGCTTGCTATGCAAGTATGAGGACTGGAGTTCGGATCCCCAGTACCTATGTAAATAATGGTGCTCAAGGTGGCCTGCCTATAATCCTGACACTCACGAAGTGGACATGCAAGGTCCTCAGGGTAAGTTGTCTAGCTGAATTGATAAGCTGGGGTTCAAGTGAGAGACCCTGCCTCAGTGAGTAGGACAGAAAGTGATCGAGGAAGACACCCAACAGCAATCCTTTTTTTAACATGCACATAAGCACACACATGTATACAGATACATACATGCATGCACATACATGCAAAAAGCAGAGATTTTATTCACATATTGCCTCTTTTCCTCTTCATTTCATTCCTCTCTTCCACCCTTTTGAAGCCTCTGCTCGCTCACCTGACTTCTGAGGGGCATATCTTCTCTAATCTGCTGCCGACACCCCTCCACCACCCCAGTCACAGAAGGAGTCTCACATTCACCTGGGGCTGGTGGCCACGAGGTCCTACCATCTTGGGGTGCATGAGCAGAACAGTTCTCTCCCATTTCCACCCTACACACATCAGGGTACACAAAATCTTTTGCCAAGCTCTCGCTGGTTTCTGGGAAAGAGAAGGAAATTCTGTGACAAACCATTTGGCAGCATATGGTTAAAATGTTTGAGGCCCTCAGTTCACGGCTGATTAAACAATTCTTTACATAAATAACACCCTCCAATCCTGAATATAAATTCAAAGCAGAGATGTGATTTACACTTTCATTTGGTGATCTGAATGGGAAAAAAGCCAAAAATGTCAATTCCTGTAGTCTTACTAGAAATATCACACTTAAATAGCACCTCTCTGATTTTAAAGGCAAACAGCAAAAACTCTCAGACAAATACTACTGAACGCACAGACTCCAGCAGGATTTGGACCAAGTCTGCATGAGAAGCAACAGAGGGTGTGAATGGAAATCCAAGGTCCAGATCAGAAGCTATGTGACAGTGAGTGCCACTTAGTGTCAACTGAAGGCTAGATTTCCATGCCAGGATGTACAATATTGGGGTGGTAATCAAGGCTGCCTGGCTTGGTGGGTCATAGTCACTCTAGTTTGTTTCCGGAACTCAGGAAGCCTGGCTATCTGCTCTACAACCAGGCACATCTTGCAGCTACTATCTGAGGGAAGAATATGAGGCGTCACTCAAGTATGTGTTCACTGTTTCTCATTCGCAATTAGAAATATCTTCTGTTTTTACTTTATATACAAATACCAGATGCTCACTGTAAACCTACATAACATATGTATAACTGTGTGTGCATGTGTGTATGCACGTGCGTGTGCGCGCGCGCATGCACACGCGCATGCCAGGGTCTCTTGCTGCTGCAAGTGAATGTGATATTTATGCTGAACTTGTTGTGTCTGGCTTTATTTGGGAGGCTAGGGAATCAAACCTGGGCCAGCAGGCTTTGTAAGCAAGGACCTTTAACCATTGAGCCATCTCTCCATCCCCCCTACATATATATTTTTATAAAAGCCCACACTATAAAATGTCCACATTGAAGATACAGGCAACTAGGCATGGTGGCACACACCTATGATTCCAGCACTTGGGAAAGACACAAGAGGATCAAGAGTTTAAGGTTATTCATCCTTACCTACACACAGAGGCCAGCTTGAGCTAACAGAAGCCCTGTCTCAAAAAAAAAAAAAAAAAAACCAAAATATATGTACCTTAGAATTAAAAAAATAGATAAGACCTTACTATTGTTATTCTTCTGTAATTTCCCATGATATCATCTCAGTATTTTTCCATGGAGGTTCATAAAGATGTGCAGAGTACTCTAACTACAGGCGGACCAAAGTCTTATGAAATGCCCCCTCACATTCAGACTGCTCCCACTTCACACCACAGTTAACATTCTTTTACTTATGTCTGTCTTTACGTACACACTCAGCAGGTTTCCCCCTTAACTAGAAATTATTAGAAGTAGATTGATTAAGTCAAGGGGCTGGATACTCCCATGCCTTCATTATTTATAGTCAAAATGCTTTATAATAATGTTGAATCAGTTGAAAGTATGACATTAGTGAATACATTCTTACTATTATTATTTTATTTATTCTTACATTATTTTACTTTTTTTGTTTTGTTTTGTTTTTTGAGGTAGGGTTTCACTCTAGCTCAGGCTGACCTGACCTGACTCTGTAGTCTCAGGGTGGCCTCGAACTCACGGCGATCCTCCTACCTCTGCCTCCCAAGTGCTGGGATTAAAGGCGTGCGACACCACGCCTGGCACTTTTTTTTTTTTTTTTTTTGAGGAAGGGTTTTGCTTTATAACCCAGGCTACCTGGAATGTACTAGGGAGTCCTGGCTGGCCTCACACTTGCATCAGTCCCCCGGCTTCAGCCAAATGAGTATTGGATCACAGACATGAGCCACCATGAATAGCTTTAAAGAACAGATTAAATGTAGGGCTAGGTAGAGGGCTGGGTAGATGGCTCAAGGGTTAAAGGTGCTAGCTTGCAAAGCCTGCCATCCTGGGTTCGATTCCCATGTAAAACCAGATGCATAAAATGGCACATGCATCTGGAGTTCATTTGTAGTGGCAAGAGGCTCTGGTGTGCCCCTTCTCCCTCTCTGCTTGCACATAAAGAAAAAAATATTTTAAAACTCAGATTAAATTTAAGATGTAGTCATTCACTCTTACATCATAATATCCACCACTGCCCTTTGAACAGTGAGAACCACTTGTAGTCACGCTCTGTCCTCTAGTGTAGGGAGATCCCTGTATTGCTCAAGATGCCATTTGCTCTAGTTTAGTTGTAATCATTTTAACATATAAAAGAGCAGAAGGGCTGGGAAGATTGCTCAGTCGTTACAGTACTTGGTGCACAAGCATGAAAACTCAAGTTCAGATCCCCAGAGCCCAGGTAAAATGCCAGGCATAATAGTGTGCACTCATAATCCCAGAACTGGGGAGTTGAGATAAGACAAACCCTGGGGTTTGCTTGCTAGCTAGTCTAGCCAAATTGGTGAGTCAAGGCACATATATGTATGCCCACACACATCTGAACAGACACACACATGTGTGTGCACAAAAACAAGGATGAAGATCCCAAACTTACCTGGAAATGCTGTTTCATTGGGCAATCTATCTACTTCTAAGATAAAATCATCCTTGAAGAAAAGGTAGCCCACTATTGAGAACAGGTAAACCAGGATCAGAGCCAGAACTGCTGTTAAGATGATGGACCGTCCATTGCGGGTGACACTTTTAATGACATTAAGCAAAGTCTCTTCTCTGTACACTAAATCGAACAACTTCAAAAAAAAAAAAAAAAAGAGAAAAAAAAAAAAGAGGAGGCAATGGAACATTTTTAAAAGAAGCCTATATATTATAATACAATACAAACATGGTCCATAAGACCAGCTACCCTCAGAAGCATTTTACTATGACTTTTCAACACTTAACATGTATCCTGTCTCCACAGAGAGAACTTTGATGGTAAAATAAACATAAATCAAGGGGTAGGAAACTGTAACAGCTTCAAGTAGCATGCAGCAGGTCAGAGGTCCTAGAAATAGAATGAGTTTGAGAGAGTAAGGCAAAGAAAAGTGATGAAGGTCTTAGCATACATCCATTTTTAGGACTAATGACTGAGATTCTGCAGATGATAGCCACCCTAGTCCTTGCTCCTAGAACCTAGAGTCTGGTGATGCCCGGTGGCAGGCACACACAAGCTGGTGTAAGATGCCAGGGCTCTGAGCTTCTGTAGTTGTGATCCAGGCTAGATTGCGTCCCCAGCTGCTCTGAGCCTGTTCCTCATTTTCATATTGGAGAATGTAGACTTATGAAGAATAAATAAGCCGTGTCTACACAGTGCTTAGCATACACTTACACGCTGTGCAAGTACAATAAATGTTATTACCCACATCCTGATGAAAAGACTGGGCCAAGGCTATGTAGCACATGACAGGGAAATTCATGGTGGAGACACACCAGGAAGTCCAGTTCCCTACTCTACCCCCAGCCCTTAGTGTGGGAAGACCTGTGTAGGTCACACTGAGTTCACAGATTAGGCCTGGTCTCTGCCAAGGGTCATGCTTTCTGCAAGAAGCTGGCCTCCCAAGGACTGCAGGATCCCTGGAGGAATATACAGGCTGATGGCTAGATTTCCAGGAACTACAGTCATTGTTATTTGGCCAGGGAACAACAGGAAGACAATCCTCTAGGATCACTCTTGGACTTGGAATCTAGTTTTTTCTTTTGTTGTTGTTTTAGGTGGAGTTTCCCTATGTTACCCAGGCTGGCAGCAAATTCTAGATCCTCTTGTCTTAGCTTTCTGGGTACCTGGGATGGCAGACACATCCCCAGGCCTGTCTGGAAGCTAGCTTCTATTAATGAGACTTCTGTGCTAATGTACAGACACCCTTATGAAGACTGTGCCTCTACTGTGGCTGTGCAGTGAAGTCAGTGAGGGGAAAGTGCTGAGTTCTGACACTGTTTGTTAATTTATGGTAAGATACTGAGCAAGCCATCTAGCCTCTCTGAACCTCAGTTCCCTCATCTGTAAAATAAGTGGATGGGAGTAGCTATCACTGAATACCACTAGTAAAAATTTATATCCATTCTGTGGGGAAGAACCAGTACTGGACACAGTTATGATTTTTAGCTTTTCTTTATATCACAGGTCAAACCTAGGACCATACAGGATATTTCTGCATGTGTATGGTGTGTCTGTGTGCATGCGCGTTCATGGGGGATGTATGTGTGAGTGATGGTGTATGTGCACTTGTGTGTGAATTTATATTGAGCCCAGAAATCAATGTTGGGTGTCTTCCTAGATCTCTCACCTTATTTTTAGGGCAGGGTCTCTCACTAATCTGGAGCTCCGCCATCTGGCTCAACTATCTAGCCAATAAGCTCTACAGCTTCTTCTGTCTCTGCCTTCTTGGCACTGGGCTTATACACACAGGCCACCATGCTTGGCTTTTACCTGGGTGCTAGCGATTCAAACTCAGGTCCTCATGCTCGTATGGCAAACACTTTGCTGACTGAGCCATCTCCACAGCCTGCCTGCCTTCCTCCCTCCCTCTCTGGCTGTCTTTTAAATTAGTTTGTCTTTTTTTAGCAGTAAAGATGAATGTATCTCCATGTTGATTGGCCATCTGGATTTCTCATTTTATTACCTGCTTGCTTATGAACTTTGTACATTCTCATCTCCAGTGTTAATATTTTTCTAAGGATACAACTTGAATGAAGGCTTGAGACCAGGCTTAGCCACTCTCTTGAGGGCCACAGCACTTGAATTAGGCCATGGGATTACTGTTTCCTCCTCCTCCTTCCTGGCCCACTGCCAGAGGGAGTACTTACTGCCCAGTAGCCTCTCTGCTGGAGTTCTCTTCCCATTTTCAGCAAATCCAGTTTCTTTTGGTTGCAATCTATTCTTCATGGAAGTGTGTGTGTGTGTGTGTGTGTGTGTGTGTGTGTGTGCATGCACACATGTATGCATGCACATGTATAGGCCAGAGGTTGATGTTGGTGTCTTACATTGTTTACTAAAATAGCATCTCTCATTTGAACCCAGAACTCAACGAGCTGGCTAGTCAGTTTGCTGTGGAATCACCAGAGCACTGGAATTACAGATGGCCACTAGGCCTGCATAGCATTTATGCAGGTGCTGGGAATCTGAATTAAGGTCCTCAAGTTTTCATGGCAGGTATTTTATCTACTGAGTCACCTCCCAAGCACTTTGTGGAATAATTTGAACAGTTTCAGTACTGTGTCTGGGGCTTACTAGGCATATTCAGTACTGATGTACAGTCCAAAAGGAACATATCATCGAGACCACAGGCAGGCCAAGGTCCAGAGGGCTCACCAAACCCCCAGAATCACATAGAATAAGCATTCGCCATGATCTAGACAGACCCTACTATGCTTTTCTACAAAGGAACTGAGCTCAGGGATTATCACTGGATTTTGGAGTTCTGCTTTATCTTTCGATGGTAGACAAAAGATTTGAAAGCACAAATGCAAACTGCAATGAAAATACCAGTTTTGCCAGGCATGGTAGCACATGCCTTTAACCCCAGCACTTGGAAGGCAGAGGTAGGAGGATCACTATGAGTTTGAGGCCAAGCCTGGACTATTGTGAAACCCTACCTGGAAAAAAAAAAAAAGAAGAAGAAGAAAGGAAAATACCAGTTGGGGCATGTACTTTTCATGTGAACAGGTGAATAGTAAGGTTTGGACTTTTTAACCTTGCCAAGCCTCAGTCTCCCCAACTGAGATCTCCAGCAGGAGATGTCCGTGTAGGCAGGGGAAGGGGACACAGTGGACACTTGTTAATTGAGAGCAGCTACTGTTGTATGGACCGGGAGGCTGGGACTGTTTCGCCACTCTGTCCCCTGTATGCAGCAAGGGCACTAGCTGTCAAATGACTCAAAAGGAAAGAATGGAAAGAGTATAAATGAAGAGAAAAGGACATGAAATCAATTGGAGGGAGACAAAAGGAAGAGCCGCATACCACTAGGGAGAGGTGGTGCTGTCTGCAGGGGATCTCCTGACTCTTGGGACAGACACTGGACAGTGGTGAGACCACCTGTGACCTCTGTTCCTCTGCCCAGGGGGTAGTAGTTTGCTGGTCTGGCAGACATAGGCCTCCCTGATGCATAAGCAGAACCCCATCCAGGGACATTTTTGTATGACACAGAAAGGTTCTGGAATAGTTACAGGGCTCCAAAGATTTCTGATATGGAATGACCAAAATAGGTCACATAATGGCAATCATGAGTATATCCCGAGACCTCTTTGCCTAAAACCTCAAAGTGAGGCAGACCTGTTTTGAAATTAGAGAAAAACACCCATCCTATATTTCCTGCCAATGTCCACTGCTAATGGCATGAGCTAATCCTGGTGACTTCTCTATGGTGTTCCAGATGGGAGAAAGAATGGAGGGTGGCAAAGGTAATGATACCAGCCAGATGCATGGCTGTACTTCACTAATATTCTGCCAGGAGCAGCTGTATAACCTTGACATAGCCCTGGGAGAGACATTCTTCTCAGTTGAGGTGAGGAAAACTGAAGCACAGAGTGAAGCAAGCATTTCAGAAGCCACACGGATGGTGTCTCCCCTCCTTAAAGATCTTCCCTTGCTCTTCTTTTTGCAAGTCTATCCCTCTTTTAAATTCAACATCAAAGCCTTGGATGTTTTGTGTACATGCATGTGTGGATGTGAGATCATGTGTGCATGCATGTGGAGGCAGAGGACAACTTCAGGTGTTTTCCTCAGGTACATCATCCACCTCCTTTGATAGAGTCTCTCACTGGCTTAGAACTCAAATTAGGCTTGACTGTCTGGCCAGTGGACCCCAGAGATTCTTCTGTCCCCAGCTCTCCATCCCTGTGATTACTGACACATGCCACCCTGCCTAGCATTTTATGTGGATACTGGGGATCAAACTGCAGTTCTTATGCCTGCAAGATAAACACCTTACTGACTGAGCTATCTCCCCAGCCCCTTGGTTAATTTTGATGTTTTTGATTTCTAGTCTTCTCATGATAGGTCATGTTTGTGCTTCCTGTCATGTTACATAGGTATAAGAAGAGTCCTTATCTCCAACTCTGTAATTCTAGGTTCCATTAGCTACAGAACAGCTTAACCTGCAGTAATCTATAATTTCACCTGTTCAGAAGAAAATGGCACAGACTCAACTCAAAAGCTGTCAGAATCAATCACTTGGCACCATGGGAACAAAGTAACTTCCACTGAAGAGGATGCCAGGACCAACAAGTCCCTTGAGCTCATTCCCATGAGTCCTGGTCTCAAAAGTAGCTCCTATCTTGTGCCTAGATGTTTTCATTGAGAAATGGATGCCATGGGAACTGCAGGTGATGATGTCAAACACAGTCCCTTTGGTTAAGTGCTGTCTGAGTTTGAGAAACAAAGACTCGCAAGGAGGAAATATCTGAACCAGACAGAGGCCTCTTCACTAACTGGAAACTAGCAGATGTGCTGTGGACAGGACACAGTGGGATTGTACGCCTCAGGATTCCTGAGAACTGCTCTGTTTCCTGTGTCATTTTCCTCTCAAATCCTTCCAATCCCCAAATTTGGATTGGTGGGGCTCAAATATGCAAGACCAGTCACAAATATAACAATTGCCATTAGAAGGCAGGGCCTGGGGTAAGACAACATAGTTCTCCACACAATAGTCTTTGAACCGTGATACTCACCAGCAGACTATAAAAGAACTCATGGACAAAGAGGCCCATGGCACAGATCAGAAGATACAGCAGATGGTAGAGGAACTCCACATCCAGAACCATGGCTCGGTAGCCTCTGGTAAATGTCCCACAGTTGCCCACAAAGCTCATCAGAAAGATGATTTTATTGCAGACCTGAGAACAAACAGATGGCATGAACCATGTCAAACTGCATGAGAACTTGGGGGAGATTCTCAGTGCCCAGTGCCCACCAGACCCACCCAGAGCCATTCTGTAGCTCTAGGTCATTTCATTATTGTTTGCTTTTCAGGCATATGGTAATTTTCACTGGTAGTCAAGAAGCACTTGTGTATGGAAAAACAAAATTAACATGTACTGAAATTATGATCTTCAAACTGAGAAATGAATCCTTTCTAACATTCTTCCATGGGTTGGTCAAACACAGAAGTCACCTCTATCCTTGAACTCTGACAGGCATTATTAAAAGTGTTCTCTAAATTTGCTATGTTTTGGACATTATAGGGTTGCAATTTAATGAAAAGCAAAAATTCTTGTCTTTCTTTATTCCTAAGTTCATAAGAAAATTAAGAATTTTCTTGAGAAATAAAAAGTAAGGTATGTCAAGATGACTTCTATTCCCCTGCCCTTTCTTTTGGGAATAATTTCTGATTTTTCTTTGGGGGATTCTTTTTCAAAGAATCAGTTCTTGAGATCTGGGTGGGGCTCCACACAGCCAATTTCAATGTTGTATTCTGCTAGGTGTAATGATTGGTCAGGGACAGACACATGACCAAATGAAGCTGAAGCCAGTGAGGTCTATGGAGCTCTTCCCTTTGAGTAATGCACGCAATTTTGTTGTTTTCTGTTCACTTTGAGAGGATGGAAGTTCTAAGCTGCTGGTAGCCTTTTGCCATCCTCAGATGGTCAGATTGCCACCAGTAAAGAAGACACAGTGCCCAGTGATGGGACATGGGAACTGGGTCCTGATGCCACTGTCTGGGCTCCTGTGTTCGTCTGCACCTGAAGCTAGGCTTTGGACTTCTCAGTCAAAACAAATTAATGCATTTTCTCCTCTACTTAGGCTAACATGGGTTAGGCTTGCTGATCTCTCCAATGGAAGGCCCTACCTGATCTAGGATAATACAGCCCCACGTTGGATAGAAGTCTGACATGTTATTAGAAAAACTTGAATCAGGAGGCTGGAGAGAAAGCTTTCTGAGTGCACTTAGTAAAACCACCTGCTGCTATCTTAGCTCTCTTGGCCCCAGGTGCCAGGGGAATTCTGCCAGTTAATCTGGTAGTTCAGTGTAAGTGAGCTTCTTGACAATCAGATAAGTGAGACAGCAAGCACCAATTGAGCCTCTGGCTTTTCAACATGCAACCGGCCAGGTTTCTCCAGTGTTTGAACCCTTGCAGGTGAATGTCTTTCACAGGGTGGGAATGTACAGCTGACTCTGGATGTCCATGTTGATTAAGTTTCAGAGATAATGTGAGGGGTCTGGGAGGGAGGGACAGTGTTACTCAGGTTGACATCTCCCAACCTTAAACATACCCATGCCCTACCATCTTAAAGAACGTTGCTCTTTAACTTTCATTGCTTGTCCAGCAAATTGTTCCTATTCATGGGCTCAGCCTGTGTCCTACTGACTTAGCTTGGTCAGGCTTTGATCTAACTGTAAGCTACAACCCTGCTAGGGTATATATTTCTCCCATCTGCTCTGAGCATTCATTCCAATTCCCCACAGGACAAAACTCACCATCTCTTCTTGATCACAGGACGCTGGTGTTTGGCCTTCATGATACCACCCTGGCTTCTTCCTCCAGGCCCAGACCCCAACATTCCTCTTCTGACTATTCATGCTGCTCTTCTTTCCCCCTTATGTTCCAGGTGGTACCCCTTTCTGTTTTCATATCTCCTCTAAATGGTGATTTATTATAGCTGTTCTGGCATCCTCAGCTACTGTGTTATTATAAATGGTATTGAATTGTCTAATTTGAGCCTGCCTTACAAGTGGTTTGTGTTGAAAAATGTTAAATGTGGAATGAAATGAGTCCAGAGGAATAAGAAAGGCAATCTCTGAGGTACTAAGAGTCTTTTCTTTCCATCCGCCTCCCTGCCCATCTTGGATTCTTTTAATTTTTATTCATTTATTTACAAGGGGGGCAGAGCTAACGACAGGGCATGCCTTGTTACCTCAAACACTGTCAGTCAGCAGTACAAATGCATTCTCACCACAGAACCTTGATTGGCTTCACTTTAGTTGGCAGCAGCATTCCTCCTCCAGTCTTGTACAACTGAAATTTATTTGTTACATTTGTTTCCTTCATCATCCACCCATCAAAACAGCAATGTGTTCTTTGAATGAGGAAAAGGACCTGGCCCTGCTGCTGTCAAGGACAAAGCTCTGCCCCTGTGCCTGCACATGGTCATCCTTGTTTTGTGTTTATGACCCCTGTTCCTTGCTGGGGACTTCTACACTTTGACTCAAGCTTGTCACACCTGATCAAAAGTACCATCAGAATCCCAAAGGCCTCCTTGCTTCCTGTCCCTCCCACCTGAGTCTGAATCACATGGAGAAATGAATTTTCTGGAATGCCTTTATATATACCATTCCTTGGCTCAAAAACACTGTAAGTACGCTCTACTGCTGGGAACAAAATTTCCCAACATCTGCTCTACATCAATGATTCTTAAGTGACACATTTACAAAACCAGGGACATAAAGTTTGGGAAACACAGTATGTAGGTTCCCTTTCTCATAGACCCATAATCCACAGTAGTATAATAAAGCCTCTGACAAGTCCTTCACTTAAAACACCTTTAACTTTGTTTAATCCAGCAATTCCCACATTGATTTTCCCACAGAACCAATTTTTACCTGATGGTTATCAACATGGGACAATGCTTTGAAAAGAAGCATGAACCAAAAGATGTATTTAAATTGCTTTCTCCTAAAACTTGCTTCAATTTTTGCAGAGGAACCTCAACTTTCATGCATGCTCAGAGCAAAAGCCTTCTTTAAAGGGAGTTATGTTTTTGATTCCTATGGTGCCTTTCATGTCCAATTCTCTCTTCCTCCACCAGGAACCCTGCGCCATCTATGGTCTTCTAATAGCTGCCTCCATCCCCCACGGGTCCTCACATGGATGTAGCTGGTGTCTATCCTTCAACTGCAGTGCAACAGCATTTCCATGTGTTACCATTTACATCTACACAACTGTCCCTGGTTCTCTTTTTACCTCTCCACTTGCTCCATCTCTTCATTTGAACAGTCCCTCTTACCTCTCTCCCCTCTTTTCTTGCCAGAGTGAGTGCTGTGTTAATATTTGAATATTTGAATTATTGGCTAAACATCTATGGTCCAAACAAACCTTTGGTCAGATTGGCCAACGTAACTTAAATCTCCACTCCCTCCATTATTTCTGCTTTTGTCCCAAGAGGGACATTCCCTAAGAATGAGACTGCTGAGGCCCAAATGGGTTCAGAGAGAGTCACTTTGGGAGAGGTCTATCTTCAGCAGCCGCTTGCTTTTGCTTTGTTGACAGCTGATCTACACATTTTTATGGGTTGGAAGCACAGAGCAGAAGGGAGAGCATTTCTATCTACCCCCGAACAAGAACAGTGACTAGGAAGACATTCATACTCACATTGAAAGCTCCCAGGAGAAACAACGTGGGCTGTAACCCAACTGAAAATATCAATCGTAGGATTGTGGAAGCAATAAGGGCCCGGATGCCATGGGGCTTGGGCAGAGCAATGACGATGGCCAGAGAGATGAGCATGGCTGTCCACAGGAGGCCTGACCAGTGTGGCTCTAGTGTTCCTGGAAGGACAAAGCAGAACTCAGTGTTTTCATGGAGTCTAGCTGACATATCAAAGCAGGTCTAATGTCATTTTCTTAAATTCTATCTTGGGCCTATTCCAAATTCTCAAATTCTCTGCCCCAGATATAACCACTGATGTCATTATTTTTGGACGTTCAAGCCATCATACATGCCTTTTTTTAATTTTTGCCTGTGAAATTCTTCTTTCCTTGTATCTTAAGTTTAACTAAGATATTTACCTTATCTGCGATATTTCTACCACCCCTTCCCACTCACAAAAATGTGTCAGGTATTCCCTCCTCCATGTTCCCACACTTTCTGATCATCCCTGTATGATATCCTTTCCTTTCCTTCTTTTTTATGGGGCTGAGGATGGAACACAGGACCTTGTATGTGAGGTAAGCACTCTACTATAAGCAACATATACAGCCTGTGATGCTATTTTATTTTCTTTCTTAAAATTTTCACTTTTTTGGCATGTGTCGTTTGTTTATTGTGGTGTATTCACATGTATAGTGTATGTACGTGTGAGTGCACATGAACACATGCAGAGGTTAGAGGAGGATTTCAGGTGGCCCCCTCTATCACTGTTCTGCCTTATTTCCCTGAGCCAGGGTTTCTTACTGAACTTGGAGATTTACTGGTTTGACTGGTTGACCAGGGAGCCCCAGCATTCCTTCTGTCTCCACCCCACTCAGTGCTGGGGTTATAGGCATGTGTGGTCATGTCTGTTTTTCTTTTCCTTTTGAAAAGATTTTATTTACTTATTTGAGGGGGGGAGAGGGAAGCAGGCAGATATATACAAAGAGAATGGGCACATTAGGGTCTCCAGCCACTGCAAAAAAACTCCAGATGCACTACCTTGTGCATCTGGCTTACGTGGGTCCTGGGGAATCGAATGTGGGTCCTTTGGCTGTGTAGGCAAGAATGTTAACTACTATGCCATCTCTCCAGCCCCCTTTTCCTTTTTGGATTTTTTTTTTTTTTTTTGCAACATGAATGCTGGCGGTTGGACTCAAGTCCCCATGATTTCATAGCAAGTGTTCTTACCCACAAAGACATCTCCCTCTGCCTAGGATTCTGTTTCCTAGTGGTTAGTTTACTTGTCTGTCAGTCTATCAAATTTCTTGAGGAAAGGACCTGTCACCAGGAAGACATTCACCAGATGCTTATAAAATTCATGCCTGTGTCACAATTCACTCTTGGGGAAGGTGGACTTGCTGTCTATTAAATACATGCAAAGGAACCCTGCCAGCTCCCTGTCTGCATCACATTTCCTCAGGGGAAGGACAAAGGCGACTTCCATCTCACGAGCATCATCTACAGTTAGATGATCCCAGTACTGAAAGAGCTTCTACAAGTTTTTGTCAGCTTTGCTATTGCAAGTTCTATTTAGAGCATCCCACGAGATGCCTTGGTTGCATAACATGAGCCAACATGGCTAAAAATACAGTTCTGTAAAACACTCATTAAAAAAAAATAAAACACCCCTATTGCAAATGCTGTCACATTTCAAGTCTCCCTTAGATGTAAACAAGCACTACATGATTAAGGACACTTATATAAAGGAGTTTCTTCAGAATTGTGGGGACACAACAGCAAAATCCAGGAAGAGGCAAACGTGTAGGTCACAGGTCTCCTGAGCTAAGCCATGCTTACTGAAAGGCATTTTCTCCTTAACTGTCTCCTGGGACCTGGCCACTTACCTTTATATTCAGTGTCCTTGAAAAGGAGAAGCTGGCTAGAAATGAGTACCAAAGTGCATGAACGTTTCAGAATTGAAGAAGTGGATTCAGGAGCATGGGTGCCTTTCTGTACACATTTAACAATGGTCAGACATCAGGTTAGCCTTTGCACATTAATTATAACATATTCAGTCTTTTTGACAATCCCCTGAGATGGGTGCAGTATGTCCACTTTTTTCTAAAGGAAATGTGGTCTTTACCTATTTTGCCCAAGGTAAAGAGGTTTAGCCTCTATTTTTAAAAAAATCTATCCGATATAAGTGTAGATTTTGTGAATTTTGGCAATTTATAGTTATGTGACCTTCATGTGATGCTGTCAGCACAATCAAGACATAGAACATGGCCATCCTGACAAATTTCCTGGTTTATCTTTGTGATTATTGCCTGTCCTATCCCTTTCCTCAAGCTACCATGAATGATCTTCCTGTCATTTTAACCATGAATTTTATTGACTTCATAGAAATAGAAAAACAATCATATTATCAAGGAGTCTTTCTGTGTTGACTTTTTTCAACTAACAAGTATTTAAGAGTCATCCTGGTTATTGATATTCCATTCTTTTTGTTTCTGAGTAATATTCCATACTACAGATGCACCACTATTCATCCATTCAGTAGTGAATAGAAATTTGAGTTCCTTCAAGTTTGGAGATGATATAAATAATGTGACTAGGAACATTCTAGCAAAAAAAAAAAAAAAAAAAAAAACTCAGGATGAATTTGTTTTCATTTTTCTTGGACAAACAAAATGCATTAAAATGTTGGGTCTTATACATAAGCATAACTCCATAAGATACCACTGTAGTGCTTCCAAAAGAGGATTGTACCAGTCTGCTTCTTACCCATGCTTGGTAGGCTCATCCATTCTCATAGGTTTGTACCAGCATGTTAATGTGGTTTTAATTTGCACTTCCATGACAATCTCATGATGTTGAACATCTTTTCATATGCTTACTGGCCAGTTCTATATCTTCTTTTGTGAAATATCAGGGCAAATATTCTGTCCCTTCTCAAATGGATTCTTTTTGTTATGGAATTCTATGCATTTTTAATATTCTGCATGTAAGCTAGTTTCTGGCTTTCCTTTCATTATTTTAAAGTGCTTAATCACTGCATTAAACTCAATCTTCTACCTTAGCCTAAGAAATATGGCCAGTACAATGCATATAACCCAAGTCCTGAAGAGGCCAATGTAAAAACCTGCTGATCCCCACTCAAGATGCAGTGCTAGAAATTTGTGCTAGATTTCAAAAACCTAGCTCTAGAAAGTTATCTATGAGACAGCTGGAGAAATCTCAATTTGGTGAGACTATTATAGGATTTACTATTAGTTTGGTTGTATATGATAATGGTATGGTGATTATACATATTTTAAAATATGCTTATAAGTTAGAGGCACACTGAAATATTTATGGTTATAACAAAATGATGTCTAAACTTCTTTAAAATGTTTCAAAAATACAGTAGAGGGATAGATGAAACAAGATTCCCATGCTGTTAAAGTTGGACTGAAAGGAACACCACAGTTCATTACACTGCTCTTTCTACTTACAAGTATATTTCTAATTTTCAATAAGAAACTTTAAGAGCCATACATGCATTTGCTGAAGCATCATGGCATATTTACATTAGCATCTGAACTTGCCCATGTCAATAGACTGTGATTCATCCATTGTGGAAGATGCTTTTGAAAAGGAGCTTTTAAGGCCACCACTGTTCTTAGTCGACACAAGGCTTAAAAGCAACAGAACTATATAACCATATAAAATAAGGTCACAATATACTTCTCAGTGGTACATTCTAGAAATCCTCTTCTCAGGAAGAAAGAAATTGTAACTGGCACTACTGTAGATCAAATCTAGGCCCTCAATCAGGGTTGGCAAGCATTCTACTACTGAGCTCCACCTGTAGCGCCTGATGAATGTTGATCTCAAAAATCGATACTCAGGTCAATGAACCAGATGTTATTTGTAGGCAGTGTTTCCACAACCCTCTTTCTGAAGACAGCACATGTCACCCCTGAAGGTCAACTGATGCATTTGAGTGATTTCAGTCTCCATGGAATGGAAAAGGCTTTCTTGGGACAGATTAGCCTCCTTTCCCTCCCAGGAGATCACTCTGTTGTCTACTGGCATGGTGCTTTAAAGCCCATTAGCCAGGAAGGAGGCGTGAATCCCACAGGCCATTGAGAGCCAGTGCCACACCCAGAGCACACTGTTGTAGAGCTGGGAAGACTCAATGATCAACTCACCCAAGGCTTCTCAGACTTTGATGGGCAAGTGATAGGTTGCTGCAAGTGTTCTGCCTGAACTCACCAGGAAGTTCTGAAGCCATACCAAGGTCTCACAGTCACTGGCTCGATGTCACTAATAATACAGAGTCTTAAGGAGCAAAGAGATCTGGCCACAGTCACATGACCAGTGGCCAGCAGAGCCAGGTCTGGACACTAAGACTCCAGACTTATCAAATCTAGGAATTCTACTGTATGAGATTTAACACTGAAGGGTAGGGGGCTATTAACTCACTGTCTCCAGATGGTGGCCTTGATCTTGCCACAAATGACCAGTGGAGAAAATGGTTAAAGTGACTCATAAAAATTTCTGAAATATTCTTGAAATGGAGAGTAAATTAAAACACAGCCAAAGTGATGGCTGAATAATCTGCTGTCATGAACATTTCAATTTCTCTGAGGTGACAGGTGAGCTCTGTTACAACCCCTGAAGTCACTGACTCTTCTTCTGCTCACACCTCTGCTAACTGTGCTTGGTTAAGGCAGACATCCCCTCAGAGGAACACCTGCAGCCCTGTGTTCCTAGCAAATCTTTTCCAACATAAGCATTGTTTCCTCAGTTGGCATTTAAAAGAAACATCATCCCACCCCCACACTTGTGTTTAGGTCATGTTTGGGGGAAAGGAAACTGGTCAAATGGTGTCTTCAAAACATACCTTAAATCCAAACAGAAAAATGAACTGTTTGAATGAGTATGTTATACATATAGGCATTTTATAGCATGTTATTACTTTGAAATTGTTTCTTAAATATGCATTTATTACACACAGATATTATTTCAAATCTATGACTACATTATTCAGTAAAGTAATCTGTCGTCAAGCTCTGATGACAAATTTAGCTAAAAACTAGAACTTCCTGGAGCCTGGAGTGGGTGGGGCTGGGAATGTGGATCAGTGGCAGAGCACTTGCTACATGTAAGGTCCTAGATTCCACCCCCACCATTTTGAGAAATAGAAATGGGGCTATGAATATCTAGTAGAACATGAGGCTTGTATGTTTGCCACCAGAGTGTCAGTAGCAAGTGGTGGGGTCCCCAACATAAAAATGTCCCTCGAGTTGTTTGCCTTTGCCCAGAAAATCATTTAGAATGTTCCTGTGGATGGCTAGGAGAAGTGGGTGAGGGAAATCTATGAATGATGGTACACAGCTTTCCACAGACTAAACATTCAAGGACAACAGGCTGCAGTTATTCACCACCTGCCTCCCTCTCCTCTCCAACCTCCTACAAGAACAACAACAACAAAACAAAAGTCTAGAGATTTCTTACAAAGTCTTTAGTCTAAAATCTATTCCAGAAACATGGTATGGGAAAACAGTTAGGGGACTGATCACCAAAATGTTTATGCTGTGAGCGTGGGAGATGACTCAGGAGTAAGAGTGCTAGATGGACAAACATAGGACCCTGAGTTCTATCCCCAGCATCCATGTAAAAAACTAGGCATGGCTATGCACACTTATAACCTCAGAGCTGAGTAGGTAGTGACAGGACAGGAGGATCTCTGGAACTTGCTGTTCAGTCAGTCTAACTGAAAAATGGTGAACTCTAGGTTCAGTGAAAGATTCTGTCTCAGGAAAGAAGATGGAAAAGTGCCAGTAAAGGATATCTGATGTCCTTCTCTTTCCTGTGCACACCTGTGCCCAAAACACACACCTATGCCAACAAATGTCTATATTGTAGTGTCAGCCCCACCTCTATAACTAGCTTGGCTAACTCTCTCAACTTCTTTGACACAAATGTAAAACAAGAGGGATTAAAATGATTTCTTACATGCTTAATAGCTTCTTCTTATTCCTCCCTGGTTAAAAACACACACTATTGCAAAATTTCAATTATTTTTAAGTCAGATTTATAGGTAAATCTAATCTTGTCTGAAAATGGTTTTTTTTGGATTCTAAATATGGCACCAACAGTTTCAGGGACAAGTTCCAAAAATTTCTTTGGTTACTAGTCATTTCCTGGAAACTAAAGACATAGAAGCAGGTATTGTGGGGCATTCCTGTAATCTTAGTACTCAGGAGGCTGAGGCAGGAGGATCATGAGTTCTAGGACAACCTGAACTACATAGTGAAACTGTCTCAAAAGGACAGATGTCTTAGTGGGTAAAGTGCTTGTCACACAAGCTCAAGAACTCGAGTCTGAATTTCCACCACCCACACAAAAGCTGAGCATGGTGTGCATGCATACAATCTCTGCTCTGTGGAAGCATAGGCAGTGAATCCCTGGGGCTCACTGGCTAGTAAGTCTAGCCAAATCAACGACAGACCCTATCTCAAAAACAAGGTGGAGGGGCTGGAGAGATGGCTTAGCAGTTAAGGTGCTTGCCTGCAAAGCGCAAGGACCCATGTTCTACTCTCCAGTTCCCATGTTAGCCAGACGCATGAAAGTGAGTGAGGCAAGCACAAAGTTGCACATGCCCACTAGGTGGTGCAAATTGCTGGAGTTCAATTGCAGTGGTTGAGGCCCTGGCACACCTGTTCTCTCTCTCGCTCTCTCTAAACTAAAAATACTAAAATAAATAATAATAAATATAAAATGAATAATAATAAAATAAAAATAAAAAAAAATAGTAGACGGTGACTAAGAAAGAGACCCTAAGCTTAATCTCTGGTCTCCACATATACATGTGCACAGAAACCTATTAATACTTATGGGCCTACACACATCAAACATGCTGCACACATGCTTGATCACCACACACACACACACACACGCATGCACGCATGCATGACAACACTGAGTAAATAAACAAATAAAGACATGGATACCTCCTCGAACTCCTTTAAATGGGTAGAAAAATGCCACAAGCAGATTCATCAGGACAGCCAGGTTAAATGAAATGCTGCTCCAGAAAGACATGTTGCGGGCACACCAGTACAAGACAGGCTGGGCTGTGGAAACAGAGATAAAGCCATGTGAGGTTGGAGACCCCGTGCTGGAGCACTGGAATTCAGCACGGACCTTTTACCCATGTAGCCCCCACAAGTCCACTTCTGTGCCCAGTCTTCATCATGATACTAAAAATGACCATTTGTTTAGAAGTTGGCACACACTAGTGTGCCATTAGCTCATTTCTCACTGAACAGAAGATGCATTGGGGGACAAGAGGAGATGCACTGGGACAAGGCTGGAATATCTACGAGCTTTGCATGCCCTAGTCAACACCATCAGTTAAGGAATCTGAAGGTTATCCAGAGTTCAAGCACTGAGTTTCTGGTTCCCCCCAGGCCTTTAGTAGAAGATGAGATGCCTAAAGAGACCCAAAAGTTTAATTAGCCTTTTAGAAATGTTAGGGAGACAGAACATTCAGAGGTGGCCTGGCTAGGCCTCTCACAGGGACTGATACCATTCCCATATTTCTCCCTGGTTCCACTCACTCCCTGGTGCCCATAAGCAGGACAATGACCACATACTGTTGTGCCACTTCCCTCAACTCTGATGGTCACTCTCGGATGTGTGTGGGAGGTGGACTAGGGAGTACAGGAAGCTGACAATGGTCAACAGTGGAGCTCACATTTCCATAGGCTTCAGGAGAGAAAGGATATAGCACCAAGTCATTACAAAGGGGCAAGGAATGCTCTCAACATCACCTTCTTCTTAACTCACTGCTACTGACACATGATACCATGTTGGCTGGACACCGTCACTCCCGGAACAATAAACCTGTGCCTGCACTTGTGTCACTCAAAAACAGAAGGAGTAAGAGCAATTGCAGGGCCGTGCCAGGGGCAGCTTCCAAAAGATAATCTTATCAACAGCACTCCCCTTCAGAGAGAAGCATGGGGCTTTGTGAGAAAGGCTCTATCATGGATTTATTTTTCCCAGTGAAGTCATCATTTAACTGTAGGAAAGCAGCCAGTGACAAATCCAATGGCGCTGTAATGATGCCTGTAGCAGCAGCCAAGCTGTTGGAAGCTTCCTTCCAAAAGAAGTTATGGTACAATTAAGTAGATCTCTGGGTAATTTAGTAATTGTCCATATCATGTTTGTTCTTGGTCACAGGCAGTGTTTCCAAACTGTAGAGTTGTAGAGCATCATTATCTAGTTTAAAATCTTTCATTTTCTAAATGAAGGAAATGGAGATCCAGCAATGGCAGGTCTCATCCCAAATTAGTGATCCTCTGGGGTTGGTGACAGAAATGAAGATAAATGGCTCATGTCACAATTTAACAGGGGAGCTGACAGGAGCCAATCAACTTCCAGGTAGCAATTTTCTTTCTTATAAGTTAACTGCTGAAGCATTTTGTTTTTAGATAGGCTCTCATGTAGCCCAGGCTAGTCTCAAACTTGCTAAGGAACTGAGGATGACCTTGAACTTCTCATCTTCCTGCCTCCACCTCCTAAGGGCAGGAATTACAGGTGTGTACCTCTACACTGGGTTTTATGAGGTACTGGTGACCAAACTCAGAGATCCCAGCATGCCACATAAGCACTCTACCAAGTGAGGTATATCCTGAACCTGCTAAGGCAAATTTAAGATGAGATTCTTCGGCTCTGGCTACCAGAGTACTGGTGTTTCTTCTAGGACTGAAGCCCATTTCTGACACACATATGAAAACTCTGGAAGAAGACAGGAAAGGTAAACAGCAGAAAGCTGGTAATTGCTGAAGCTAAGTGGTGAATACAAGGGGACAGTTAGTATGTTATCCATATTCACATGTATTAAAAGCTCCTAAGAAAACGTAAGAGGACCTCATGAAGCTCAGTGCTGGTACATGCACACCAGAATTTCTTGCATAGGGGACATGTGGCATCAAATGGGAGCATGTCCCCTTCAGTACAACTGCAATAAGTAGCCTTTAACTAGGGCACATAGCTCACAAATAACTCTTATTTTGATAAAACTATCTTTCACTATATTGCCATTTTTAATCTGAATAATCAGCCCTCTACACTGAGAGGTTATTTATCTAGGTGCAAGAAGATGCTTAGAGACTTACAGTGTTACTTAAGGAGACGGAGGGCAAGGTCCACGTGGAGAAAAACAGGCCATTGCCCAGTAATGTGAGAAGTCTAAGACGTGGATCCTGAGCCAGACAAGGGCTCAGGTGATGGACACATCATGAAAGACCCTGAGCCAAGACTATCCACCTAACCCCACCTTCAGATTCCTAATCACAAGAACCTATAAGAAAAAGTGTATTCATTGTTTAGAGGGCCTAAATTTTGGAAGTGATAGAAAACAACTAATATATCTTCTGTGGTAGGCAAAATAATGTCCCCTAAGTATCTCCTCCCTAAATCCTTAGCCTGTAAACTTTAAATGACAAAAGTCCTTTATGAGAACGGGGAGGAGATTTAGTGGCATGGAAAAAGCTCTACTGAACATTGCTCCCTTTGAAGATGAAGGGGCTCAGAAATACAGGCAGAACTCTCTATCACACCCTGCAAGGCTCAGGGTCCATTGTGGAAGAGATGGCTGAAAGAATGTATGAACCAAAGGAAGGGGAGTGTTTACAATACTGTCTTCCAGACACACAGGAGCCTTGATATTCATGCCTCATAGTGGCTGATGCTACCTACACAAGACCTGAACAATAGGAGGGAAAAATGATGATGTCAGAAATAGAAGAAAGACTTGTTGGAAAGAAGAAAGGATTCAGTGGAGGGGGTTTGGGAAGAGGAAGAGGAGGGGTGATTGGAGGGGACAATGATGATATAGTGTATAGAAGTTGCCAATAAAAAGCTTTTTTAAAAAGGGAGGGGCTGGAGAGATGGCTTAGTGGTTAAGATGCTTTCCTGAGAAGCCAAAGCACCCAGGTTCAATTCCCCAGGACTCACGTAAGCCAGATACACAAGGTGGCACATATGTCTGGAGTTTGTTTGCAGTGGCTGAAGGCCCTGGTGCACCCATTCTCTCTCTCTCTCTCTCTCAAATAAAGAAGTTTAAAGAAATTAAAAAAAAAATTAAAAAGATCCCAGAAGCTATCACAGCTTGCCCCTAGCACTGTTGTTACCCACAGAAAGATCCCAAAAGATTATGACTGCAGCTGGATTCTAGGGTTTCGAATAAAAACCTTGGTTTCTGAATAACACACATAGAGAAGCATGATTCTTTTTAAGTTGGTCACAAAAGCTGGTGCCAAGCGTTCTGTTGGTGCTGAAGGATCACATTAAACCCTAATGAAAACCAGGAGCTGAAAACCCCCCCGGGGAAGCCCTATAAACGTGCCTTCAACAAGTTAGTTCAACCTGTCTTGGCTGGGCTTCTCCACGGGACTTGCTGGTGAGTGCACATATACAGCCAATCATTCCATTGCCTATAAAATGATTTAGAGTTTCACTTCTGAGCTATTTTGTGAGAAGGAAAATACAATAGTCTCCCGAGCAGGTGTGCTAGTAAATGAGCAATCATGCTGTCTGCATTTCCAGCCCAAATGACCCATCCTGTGAACTCCACCGCCCGGCCCTTTCCTTCTCTTGTTAGGTTCCACACTGAGATACCAAAACTAGCATTCTAATCCATCCCTGAAGCTAGCTCCCCAGTCCAATCAAGGCAAATGTGACAGAAGAGTAGCCTTTTCAGAGGCGCTGCCACCCTTAGACTGGGACCTAATTATCATCTATCAAAGTTTTTCTCAAATCCTGGTAGTCAAAAGTGAAAAGGTTCACCAATTACACCCAAAGGTGAACATACCACCAAGGCCAAGAGTGTGAGGCCCCAGAACTGCACCTCTCTGGAGTGTTGTTGGAGTGCAATGACCCACCTCGCAATTTCTTCTGCCAGTTCATTTCATTGAAGAGGTCCTCAGAGCGGAGGAAAAAGTCATTGATTTTGCTGCCCTGCTCGTCCCTCTCAGTTGTGTAGTATATTCGTAGTTTTGACTCCTTAGTTAGGAATTCACATATGCTTGGCACCGGGAAGACGATTTGTTCCATGGTTCGGTCTAATCTAACAATCTAGGGTGAAAGGAAGAGGAGATTAAACAGTTGCTTTCAAAACCTTTCATGAAGGTCTTTGCTACTGGCAGTGAACTTGAGGTACAAGACCCAGAACACAAATCTGTCTGATTTTATAACTTCAACGGGGCTGCATATGTCATATATATAAAACAGTTGGGGTGAGTCTGAAAGAGAATTTTTCTAACCTCACATCCCACTCATTTCAGAGTGACTTTTGACACTTTTTACGTATGTCTATATCTGGATCATTAACCCTTCTCATTACTTTTCTTACATTGAACCTTTCTTCTTTCTAACTAGTCCCTCTTCTATTTTGATTTTTGTCTTTGCCCTCCTTCACCATCTGTAATGGTATGTTGATGGGCCCAATATTATGCAGGTGTATTCAGACAGTTACTCTGAGGTCATGAACGCAAAGACCAGGTGATTCTGGAGGACAGCATTCTATAGCACTCCTTCTCACCCTCGGGTCCTGATAATTTTTCCACCTTTTCTTCCTCAATGTTTCCTGAGCCTTGGAGAGTATGCCTAATTTAGCTCTGAGCAATCCACAGTCACTAATTCTTAGGAGAGATCAGCACTTATCTATGGACATAAACATTTAGAAGGTAATTTGATGGGCATAACATCCATGTAGCCACAACAGTAGTAGCTTCCTTCCTAGGGCTCATGACCTCCCCAGGCATAGTCTTGTGAGGAGGTGTTCAGTTCCAGGCATATATTCCCTTCTGGGAGAGGGCCCCAGATCCAATGAGAGTGACTGGTAACGCTCATAATAGTCATGTCACTACTGCACTAGTAGGCACATCTTGCCTGGCTTCAGTGTGGCCAACATTTATTTGGAATGACTTATTCTGTACTTTGCAAATACATTCAACTGAGGCTGGTACTGTTCAGTGGAATTTTCTACATGATGGAACAGTTCTGTATTTGTGTTGTCCAAGAGGACACACAGTAGCCATTAAGCACTAACACATGTAGTTAGTGGAAATGAGAATATTTACTTTGTTAAGTTAAAACTAGGCAAATTTCATCCATGTCTGACAACTATCAGACTAGACAGGGCAGTGGCTGGGACCTCGTATAAACCAAGAGCCTTTCTTGGAGAGCAAAGTTGGGTTGTTATTCCTAGACAGGAACTTAATGAGTACACTTTTTGTTTATATTCAGTTGTAATGATCTACCTCCTACTTGTCATAGTGATCAAATTTAAAAAAAGGGTCTAACTCTGGGATGGCCTGTTTTCTAAATTAGCTCTGTGAGGTTCCAGGGGTGGACAGGTTGAAGGTTTCCTCCATGCCCTTCCTAGAAGGACTCTACCTATAGAGGGAAGATAGTCTGGTTTCAACCCTAGGACACTGTACTGAGTCACAGTCCTGGGGTTAAAGATTTCTAAAGGGCCATGGGCTGCAGTACAACAGAGATTTGGCTTCTCAGCTGCTCTTTATTCTTCCTCCCCAGAGGCTGGGGAGGTCAGGTGAGGCCCAGGAACAATGCCCAGGACAGGAAAAGCTTGTTCACCAGATGGGGCAAGAGAGGTGAATCAGGTCAGGATGTGGTAGGAAACTCTTACAAAGGTGAGCCAGAATCCCACATCCCTGGATCCAAGTCCTGGGCATGGGCTAGACCAGTGGTTTCCGAAACCGGCTAGAGCTCGGTTATCAGTGGGGATGGCTTCACTGTCACAGTGACTCTGGTTCACAGCCAACCTTGTTTAACTCACGGTATGGAGGTTACTTAGCACAGAGAACCTGCCCACAACCCAGCTTTGTAGGTGAACTTGATGCTTGCAGTCCAATTTCTGCATTTCCTACCATTAAGGGCCTGCCTGCTTCTCACTGTCAAGCATCCTGGATAAGCTCTTCCTAGCCCTGAAGGAACACAATAGAGGTGTGTAGCTGGCTTCTGGAAGAAAGGGAGAAGAAGAGAACAAGGCTTGTAGGCCAGAAATAAGTTCTAGAATCCAGGGCTTCCCAACCTGGCTCCAGGCGGAGTGGGCTAGCAAAGCCCCAGGGAGTGACAACATGTTTTCCTGGCTGTCATTTCATACATAACCCCACAGGGTAATTGAAAGAGGGGCAGGTGCTGGCTAAACATGACAAAGCATCCCTTACTGCGTAAAGCCTAGAGACAGATGTGTGTGTTCTCTCCGATGCTAACAGAATGTTAGGTGGACGTGAAATGTACTCGATTCAGGGTCAGTCAGCCTAGGACTAAAATCTCAGCAGTGACACTGAGAACTGTACAAGTGACAGTGACATTCTCTCTGAGCCTTAGAGTGAAGCTCCTTTGCTTGCAAAATAGAGACACGATGCTTTTCCAGAAGCATTGGTTCTGTTTAACATGCAGATCTGTCAGCAAAAGGCCCTGGGTGGAACTCTCCAGCACTTCCCACGGCTCAGAGGGTAGAGAGCAGACTGCTTCCAAGGAGGGAACAAATGCTCTGCAGGCTCCAGGCAGCCTTTTCTTATCTTGTGCCACTTTCCCCTCTGCCTAAACTCCAGCCATGGAGATCTTCTCTAGGTCTGTCCCTTACCTAGAATCTTCCTTCCCCAGGTATGAAAAACTCCTCCCTCTGGATACTGCCTTTTAATTCCCGTGTTCTTTCAGTTTGTACTGAGATGTCATTTCTCTAGAACAGTCCCCCTGAGCCACCACGATCTATAGCAAGTCATTTTGCTGGATTTTCTTATAATGCCATCCATCTGTTCTTGTGGGTCAGCTAGCATTTGTAATGGATGTCTTTGTGAAGTTTGTTAGTGTGTGTCCCCTCTCGAGACCTCATGCAGCAGTGATGACATTCTAGCCACCCGAGCAGGACTTGGTACACAGGAGCTCACATGTTCACTGCTCAGAGCAGCGACCACACGCCAGCTCTGGCGCAGGGCATTGTTCACTGAATGCTCAACTTTGAGGGTCCAGGCCCTGAAGCCTTGGTGCTCCTGTGCCCTGAGATGACTGTTTTTACCTCAATCTGTGCCGTGTGCTTGGCATAGAACTCCAGAGCTTCATCTCCATCCACCTGGCCTCCAGGTTTCAGCATGGTCTGAAGTTCTTTGTTATGCCGAGCCAACTAGAACACAAGTGCAGAAAGATAGGGGGTCAAGGTCCCTTTGGAACAGGAAATATAAGCTCTTTTCTAACTCTGAGTTAAAAATACAAAATGACCAGCAGCAAGCAGAAGGGCAAAGGTGCCAGGAGGCTTGCTCCCTTCTGTCCGCCTCTGCTTTGCACAGTGGCTATTTTGGGAGTTTGGTATAAAGCATGGACAGCTCATGCCCATACAGGGTCTCCCTCTTCCCTGATTCCTTTAGCCAGGCAGGAGAGAGATGGGGTTTTCTCTGCAGCCCCATGGAACTGCCATTCTGGTTGTTCAGAAGCCCTCTTGCAGGTTAGACGCTGGACATGGGGGCCACGAGGGGCAGGAGAGCCTTTGAAATCTTTCAGCGGGTATGCGGGGGCAGGAAGCTAGAAACCTCGGGCTCTACACCATCACTGTGTCATACCCAGGTCCTCTCCTTGGGTTTCAAAGGGACTAAAGTGACAGAAAGCATGAGCCTCCAGCTAAGCTACAGCCTGCCCATCCTTACCCATAAGCTCAAGGCACACCAGTATCCCCAAAGAGGAAGCAACTTCAAAAACCGAGCCACTTGGGAAGGGATTATGAAACACGGCATTTTGGTGTCAGGGCAGAAAGTAACATCATACCCCAGAAGGGCAAACAAAAGGAAATAACAACAACATTTCCCACAGATTTCCTAATGCAATCAGCAAGGATGCTGAAGTTTATTTCTTTGGTTGAGAGAGACTTGGTATTTATAAAACATCTGAGAGTCCTTTCCAATGGCTCCGGACAAAGTCATAAAGCATCTTAGAGTCATTTCTCAGGGGTGGACACACGTGAGAAGCATGGGGATTTCTAAGCGCTTGACCCCACCACGCTGGGAAAACAGCAAAGTCCTGGAACTCAGGCCCTCGAGGTGGGCGGCCAAAAGCACCTGTGAGCTATGTTCTCACGGGCACAAACAGCCATAGGTGAAAGTCTGCCAAGAAAAGCCAGTCTGAGAGCCTTTCCAGCCAGGAATGATGGTGGCATCTGAGGGATGCTACATACCTGGTGGGCAAGTATGTAGATGTTGTGGCCCACGTTCCTGGGGGAGGCAGCTCCATCCTCACCGTTTTCCCCATCCTCAAATTCCACTTCACCTTGCATGTAAGCTTTCTTGATCACCTCCACCTGCAAGCAGGACCAACAGTGAGTGCACACTACTGGTTCAGAGGTGACGCATGTGGGGCCAGCATCCATGGTACCAGGTGTCAGTCCCCTCTTCTGGGCAGTCACTACTCATCAAGTCCCACATTCCATGCTATCAGGCTTGGACATAGCCCCAGAGTCCTTCTTAACATGATTTGAGCAGTCAACCTCCACTGACACAAGGAAGGAAACTTGCTCACTTGAGAGCAAGAGACGTGCCTTCCTACGTTGGAAGTGGTCAACATTTATAAAAGCACCTCAAAATGATCAATATGATACAAACATAGGCTGCAGGTCAGACTTCCTCTCCCTACATTTCTTCCCATCAACTTTTCCTCATTCCAAATTCTAAATCTTGCCCTTTTAGGAAACACTAGAAAGAAACCCACTAGCTTTTAGGAATATCTGATGAAATAACTTTCTAGTTCAAATTTCCCCTGTCTCCCAAAGCCTTCTGCATGTGAAGATAACTGTAGGAGCCAGTACCATCTACTGGGCGCGTGCTCTGTGCCATTCTATTAAAAAGGCAATGTGCACATTTTATGAGGTACCAGAAATTCCCACTTCTTTAAGGATGAGGAAATATATAAAACAACAGTGCCTGGGTCATTGCTAATAAGCTGGGATTTGAAACACAGCCACTACTCTTTGCAGCTGCCTGGCTTATCCCCAAGGGCTCATCTCATGCCCCATGCACACTTCTTAAGAGCATTTTGCTACCTGTTGACTATTTACAAAGACTGTTCTCACTCACTGGCTCCCAGGGAGCAGGAACTGGGGCTGCTCACATCCGAATGCCTCCTGGTGCCCAGTACAATGCCCTACACACAGGAGGACCTACCAGTCTTTACTAAATAAACATGTCAGTCAAGATTTAATCATTCTAACAATAATAAGTACATTCACCCTCCCAGAGTTGAACTAAAAATTAATCATTTCCCTTGATGATTCAGAAGTCATTTTAGTGTGAGGGCACTTCCTGCACTACCACCAGGGCATTAGTTGGAACTGTTTCTCATTATCCAAGGCCAAACATGCAGAGAGCCATGCACTTTGGTACTGACACCAGGTCAGCTGCCAGATTTAACTTTGGAGACAAGCATGTCACTCTCTGAGCATGTTTTCCTGATAGTTCACTGAAACATCCAATCCATCAGATGACATGTTACATCAGGCGCAGGGGACAGACTATACACACATATGCATGCATGCACTCATATGCACGTTCATGCGTATGTTCTGGATATTCGAGCTTTCTTGCTATTTGGATTCTTAGAACCGTTTGCTCCAGGAAGCCTCTGACACTTCTTATGATCCAGTATCCTGTTCTTTAACCACAAGGGGGCAACCCAGGAGCCAGTGGCAGCCACAGCATTTCCTCCACCCAACATAGACCAGAAGAGCCAGGATATGTTCCTGATTTGTGGGAACTGGTTTGGGGGGTCTCTTGAGAGTCATTCTGAACCTTATAGAGAATGATGACCCCCTAGACAGGCAGTTACCCCTCTAGTTATGTAACTGTTATGTAAACTGGCAGAGGACTCCTGTTGGGGCCCAGAACTCACTCCCTGACCTCAGAGATCAAAGAACTGGGCTGCTGTGAACTTTATTTAAAGGGAGACATGAAGGGACTTTGGTCTGGTCTCCAGTGCACATTCAGGTCACCAGAAGGCAGAAATGTTTTAATGCCCTCATTTAAGTCTCTAAGGTACAAGTTTATTTGCATGAGGAAAAGTCCAAATAGAGAGCTCCACCCTCAGTGCGTGTCACTGTCTCTGAGCACTGCTTGTCTTACAGTTCACACCACTAACTCCCAAACCTGGAATCACAGCCCCTTATAAATGTCCCCCTCAAAAATAATCCAAACACCATTATGCAAAACACACTCAGCTATTGTCCAGACTATTGACTCCAAGAATGGATGTGACCTCTAGCCATGCTAAGATGTGGTAAGGGGCTGCACATGGTGATACATACTTGTAATCCCAGAATGTAGGATGCAAAGGCAGGAAGATCATGAGTTCAAGGCCACCCTATGCTACACAAATCCTCATTAAAAAAAAAAAATCAAGGGCTGACCAGATGTGGTAATGCATACCCCTAATCCCAGCACTTGGAAGATAGAGAGAGGAAGAGCAGGAGGTTAAGCCTCAGCTACATAGTAAGTTTAAATCCCGCCTAGGCTACATGAGACCCTGTCTGAACAATTACTCCACCCCCCCCCAAAAAAAAACCCACAACAACAAGGGCAGGAGATATAGCTCAGTGGTCAAGAACTGGCCTAGCTATGAAGGAAGAAAATAAGAAATGGAAGATCAATTCAGAAAGGACTTCTCATATGCTGGGAAGTGTGCCAAGGGTTTGATGTGAATCTTCTCTTCTAGTTTTTTTTTTTTTTTTTTTTTTTTTGGTAGGGTCTTGTTCTAGCCCAGGTTGACCTGGAATCCACTGTGTAGTTTCAGGCTGACCTTGAACTCATGGTGATCCACCTACCTCTGCCTCCCAAGTGCTGGGATTAAAGGCATGCACCACCATACCTGGCTCATCTAGTCTTTGGAACAACCCTTTCTTCAGTGTAAGTAATATTATCTTTCTTTCTATGGATCAGCAAAGTAACAGCTCAGAGCGCTCATGTAACTGCCTAAGGTGACAGTGGAAGGGTAGAACTAGGACCTGAGCTCGGGCCTGCTGGCGCCCTTGGCTCCACTTTGCACCACTGTTTTCTTATGAGAGAGAAAAGAAGAGGCAGGTTTTCATACATGATCTGTGCTGACAGGGCAAGGAGAAACACATGTCCATGCCACACATCTATACCCATTAGATTAAATGCACTCTCCATCCTTCTGTTGGGGGATACTTGGGAACGCTTGAAGAGCAGACCCTGTAGTCTGTTTTAAAACATTGCTCTGATGCTGCTTGGAGCCACTGTCAGAAGACCAGTCACCCAACTCACCAGTTCCTTGGGCCTCATGTTGTACAGAATCCTCTCTGCGTTTTCACTGTCATGCCTGCTTTCCATGATGGCCAGGAGCAGTTTGGAAGCATTGTTCTAGTTGGAGAGACCAAGGGAAGAGATATGGAGGTGCTGCCTGGGATAGATTTGCCCAGCTGCCACAGGTTTGGGCTAGACACAGAGGTCTCCATCCTATAGCCAAATGCAGCCCAGAGCATCTGCATGAGGAATGGAATGAGCTACCTCAGACCCTGCAAACACATGTACAGAATCTGACTCCAGTCAAAGAGGCACATATATGTTAGGGCATGTGTTATGCCTTCATGTTAGCTGGTGCCAAGTCCTAGCAAAACAGAAAATTTAAATGGGTGCTTACGGGTATGGTCCTTTCTCAGTATGCATGGGAGAATGGTTTCCAGGAACCCCTTTGAACCAACATCCTTAGATGCTCTAGCTGTTTATATAAAATGCTCTGGCATTTGCATATAACCTATGCACAGCCTTTGTATGGTTAAGTACAATGGAGATGGTCGTTACACTGCATTGTGTAAGAATAATGATATGGTACAAAGGCTAAACATGTTCAGCATAGACAGAACCACTGTTTTCTGAATACGTTTGATCTGGAGGATGGCTGAATGTGGGGATGTCAAACCCACACATACAGAGGCCTGACGGTGTGTTGTCACCCTCGTGTTGACAGCTGTCAGGAAGAACCTGCTATACACAGACCCATGCCACATCATGCTTCTGGGGCTTAAGTGGCACCTTCCCTGCTGGGTGGTATGTTTACTGACAGTTATGGAATCCTGTGGGCCAGAGATGACAGGCAGTAAATCTAATTCCTTTCTGTCTCAAAATCTTTCTACCAGTCCTCATAACTCTAAATATTATGAGTACAGCTGATGCCAGTTAACAAAAGTGACCCAGAAGAACATGTTATGCCTGCCAAGGCATAAGTTCCCATCACATTAAGAATGTTCATGGGTCCACATCTGGCAGGCTTGGCTGGACTTCATTTGAGATCCTCAGCCTATAATTTGCATTTTTGTGTTTAGGACTAGAAGGTTCTTGTTTTTTTCTTTTAGGTGGGTGGGCATGATGATTTTTAAATTCCCTAGGTTAGGTCACAGAGGTTCAGGCTGGTTTCCATGTTATCTAAGGACATACATTTCTATCATAATACCCACACTGCTGGATTCATTGAAAAAGTCACTGAAATGCCAACAAGAACATGTGGATGTCTTATTCTATTCAGATGCTCATTGTGTACTTTCTGATAAATGGCAGCCAGGTACATGAGCTTGAACGATGTATTTGTCAGAATAGACTAAAAGTGGCAACAAAAATTTCCATTTAAACCATATGCTAAAGTCAACTATTACTTTAGACTCTTAGTTCTAAATACTAAAGGAAAAATAAAAACAAATGTGCCATTCCTCGGGATGTCTGTTAACACCTTCCTAAGGTTTTGCTTTCCCATGTTGCCTTTCATATAATAAATGCACATGAGCTTTTCAGCTGACTCTTCTAGTTCCAGGCTCTTTAATAGTCATGAAAAAGTTCTTACTACAGTCTGAGAGAGAGAGAGAGAGAGAGAGCACATATATTTCAACATTCTCCAACGTGGAAAGAGCTACAAAGGAACTGTGCTCATAAATGCTAATAATTAATGTTTTTCCAAATAGCCTTAGATACAATGTTGGGTTGCAAGTTCAATTCTCAGAACTAAGTCTTTGGATTTTTGAGAGCCTCTGGAGCCCCCTCACAGGGGAAGATTTAGGAAGACACACTTAAAACATCGCCATCAAGAATGGTCCATCCACTGCTCAGCTTAACACGTTGACTCCATAAAACTGTTTTACTATTCCCAAGGCGCTGCATGCCAGGGATGCTTGGGTATCGTTATTGTAAGTCTCTCACTTGCAACAGTTCAAACAAACTCAGCAAGTGATATAAGCATTATCATCTACCTTTCTGATAAGTCAATGACAGAACAAAGAAAGATGGCCCTAAGTCAAAATAGATTTCTTGAGGCACTAGATAGGCTGAGTTGTACTGTCTTTAGCTAGTCCTTGTCCTCCAAAAGGGGTCACCTCAGAAAACATAGAAAATGTGTCCACCCCCCTCCCCGTGTGTGTGGGGGTGTGTGTGTGGGTGTGATTCCGAATTAGACACTTGAATGCTGCTTGAATTCACTGACGGTGAACTAACAGTTGGAAAGCTGGTATCCCATCCCAAGACCTTCATTGGAAAGAGTAAAATTCCACATTTTAGTCAGAATGTGTGCCTTGGGTCATTCACTCAGTTAAACAGAACCGTCTTTAGTGTTGAGTCTCACAACACTGACAGCTCCTCTTGCTTTTCATGCCTACTTGCCTTCAGTTCTAACACGAGGTCCATGCGCTTCTTCCCCAGAGGGTTGATGTCATTGAGGATGAGAGCTGTGATGATGTCGATGCCATTGGACTCATGCGTGGCGATGCAGTTCTAGACAGACAGACACACACACACAAAACACAGGCATTTACACAGATGCTGGCCATAAATCAGACGTCAAAGGCCAGCAGGATGACCTGCTATTTCAACACAGTGCTCACTACGCCCAGTAATGTCTCTGGGGAACAGCAATTTTCCGTGAGAAAGTGGTAAGAATAAAAGACAGATGAAAATCTCTAGTTTCAGAATTAACAGTAAACAGTAGGAAAGTCCCCGTACACACGCACTTGTAAATTGGTCGCATCTAATCCAAATAGTGTAGTGTAATTGGCTTTGTTCGTAAAGGAAAATATGGTGCATGACTGATACCAGGATCTGAGCCCTTTTCCCTTTAAAAGTGTGTTCTACTCTCTTCGCATTACTTGTTTTGTGAGCTTCACTCTTTTACTCAAGACTTATACTTGGATAGCAACTTTTTGGCTTAATTCAGCCAATATAAAAATTAATCATCTCTCCCCAGGTAAGCTCTCCAATTTTATTACAATCCGCTCCAGTCTATTCCTTTCAATAGCATTTTGTTTGGCAGAAAAGCAACCTGAGGTTTTAAGGAAATTCACTCACATATCAAAAATACTTTCTCTGGCCCACTGCCTTTCTTTGTTCCTTCCCATAGCTAGGACTGCTCCTCCTCCACCCAAAACCAGAAGTGAGTTCATTTACCAAACTGCCGTCCTCACACTAAAGACGACCGAGACCAGGGTTTTCATAGACAGTGAACTATCCCCTGGTTTCTTGTCAACCTCTCTCTTCCAAGTGAAGGTCCTGCCTCCTCTAAGAAACTCAGTAGTGCCTCATAGCTTCCCTGGCCACACGGGTATATAACTGGCCATTTCAAGCCAAGAAGGAATTAAAAATCAGGGGATGGGAGTATAATTTAGTTAGTAAAATGCCTGCTGCCCAAGCATAGGTACCTGAGTTCAATCCCCAGAGCACATGTAAAAATGCCAGGCACGGTGGTATGTATTTTTGATCCTAGCACTGGGGAGACAGAGACAAGAAGATCCGTGGGGCTTGTTGGTCAGCCAGTGTAGCTTAATTGGTAAGCTCCAGGCCAATGAAAGAACCTGTCTCCAAAAGGCGGACAGTGTTCCTGAGGGATGACAAACAAGGTTGTCCCCTGGCCTTCACCATGCACTCTTACACCCACACATGTGCATTAAAAATCACTGGTCATGCTGGCACACACCTTTAATCACAGCACTTGGGAGGCAGAGGTAGGAGGATCACAGTAAGTTCGAGGCCACCCTGGGACCATGTAGTGAATTCCAGTTCAGCCTGAGCTAGAGTGAGACCCTATCTCGAAAAAACAAAAAATAACCATAGGCATTCTAGCACTGAGAAATCTTCAAGATGCCATGTATGAGCAATGACTAAGAAAAAGAGCATTAGGCTTCACTCTAAGAAGACATTTCTTTTGTTGCTTGCTTTTTTGAGGCAGGGTGTCAGTCTAGACCAGGCTGACCTGGAACTCACTCTAGCCTAGGCTGGCCCTGAACTCATGGTGATCCTCTATCTCAACCTCTCAAGTACTGGGACTAAAGCTGTGCACTACCATGACTGGCTCAAAAAAACACTTCTTGAGAGGTCAGAATCAAGACTAACTAGTCATTCCTTTCTCTAAAGCCCATAGTGTTAAAATCTCAACTACAACTGTCATCATACTTCCACAGCTGTTCCACAGGACCCCAGTTTTTTCCCTTTTCTTACTAGGTTTAAACATCCTTCAAGTATTCACTTTTTGATATATTTCCTAGCATTTAAAAATAGGTCACCATTTCCAAGTACTAATTTAATTTCCACTTATTACCTGCCCCAAAGTCAAGTTACAGCCTGGATATTCAAGTCAAATCAAGCCAAACCTAGAGGGCCAGGCCAACCCCACCAATGCCCATTATCACACAAAGTTCAGAAGGGTGATAAAGCACCATGGAAACGTTTCCAGTGCTGAAGACAAGCTCCCATCTGTGACCTCCCTAGGATGACAAGTGGGTGCAATGTGACTTATGAGTCTCTGTTGACATTTCCAAATGTTAAACATTTCCTGCATTCATACTAAAAGACACACAGAATTACCTGGTTCTCATGGCAAGGTCCTTGGCAGTATTCAGTCAGACTCTCCAGGGTTTGGTTGATCAATGCGACATTCTTTTCATTTATATACAGTCCAAGAAGGCCCAGGCCTCCAGTTGTACTTCCACAGATACAGTCTAGGAATTGCAGTGTCTCACACACCAGGTTGTAGTTGGTCTTATTATTTTGGCAACGAAGGAAGTTCTGCAGTTGGGCAGTTTTGGTTTGGGGGGGGGGGAACAAAGACAAAGAGAAGAAGGAAAGGTCATTCATCCTCCACGAGGACTGTTTTTACAGGCTTATGTCCTGGACTGACCAGTCATGATGCAGACAGGTACAGCACAGGACAGAAGAAACTGCATGGCCCCAGGATGGTCAATTCCTGGCCTATGGCCATAGCCAGAAACAAGTGACTTGTTCTGCAAAGTGTCTACATGGGAGGTAGGGAAGGAAAAATTGCTCCTCTTTGAAACCGACTCCAGGTTGTTTTGGTCTTTCTGAGTTCTCATTTTTTTTCCCATTTACTTGCTACCCCTCCCTCATCCTTGTACAATACTCTCTCATCATGTGGTTACGGGTGTTAAAATTTTAAAAACTATTTGAGTGAGAATGAAAGACAGAAAGAGGCAGATAAAGACAGAGAGAATGATTGGGCATATCAGGGTCTCTAGCCATTACAAATGAACTCTAGATACATGTGCCACCTTGTGCATCTGGCTTTACATGGATACTGGGGAATCAAACTTGGGTCCTTAGGTTTTGCAGGCAAGCACATTGTTTTGGGGGAGAGGAAAAGGGAGAGAAAGAAAAAAGGTAGAGAGGAAGACAGAGGGAGGAGGGAAAGAGCGAGAGAAAGAATGAATATGGGTGTGCTAGGGCCTCTTACCATTGCAACCCTACTTTAGCTGCATGTGCCACTTTATTTATCTGGATTTATGTGGGTACTGGGAAATCAAACCTGGGCCATAAGGCTTTGCAAGCAACCATCTTTAATCACTGAGCCATCTCTCTAGCCCATGTCTTATGTATTAAAGAGTTGTGGTTAAAAGATGATGGTGGACACTCAAGACTAGTACTAGGGACAGTTTATCACAAAATGATATGTTAAAGGCTAGCTTAAAGGTTGGGCACTTAACTCAGCTATAGAAATCTTGTCTAGCATGTACAAGGCCCTTGGTTCAATCCTTAGTATTGAATAAACAAACACAAAAAGAGGCCTTTTTTTTTTTTTAAGCGAACCTGGATTATCTTGCTTGACTATCTCAACTCTTAAAGGAAAGGGTGTGAGAAAGAATAAATGTGTGTCTTTGTGTGTGAATATGTGCCTGACTATGTATTCTTCAGGTTAACAAGAGACTACAGCAATGTACTACCTTAACAAGATAAGGAAAGTAACATCAGCCACTTTATAAAGCAGAACACTAGGTTCCACTGCAAACTCCGGGTGCATAAGCAATTTTGTACATCTGGCTTTATGTGGGTACTGGAGAATTAAACCCTGGGCCAGCAGGCTTTGCAAATAAGTGACTTTGGCTGAGCCACTCCCCAGCCCCAACTACAATATTCTATATCTCAGTTTTAAAATCCTTCCATGTGTACTATAAAAAGGGGAAATGAAAAAGATGTAACCAAAAGATCAAGTAAATATAATCTTTGATGTGAGAATTCTATTTCTATGCATACTCACTTCTATTCAAAGTATGTACTGGATGTTCATAACAGCACTGACAATAGCGAAGAAATGAAGACAAACTAAATGCCCACCAAAAGAGGAATAGCCAAAACAAAAAACAAACAACAACAACAAAAAAAACTGTATTATGCCCACAGTGGTCCTTATGTGCCATTATAAGGTATCCTGTTAATTTACAAACAGGCAAACAGATTAATATGCTATATAAATTTACATTTGTATCAGTTGTTCCCAAACATAGAAAAAGGAGTGGAATAGCTCTGTATTGGTAGAAAAGATGCAACTCTTTTTATTTTATTTTTTATGTTTTTAGTGTGCATATGTGTGGGGCCATTGTGTATGTGTGCTGTATGCATATGTGTATGCAGTTCAGATGCCAGAGCAAAGCATCGGGCATCCTTATCTATTACTTATCTGTGTATTTCTTTCCGTGAGACAGGGTCTCTCTCCCACTCTCTGTCTTGCTTTGTGAGTTGCTGTCAGTCAGTGAGTCACAGTGATTATCCAGACTATGTCCTCCCCCACCTTTAGACTGGGGATGCAGATGTGTATGGCCACACCCATTTTTTATGTGGGGTCTAGGGTCAAATGTGGGTCTCTGGCCCAAGAGGTCCTAATACTTAAGTGGCAAAGTGCTCTTAACTGCTGAGCTATCTCCCCAACCTGAGATGCAAGTGTTTTAATTTAACATTTCATTTTATTTACTTTTATTTGAGAGAAAGAGAAAAAGAGAGAGAATGGGCATGCCAGGGCCTCTAACCACTATAAACGAACTTCAGACACATGTGCCCTCTGGTGTATCTGGCTTACATGGGTACAGGGGAATCAAACCTGGGTCCTTCGGCTTCACAGATAAGTGCCTTAATTGCTAAGCCATCTCTCCAGCCCCTTCTTTTCATTTGAAACCATATGAGAAAACTTGGATAAAGAAAGCACTTATGAATGACAGATGACAAGCTTGTAACAAGGCTTCATCATCAGAGTGAGCCATCGACTCCATTTAACCAGTCTGTTTCACTCAGTGGCCAACATTCAGGCCCTGGTGGGAAGCAGAGAAAGGACAGATGACTTGGGACTATGTAGGCTTCCCTAAGGCGAGTAACTGCTTTTCTTAAGGCCACAGGAAGCCAGAGGAAGTTTTCATTTTATTTTATTTTTTTGGTTTTTTTGAGATAGGGTCTCACTCTGGTCCAGGCTGACCTGGAATTAACTATGTAGTCTCAGGGTGGCCTCGAACTCTCGGCGATCCTCCTACCTCAGCCTCCCGAGTGCTGGGATTAAAGGCGTGTGCCACCACGCCCGGCTTTTCAGAGGAAGTTTTCAACCTTTGGGTGACTGAGGCGGCAGCATGCTGGAGTAGGGGTGATCACGTCAAGTATGAAGAGAGCATGGCTGCCTAAGACACAACTTCACAGCATCACTTTCAAGACTCATCTCTAACTTCTTCCAAATTCCCGCCTGTTCCTACATGCCCTTCTCTCAGTGAAGTCACTGTTCCTGCTGTGTGCTCTGCTCATGATGTCACTGCTCCTGCCATGTCCCTCTCTGGAAGTGACCATGAACTTCTTCCTGCTCTTCAAGCACTCTTCATGCTCCCTTTGTGACACATACTCAGCCTCTACTCCGACTTGCTTCCTTGGAATGTGGTCTAAAGCCACTTAGTCCAGTAAGGTCTCCCTGCCTTTACAGGGCCCCTCTCACCAGATGGGAGTCCTGCAAGCTGTCTCTGCTATCTCCACCCTGGGTGAGACTGTGGACGCCACACTGGAGATGTCCCTCAGCACAGAGGACCATGTTGACAGTTCAGAGTACTGGGCAGCCAGCTCTGTCACTGATACCTGTCAACTGCTTTATCAAAACTCGCTGAATCAAACTAAATTACACTGAATGGATGGAGAAAAGCAAATGCAGGAAGTTACAAGAGTAGTGACGTGCAGGTTCAAGCTGCACAAAAGCCAGTCCCATCTTGCATGGTTTCTACCATGTCTAGCCCCAATCTTCCCTCCCCCAGGGTCAGATCCATTTCCTAACTTCTACAAAAACAGACACATGCTTCTCACTGAGAGGCCCACGGGCACTCTTTTAATTCACCATCAGCACACATCACCCTGCCTTGCCCAGCCTGGAGAATCCCTACTCTTCCCAGGAAGGCCCAGGGTGGTTGAGAATATGTAGACTTTGCATTTATTTATTTGTTTTTTCGAGGTAGGGGCTCACTTTAGCCCAGGCAGACATGGAATTCACTATGTACTCTCAGGGTAACCTCAAACTCACAGTGATCCTCCTACCTCTGCCTCCCTAGTGCTGGGATTAAAGGTGTGTGACACCACGCCTGGCTACCTTTGCATTTATTAAGCCGGGGGGAAGGCACAGTCAGTGTCACAGGGAGGGCTCACAACCACAGGCACACTGGCTGAAGGACGGCCCTTCCCATCAGGCTTCTGACTAAGCAGGGCTTGCTTGAGGCAGCAACGGCCCATTTGACAAAGTCAAATTTGGTGGTGTTCTCTCCACTGAACATCTACCAACAGGAAAATCAAGGTTATAAATATGACAAGAAACTGGCACAAGCCCAGAAACCATGCCTCAGAAGGACTGGCCCTTCTCTCCCCGAGCTAGCCGACCACTCCTTCCTGGCAGCCATGAGGAAACCCTGCCCATACTGCACCATCTGCCCTGGAACTCTGCCAACAGGGTGGCATTCAGATCCGATGAACCTCACTTAGCATTGTCATTCTGAGAACTGGAGTCCTACAAACAGTTTCCATGGCGCAAGGCACCACCTGACATTATGGGGGGATTCTCTCTTCTCTCCCTCCTTTTCTCTTTCTTATTGAGTTTTGAAAATTAGCATCCAAAGCAATGGGTTTCATTATGCGTTTTCATACATACTGTAGGAGTTTTTGTTCTTAAAGTCAGCCTTTACTGTATGGTTGGTTTGTTTTTTGTGAGGCTGGGAATAGAAACCAAGATCTTATCTATACAAGGCCAATGTTCTACTTCTGAGCTACATCCCCAGCTTGTTTTTTTTTTTTAATTGAGAACTTTAACATATGAATGTATTGTAAATTGATCATATTCCCACTGTGTTATACTCTTATGTCCTCTCTCCTCTGCCTCATCCCACTGAGGGCCCTCTTCAGCGGGGTTATCAGTAATCACTGCGGGGTCAGGAATCCATCACTCAGTCTCTGTGGTAGGAACAATGCCTCAGAATACATTTCCCAGCTTGTGCTTCTTACATTCTTTTTAAAAAATCTCTCATTTATTTATTTATTTATTTATTTATTTATTTATTTATTTATTTATATGACAGAGAGAGAGAGAATGATTGCACCAGGGCCTCTAGCCACTGCAAATGATCTCCAGATGCATGTGCTACCTTGTGCATCTGGGTTACATGGGTTCTGGGGAGTTGAACGTGGGTCCTTAGGCTTTGCAGGCAAGTGCCTTAACCACTAAGCTAACTCTTCAGCCCTCCTACATTATTTCTGCCTCATCTTCCACAATGTTCTGTGGGAGATTTTATAAATAATAAATCCCAGTCCTGTGAAGCACTGGTCCAGGAACCTTAGTGGACCTTGCAAAAACCAGTGGTTCCCTAGAATGCCCTCTCCCACCTCCCAGGGCTCCCCCAGATGGGTGTAGGAGGAAGAAGTCTTCACCACACGCTAGTTTCCATTCTAAACAGAGCAGTTTTGCCTTCATCTGTTCAACATAGTACATTTCTGTATAAGATGTTCTTCAAAAAAGGGATTCTGTGGTCAGATAGATGAGTTTGAAACCACCCAAGTGGAAAATCTTTACGAACCTTCAAATACTAAGTTACTAGGTCTTTTTTTTTTTTTTTTTTTTTTTTTTTTTGCATGCTTGCAGGTGTATGTGTGTGTATGCATGCTCTTGTGTGGGGTGTATGTGTTTGAAGGTCACAGTTTGACAGTGGTTGTCTTCCTCAATTGCTCTTTCAATGAATCTGGAGCTTACCAATTCTACACAGGCTCTGCCTCCCTCATTACTGGGGTTATAGGCATGTACAGCCACACCTGGCTTTTAGGTGGGTGCTGGGGATCTGAACTCAGGCCACACTTGTGTGGCAAGCATTTTACTGACAGAGCCAACTCCCCAGCCCCTAGGTTTTTTTTTTTTTTTTTTTTTTTTTTTTGGAATATGAAAATATCCTGTCACAACCCCTGCCCCATACTGATTCCCAGAGAGCAGTGCACTGAGAAAAAGTTCAGAAAAACTTCATTAAAAGGTGCTTCTGGGTCTGGAGAGATGGATCAGCACTTAAGGTACTTGCCTGCATAGCCTAACGATGTGGGTTTGATTCCCCACTACCCATGGAAAGCCAGATACACAAAGTGGCGCATGCACCTGAAGTACATTTGCAGTGGCTAGAGACCCTTGTGCACCCATTCTCATCCTCTCTCTCTCTGCTCATAAATAAATAAATAAATAAATAAATAAATAAATAAATAAAGTTTTTTTTTTTTAAAAAAATATATATATATAGGAGCTTCTGCCTATGGGCTCGCTAGGGCAAAAAAATCAAGAAGAATTCTATGAAAAAAAAAAAAAGGTATAAAGCTACAACTCTGAAGACTTCAAATAATAATGAACATGTACATTTAACATCTGGTCTAGGGCTGGAGAGATGGCCTAAGAACGCCGGTTCTAATCTCCAGGTCCCACGTTTAGCCAGATGCAAAGTGACGCAAGGGTGCAATGCCACACTTGACCACAAGGGGGCACACGCATCTGGATTTCATTCACAGCAGCTGAGAGGCTACTGGCGTGCCCATCTCTATCTGTCTTCCTCTCCCTCTCTGTCTCTCTCTGTGTCTCTCTCCAAAAAAAAAAAAAAAAAAAATCTGGGCTATTATCCCAGTAGTCATGTTGGTAAGAAGGGAAGAATGGAGAGAGGGAGAAGGAAGGTAGGGCCCCTCCATGAATCCAGAAACGAATTCAGTACCAACACATCAGCATGGTCCTCTGACATGCAGGGAAGGCTCTACTCTAGAAAGGCTTGGTGGGCTCAGCAGACAACAGTTCCAATTAGAGGTCTCCTTGGCCCTGCCTCACTGGATTGCTCCCTTCCTCTGGCAAATAGGCCCCTAATAACACTGATATAGCACTTAGAGAACCACACTGCCATTTCTGGATGGCTCCTTTGACTCCTGGCCCAGACACTTAGAAGCGAGGCATGAACAAGGACCTATTTCCACCAGTTCCAGGGGCTGAGCAAGATTCACTGTACAGGTGTTGCCCTATCACCCTTCCTAGTGGAGCCCACAGTGATGGAAACCAGTGTCCCCATGCAGGCACATAGTACAGAAAATGGGTACCCATGCACAGCCTAAAAACAACCCCAGCAATAGGATGGGACCCTCACCAGAGTGATGCTATAACTGAGCTACTTGGCCTTAGCTTCCAAGCCCTTAGCTACTCTTCCTCACGACCAGTATTGTAGCTTATAAGATGAAAGGGTGGATGGTGTCACGGACAGTCACTATGAGGCACATATGGATCTCAGCCAATGAGACAGTGGGTATCTGGGCCCACCCACTTGGAGCCCTCTTCTGCAGGTCACAGTGTCCTCACACCATGGATTCTCACCTGCAGGTCTCGGTTGTGGTTTTCACATAGGAGTTGCAGGAAACGCAAGATGGGCTGCATGATGGTGATGAGTGCGCTCATCTCCAGGTCGTCCTTGGTCTTGTCAGCTGTGGTCTGGGAGCCCTCCCCAGACTGGTAATGATCATCAGGGTCAGCCTCCCTCCTGAAGGTGCTGAAGGCTTTCCTGGTGGCAGAAGATGCCTCCAGGAGCTGATCCCGAACCTCTTCTGTTATCTGTGTTGTGGACTCTTTGGCTAGGAAGCAAGAGTGTGGCAGTCAATGCTACTTCATTCTCATGTCAGCCATTTTCTACACCCAAGGGGACAGTAAGAAACCCTAGTTCTCACATTTGCTAGGGATCTCCAAGGTTTGTACACACTCCAGCAAGTCCCTATCTCCTCCTGGTCAATAGAATGAAAATGAAGTGAGGGATTGGAGAGATGGCTTAGTGGTTAAGAGCTTGCCTGTGAAGCCCAAGGACCCTGGTTTGAGGCTCGATTCCCCAGTACCCACATAAGCCAGATGCACAAGGAGGCACATGCACCTTGAGGTTTGTTTGCAGTGGCTGGAGGCCCTGGTATGCCCATTCTCTCTCTCCATGCCTATTTCTGTATCTTGCTCTCAAATAAATAAATAAATAAATAAAAATAAAAAAATTAAAAAAGAAAATGAAGCTAAACCCTGTCAGCTTATGCTTCCCTGCTTCCCCCATGTCATGGAGGCTTGTGCTGTGCTATAGAGCAAAGCCTGCATACAGCTCTGTTGATATCACAAACCCTAAGGTTCTGTGTATCAGCTTCTTCCTCCATAAAATGGAAGTACATTGGTCACTTCTATCTTGAGAAGTTTCCTAAGATAGCAATTATTGTTATTATAAGGGCAATGGATTAACTCTTTATCAAATGCCAAGATACCACGATTAAGCATTTTGTGTGCATTCTCTAGGCCTCAGAGTCAACCAGTGAGATAACCGTGGCATTACATGTAAGAACATAGACTGCAGCCAGAGTGAATGGATTCAAATCTGGTTCCACTGCCTTGTTACTGTATCTGCACCTCAGTGCCTTTACCTATAAAATGGAGATACGACACCATTAATCTGTTTTACAGGTTAGCCTGAGCAAGCTTTATATGAATTGACACAGATATGTAAAGAACTTTAAACTGTCTTGCTATGGTTTGGACCTGAATGTCCCCCAAAAGCCCACATGCTGAAGTCTTGGTCACAACATAGGTAGTAATGGGAAGCGATGGAGTCTGTAAGAGGTGGGGTTTTGTGAAGGCCTTTGTTCACTAGGGAGTGTTTCTCAAAGTGGGACCCTAGTCTGTTCTCTTTTCTTCTGTTTCCCACCCTAAGGTGAGTAGTTCTGCTCTGACACATGCTTGTGCTGCCTTAGAACAGGCCCCAAAGCAACAGGATCAACCCATTATTGACTGAAATATCTATTACTCTGAGGTCAAACCTTCTCTTGTTATATCCTGACTTGCCTCAGGTATTTGTTCCAGTGACAGAAAGCTGACTAACACATGGAAATGGCATCCTTTTTCTTCTCTTTATTCCACATTTAGAGTAGTGATTCTCAAACATGGGTAATTTTGCTCATAATGCCACCAAGAGGCCAACTGAAAATGTTTAAAGACATTATTGGTTGGGGGTCAGGGGAGGCTGTGTGTGTTGCTAAACACCCCATGTTGCACGGGACAGATCTTGCAACACAGCATCCTCCAAACATCAGTTGTACTGTGGTTGAGAAATCCAGCACTCATCTTGAAAAGTGAGGCTCATGGTGGTTAATTGGCTCAAGGCTGCCTGACTCCCAAACCTATCGGTCTACTCACTCCCCAATACTACCTCTAATCTATGAAGCCCATGGATGGAAAACTTTACAGTTTAGAAAACAAGAAGAAATTACATGACATAGGACATTTTCTTCAATGTTGACTAACAGTAAGTGGAAATCCCAAGAAAAGCATGCTTATGGATCCCTACCAATCTGACACTGTGCTTAACCAGGAACATTCACTGAGTTTTGAAGCATGAAGTCCCTGATAAGTGGCAGGACTGTGGCTCAGGCCTCCTAAGAGAATTAATCTAGAAGTCATGAAAAGCATCAAGTAAAAGATGGGTTTCCTTTGGGATTCCCACCATACTGACAGGAGACGAGAACGCCTACCTTTTTTCCGGGATGGAGCATCCCTGTCGGTCTCATCATCTTTCTTTTTGTTTCCCAAGTCACTGGTGTTCACTGTCACGGTGGCCTTGATTTCCTGCTGGGCCACTTTCATTCGGTCATAAAAGACCTTAAAGAATTTCTCTGACTTCTTATCTTCTGTCAACCGGCAGAAAAAGGAATGCTGATAAAGAAAACCCACAGATTGTTAACATTGTGACAGAGCAGTGACAAAGCATCACTCAAGACCCCCAAAGCTTATGCACAGGAGAGGCAGTCACAAGCCTTACTAGTGAAACAGGACTAGATCAAGGCTAGATATCACCCCACACATTGTCATTTGTTGGGCTTCAAGACCTGAGCTTTCCAGTATAGTGCCTTCAAAACCAATAGCAGTGCTTATAGTAGCCACCCAAGCTATGGTTCAGCCACAAGAGAAGCCCTACTCCACACACGTAAGACAACTCTATGAGCAGGGTAAACTGAACACGGTTTTGGTGATTAGTGTAGATTCAAGGTCTTCTCTGCATTCCTTCCCTGTGCTGAGCTGTATGAATGATGAAAAGACAGAAGATCGACCAGAGCTCCTCAGGGCTCAGTGACAACACTAAGTCCACAGGGCTCACAAAGGTACCAATTACATTCCAGGAGCTCAGAGGCGACAGGCTGGAGTGACCTCAGATTCTTCATGAAAAAGGTGATTTTCCAATCAGGCCTCAAAGGGTAGGTGACAGTGGTGAGAGGAAGCAGCTCAGAATTGCCAGGTAGCTTGCCTCTTGGATACACATTTGTTTTTGGACCCATTGCAAGCAATAGTGTGTATTGTTGATGTGAAAACACAGTATGGTGTCTCCATTTATGAGTGCTCATTCTTCACCCCCTTGCAAGAATCCTACTGCTGTGAGTTATTTACATAAAAATACAATACGGTCATTTCCGGAAGAACGAGACAAAGTTCCAAACAATGTATTTGTTTCTCCCAGTAGAGCTATCTACTAGCTTCATGCCCTCCCATTTGGCAAGATGGACATTCCTGACACAGGAAAGCTCTAGGTGTCCAATGCCAGACAGAACTATATAACTTCCTCCAGCTCTCGCCCAAGTGTACCTCCCAGCCCCCTTGCTTGATCCAGCAGCCCTTTAGACAGCCACCTGGTTTCCTTCTGCCAGCACACACCTGCAGCTACCCTGGCCCTTCTGGCTTCTGACAAGCAAGTCACATCTGCCCACTTACCCATAACATACTTGTTGATCACAGTTCTTAATTTCTGAGTCTTTCTTAGATACAATGTCAGTGCCCTGTTAGATATAGGTTTTGGTTCTATCTGATCCCCCTACAACCACTCCCAAATAGTTGTACCCAAGTCCCCAACCTCCCTGATTGTGTGTCACACAGTCCTCCAAGACACCTGCTCGAACCACTCAAGTCTTGAGTATCTCCCATTGTCCTTTATTGCTTTCTTATTTTCTTTCCGGTTTGCTACCATTTTATCCAACCATCCACCTGCTATCATACACTTGTCACAAGCTGGGTGTTGTGTCAAGCACGTGTGAAACAATGGTGAGCAAACAGGCCTGGACCTCCCCTCTGCCACCCGAAACTGGCAGCTTGGTGAGGAAAAGATACAGTAATTCAACAATCACCCTAATGATCATTTACTAAATAAAATAGTCGTTCTTCCCTAGGAAAGGAATCTGCTGGTAAGCAGTCCTGTGGCAGATACTCAACCCCACTGCCTGCTTCTCATGATGTCCCTGGCTCTTTCTATAGCTAGAATCTCCTTATCTTTTGGTCTTACCACTAAGATCACCTGCTTAACAACACTATACCTAAACAAAGCCCAGACCAACTTCTTCTCAAATATCCAGTTCTGTTTACCTCACACTAACACCCCAACATCTCACTGTTGTATCTACTGTTTACCCACTCATTGTCTCACACAGAAGTGTAAGCTCTATGAAGGCAACTGTCTTAATCTTGTGACTGATAGCCATCTTCACCTCCCTGTGAAGAGGCCCAGCACACAGCAAGCATCCAAAATTATTGATGGAAGAATAATGACGACTTGACACTTTATGGCTCTTCCTCACTGCATCCCTTCAAACCTTTCACGTATTCAGCAGACATGACACAAATAAATACTATCAAAATAACTATCCACCTCTTTTGAGTCAACATATCCACAGACCAACAACATGAGCTGCATGAGGAGGAAGAACCCAAACCGTAGCCCCTGAATGACAGGGACTGGCCTTTGCACCAACACAAGCCACACAGCACCTTCCCATACCAAAGGCCATGGGAGACTATTTGGGGCTCACCTAAAGAAGGACCCTCACAACAATCCACGACAGTGCTACCCAAGCATGGAGCAGTTTTAAAAGTATTTGGGGACAATCTGGTCGTTCAAGAAAACACAGTACTTTAAGTAACAAAATAAATAAGTGAGGCCTGCCATCTGTCCCCTTAAATAGCACAACATGGCACATAACGAGCCTACTGCAAACTACAGGGCTTAACATCCAGCCAGGTGACCGAGGAGATGGTAGTTGATACCTCCAGAGTAAGGGACGCTTGTCTGAAAGAAGAGAAGGGCAAGGGGCAGAGGATCCTGTGCTTCTGTTTCTGCAGGAGCCAGTTCGTTTATTTTGCATTATTTACACTTGTCCTCAGTCAGTCCCTCAAGGACTTGAAGCAGCTTTATCAACAGAATGAGCTCAGTAAAATAATAAAATGCACAAGTGGGCCCAGGAGACAAGAGCAAGGTTAGAAATCTACAATGAGAAAAGGGTGGTGATTGGGTGGGTAGGGGAGAAATGCTTCAAGTTGGCTCAGAGGTTCCCGACTATGTATGGTCAGCTGAAATTGGGGCTTCAGTTATCTATCTTTGTATCAGAAAGAGAAGACCATCTCCAGGAAAAGAAATATCTCTTAACAGAGCGTGAAAATCCTCAGTTTTGAACTCTGGTTCCCTCATCCACTGGCTCTGAGATTGTAAGCAAGTTGCCCAGCCTCTCTGCACATACGTGCCATGGTACTCGTGGGCACAGTACATACCTACTGCCTGGGCTAGGTTTTTTTTTTTTTTTTGCTACCAGTGTGTTTTCAGTGGCATGTAGAAATGGCACAGTGAGCAGCAAAGTAGAAGGCATAGTGCTGAGAACTCTGATCCCATGAGAGACTGGGGCTTCAGCACTGCCATGTACTAGCAAGGCTCACCTTAGAAATGATAGTCTGTGGTTGGTTTGTTTTGTTTTGTGTGTGGGGGTGTATATATGTGTGTGTATATATTATGATTTATGAATGTGTTAAAAATGTTCGACTGGGTAGGTGTTTGCCATGGCACATGCTTTGGGTGTTCTTCTCACCTCCCACCTTGTTTGAGGCAGGGTCTCTCATTGTTCAGTGCTGTGGTCACCAGGCTAGTTGCCCATGAGATTTTAGAGACTTCTGTCTCCGCCTCCCTTCTTACTGTAGGCACACTGGGGTTCCAGACACCTGCCACAATGTCCAGTTTTATGTGGGTTGTGGGATCCAAACTCAGGTACTCAGGTTTGTGAGGGCAATGGCCTCAGTGACTTTATCCAGGCCCAAAAGTGACAGTTTCTGAAATTCCACTCTCTTCACCTGCAAAATGGGTACAATAATACTTCCTGGGTGATCATGAGAATCCAGGGGGGTAATGAGAATAACCATCACACTCACAGTCACTGGCTATTTTACCGGGTGATGGGAACATTCATGCTCAGAATCTTACCCAAAGAGCCTGTTAAGTACTTATGGTTATTATACCTTTTTGAGACATCAGAAGATCCTTAAAGACAATATATGTTAAATATTTTAGCATACCTCAGACATCTCAACTACCTATGGAGAATGTGACCTCACCAGGACAGCCAGGTAGAGAGTAGGTTTGTACTACAACAGGGAGACAGGCTTGGGCTCAAGTAAAGACAGGTAAGCACCGACGTCAGAAGGAGGCTATCTTGTCTCTAGAAGGCGCCGTTTACAAGAAGAGAAGTGAGCACCGGTGGCAGTGAGGGTGTAAAGCCCTCCACTGCCGGATGAGGCACACACAGGAAGAGACAGAGAAGAGCCCTGCAGATCTGGAAAGGCCTGGTCATGGCTGCTGGGCCGCTCACCTGCCCTCTCTGGTGCCTAGACTCAAGAGAGTAGGGTCTTCCTCATGAGTCACAGGCCTGTTCATGTTCACAAAGCCTCTTTTTGAGGTGTCCTATACTCAGGGTTGGGAGGGAGCGAGGGAGTGCCTCCTCAGGACTGTCATGCAGGTGAAACCTAAGACCAGAACACGTAGGTGTTGGTCTGCAAGGCTTCAGCTGTACCTGGCCACATGCTCACTTTCCTCCCTGAACTTATTTCAATTCATTGCTCTTCCCCATAAGCTAAGAGCCACTGGTCATAGAGATTTTACTTTCCCAAATATTTTCCTCCACCCCACCTGGCAGGTAAGTGGGACTGTTCAACATAAATCTAGCCCAACGTAGACAACATTACATTGTAACAAAGATCAAAACGGCAGCTGTTTCTGGGCAGGAGTGATAGAAAGGTACTACAAAGGGGAACCAGAGAATGTTCTGGAGTGAAGGAACCATCTTGATGAAAGCTGCAGTTACACGTGTGGAATGCAGAACTTGGCTTTTCTAAGATATCCACAGGCTCATCTGTCAATGTGCACCTTCCATAAGACAGTGGAATTAATGCAGCAGGTGCACAGGGACTGCTAATCAGCAGACCTTAAATGAGACCATTCTGGGCTACGGCAAGGTCCTTAAAATGACTGCGGAGATGACCTAATGGATGAGGCACTTGCTGAGAAGTATGGGGATAAGACTTCAGACCCCAGCACCCATGTAAATGTTGAGTGGACACAACAGCCTGCCTATAATCCCAGCACTCAGGAGGTAGAGACGAGGGGATACCAGCACCAAGCTGGCTAGCTAGAGGAGCAGAATGGGCAAGCTCTGGGTTATTCTGCCTCAGTAAATGAAATGGAGAACAACTGAAGAAGACACCCAGAGTCAACTACTGGCCTGCACATGCATGCATACCCACCCCCACACATGTACATACACCTCCCCCCCCCCACATACATACAAAAACAAGTGGAAGAAGAAGGTAGGAAGGAGAGGGCAGAAGCAGGGTGAGGAAGAATCAACACTCTTCTGCCAAATCTGAAGGGAAGAAAGGGGCTACCAGCCAAGGAATGCAAGTGTCTTGTAGAAACTGGAAATGGCCAGGAAAGGGAGTCTTCTGGAGCCTCCAGCTGGGGATGCAGCCCTGCAGGCACCTTGGTTTTTGTCTAGTAAGATAATGTCAAACTAGCAAGGTAATAAACTTAGTAACCTGAAGCCACTAAATGTGGTGATCTGTCAGAGCAGCCACACCAACAACAGTCTAATCAAGTTTGACTTAAAATCTGTGCATATTACTGGATGCAAATGAGAAAATCCTGGGGCTGGGGATGCAGCTCAGTTGATGGAACATTTGTTTAGCATGTGTGAAGCCCTTGCTTTGATTCCCCAACACATTAACAGGGAAAGGTGGTGCAATCCTATAATCCCAACAGTGAGGAGGTAGCTGCCGGAGGTTGAAAAGTTTAAGGTCACCCTTGACTATATATGGGGTTTAAAGCCAGTCTGAGATATATGAGACTTTGTCTCAAAGAGAAAGAAAGCTGGGAAAATGGCTCAGCAGTTAAAGATGCTTGTTTGTAAAGCCTGCTGGCCTGGGTTTGAATCCCCAGCATCCACATACAGCCAGATGCAAAAGCAAAATGTGGCAGGGGGCTGCAGAGATGGCTCAGTGGTTAAGATGCTTGCCTGTGAAGCCTAAAGACCCAGGTTTGATTCCCCAGTACTCTTATATACCAGATGCTCAAGAGGGCGCATGCATTTCAAGTTTGCTTGCAATGGTTGGAGGCCCTGATGTGCCAATTCTTTCTATCTGCTAATGTCTGTCTGTCTGTCTCTCTCTCTCACTTAAGTAAATAAGGGTTGGATAGATGGCTTATCAGTTGAGGTGCTTGCCTGAAAAGTCTAAGGACCCATGTTCAACTCTCTAGGTCCCACGTAAATCAGATGCACAAAGTGACACAAGCGCACAAGGTGGCACACACATCTGCAGTTCATTTGTAGAGCCTGGAGGCCCTGGCGTGCCAATTCTCTCTGTTTCACACTCTCTCATAAAAAGTCATCTGTTGGGCTTGTCTCAAAAAATATATGTAAATAAATAAAATATTGAAAAAAGTAGCACATGCATCCAGCATTCATTTGCAGTGGCAAGATATCCTGGCATGTCCACACATACACACACGTGTGCATGCAAGTAAAAAAATTTTTTTTTGTTGTTTGTTTTTAAAGAGAAAGCCTCTTATGGTTCTAGAAAACTGGGGAACTTTTGAAAGCTGTGATGAGGTCTTCTGGTCACCTGAGGGAACAGCCTCTGCCCGTTCCTTGCCGACCTGTTCTTGCCCTCTTGTTATCTCCAAATCACACCCAATGCCAAAACCCTTTTCACAGATGCTGTCTCATCAGCATCTGAAGATTGCCAAGACAGATAGCATCGCTCATAAACCCAGCACACTACACACGTGTGTTGGGGTCAGGAGAGGTCAGTAGCTTGTGGCAGGGCCCCAGGAAACTCAGCCTATATTTTAACCAACAGGAAGACAACCTGCCTGGGTAGGCAGACAGGAGCAGAGGCTGGAATAGCGAAGGATATATAAGGCTGGGTTAGTGGCAAACGCTTGGTGGAAAGTAGAGACACTGGAGACAGCAGGTCTACACATGACATGCTTGAGGGAAGGAAGTGGGGTCAGGGGCAGGGTGAGGAAGTGGCTGCTGACCCTGGCTCCCTCCAGGCAGCAGCAGGAGCAAAAGCAGGACTGGCTTCTGTGAGCCAAGTTTCACAACAAAAAAGAGTCTACAGATCACAGAACATGGTCAAGCTCAGCAGTGTCCAGTTGTTTTTCCCAGCAGGATAACTCTGCTCTCTGTTCCTCAATATTATCTCAAAAACAATCGCTTATGTAAGAGAGAGACAGGAAAAAAGGGTTCCCTTCAAAGAGAGTGGAGAGACCTCCCTTTCCCCACCCTAATTGCCCCTCAGAACTAATTTCAGGGCTCATGGCATTTGCAAAATATCCACTTAGGTGGGGATACTAGAGCCCACACAGGAAAAGAGACCTGCTAAGACCACAAGGAGATCCTCTTTCTTTACGATAGAAGGCAGTTCTTTGTGGTTAGTTAAAACCAGAGCCTGAGCTCGCAACGGCAGGGTAGACAGTTTTCCCATCTTGGGCTGACTGAGCAGATAGGGGCTAACAAACTGAGGGTCTTAGAGTAAAAGAACAACATAACTACCTTTTCTGGTCATTCTTGAAAAGAGATGGCTCATGTAGCTCAGCAGCAACTATCTCTGATCAATTCCTTGCAAAGAAATAGAGACTGGTTTAATTTACAACAAGAAGTTAGGGCTCAGCAGAGATCGAGAGTAACCAGTAGACAGCAGGAAGACACATGGGGTGAGTTGGACATTCCTTCTTTTAAATATAAGAGGTCACAACCCTAATTAAACTGTGTGGGCCATACATCCATGGGGGATGAATGAGAGGCAGAGACCCTCCTCATCAGGAAGAAGGATTTGCCCTAGAGTTCAGGAATATCAGGAGAAAGACAAACATTGTACGCCATGGATCATGCTGCTCCCTGGAATGTGAGCCACCTGCCTGTACTTGCCCAGGGCACTAGGGCTTTCTGATGGGAGGAGCCCCTTTGTGGGCATGTCAGCCATAGACAGGGCTGTGGGAGGAAGCACAGTATGATCCAGAATAGCTCCTGAAGAGAGCAGCCCAGGGCTAGGATGACTGGCTGTGGGACTTTCATCCTTCCCCAAGGAAAAACATGTTCACCCTGTAGCTGGGCCGCCTTCTAGAAGCACTCCTCTGAGTCTTAAGAGAATCGGGAGAATGAGATTTTCCATATGATTGCCTCACAAGACGTGACCCTGACCGACACAGCCCATGACGTTCCCTTGCCAGGCTCACTTATCTGCTGCAAAATGAATTAAGTCCTTAGGCTAAGTCCAAGAATTTGAACAATGTGGCTGAACAGAAAGCCAATGATGGCATTTCCAAGGGCTGCTGGAAAGTCTTTCTTAGAGTCATTGTTCTTTTCAGCCTAGCTCTGGGACTTGAGGGGACATTTCAACAGGACTGACCTGTTCCTGCACTTCTGGATAGAACAAAGTGATGTCAATGGCTACCAAGATGTAGGACGCCCACTGACATTCTTCCTTCACCTGTGAGTGAGGATTTACCACTTCCCAGGAACCCTTTCTGTAAATGATAGGGCCATAAAGAACAAATGGATGTTCAGGTTGCTAGGCCCTGATGGCCTCCACACTTTACACATACCTCATGGATCCTCAGAACTAGCCCATAAGGTAGGAACCATGACTACCTCTACACATAAGGAAACTAAGCTTCTGGCTTAGCAGTTAAGCACTTGCCTATGAAGCCTAAGGACCCTGGTTCGAGGCTCGATTCCCCAGGACCCATGTGAGCCAGATGCACAAGGTTGCGTGTGCATCTGGAGGCCCTGGTGCGCCCATTTTCTGTCTCTCTCTCTCTCTCTCTCTCTCTCTGTACCTCTTTCTCTGTCTATTGCTAATAAATAAATAAAAATAATTTTTTTAAAAAAGAACTAAGCTTCTGAGAAGACATTCACTAACTTGCCCAGTCTTGCAGCTAGTAAGTCATGGTGGTGTCTCCACACTCAGCCTCATGCTCTGACACCCCAGCCCTGAGCCACTTGCTTTGTTACACCCCCCTCCCCATTCAGAATGAGCCCATCATAGTATGGATACCTTTTAGCCTTTTATAGCCCACCCCAGGCCTACCCTCCAGATCTCCTGAGGAATAAATACAGGCTATGCTCATAGGGATGAATTGCTGCAAGCCAGAGGTACCCATGAGGATGCCTCCACATCCCTATGACATTTAATACATTTTTCAATAGGGGCTCCCCAATAATTCCATTCTGGCATTTGAAGGGTTTCCATGGATGGGTACTATAAGTTGTCAACAAAGCCATTCTTACATAATGACTGCTGTAGGCTGTCTTTTTCTTATAAGCCAAGGTTAATGATCACAACTCAAAGGTCAAAATCACAAGGTAGTGAAACATACTTGGGAAGCAATGAGCTCCTTGGGGTACTGGGAGTCAGGAAGCCTACATATTAGCCAGTCCTATGCTCTTAAGCCTCGTTTGTGTCCTAGGAGTTCATTACCTGAACAAACAAGGCTGTGCTATCTGCCTTGGGCTTCATCAGGATTCAAGTTATAAAGAGAAGTGAAAAACACCGATTCCTATCAAGCCTGGCATAAATATAAGGTGGTATTATTATCTAAAATAATGTGCCTTTCAAAGGGATAGCCCTTGAATAGAAGATAGGTGGTCCATAAATGAGCTGGGTGTTATGTGATGACTAAAGTCTGCTATCCACATACCATCCAACGGTAATTCCGGCTGGTCTTGGTGGGTCACAAAAGTTTTCATGCAATTAATAACACTTCTCAGTAGCTGTCACAACAGAGAAAATACAGATACTGAAGTAGAAGATGAACGTATGAAAATGGTCTCATTCAGACCCTTCTTCATTCAGAAAATTGAATTTTCCCTTTGCAAGAGTTATTAGTTTACAAAATAAATGTCTACAAACTTTCAAACACACATATGCAGCTCTTACTTCACCAACCTCTGTGAGAATGTTTCTAGTCATCATGTGTTAAGAAAAAAGCTTTCACATGGAAAGGTAGAAACCAGCAAAGTGAACTAAGTATGCATTAGAAAAGCATCAGAATTTCAATGCCATTAAAAATATTTTATTTATTTATTTGAGAGAGAGAGAGGGAGAGAGAGAGAGGGAGGGAAGGAGGGAGGAAGGGAGAATGGGTACACCAGACCCTCCAGCCACTGCAAATGAACTCCAGATGTGGGCACCCCCTGTGCATCTAGCTTACATGGGATCTGGGGAATTGAACCTAGGTTCTTTGGCTTTGCAGACAAGCACCTTAACCAATAAGCCATCTCTCCAGCCCTTCAATGCCATATAAACTATGGAACCACTTAAAGACAAACCGTCCATCTTTAATGACTGGACAGAGCTTATGTTGTGGTACATCCTGAACTCCTGATGCCTGAGGCAAGAGGTAAGAGACAAAGATATCCTCATTGGAATAATTAGGACACCAAGCTTCATGGCTAAGGCCCAAGCAATGGACCTTCACGATGTTTTTGATGACAGAGTAATTCCTCTTTATGAGCAGAAAAGTCCAGCCTGTTCTCTACGAAGTGCTTTTCTCCTGAGACAGGAAGCTGAGCCACTCTCCTTCATCTGTCTCCCACCACCTATGGATGCTAGCACTAGTTGGGAAATTCTACCTGATCTAGAGAACAGTATAACTCCCTCCAGGGTGGATCACAACACAAATAGTTTTACACATTTTCACCAACCACAGCTCAGCCAACAACATTTGCTTCCTAAAAGCAAGGTCTAGTTCTGGTATGGTGGTATACTCCTGTGACCCCAGGACTTAGGAGGCTGATACAGGAGAATCACAAGTTTGAGGCCAGCTTGGGCTACAAAGTGAGACCCTGTTTCAAAGAATCACCAGTAATACATGTGAAATCTTACAGATTATCTGATGGAGCAAGTACACCATCAGCAATCACGGTCTCCAGACATGTTTAACAGTATAATCAGACAGACTCCAGAGAGGATGCTCGGCCATTGCTCTGGGAAACCCCATGCTTCTGACAAGAAGTTGAAGAAACTCCAAATTTTCTCCAGGTTCAACTATCAAAGCTTCTTATGGTGCCTAAGACCAATGTCTTTTGTAGGGACATACTGGTGGAGGTTTTCTTTCTCTCTGTATTTCTTTCTTTGTGTGCACATACTATGGTGGATTCATAGAGGTCAGAGAACAACTTTGTGCTCTACCTTCTTTGAGACAGGGTCTCTTGCTACTACAAATGAACCTCCATATTATAAACAAATGTCAGACTAACTGGCCTGTGAGCTTCTGGTTTCTCTTGGTTCTGCCTACCATTTTCACAGGCTTCTTGGGACCATAGATGCGTGCTCTACATTGCATCTGGCTTGACCTGGGTACTGTGGAATTGAACCAGGCTCGCAAGATTTTCAAGCAATACATTTAACTGATGAGCCATCTCCCTAGCACCTGTGTACTTTATAATCAAAGACATGAAGCCGCCGGACGTGGAGGTGCATGCCTTTAATCCCAGCACTCGGGAGGCAGAGGTAAGAGGAGCACGGTGAGTTCTACTCCAGCCTGAGACTCCATAGTGAATTCAAGGTCAGCATAGACTAGAGAGAGACTCTACCTTTAAAAACAAAACAAAATTTAAAATAAGTAAAAAGAGAGCTAGAGAGATGGCTTAGTGGTAAAGGTGCTGGCCTATGAAGCCTAAGGACCCAGGTTCGATTCTCCAGGTCCCACGTAAGCTAGACGCACATGCATTTAGAGTTTGTTTGCAGTGGCTAGAGGCCCTGGCATGCCCATTCTCTCTTTTTCCCCTCTAATAATTAAGTAAAAATAAATCAGAAAAAAACTAAATAAATAAAACCAAAGTCTCTAGGAAAAAATGACCCATGGAATGGAAAACAAATGTAATTAATATAGACGTAAAATAGACGCAATTAAGAAAAATCACATGACAAAAAATTACATGAAGAAGTGATAGTGATACATAATAAGGACCTCCTTAGTAATCTTCCCTATATGTAAGAAGGTGTTTCGGTGGGTCTTTGAGTGAATATGAGGTGTATTTAAAAATAATAATAATGCCTTTTATTAAGGCACTTTATAAATCCAGATTTGATCTCAAATATTTCTGTTCAAAGAATTCAAGACTTCAGCATCTCAGTCCATAGATGTACTATCAAACAGAGAAGGAGAAAGTGAACAGCAAGCCATATGAGGTGTGGATCTAGGATGCAGAGCTATAGGCTAGCCTTAGAGAGTGCCCTCTGGGGCTGATGCAAAAGGCTCTTTGGGAGATATGGGTGAAACCCGTCAGCCCCATTTGGGTTTGCCCACAGTCTTGCTGTGGACTCTGTGACAGGGAGCACACATAAGTCTTCTCATTAAGTCTCCAATCTGCATCATAACACCCCAAAAGAAGGATGTAAGAGGTGCTTGGAAAGCCTCCACCACCAAGAAATGTATACTGAGCTAGGCGTGAAGGCATAGCCTATAAAACCCAGCACACGGGAGACTTAAGACCTGGGCTAGATAGGGAGACCCTGTCAAAGAAAAGGGAAAGGAGGGCTGGGGAGATGACTCATCAGTTAAAGGTGCTTGCAAAGTCTGCCCACCGGGGTTCAGTTCCCCAGTATCCACCTAAAGTCACACAAAGTGTAAAGGCTGGTGACACCACACCCTGGTGCTACAGTGGATTTGACCTGAAATTTATACCAAGGTCAAGAATAATCCTTGGGGGCTGGGCATGGTGGTACATACCTTGTACTACAGAGTGAGTTCCAGGTCAGCCTGGGCTAGAGTGAGACTCTAACCTCAATAAAACAACGACAAAATAATCATCCTTGGTCCATCCATTTTGTGTGTTTGCCCAGTTGGGGGTCATGGGGCTGACTATATCCTATATCCTTACAAGGGAGAGATGTGTGAATGGGGATGAATGAACTGGGAACTGGGTGGGTTTGATAGGTCATTTATTAAAGTCCAGCTTGAAGAGGGAGGATAAGAACTGTCAGGAGGAGCATGTGACAGCCCATATGGTACCTCATACCTGCTAGCCCCTGCCCTTCCCTGCTCTCAATATACCTGTGACAAGTCCACTCAACCATAAAATCCAAAGAAAAATAAATACACCCTGCCATGCCAAGAGCAGAAAAAAAAATATCGACCAAGTAAGTGCCTTGTCTGTGGAGGACCCACAGCCATCCCCAGGCCTTGTGCTCAGCTTATTTTCAGCACAGCCTGAAGCTGGCCCCCAAGACACACTCTGGAACTTTTCTATCTCTCAGCCCAGCAGGCCCATTCCACTGTGTGCTGGCCCTTCTGGGAATGTCCCTATGGCCTCAGAAGCATCCAACAGTGAAATGTGCAGATGGCCAAATGGATGGAAGTGAGCAGGCTGAAATTACACGGTGTTCATCTGGTCAAGCGCTGCTCAGTATATTATAGCCCTGGCACAGAGCACTGTGTATCCAAGCAGGTCACAGGCCACAGCCAACTTGGTGCCCTTTAGAAGCACTGACTAGGGGCTGGCAGGGAGCTGGGAGATCATCTAATCCAATCTTCCAATTGATGACAGGCACATTACCATGGCTAAGAGGTCACCTCATGCTGCACCCCACCCTCTGTGGTGCTCCTGCCACTTTGGCCTCCTCTACAAAACTCTAGCACGCCCAGCCAGGGCAGCCCATCTGTGCAGAAAACTTCTGCTCTCATCTCTTCCCATCTGTAAAGTCTCGGCATAAATGGCACCGCCTTAGAGAAACCTACCCTGACCATCTTAAGAGGACCTTGTTTACTTCTTCATCTACTCAATTTTTCTCTACGCTGCTTTCCTAGCCATAGCCATCTCACCCACTGGATGACAAGCTCCTAGAGGCCAGGACCCACACAGACTCTGTCCCAAACTTTTCACAAGACACTCTGTATGGCATTCAGTAAATATTTAAAGTCCTGCTCAATGGGTAAATGCCACAAGGCAGGGGCCAGCTGAAGGCGGCTAGTGTGGTACTGTACCCCTCCCCCCATAGGTTAATCAGGATTTTGCTCATAACTCTGTGTTGGGCTCAACTGGGCTGAGGATCCTTAATCCACCCAGTTAACTGTTAACTACTCTGGGCCCCACTGCCACAGCTGTCTGCATCATTAACTTGGGATCAGGAAGGACAAATTTTCTTTTAAATATCTATTTATTTGACAGAGAAAGAAAGAGGGAGGGAGAGAGAGAGAGAGAGAATGGGCACACCAGGGCCCCTGGCCACTGCAAATGAACTTCAGATGCATGTGCCACCTTGTACATCTTACTATCATGGGTCCTGGTGAATTGAACCTGGGTCCTTTGGCTTTGTAGGCAAATGCCTTAACCGCTAAGCCATCCCTCCAGCCCAGGATGGACAATTCTTTGTGAGGCCTTCTGCCTTAAACCTTGGCTCCCTCCCCAGGATGGACAGCTGAAAACTCTGGGCAGAGCAGTTTGTGGGCTTGTGTTGCAAGAACATTAATAAAAATACGTTTCTCAAACACCGTGTGGTGAGTGCCTGAAACACATCCTCTTTGAACTGTAGTATCATATACTGTTTTTAAGTCTTGGTGGCATGAGACTTTACATAGGTCATGGGCCCCACAACCTTTAGGGTATGAGCCACACTGATGAATCAAGTTTAAAACCCAAGGATAGGAAACTGGTAGGACAAGAGAGCCACTGACCTTAGGAAATGGATGCATAGATTTCCCTGAGGACAGAAGAGCTAGGCACAAGAGCCAGCCAGCTGTGAATATCAATGAGCTTCTCAGAAGTAGGGCCTCCAGATCTGTGTGCCAGGTGGCTCTAAATGTCCCCCACATGAGGAATCAAGCTCCTGGCCTGTTCTAACAGAAAATAGTACTGAGACTAGGGACAGCTCTGTGGGAGAGCTCTTGCCTGGCATATTTAAGTCTCTGGGTTCCATCCCTAGCACTGGGAAGGAAAAAGAAGCCATAAAGTTAGCTGTGCTGGAAGATTTCCAAAGGGAAAGTCCCTCCAGTTACTCAGAGGGAGAAGAAATTACCTACATGGTCTGGAATCCATGGCTGTTTTATGCAGATGTTTGTAGCCCAAGTTAATAAAGGGAAGTCAGTTGGCTTTGATTACCCACACAAGCTACTGCTACAAAGGATTGTATAGCTCTTAAGCAAGGCATGGGGGCGGGATTTAACTTTTTAAATTTTTATTTGTTTGTATTTATTTCTTAAGCTGGTTCTCATGGAACTACTTATTATTTTCTATGAATGTCTCATTCCAACTTCCTTTCAAAACTTCTAAGTCTGTGTTCTTGTGAGAGGGTCACCCTCTCAACACAAAACCATCTCAGAAGCATTGATAACCTGCCTCCCTCCCAGCAGCCAGAGTTCTCAGGACAGCAAGTGTGGCTTCTCTGCTGAGCATGGTGCTGGGATCATTTGATGGAACCCAAGGTCTCATACTTGCCAAGCACACAATGTCCCACTGAGCTGTATTTCCAGCTCACTACTTTTCTTTTTCTTTTAGTTTTCAGTGTATGTGTGTTCATGTATGAGAGTGCAGGTGCATTCGTACCACAGTATGTGTGTCAGAGGACAACTTTCAGGTCAGTCCCAGCCTTCTTCCTCATCTGAGGCAGGGTCTCTCGTTCTCATTGCTGCTCACTCCTATGTTTCTCAGGTCAGCTGGTTTGTGAGCTTCTGGGAAATTCTTCTATCTCTATCTTCTGTCTTGCCCCTGGCTTTCACATGGTGTCTAGGGATCTTAACTCAGACTTGCAGGGCAAGTGCTTTATCTACTGAACTGCCCGCCTCAACACGCCCTTTTTAAAATTTGGGTTGAATAATTTTAGTCGATAACCTTCATCTAAGAGGAATTCTCCAAATTATCCAGGAGTTATTACCGGAGGGGGACTCATTCTCTTGTGAGTCCATTTTATAACATGTGTGGTTCTATTTCATAATTCAACACAGGAGACAGATATCACTCAGCCCAGGGCAGGGGCACAGACCAGGATGTAGGGAAACACAAACAATCTCCTACAGGGTACACCACCTATCCAAGAGGCAGCTGAATCCTCCTGGTTCCGGAGCAATCTAGCAAGAGACAGGAGGCCTCTATCAGGCCTCAGGGGAGGATAGACTCCTCCAATGGAGGCAGTGCTTATGAAAATTCAGAGAGACAAGTAAGGGTGGGAAAACACACCTGAGGAAAAACTCAAACGAGGTGAGGTCCTGGACCTACACAGTGGAGGAGTTCTCAGGGAGGGGGAGGGAAAATAGTCTGTTTCCGGTGGCAGCTCCAAGAAATCATGAGTGGGTGTGAGAAACACGGAAGCTTATGGATTAAAAAGAAAGAAAAGAAGGGGGAGGAGTTAGGGAAAGGGGGAGCGAGATCTTTGAGAGGCAGGGAAATTAAAAAATACCATGGCAACAACGCAGTCCACCTACCCCTGGCCGCCCACCCACAGCCAGATTCCTTACTGACGCATTTGAGAACAAGCTGGCTCCTACCAGCTCAGGAAGGTGAGCAAACCCAGAGAACTCATTAAATCCCTGCTCGGCGACTCTTGTCTGCCTGCAGATAGTGAGCAAGGAGGATATAAATAGAAGTTATATAACACCTCTTTGTTGATTCCTGCACTCACCAAAAACATGCAGTATGACCTGGTTTTTCTTTAGAGTTCGTCTCGGCCTGTTGGTTGAGGACACTAATCCAGTTCAGAATTACCTTAAAATTTAAACAGCCAGACACAGATTTCCAAGTTAAGGGAACTCAGGTCCAAGTTAGGGACTCTCAGAGGTTAAAAATGTAAAGTATCTTGGGACTTCCTCTTAGAATATTTCCTAAAGAAAACTAAAAATTGAGGAGTAAACTGAAAACCCAGAGCCAAACGCTGTATAAATGAGATATAGGGTTTTCTGGAAGACACTTAAGAACTGGTTCTAATAGGTGAAGCTTCACAGCTGAGGGTTCTGAAACCCTCTGGGTACAATTTATCATTAGTCTTTTTCCTTTATGTTAGCCGACAGTGAGTCCAGTAGACCAAGAAGGCTTCTTCCTCCATCAACAGATAGAAATGAACCTCACGGGCAGGAGAGATGGTTCAGCGGTTAAAGGCACTTGCTTGCAAAGCCTGACAGCCTGGGTTCAATTCCCCAGTATGCATGTAAAGCCAACTGCACAAAGTGGTGCATGTATCTGGAGTTTTGTTTGCACAGAGAGGCCTTGGTACTCCCAATTCTCATAGTCTCTCTCTCTCTTCTTGCAAATAAATAATAATTTTTTTAAAGAGAAATGAACCTTGTACTGGAAAACACAAAGTAAGGGCCTGAAACCCAGGCCAGCATGGCAAGATCCACCCCACCCCCATCCAACCCCTCCTTGGCTCAGGTAAGGACTGTTGGTCCTCCTTCTAAGGAATATGCTTACTGGCTAGGCTGCTGGGCCCCATGACTGACTTCTTGTCTGACCTGTTGATGCCACCAAATTGTTTCAAAACCCATTACCTGGAAACTTTTTTCCTAGCAAGAATTCTTCAAGACATTACAGGTGCTGGAGAAGTTAATGCCTTTGGTCTCGGGAAGCTTTTGGTATGTATTAGATCCTGTAGCATGAACTGGGAGAACTTTCAAACCTATAATACAAGGGCTTCAAATGCCAGTGTTTTCAAAGGTCAGTAAGGAAGACATTAGACAGATGAGGGGCAGGCTGTGAAGATCCCAGAGGGCCAACTTAAGCATTCAAATTCTATGTGCAGCATTTCAGTGCATGCTACTGACAAGCAATACATTCTGCAGGGCTAATATCAGCTCAGAATGACCTTAGCGAGAGATGTGTGGCTATCCTTACTACTATGGGATTTCCTTTTTCATCAGAAGTCGCAGTTTGCCTAAAAACACAATGTCTAAATCAAGCAGGGGGCTATAGATCAAATGTAAACAATTCAGTACATTTCCATTCCAGCATTACGAGTTTACATGATTTATGTAATGATCAAAATAAGACTTGGGCATTTTTTCCTTAAGTTTTAAAAGATAAAAAAAATTAGTAGTAAGTATTCATGGTTACCTTATACAAGCCCTTTGTCAGACATGTGAGAAACCAGACACAGGATTTAAAGCGACTGGACTGTTGCTGAGCCAAAACAACCTGTGGTCTGGTCATGTCACTGAAACACAATAAGCTCATTTTTCACTGAACCAATCAACACTGTGCTGTCTCCTGTTCTCCATTCCTACAAAAGAACACGTATTCTCCCTGCTACGGTATGGAGGGAGAGGATCTGGCAGGAGCCAATACATCTTCATGTGCCTATGCAGCAATGTTGCCAGGTAACAAATGTAGAAATGTACTCCGAAAACTGTATGTGACAATATGCAACCTCCGCTCTGCAGCTGATAACCGAGGGAGTGTTAACACACCATGTTCTCTTAACACTTGGGTTTTTAGTGTGAAAAAAAAAAAACCTAAATGGGATATTTCCTCTTGTAAATATAAGCCATACACCTCACACATACATGCGGAGCTGGGAATAGTAGAGGGGGTTGCCAACAATCCCTCCCTCTGTCCCAAGGTGAATTCAAGAAACCTCCATGAAATATTATAAATAAATGAGGGCCTTGTTTTTTTGTTTTTTTTTTTTTAAGCACTGGGGCAAGTTTATCTCTGACCAGATAAAGCTGCTGTTAAGAAGGGTACCAGCAGAAACTGAAGAAAAGCTGTGCATCATTGTCAAACATGTTTCCATTGTATGGGTTTATAAGACTACTTTATAACTGAACTGCAAATGCTCGCTTGCCAGATCACATAAACAGCACAGCCTTTCCTCACTTGCCAATGATAAGACAGACACTGCTGCTATCTCACACAGCATCAATGTGAATAGTTTCCTGACTGGTTCCCTGATGTGCAACCCCATATGACAGAAAGGTTGAGTTGCATGGTAGATATTTGAAAGACTTTAGGAGAAAGATCTGTGATCAAATCTCAGCTCTGCCCACTAGGTGGCTGTGGGCAAGACTCCCAGCTGTACTGGGACTCAGTTTCTTATCTGTAACAGGGGCCACCATGTAGCCCAGCTAAAATACATGAGAGCACCAGGCATAGTTGGGGGCACATGATGAGGGTAAGAAGTCCCTCCTTTCTTTTCCTTTCTGCAAGCATGCAAACCAGCAAAGACACAGAAAAACGGTGGTGGCGGGGGGGGGGGGCGCGAGAGGGTAGATATCTAGTACGTTCAGCTTCTTTGCAAAATGGGCAAAAGCTGAGATCTAATAAGCCTCACATTATGCCAGTGAACATATGCTTCTTTAGATGCAAGTAGAAAACAAAAATTGTTGATAATCTAACTTTTGACAAGAGCTCTAATTAAATGAGTGACTTTCCATCTCCAGGGAGGGCAAGTTGCACAGGAGAATCTTCTTGTCATTAGCTGTTGTGGACCTGGGAACCCGGAACCTGATGGAGGGGAAGCAGCACATGTGGTGCACATGATTTTCATTTTGGTCACTTTATTTGAGAGGTGTTCACACTGAAAGGAAAAGTCTTCTGTTCTGTTCACGACCCAGTTTATAAACAAAGTGAAAAATATCAAACACTCAAGCCATTTCTGAGCCATGAGGACGGCAGAGCATCCTTCAAAGAGAGCCCATCACCAAAGTGAAACCATAGATGCCACTTTGCCTGGCAAGAGGGAACAAGGTTCCGGAAGGGGGTGGGACCACATCCGTGCCAGGGAAATCAGTGGAGGATTCTGAGCTAGAGAGGCAGCATTGTAGAGAGGTCAAAACTAAGGATTTACCAGGAAACAACCCCAGCACATCCACCAGCTAGCTCTGTGATTCTGAATAAGTGTCTTGACCTCTGGGATCCTGTTTCCTCATCAGCAAAAAGGGGTCACAGCATCACCTACTACACAGGACTGCCAAGAAGAGAAAGGAGATATGCTCAGACAGAAAGGGAACTTAGCCAAACTCTAAGCATATTACAGCCCAGAGTTATTATTAAGAAGAAAAAAAGAAATTAGCCCATGAGATAGTTCTGGCACCACAAAGATATTTCCCCAAATTGACATTATGTATTTATTTCCCTTGGGCTCACATAAATTTAATTCTTTCACGCTTCATTAAAATGATAAGCATTAACAAGCCATGGCACTGTTCACATTCAGGAATGGTAAGATGGGCTAAAGAAACAGAGGCACACAGGGCCAGAATGTGTATTTCTTCAGAGAACATTGCATATCTACCATAGTGCATACACTAGAGTTAGATAGAGGGCTGACTCCCTAGTCAGAGAGGGAGTTACTCTTGGTGAGAGTGAGAGGGAAGACATACAGTTCAGCAGTGGAGTGAGCTGCTGCTCATTAGTGATGCTACGTGTCAGGCACCACGGTGAGCTGAGTATGCCCCAGACTGTCCATGAGCTCCCAGAATGCCCAACACAGCAGAGCCTCACAAGCTGATTCTCCACGTAGGCTGAACTCGCTCCATCCAGCACATGAGGAAACTTCTCTAGGACACTGGGTGGGGCAAGAAGACTTGGCCTCTGTCTCGATAGCCCAATCCCAATTGAGGTGTGGGCACTGCTATGCTAAATAAAGCACTGCCTTGAGGTGGGAACTACTGAGGAAGTTTCCAGAACAGGAGACTGTTCATTTAGGGTTTGAGGAGCTTGCTAGGCTAAGGGTAACTTGGCACATGCCACACAGAGCAGAGGAATCAGAGTGCAGGGCCCAACACAGGACAGGTGAACAGGTGTAGGGCAGGACAGTGGATGTGGGAGCTGGAAGCAAGTATAGAAACCTCATCTTACAGGGCACTCACAGATTTCATTAGCATGTCCTCTGTGAGAGGGCTCTGAAGATGGGGTCACATTAACTTAGACCTAACACAGGTAGAAATGCTCAGAAGGGACCTGAACAGAGACCTAGAAATTGGCAGGTAGTAGGTGGGACCAGAAGCAATACCTTTGCGAGTTGTTGGCACACATGCTGACTGAAGTCTGTGAACAAATGAGATTGGGCAAGAGATATCTAGAAAAAGAAGACAAGCTGGGCATGGTGGTGCACGCCTTTAACCCCAGCACTCAGGAGGCAGAGGTAGGAGGATCACTGTGAGTTCAAGGCCATCCTGAGACTACATAGTGAAATCCAGGTCAGCTTGAGCTAGAGTGGGACCTTAAAAAAAAATAAAGGAGACAAACAGGCTGAGATAAGGTCCCAAGTCCAAGTCCCAACATTTCACATAATTCAAAGGTAACTGTACATGCCTCAAGGGGTCTCTATTCTCCACTTTGAGGGAGATACAGAAATAGAGCATGAGGCTATAGGAAGTGACTAACTTTAAAATGGATGCCCTTGGGTAGGATGGACAGAACGGACTATAGATCACAAGTTTGGAATCTCAGGCATGTGGACTCTCAGTCACAGGTACAATTCCCTAAGGATGATCGTCTTACCTTGCCTTCTGGATGTAGGATGAAAGTAGCAAGCAGGGGTGAGGAATGTTAAAGGGGAAGGAGATGTTGCTTCTAGGAAGGAAATGGTCTGCTACAAATAAAACACGAGAGCCAGAAAGAAAAAGAGAGAGAGAAAAAATACCCTTGTTTTCCAGAATTCCTAATTATTAGCTGAATAAGTAGCCATAATCTCTTGGGACTCAAGGGTCTGCTTAGCTGATAAATATTACCTAAAACCTAGAATTGTCACCCTGGAGTGGAGAAGAGCTTAAAAAAAAGGAGGTGAAGGTCAAGGTCATGACTCTTTCCCTTAAGGAGCTTATTATCTAGTAATACATACTAAGCAAACTCAGGCATTGGAAAACAGTTTTCTGAAAGACCAAAAAGGTAAACATTTTAGGTGTTGAGGACCACAGCATTTATTCCAATTGCTCACTTCTGCCTGTGAGCATGAATTCTGTCATGGATCCCAGTAAAGGATGGTGCATGGCTGTGTTTCAATAAAACTTTATAAAGACATGGGCAGCTGGTTGGCTTTGGCTGTCAGGCCATTGCTTGTCAATCCCTGAGCTATATGCTAAGTCAAAGGAGGAAAGCTGGGCATTGGTAGCACATGTCTTTAAACCCAGCACTCGAGATAAGAGAGGTGGGAGGATCTCTGTGAGCTTGAAACCAGCCTGAGTGAATTTGAGGTGAGACCTGACCTCAAAACAAAACTAAAGAGGGGAATCTGGTGTCAGTTTGGCATTCCATACCGTAGAAGTCATGAGTAAAAGTTCAGAAGGATGCAGACCTCTTGCTAGGCTTGAATGAAGAGAAAGCAAGAAGGAAAACCTGCACTTGCTATAGGTTCAGTAGGGTGACATAAAATGATGGGTCAGTTTGCAACTGCTTTCAAGTCTTCTGACATTTCTTTTTTTCCCCTGTTCTTTATTCATTTAGAGGCTATGCAAAATTTGAGGACTTCTTTAAAGTCATCTCTTAAAACCAACTTCTGCCTGAAGGTTTTCTTCCTATTGGAAGGAAGAAGATGAAAATTCTACTTCCAAAAATTGTCTGTTTGTCTTTTCCTCCTGACAAGTTCATTCTTCTTTGTGAATGGCCAGAAAAGCTGGAAAAAAATATATATATATACACACACACACATACATGTATATGAAAATCCACTTCTGTTCCTATTATTGACTTTACCATTCAGGAAAGAATACTGGGCCCCCAATTTCCCTAGAAATTGTCCCCTGGGACTACTTAAGGACTGGGTTTTTGATAACCCAACTGGAAAGCAATCACAAATGAATGAGGCTGATAATTTTTACAGCAGTGTGTCCCCTTGAACTTCAAGGCTGAATGCTCTCAGGTCCATGACTTGCCTAATATTGTTACTTGGACAGCTTCATTAGTGACAATCAGGACAGAGGTCTGGGAGTTGTCATTTTCCTTTGTAGAAGAGTTAGCTCAAGTTTCATGTAACCCAGCAAGGTAACTTTTCTGAATTTTGCGACTCTATCTCAAGATTAGGATTTATATCAATAATCCTAAATGACCTTTTCTCAATGCCACACTGATTTCCTGGGAATGGAGGGAAGAGTAATATGATTATGTCAATGGCATTGGGAGAGAAGAAGGGAGGAGGGAACGCTGGTTCAGGGAGCACAGTGGACCACAAAGAAGTGACTGCATTGCTGCGCGGTTGCTACTTCATCCAAAATGGCTGCCCATGTAAGTAACTCACAGCAAAGGCAGTCAAATTTCCTCATCTTCTGGTTCTCTAAAATCATTCAAATATACAGGCAAGCAGAAAGGTTTAAATACACTTAATGTGGCTATGAGAGAAAACGGAGCATCCCCTAGACACTCTGGGACTAACCACTTTACAAAAAAAAAAAAAAAACAAATAAACCAGAAGAATTTTATACAGAAATCAATGTTAATAAGCAAAGCCTGTCTTTAAATGACAAATGAATTAAGAAAGATAAACACTCATATATATCTCAGGAGCTGTGCAGAGTCGGCTGTTGTGGAAAGTACTTTCTGCACATGGCCATGAGCACTAGGATTGGGAGCAGAACGTCATCAGCCTGCGATCCAGATGAGGAGTGGAGAGTAAAGGACTTGCCTAGAAGCCTGGGGGAGTTCAGGACAGAGGCAGGGAGATGGTCCACCAGCAGCCCTGTGTGGGTCTTCTGGACACTTTACCTCCTTGTTCTCTGTTTAATCCTCTTGACACGTCTGGATGGAAGGGACTGGGTTTTCTAACTCTAATTTCATAGATGAAAAACTAAGTTTCAAAGCCAAGGTCACTCAAGGCTAGCACTGGCAAAGCCTGGATTCTAACACAAGTGTTCTACCCTGGGGCTAAGGTCCTTCACATGACAGGCTCCTCTTTCTAGGGGTCTCTCCCTAAGTCTCCCAAGATGGATGCCATTGCTTCTCAAAGGAACACTGGCACTCAAGGAGTTGGCATCTGTATCCAAGTCTTTTGGCCAACCTGGGGCAGCTTCATTGTTTAGACTCACTGTTCACTTGGCAGGCAGAGTCCCTTAGGAAGTCTGCTAGCGATGGCCAGATGCCCCCAATTTCTTTAATTCCAACCGTTCCAAGTCCCTTCATGCTATGGAGAAGGCATTCCCTGACTCCATGGCTAGCTCACTTCTTTCCAACATGGATAAAACCTGAGGTTAGAAAATACCACTCACCAGTGACTCATTTCTAACTTGCCTGCCAAAAACAACACCCATTTACGTAATTCACTCTCACACCAATCTTTTCCTCCTCCTCAGGGTGACTGCCCTGTCACACCGAGGCTGATCTCTTCACAAGCTGGCCTTCCACTGCCAGAGTCAAACTGTCCTTTCCACCCTCATCTCTCTGCCATCTGGGGTCACAGGCAGCTGTAGTGATGTGTTCCTCCCACACTGTGTTCTGTGGCGAGTTTTCCGGAAGGAGTGTAAGATGTCACATCCAAGACTAGGCTCTTGAGTTCATCTCTGAAGCCAACCTCAAAAAGCAAGAGTGGTGGAGGGAAGGCCCCATAAACTAAGGATCCTCCTCTCAGGTGAACTTGCAGGCCAGTTTCTGAAAGAAGTGCTTCTCACTTTTTCCATCTCCAGCTGCGTACGTGCAGAAAGGAAAACTCTTTTGGGTGTGTCTGTAACCTAGACGTTGGCAGAGCAATAACTGTGGGCAGATGCAGAAAATTCACTGTGCTTCTGCCACTGCAAGTATTCCAAGGGGAAAAATAATGTCTCCGTGTATGGTGTGCAGTTTGTATGAGTGTGTAGGCACATATGGGTGTGGGTACATATGCCCGTGTATGCACATAATGCATAGAGGCCAGAGGTCAATGTCGGATGTCTTAATCACTCTCCATGATACTTTTTTGAGACAACGTCTTTCACTAAACCCAGAGCTCACCAATTGGGCTAGACAAACTAGCCAGCAAGCTTGAGGATCTTCCTGTCTCTACTTCCTCAGTGCTCGGATTACAGGTGTGCATAGCCACACTCAGCATTTTGCGTGGGTGTGGGGATCCGAACTTAGAAGTCCTCATTCTTGTGTGGAGAGCATTTTACCAATGAGCCGGCTCTCCTGCCCCAGAAAAAAAAAATATTTATGGGCCTGGGCACAGGGGCTCACATAATCTCAGCTGAGATAGGATCATCATAAGCTTGAGGCCAGCCTGCGCTACAGAGTGAGTTTTAGATCTGCCCAGGTTATAGAGAGACCCTACCTCAAAACAAAATTTATAGATTGGGGAGATGGGTCAGTGGGGTAAGAGCAATTGTTGCAGAAGCATGAGGACCTGAGTCCAATCCCTAGAAACCAGGTAAAAAGCTGGGCATGTAACCCCAGAGGGAGGTACAGACAGGGGAATCATTGGAGCTCCCTTGTCAGCCAGTCTCATGGAAAAATGGTGCAAGCTCCAGGTTCAGTGAGAGATTCTGACTCAAGGAAATAAGATGAAAGAGTGATACCAGCATCTGACTCTTGCAGCTGCATGTGTGCGTGTGGGGTATGCTTATCTGTGCACACATATATGCATACACACACGTATACATTACACACTCCAAAAACATAGTTCTCCTCTTAGTTTGCCATAATCACGTTAGCACATAAATCCCCAAACATTTGCATTTGCTTCTTTTTTAAAAAAATTTATTTTTATTTATTTATTAGAGACAGAGAGAGGGGGAGGAAGAGAGAGAGAATGGGCCTGCCAGGGCCTCCAGACACTGGTGCCACCATGTGCAGCTTGCTTACATGGGACCTGGAGAATCGAACCGGGGTCCTTAGGCATCACAGGCAAACACCTTAACCACTAAGCAATCTCTCCAGCCCCTGCATTTGCTTTTTTTAAAAAGCCACATATGTTCAAAAATAGACTTTCTTCTTCCACATTCCAGGTAAGGTCAATCCCTGTCCCCCTGCAGGGAAGAGGAAGTGAAAGGCACGTCCCCCCAGGTGCCCGTGGGAACATCTTAGGAGGAAGGAACACAGAAATTGGCAAAGACTCGAAGGACGGATATAAAGGGCTGTGAGGCTTACTGAGCCCTGTATATGCCAAAAATTAATTCACAAGCAAATGCTTATTTTATAGTTTCCACTTGTCACAAAACATCAAGCAGAAAGGAAATATTTCTTCTGGGGGCTGGCACCAGACTGAGGACAAAGCAGCAGAAAGCACTCTTCATGACAAGCTTGATCCCACTGCCTGACAACGTGTCATCCATTTCCGGAGACTCCAAGAGCTATGGCATCATTTCTGCACTCCTTTCCCAGAGGATTCCACACGAAACCTGAGCTGCCCTGATGGTCCCAGGCAGGAAAGCTGTATGGCGGCGAGATGCATTCTTGAATGTTACCATGGTCAGAGAAGGCGGGGAGGGGATAGAAAATTCTGGAATCGTTGGGGACAGAGTTCCAAGGAGCCCATTATGCTACATTGGAAAATGACCTGAATTTGGCTTCCAGGCAAATCAAGGCCTCATTTAGGTGATGACAGCACAATGACTGGGTTTCTGAAGAAAGGTCCCCAGCAAGCCATGCTCTGTCGTTCAACGTCATTAACTGAATCTTGCAGGGTTTGGGCAATGAAACTCAGAATTTCTGGAGAGCTATGACCCCCAGTGACCTGATTTTCAAGACAGAATTGAATTTTCACACACCATCCAAAAGGGGGTAGACACGTGTCAACACTTCTGTAAAGAAGGGCTTGTGCACCCGGAGAAAAACCGAATTCAGTTTCTGACACCACAGTGTCTTCCTTTACTGCAGCTGTGGGTCCAGTCACAGGCTTGACTGACCATGAGGTAGGTGCTTAATCAATTATAATGGGGGAAGCCAGTTCCCAAGGATGGCTTCCCAGCTCCCTCTCTGCTTTTATCTGCATGTCCTCCTCCCAATGACAGGCAGAACTTCCTTCTCCTCCCTGTGAAACTGTGCTGGTTTCATGACTAACTTTAACCAGTACAATAGGACAGGAGTGCCATCCTCAAAATTCTTGACCCAGGCTTTAAGAACAGCTTCCCCTCTGTTTCTTGGAACATTGCCCTCAGAACCTAGCCACCATGCTGTAGGAAATCCCAACTACACGGAGAATCAATGCTCTCCAGGCAGGACCTGCAGATGAGTTACCAGAGGACAGCCGGCTCCGCTGCTCTAGCCTAGCAAGTGACCATCTTGCTCACTCTAGTTCAACCATGCTCCTGACGACTGTAGGCCCAGACAAGACCACAAGCAGTAAGAGAACCACCTAGGAAACACTAGCCATAGAAATGCCAGGTATCAAAGGACCACTGAGGTTTTGAAGGAGTTACACAATGATAGATAAGATGGGTGGGCAGTGGTGGGGGGATTCTTGGGAGAATTCATCTGTATTTATATAACTCTGTTCCTCTGATTCTTAAGTTTTTCCATCTCTGCAGTCAAATGAGACATGTGCACATAGCCTGTGGGCAACTGGGAGTCTGCGTGGATCTCTTGAATGAAGAGTCTTCCTCCACAGTAAGCCACCAAGCAAAATCAGACTGCATACTAATCTTGCCTTCTCTGCTGAGCTCACGTTTTTTTCTTTTTCTTTTTCCTTCCTCCCTCCCTTCCTTCCCCTCTCCCATTCTCGTTCAGATATACAAGTTTAATGTAGCCAGGGCTGGCCTTGAACTTTCTCTGTAGCTAAGAATGTCTTTGAACTCCTGATCTTCCTGCCTCTACCTCCCAAGTGTTGGAATTTCAGGTGTGTGCCACCACACCTGGCTTATGCAGTGCTGGGGACAGAATCCAGTCTTTCGTGTATGCTAGCCAAACACTCTACCCATTGAGTTATATCCTTAGGCTGCTACTTCTTTTAAACTCTAAAATTATTATTTAGTAGTAAAATTGGATTTTTAGTATTCAATTAGTTGTATTTTCAGATATCTGTGGATTCATGCAGATATCAAAAGCAGGGTACACAATGGTTCCATCAAAGATCCCCCTGAATTATACCATTATAACCAAGTTTTCCCTCAGCTAACCTTGGTAAGGGATGATCTTTTCTTTCTTATCAATGTTTTCTTTCAGAGTAGCACATGAATAGAATCATACAACAGGTCATATTTTGTGATTGGCTTCTTAGCCTAATGCTTTTGAGATGTATCCAAGTTACCACATTCATTAACACCTTATTCCATTTTTTATTGCTGAGTGATTCCCCTGCACAGATGTACTAGAGTTTGTTGTCCACTAACCATTATTATTATTTTAAAGGCGTGCGCCACCACTCCTGGCTCCATATTATTTATTATTTTTTATTTTTAGAGAGAGACACAGGGAGAGACAGAGAGGGAGAGGGAGACAGAGAATGGGCATGCCAGCAGCCTCTCAGCTGCTGTGAACGAAATCCGGATGCGTGCGCCCCCTTGTGGTTAAGTGCGGCATTGCACCCTTGTGTCACTTTGTATCTGGCTAAACATGGGACCTGGAGATTGGAACCACTGGAGATTGGAACCAGTGTTCTTAGGCTTAGGAGGCAGGCGCCTTAACCACTAAGCCATCTCTCCAGCCCACTAACCATTATTTAAAAAAATTATTTTTACTGGCAAAAAAAGACTTCAGAAAAATTATTTCCCTGAGAAAAGTAACTAATGATTGCTGAAAATGCCTTGATTTAAAGTGTCAAGGGTCTCAGAAGTCCATGCATGCCTCCCATCTGATAGGAAAACAGAAACCTGTGAATAGATTCCTGAACCTCCCACAAAACCAGATTTGAAAGCTGCTCTCATTTCTCTTCTTCACATAAAGCATGTACTAAATCCTATAAGGATGTGCTGCTGAATTACGTTTAATGACCTAAGAGCTGCTTTAGAGCCTTCTTCTCAGACAGGCAATGTACAATTCCAGAACCCCTACTGCCCTGCCTGCAGACACTCTTTTTACCAAAATATCACTGGCTAAAACAAATCCCAGGAAGCCCACCTGACCACAGGGCAGTGTTTCTTCCCAAGACCATACATGTCATGCTAAACAGGAAGTGGTAATGGGCACAGAGTGAGCTGGAGTGACCCTGCCTTTCATGGATGACAGCATTTTAGCAATCATTAATAGCAACCACTACAGTCTTAACCAAAGCCAGACTCGCCTCCCAGCTAGTCATTTACTACTTTGAACCAGCTTCTCTATAGCAATGCAAAACTCTGAATCCCTCCCCCTGGGGCTTCAGGGTTTCTGTCCTCAAGTGGCCCCAGACACAATCCATGTTCCACATCATTTTCTTTAAAGAAAGGAAAGCTCAGGGCCAAGGGGATCTCCTAAATTAACTCTAAGCTAGAAGGATGTTTCCTGGAACCAGAGGACTCCTATGATACAGAAGATCAGAGTGTGCCCCAGACATCCCTGAAGGGCTGAGGTTGGAGAATAAAAGTCTGACACCTCAAGGCCATGCCCTCCCAAACTGCCAATAACCTTCCAGGACACCACATCCAAGCCCTACACGTGTCAACATCCTGGCTACCTGGAGAGAGAGTGGCTCCCCTCTATGAGTGGCTGAACTACAGCTCCATCATGGCATTTCATCTGAGCCCCAAACATGAGTCATAAAAATATATGAAAACATGGAACTGATATTCACAATTACTGTACAAGAACTTGAAGGAAAAACAGCTTCTGTGTGAATTGCCGTCACCATCGGGGTACACTGAAAATCAGGGCATCTTGCCAGAACCCCAAATACTACCTCAGCTGTAAGCCTTGGAGCTGGCAGTCTCAGTCCTATGAACATGCTTGGGTATTCCCTCACATCATAGGTGGCTTTAGACATGTACTCTTCCTCAAGACAGGAAGCCTCCCCAGACAACGGGACCTCTGACTTCCCATCTCCAACATTCAATCAGATGCCATGTCAGCAGCATGTACTAAAGTGTCAATGGGTCCAGGCCTGGCCTTAGCCGGGGCATCAGTTTCTGTTCCTGGTATTCTATCTCTCCTTATCAGTCCTAAGAAGGTACAGACTCTCTTCTTCTTCGCCCATTTTAATGTATTACTTAGGAGCAGTAACACACGCCAATTTTAAGTATATGGCTCAGTGGGTAACTGTATTAGTTACTGTGATAGTCTCAGTTACTATTCTCATTGCTCTAGCAAGAAACAACTTAGTGGAGGAAGGGTTTATTTTGGCTTAGAGTTCAGAGGGATATATTCTTTCATAGTAGAGAAAGCATGGTGGCAGGAAGTATAAGGCAGCCAATCATATTGCACCCACAGTCAGCAGAGAGATGGTGGCTTAGCTTGCTTTCTCCTTTTGTTTAGTCTGGGATCCTAGCCCATGGGATGGGGTCACCCACATTCAGGGTAGGTCTCCCCTCTTCAGTTTAACCTTTAAGGAAAAACCCTCATAGACATACCCAGAAGTATGTTTCCATAGGGACTATAAGTCTACTCAAATCGACAAGATTAACCATCACAGTAACCATATATATGTTCATATAACTGCCACCCAGAAATAGATGTCAAAGGTACTTCCAGCACCCTTGTACTCTCCTTAGAAGTATCTTCCCCAAGCTATGACCTTTATTATCCAAGACTCATCAGGTCAAGCGCTAACTTTGCCCTAAATCACTGCTAATTCATTTAATTAATACATTTTGTCATGTATACTTGAAGTGTACAACATGATATTGTAAGGTACGTACAGATAGTCAACTGATTACTACCAGAGTGAAGTAATCCATCCATCACGTCACACACTTACCTATTTTTTTCTTCCTGTGACAAGAGCAGGTAAAAATCTCTTCTAGCATGGATCTTATGCACAGTACAGCTTTATTACCTACAGTCCTCATGTTCTTCATAAGACCAGTCTTATAGATCTGCTACTTTACAAAGTTATTTATTTTTTCAATGATGAGGACTGAACCCAGAACATGCGCATTCTAGGCAAGAGTTCCACCACTGAGCTATAATCTTAGCTCCTGGTTTCTTGAAACAAGGTCTCATGATGGCCTTGAATTTGCTAGGTAACAGAGGCTGGCCTTGAATTCACGATCCTCCTGCTTCTATATTCAAAGTGCTAAGATTACCAACAAATTAATTTTTAATTACTACTTTCTTATGGCCCTGCTTTTTTTCCAGTTTCTGTGTCTTCAGATGAGAGATTTATAATCCTAATTACAGCTTCCAGGTACGGGGGATGGCTACATTGCTACTGAGCACAAATCCCAACTCCCATATCAAACCTTCTCCCCTGTGCAGCAGTGTTTCCCCAGTCTCAAAGACCTAATACCTGTTCTTGCCCCTCTGGACTTTCTATCATAGAATGTGAACAAGTCTCCACACTATGCAGACTTTAAACCCAATCTCTACCTTGCAAAACTGTGCTCATCCTTCAAAGCCAGGACATCAGAAAACCATCCCCAATTTTCTCTCACAGACGTTGTTCCTTCTCATGTACCTTCAAAGAACTACCTCTACCCACTGGCTGACCCTAATTACTCTTGGCACACAGCTTTCTGTGTACATGTCCACATACTCTGTATCCTTGCTAGCATAACCAATTTCTTGAGACTGATCTTTTGGAATTCTGTGATTTCTCAATTTCATAAAGCTATTTTAAACACATGGGAAGGGACAGAATAATTTAAGGTTTCTTATTTGGCCAATAAGGAAAGAAGGAGGAACCTTTCATCTACTATCAATAGCATTTAATTAACATAAAGACACTGGAGCCAGATATAAACATTGGAAAGATAATTTCAGCTATTCAAAGAATATATTGGATTATGGGAAACTCATCTCACTAACTTCAAATTAAACACCTGCTATGTCTGGAGAAAATTCTATGAACTGACTCAACATCTAGAAGCTCCTTTTGTTTATAGTCCCCACAGAGTAACATGTACAGAGAAAAGTGCTCAGTATTTTAGTTTAACAAAAAGTCCTCAGTGAATATTTAGTTCAATTGTCCCAAAGCAGAAAACCACCTGGTCCAAAGGCAAACAGCATTTTGACGCTGTTCTCATGGACCCACATACCACGAACACAGAAGTCGGGGAGTGGGGTGTCCCAATAAGAAGGACCCAGGATCCAGCCATTCTCACAGTTATATAAAAATCAGCAAACAGTCTCAACATGTCATGACTCATGTCCATGTGACAATTCAGACAAGCAGTGTAGACTTTCCTGTTGGCATGGGTGACTAGCTCATTGCCACAAATCTCAATGCAAAATAAGAAACTTCAAAAGTGTGGGGGGTGACAAGTAGGGATTGGATGGCAAAGAGAAAGGGCCACCGCAGTCAGGTGTGCAGGCACAGAGCTCCAGGCTGGCAGAAGGAGCAGAGGCTGAAACCTAACCTATGCTACACTTGCCAAGCCAGGTGTCCTGGCCAGAGTCACATCTGCCCTCAGGAAGAAACGCCCTTTGCTCATTTCACAAAGAGCCAAGACTTTAATAATCCAGATACTGAATATAAATTTAAGGCCAAGTATATGTCAGATCTAATACATGTATAAAGGCAAACCTTACATTTGGTGAGTTCTATCTTAACGAAGCATTGATCGAAATGCACATGTGCTCTATACATGTATACACATGCACACACATCCAAGGAAATCTTTATTCAGCAAGTTCACAAAGAGAAAAGCATGAAGAGGATATTAAACATATTTATAGATCCTAAGCACTCAGGAGGCAGAGACAAGAAGATCACTACAGGTTTGAGGCCAGCCTAGTAAATTCCAGGCCAGCCTCAGCTTCATATTGAAGACTCTGTCTCTCTTTTGCAACCAATCAATTGATGAAGAAATATAATCCAGCTCCTTGGGAAGCTGAGGCAAGGGTAATGTATGAAATAGCAAGATGCCATCACAGAAACACGAAAATAGTTTTACTGTTCATACCTTTTTTAATTTAATTTTTTTTTTTTTTTTTTTGCTTTTCAAGGTAGGGTCTCATTCTAGCCCAGGATGAGCTGAAATTCATATATACTCTCAGGGTAGCCTTGAACTCACAGAAATCCTGCTATCTTGGCCTCCCAAGTGCTGGGATTAAAGGTGTGTGCCATCATACCCAGCTTTTATTCAAATTCTTTTTTCTGGTTTTTCAAGGTAGGGTCTCACTCTATTCCAGGCTGACCTGGAATTCACTATGTAATCTCAGGCTGGCCTCAAACTCAGCTATCCTCCTACCTCTGCCTCCCAAGTGCTAGAATTAAAGGCATGTACTACCACACCCAGCCCTATTCAAATTTTTTTTAATGGTCTCTTCAAGGACATCTATCAAAATTCTAGTTTTTGATATTACTTTAAAATAAATACCACATCTAACAAATACATTATTTGTTCATCTTTGACTAACCTACTCTGGGTTTTCCTTATTAGTTCATATGAATTCAAAACGCTTTGTGTTTCTAAAATGTTCAGCTAAAAGGCACAGAAAGGTATAGTGAACAAAAGCTAGAGAATTCGAAGAAAAACATTTAACTCTCCAAAGAGCACACACAGCCCACACCCTTCTGATCATTTGAAGATGAGTTCCTCTAGGTTCTGGGATAGAAGCTTTAAGACTTCCTTTTTAGCTACTCACAGGAAATACATTATGGACCCTGGGCCAGTAGGCTTATCTAGCCTCAGTTTTCAAACACAATTGTATTTTGGAACCATGCCTGAAATGACTGAGTGGTCATTGTATGAGGCCCTCATATGAAGCCTTAGAACTATTGAGACTTAGCTCCAAGAACAAAGACGTCACAGCAGCTGCCCAGTTGTCTTCTTACCTGGATGGTGGTGTTCCCTCCTTCCAGAAGAGCAATGGCCAGGAGAATGCTTTCATGGAATACTCGGTCACTGGATGCATTCATTATGAGGTCGATGACCAGATTGGAGGCCCCCTCCTTGTCCAGGTGACACTGAACCTCTGCCAGGCTCATCTCACCCCTGCTCATGGAGCTGGATCCTGAACCTCCCCCTAGGAAGACAGACATTGTTCTTATTAAGCACAGGGAGGACAGAGCAATTAGCATGTGTGCATACTCATTGTGCGTCAACCCTTATCCACAGAAAGCTTTGCCTGCATTCTCTCCCTTAACCCTGTCAACAACCCCATGTGGAGAATGCTGATTATGAACATGAAAAGATGAAGGTGTGTATGTAGCAGAGGTGATGCTGAACTCAGGCACACAAAATGAAGGAAAAAAATAAGAAATTTTCATCAAGTGACCTAAAACCACCTAGCAAAGACTCTCTTAAATTAAAATACAGTGACTTGAAGCAGAATTATCAGGATATAGTTTAAGAGACAAACAACATAGATTATGCTCACCAAAGTGCCCAGTAAGCACTTTTCTTAATGTTCTACCCTCATATTAATGCTACTCTCACTTTAGGTTAGAGAAGCTTCTCTTTCCAGATGGTAGTGACCTCTGGGATGACTCAAAAGGCACCACAGTGTTGAGAAGAAGTGACAGAGGAGTGTTCAGCACTAAAACATCTTTACCACACCCTCCAAGGCTCAGGATCCATTGTGGAAGAGGTGCTAGAAAATATGCAAGAGCCAAAGGAAGGGTAGGACTGCTGATAATGCAGTCTTCCAGACACAAAATGACCTGGATATTCATGACCTCACTATGTCTAGTACTACCTACACAGGACCTTCATAATTGGAGAAAAAGATGATGACATCAAAATAAGAGAGAGACTAATTGAGATGGGGAGGGGATATGATGGAGAGTGGATTTGTGAAGGGGAAAGTGGGGAAGGGGAGGGAATTATCATGGTTCATTGTCTATAATTATGGAAGTTGTCAAAAAAAAGTTAAAAAAGAGACAAACCAAATCAAAACACCTAGAGTACTTCTAAGAAAGCATCACCTAAAACAATCACAATTAACCCTCTTTCTAACAAACTTACCGTTTCCCAGAATTTAATTCATTCATCCAATAAATATTTACTCAAAGCACTGGACATAGGGGAGTGAACAAAACAAATTAAATCTCCATCTTCATAGTGATTCAGACAAGATAAATATATTTGAGAAGAGTGCTTTAAGTAGGATGGACTTTTAGAAAAGTACATGTTCACTAATATGCCTTGTATTATCATTGGCAATAACTGAAACATTAGAGACAGAGAAATGGGCTGATCAATTTCAGAAGGCAAAAAGTCATCTATCAGTCCTTCCCTGAAGAGTTTACTTCAAATGCCACCTCCTTTTTGCTGCATGACCTTGACTATAAGACCTTATATCTGCATCAGATCAGCTGAGCTGCACATGTCTGTTACAGCTTCTTAAAGAGGCTCTGTCTTGAAGCATTTCCCTCTCAGGATGCCTCCCAATGATCTCACATATCTGTTAATAACCCACCTTTGAAAAATAAAGAGAAATAGTTTGAGTCATTGCATGAGTAGTGTCTACATAAGAATGCAGAGTTTGGGCTTAGTGGTTAAGGCACTTGTCTGCAAAGCCTAAGGACCCATGTTCAATTCTTCAGATTCTACATAAGCAAGACACACATGGTCACACAAGCATGCAAGGTCACACCTGTGCACAAGGTGGAGCATGCATCTGGTGTTTGATTACAGTGGCTGGAGGCCCTGGCATGCCAATTCTCTCTCTCTCTCATAAAAAAAAAAAAAAAAAGCCAGTATGTTGGGCTAGCTTCAAAAAAAAAAAAAAAAAAAAAAAGAAAAAAGAAAAGAAAAGAAAAAAGAAAAGAAAAGAAAAGAATGTTGGGGTCTGAAAAGCTGACTTCTTTCCTCTCCGGGACATTTCTGAACTGTATAGTCACTGACGTCTACATAGCTCTAGGAACTGAACAGATCCACCTTAGATTTTCATTTGGTTCTAAAACCAAATACCATCCCCAGAAACAGCTAAGATACATTTCCTAAACCCTCTGATTTTTATGCTATGAATGGAAACTTCCAAGGATCGGAAGAATACTACCCTATTGCACCTGCCAATGACCCAAAGCTCCCCTACCATCACTAGTACAAGACAAGGCACCCATCCAGGACCTGAAACTTCACTACCATCACCAAAACAAGACCAGACACCCACTCAGGACCTAAAACTCCCCTACCATCACTAGTACAAGATCAGACACCCACCCAGGATCTAAAACTCCCCTATTGTCCCTAGAATAAGAAAAAGCATCAGACAACTCACATTTGCACTTTGATCACTGAGCTATCAGTTCCCACAAAACCCAAACTTCAATACTTTTTATAACATTTATGTGTTATTGTGTATAAAATAATTTGGATCAGCTTCTTTTGAAGCACCTTTTTCAGTCCACTCCATGAGGTAGTGATGCACACAGCATAGGCATTATAATTAGTTATGCCTGGTTCAAGTTAAAAAACACCCACCAATCAGTTTCCATCTCTCATACACTGCAATAAGGACTATATCTGCCATATAATGGTAACGTGGAAGACAAAATGAAATGAATAATTGAGGCTATTTGGCAAAGACCCTGGTATGCAGTAGGCACAAAATAAATGATATCTTCCACCAACCTGGCTGCCTTTATCCACATCATTTTATGGGAAATCACAAGTCCAAATGAGCACAGGAAAATTTATAATAAAATCTAGTTCCTTGAACCATTCAGATACTACTGAGGGGGTCACTACTTGGGAAAGAGAGGCAAAAGGTTAAACCCAGACTATAATCATAGGTAAATGCTATTGTGTGGGGAATATGTTCACACATCAAACTGATAGTTGGTCAAAGACAAAACATGCTAAAAAAATACAAATTCCAACACAAGTTCATTTATGGTTCAAATTGTTAAGCATACAGTTATCAGTTGATAGATTTCATTCACATAAGATGCTTAATATTAGCACAGCACACAACCTACCTCCTCCCCCAGGTTTGCTGGGTCCTCCTGGTGACAGTGGGCCATTGCCAAAGCTGGTAAGGCTCTCTCTTCTTCCTGAGGGTCTGATGTTTCCATAGTAACGGTTGACCAAAATTTGCCTGAGTGCCTCACCCTTAATTCAAATAGGATAATAAAATAAGATTCTAAATTTAAAGCATAATTGAGTGACTAATATTTAAATTTTTAAAAACCCACAAAACTACAGGGGTACTCAGGTATAATTGGCCCAGATCCACTCAGTGGAAAAAATAAATGACTAATGAAAGCATTTTAAAGACTCTGAAGTCAATTTTAATATTTCCTCAGGGAACCAGATCATGTTTTATATTTTGAAAAAAATGGTGGCAATTTAGAATATTAAATATCCAAAGTACCCTCTCCCACAGTGATACAGACAGAACAGTAATTCAAAAAGGAAATTAACAATAACAAAACAAACAAAAAAGCCCTTTGGGTTATGCTGAAAAAATATGGGCAAACTGCAAATTTTACAGGTCAACTTCTACATAGCAGTGTACAAATGTTATTTTAAGTACAAAGTTTCTTCCCAGGGAGGAAAAAAAAAAGCTTTTAGGGGTGCTTCTTTTGAACACAGGGTCTCATGTAGCTCAGGCTGGCCACTATGTAGCCAAGGATGACCATGAACTTCTGATTCTCCTGCTTCTGCTTCCCAAGGACTGAGATTACAGACATGTGCCACCACACCTGGCCCAAGAAAATATTAAGATAGTAGAGTAATGGAGCATAAGGTGACATAACAAGTCAAAAGCAAGCCTTTCTTACAAAGGTGATTAATGGGCTAAATGGTAAAGACAAAATAATGTTACAGGAAATATACTAGTAGGAGATATCAAACATGTCAATCAAAAATAAGCATCATGGATAAAATGGCACTGTATCTAAAATTCGCTTTAAAGTAATATGGGTGAAGTTCAAGTAGGGAAGGGTATTATGAATGAGGTAAGAATGGTCATGAGGTGCTAATTGTAGTAGAGTTAAACAAACCTTGTCAACTCTTCTAACTCCTTCGGCATATACTTCAACTTTTCCACAGTAAAAGGTTTTAAAAATATAAACATAAAAGGAATCCTAGACAGATGATACAGTATCTTTTTATTCTAACTCAAACAAAAACAATTCGATAGTTTCCCTCACACTAGGGTGCACGGGTAAACCAGCTGACATAAGTGGGATGTGTTCTCAGGGCCCACGCCCTTTCCATTATGCTACTAAAGGACTCTGGGACCACCTCCTGATCTGTAGGTTTCTGCAACTCAAAGGCTTTGTGTATTTCCTTAGGACTGTTTCCCAGGGCCAAGTAGTAAGGCCTGGAGTTCCTTTGGTGCATCATCAAGAGAGGGAAGTGAGAAGTCTAGCAGACAGAGGTGTTGTCATCTAGCAGGTCTCTAAAATAGACACTCCAGAGTTCTTTTGATGAGACCTAGAACTGAAACATGAGTTGGTAGAATTTAAATTGGTTTGTTAATCAGTTCTGAGAATAGGTCTGGAGACCTCAAGGGTGTGGGTGTTTGCAAAACAGCTTGTGAGGGAGTAGATCAAGGGGGATGGGCATCGTGATTGAGGCAGGGGACCAGGGAAGGAGGCAAGATACACAAAACCTTGGGATCCTATCAATTGTCAAGAATCAGATCAAGTACCACCTTTTTTTTTTTTTTTTTTTTTGAGGTAGGGTCTCACTCTAGCTTAGGCTGACCTGGAATTCACTATGTAGTCTCAGGCTAGCCTCAAATACTCGGCAATCCTAGTACCTCTGCCTCCCAAGTGCTGGGATTAAAGGTGTATGCCACCACGCTTGGCTAAGTACCAGTTTTTATACTGTTCTGTTAGGCTCATGCTGCTACCCAGAGTCTGTAGGAATAAGATGGATAGGGAAAACAGGTGAAAGTGCAAGGTTGTAGAAGCTAGAAACTGATATTTAAATGGATGTTCCAGAAATGGGAGAAATTCCACCCACAAATGTTTTTTACTGTAGTTCACTGAAGTTGCACACTTTTCTATCAGCTCATGAAACTCATTTCCCACCTAAACTGACTATACATTCAAAAATGCCAATAGTATTTCCAATGAAGAAGTTATTTGTAATGTTTTAAGCAGTTTTTAAAATAAACTGCTTGCCAATGAGAAAAACATTTCAGTACAAGATTTGTTCATACTCAGAAAATAACTTTTAACAGAAAGATATAGCTTGAATGGTGTTCCATCTTAGGCACCAGGACAGGGACGATGTGTTCCTCAAAGAAGTCAGTGGGACACTGGGGTTTTAAAAAGCTGACTTCCTTAGAGGAATATAGTTTTGAGAGGAAGATTCAAAAAGGATTACTAAGAAAGAAATAGGGAAAGAGTAGGTTACCTCTCTGTTGAATATGAGAAATTAATATGACCTACCTTTTGTTTTTTAACAATTTATTTACCTGGAAGGAAGAGAGGGGGAGGGAGAAAGAAAGACACCATTCTGTGCATCTGGCTTTATGTGGGTACTGGAGAATCAAACCTAGGCCACAGGCTTTGCAAGCAAAGCCATCTCCCCAGTTCTGATGTCCCTTTTAAAATACCTTAAAGCATGTATTAGATTTAGTATGAATAAGGAGAGAGAGTTTAAGGGAAGGATGACTTTTAGCAAAGGTTCAGAAACTTCTGACTGGATTCTCTCTGGCACCATGAGAAAGTTGTCTGACAGGTAGGCAGCTGTGAGGAGACTTGGGATCTGCAGCCACCAAGTTAAGTATCAGTGGAGGTGCTAAGTCTGAAACATCATAGAGCTGAGTGGTCAAGTTAAAGCAAGTGTGATGGAAGCCAGTCAGTCAAAAAAGCAGACATGCCACTTAGAACCAGGAGGAGTCTGGTTTTCTCCTCCAGGGGGTGCTTTTTTTCTCCATCCTCATAGTTTTGAAGGGAAATATCAAGACTCTGGTCAGCTTGCATCAATCAAGCAGGAGGCAAAGGAGCACAGGGTCCAAACAGGAAGTCCATGTTTATGCAGCCTGGGTGTCTGACTGAAGATACAGAGGGATCACACATTCCCATTCTGCTGCTTCAATAGAAAACCCTTCACGGTTACTATGGCAACAGATGCATCAAATGGCACATTTTCCTCCATAAGAGAATACCATGAAATGTGCTCGTTATTTGGGGAGAGGTCACATTCCAGCTCACAAACCTCTTCCCTCTTATTATAGGGGTTTTTGGCTTATCTCGCCTCTGTACCCCTTTCTCAAATTTAAGTGTATTAAAAAAAACCGCAGAAAACAGCAAGTGTGATTTGTTTTATTCTTTTCCTTAATAGTAAATGAGTTTTTAAAATTTTTCTTCAGAGAATAAAGATTGAGGATTTCAGGCAGAGAAGGACAGAAAGAGAACATGAATAAGTCATACTGTTTGCCTGAGCCACTGGTGTAAAAAAATAAAATGTGCAGAGAAAGGCCTTTTAAATCATTTTGATGTAAGTGTTGAGCTGTTTACCATGTACCAGGCTAAGATATCAGATTACAGAGAGGAGAAAAGTAACTTCCCAATCACGTCACTGCTTCAGCTTTAACATTTGGTGTAACTGGTTTGTTTTGGTTTTAAATAATACCAGTGTTTTTTTTTTTTTTCAACTTTTATCCTACCCAAGTAGTTTGCACCTAGAGTATGTAAACAAATATCAGATGTTTGTCACCATGTAAGAAATTCTATACATATATGGTCACCTAAGACTATGAAAAGGAAAAGTCAAAGAAAGTTTCATTTGTAGTGTCATGTTAAAACAATAACAACTGGTAGATCAGTGGCATGGAGCTCAGAGTGCAAGCTTCTACCTTGCTACTCAGCTCAGAGTTTCATTTTTACCAATTACATAAGTGTCTGATGGACTGTGTAAGGATACAGCTGTGTGTTGATCAAGTCATCCATGAATCAATACTGTCACACAAAGGAGAGGAAAGTGACCTTTTGGGTTTCCAAGCTCCAGCCACTTAAAGCTCATTTACTTTAGACCAGAATACTCTCTCAGGTCTGAATCTCTCATACCTCAGTCAGAACTCAAAGTAGCACCTGAATTTTAAAATACTTTCTATTTCCTATCCATGTCATCTACAAAGTCACCTAAGCATTTCAAATTGCAAAGTAACTACAGTATGCAAAGTCCCCCTAATCATATTTAGTCCCCCATATCATATTTAGTTGCTCAGTATAAGTGACCTAACCGATGAAGACTGATACCACAGCCATGATGTATCAGAAGAAACTGAGGCACAGGGAGGTACTTGGCAAAATACTTGTACCTGTTTCTAACACCACAGGCATTTTGGTTGTTTGAATGCTGAAAGCTTATTAGGGCATGAAGGATGGCTGGGCACCTTTACCAGCTAGAGTGAGGATAATTCTTAAGGGGCTGGCTAAAATGGAAATGTGTGAACGAACGTGTCCTGTCAATGAGCTGTGGATACAGAATGCTAGAGGGCCAGGGCTAAAGCAGTACTTATCTGAATTCTGCCAAACACAAACTTCCTGGGGGCCATTATAAAGTTGATTTCTCCAAGAAAGCAAGAGAACAGAACAAAAAAGTCTGAAATGTGGGACTGGACAGAGGCTGGGAAACATGAACAAAACAAAGGTTCTCCTGGCTACCCATTTAACTCAAGCATAAATTTGTTAGGACACAGATGACCCCAATCCATGGAAATCTTCACAATGACTGTTCATTTCCTAATCTTGTGACCTCGGACAACACATTAAGTTTCTCTGAGTTTCAATTTCCTAATTCATGAAATAAGGATGAAGGGAGTATCAGTAGTTCAGTGTACGTATTACCACCATGAATGCATGGACATTGTAAGTCTTTGCACAGTAATGAGGTAAGTGCTCAGAGAACCAAGCCAGAGCCCTGGTTATTTTCCAGAAATAGGAACAAGAAAACCAGTGCTGGTCAGCATGCCAAAGCATATATATGGCCTTCTAGAAAATGCCTTGGTTATGCATAGCCAGCACAGCACCGTAAGAAAGTATCTACCTCTCTGGTCTAGGAATTCCCCTTCTAGGAGTCCATTCAAAGATGTATGTGTTTGTTCATTTCCTTGTCAAAGGAAAAAATTACAAACCTCTTGCTAATGTGGGGAACTTCAAGCAGCCTGTAACGTTCAAAGACTTGTGGTAAAAAGCTCAGATATCACATTAAACAGCGCAAATAGGGTACCTAAATTCTACACTTGGAATAATCAACACCAAGTGAGAATGGGTACATGTTTGCAGGACACATGCACTCATGTATAAAACAGTGGTTGAAGGAAATATAGAAAACATAGCTGTTTTTATAGCTTTCATAATAGTTTTGTATTTGTCTTAACTTATCTGTAAGGATCATCAGTTTTTACAGAAGAAAAAAATTTCAGCATCTCCCTAACGAGGACGCCATCCCAGGAAGGGGGGGGGCTATGAACTGTTCACCTAGTTATTTGGAGATGGGCTGGGTACAGACCGCTGAACAAGGAGAAATGAGTTTCCCTTCTATAAAAGGTTGTGATTGGTCCTGAGCCAATTAGTGTTTGGACATTATCAACACCAACAAAAGCTGTCTTTAACATAGTGCATGTCTAAGGAAAGAGTTACGGTCATTAGCTTGCAACATGCAAGACTCAAGACTACATACCCTTTTATGGTCTTCCAGTTGCCTCAGAGGTGGACTTGATTCAAGCTCCTGCTAAGCATGCAGAAATTCCATTTTAAGTACAACACCAAGGAGACACTACCATCTTCAGCATCAGTCAGTCAGAAAAAAATACATCTTGAGCTCATATGCAGCCAAAGTTCCACAAAAGGGAGGGCTTCTTTATGTTGCATTGTACTTAACAATTGTCCTAACACTTCTACCCCATTGTACTGTTTCAAATAAGCTGATATATGACTTTTTGGTCAACACTTTTTCTTTCTGAAAAGATTATGAATGGAAGTTCTATATGATGTGCTATTATATTAACCCAAAAGAGGATGTAAAGCGAGACTCAACTGTGCAGATCCTCATGATTCATACATGCAGTACAAAACAGCGCATGCTTAAGGACATCAATAGGAGGCAGACACATACGTGGGACCACAGCTTTCCCCAACCCACCAGCAGACAAGGATTCTAACCAAAACCACCAGTGAAGACCTCTGATTAGAACATAACACACTGAACATTAGAAAACATCCTCACTACATCTTGTGTATTCCGTCATTTATGTTTCATTTTAACATTTCACACAGACATCTTTCAAATAAGTTAATTTCATTCTAGCTTGAACTCCTATGATTTCTGAAAGAAATGTTAACACCTGGAAATATAACTTCCCTCAAAGCATCTCTTTCATCTTACACACTTGAAATTTTAGCCCCTCACTTAGCAAGTGTGGTTGGTGGCCAGAAAGGATAGAACAGAATGACTGTGAAACCACCACTTTCTTACCAGATTCTTTGAAAACTAAAATATCCAAAATTTTCAAAAATACATCATCAATGCACAGAATCCAAAGTCAATTCTGTGTAACAAAGGTCTGAGCAATTCCAGAATTTTTCAGTGAAATATCTCCAGACAGATAATGGTGTGTGAAGACCTTCCAAGAGGTACATCCTCTAACCTGAAGGATGCTTCATCTAGCTCCACCTCCAGGGGACTTTCCTTCCACACCAAAGCCCCACCCAGCACAGCAATAGTCAGTTCTCAGTCAGACAGAGCCCTCCCTTCCAAGCCCACTAGCAGGACGAACATCTTGGCACGACAATTCAGACACTCAACCACGACAATTTAGAGACACCCATATTTGCAGGCACTGCAGATATAGGTGAGTGACACACCTCTGTGGAGTTCTCAGCTTCCGGTGCTTGGGGCAGCTAGTTGGAAGTAAAATGAAGTATGTTAGTTATGGCACTGCATCTCAGGGGCCACAGAGATATTCAGGGACCAACACTCAATGACAAAACATGGAGGGAAAGATTTCACTGTATCACCTGCAACATGGGCTCTGGACAGTGAGGGGACCAGCCACTTGCTCTTTTAAATTAAACTGACTATGGTTGTGCTGGAAGAGATGACTAGCCTGTGACAGAAATAAAATAAACAACAACAAAAACTCTATCCCTAATCAAGAAGAAAGGGCCACTGCACTGGTGTGCTTTGCTAGAAGCAGTGCTGTGGGTACCAACAGAAGCTCGGGGAAGCTCATGGAGCTGACGAGGCGGCAGATGGCAGCAGGGTCTAATTCTGGGAAGGCTCCTCACTGGAAGAAATGATACGTTTCCTGTGGGTTTATGCATTCTCATACTGCCCTGCAGTGGATGGCTCTGGCTCAGGCTAAAAAGACAGTACCCTTTTTCTGCAGCCAGGAAGTAGGGCTCCTGTATTCAGCACACACTGTAGAGGAGTGTTCCACCCTCACATTTCCCTAGGTGGCTTCACAGACCAGTCTCTTGGACTTACTCTTATTACACCATGTAGACCCCCCCCCCATCTTGACAATTCCTACCCCACAGAGGAGAAACAAAAAGATGTGCCAAGAGTGCGTGCAAGTGCACTAGGAGTGGGGTTGTCTTAGAGAAGGTGAGAGTAAAGCACACAGCTCCATGTGAAGACAGTGCCATGAAGCTGTCCAAAGGACACGTGCTTAGAGCACGGAACTGATATCAGATGTAATCGTCAGATCCTACTCCAGCTGCCCTTGGCCCAAGTCACGCACCCGTGGCATGGCTGAATGGTGCAAGGTACAGTCCAGGGCCATGGAATGATGCCAAGGTTTATGGTGTAACCATGTGACCTTGGCCTCTGATCTGGGTCTAGCAAAGCCACATACCTCTCCTCAGGCCAGAATGTGGCTGTGGGGCCAGAACAGTTTTGAAAGCCTGGGAAAACTGAAGCTGTGACCCCAGGGTGGGATGGGATGGGGTTGGGTTGGGCAATCAATCAGCTAAAACTGATCCCTGTGATGGGAAAAAGTTCTCTTAATAGAATGCTGTTGTCATGTAATGTAAAAGTTTGTCTTTCTTCTATTTCCTAACAGGTAAAAGGAAACAGATGGGATTAAACTATTTCACCAAAGACAATGAAGTACATGTGAGGGCTGCTCACGCATTCTAGATAGAAGATCTTTTATACAGGAGCCCCATGCTACTTCTCCCAGGGACAGAAAATCCCTACGAATCAGTGTCCTGTTAGGAGTGTGGAGGAACATGAGGAGAAAGGCCTTGAACATGTTAAGGAAAGTAACAACAGAGCTAAGGCATATGTATTTTCAAAATGATGAAAACAATAGCAGGATCCAAGAATAAGCATTTAAACTGTACTTTTTCATTCTGTATAGTTTAGGCAAAAAAAAAAAATTAAAGCTGTATAAACATTTTTTTTTTGCCCTCAGTGCTAAAAGGACATATAAGAAAAAGCAGAACAAAAGTCACTGCCCATAAATAAATGTTACAGCAGCAGAGATAGAGACGGAAAAAGTATTGTCTTCTCCCATTTGTGTTGGCTGCAATCCCACAGCATTCCCCTAGGTTCATCCTATATGATTAGAATAACAGGATTATGAGCAAGGATTTCCTGCAGGAACTCTAGCAGCTACCCTCTTAGTCCCTTGCCAATCACAATCAAAGCTAACAGAAATAGAAGATGGACCTGGAACTGGTATGAATTCTCTACTTGCCTCAGTTCTCCCTGTCTCTCATCCAGAGAAAAGGAATTTCTGATACTTTTTAAGATGTCACTGATATTTCATCTCCTCTCTAAATGATTTTGTAAAATTTATTTATTTATTTGAGGGGGGAGGGAGGAGAGAGAGAGAAAAAAAATGAATGGACATGGCAGGGCCTCCAGCCAGTGCAAACAAACTCCAGATTCATGCACCATCTTGTGCATCTGGCTTATGTAGGTACTGGAGAATCAATTCTGAGTCTTTAGGCTTCACAGGCAAGTGCCTTAATCACTGAGCCATCTCTCTAGCCCTGTGCTTGTTTTTAAAATAAAAATTAAGTTTCAACTAATTGTCTTATTTTTCCCTGAAAGAAAAATCTTGTAAAGCTGAGATAGCAGAGGATGGTTTGAAGCTTTAAAATCACTGTCTATCCAGAAAAAGTTAAAAAAAAAATTTTCAAGTAGGGTCTCCTTCTAGCCCAGGCTGACCTGTAATTCACTATGTAGTCTCAAGGTGGCCTCGAACTCATGGTGATCCTCCTACCTCTGCCTCCCAAGTGCTGGGATTAAAGGAATGTGCCACCACGCCCAGTTGTTTTTGAGTATTTAAAAAAAATTATTCATTTATTTAGGGGAGAGAGGCGGGGGGGGAGGAGAGGGAGAAGGAGGGAGGGAATGGAATGGGTGTGCCAGGGCCTCCAGCTACTGCAAATGAACTCCAGATGCATATGGCACCTTGTGCATCTGGCTTACGTGGGTCCTGGGGAATTGAACCTGGGTACTTTGGCTTTGCAGGCAAGTGCCTTAACTTCTAAGCCATCCACCCCTCCATCCCAAGAGGGGCAATTTTTAATGCTTTCAATTTGTGTGGCACACTGAAAAATTCCAGAGTACTGACTGATGTCATGTGACCATTCTCTGTGAGACCATAGTGGCCATCAATGAATGTCTTTGGGCTTCTACTTCCTCAGCGCTTTGTGGAGTCAGTGCTCACTGAGATCCTTCCAGGTCACATGGCAAGTGATGGTTGATACATTTTTACTAAACTTCATTTCATAAAATCTAAAAGGCAAGTTCCCTAAATAACATACCTGCTAGAACATAAGATGCTTCCAGGTATGGCAAAGAACAGAACAGACCAGACCTAGAACATAATTGGGTAAATCAGCAATAGCCCATACCACTGTCTTTTTCTCTGAGGACTGTGGAAACAGCTCTTTGAGGAAGAGGTGATTATATGGCAGTGAGCACCAATTTTGATAAATATATTAATAAGGTAGACAGGTTCAAAGACTAGATAGAGAAATACAATATATAATAAGCAAAGTAAGAGTAATGCTCGACAAATAAATTGAGTTTCTTGGCAGTTATTATCTTCCATAAAAGATGAGGGTTCACTGTTAACCTGAAAGAAGAATGCTGAATGTAACCAATTTTGTATCTGCTTCCTAGTGCCAGGATCAGCCACTATTCTGCTGACACCTTTAATCAAGGTGGAGCCTCAAAAAACCAATAATAATCTCACGTTGCCTATTTTGAACTTGAAAACCAGGTGTTGTCCCAAACTACCTCTTTATATTGACTCTTTGATCTGAAGTCTTCCCCAGTATTCTCAGAGTTCAGCAAAATCTAATTTGATAGGAAAAAAAGAGAAAGATAAATGGCTGGCAAACATTTCAAATGAAACTCAAATGGGGGCTGGAGAAATGGCTTAGAGATTAAGGCGCTTGCCTGAGAAGCCTAAGAACTCCTGTTCAAATCCTCCAGGTCCCACAGATAGCCAGATGCAAGTGACGCAAACATGCAATGTCACACATGCCCACAAGGGGATGGATGCATCTGGGGTTTGGTCACAGCGGCTGAAAGGCCCTGGTGTGCCCATTCTCTCTCTCAAAAAAAAAAAAAAAAAAAAAAAAAAAAAAAGCCTCAAGTCCCTGAGTCCTCAATATCCTACCTGGATGAGGCCAGTGATCAGGAAATTTAACTGGGATTTGCAAATAGAAGACATGCCTCATGGGCTTGCTTGCAGTACATAGTGCATCAAACATCTCAAGAATTAACTTCTACTATCCATGAATGAAATGGTATCTTGTATTGCTTCAAAATTTTTTTTGAGGCATGTTCTCACTCTATCCTGGACTAACCTGGAACTCACTTATTAGCCCAGGCCAGCCTTGAACTCATGGTGGTTTTCCTACTTCAACCTTCCAAGTGCTGGGATTATAGGTATGACCTACCATGCCTGGCTGATATCTTATAATTCTTAAATGAAAAAAGCTCATTGACTTTCTAGGGCTGCTATTTCTGTTGTTTGCAACCCAGCCTTCTCCACACTTGTCCATCTTTCCATCTATTCTTTCTCATGTGTGGCTATTACAGGCCAACACACAGCAAAGCCTACAAACACCCTTTGCTTCCCACTGCCCTCTATGTCCCCTGGGCTTCGACAATCTTCCTTCGTTAAGCAAAATGTCTCCCTATAGATCATCCTGGCAGAAGCTGAACCTAAGTCAAGATATCTAAAAATATGACAGATGGAGATATCAGCACAGATGATTTCCGGCCCCCTAAATCAGCCTTCCGTTGCTTTTTACCCACTGATAACCTCAGGGGAAGGAAGCTAAAACAAGTGAGAGGGCCCATCTTTTAACAACCTTTGAAAACCTTTAAGAGGCCAGAAGGCTTTAAAGATAACTGACCCAAAATAAAAGTTACCTATCATTTTCAAATTCTATTTGAATCTTCACACTGACTTATACAATTCTCCTTTAACTGAATTTATCTTTAGAAATTAAAACAAATAAAAATCACTTAGTTCCAACAATATAATTTTATCTACTATATTTTACAGATTGAGTTGATCAAAACTCTATAGTTTGGATCACTATTTTAAAATGTTATGTGAAGAGTAAATTATACAACTTCAGACATTCTGGAATGATCTCAGCATTAGAAAAAAAAAAGTTCTCCACAGACTGCAGTAGCTTCTGTGTGCTCGCTCTGTGGTTGCCAGTGTCCAACAGTAAACAGGCTGGCTACACTTATTGGCAATTACTGCTGAAGGTCACACATCAGCAGTGAGCCTAGATTCCAGGAAAAAAAGCAGCTCTTATGTAACTGCTGCCTGATGGTTGGCAGGTACCCAACTCAGCAGTTCACAGTGATGTGAGAAAGTAGGACACCTCCATCTGGGGTTGGACGTCATGAGAACGCCCCCTGAAGGTGAAATTTAACAATTCTCATGATTTTCTCACCCCCTCCCCCAATTCACTGAATTTTACAAAGTTCCTTTTATGTGGCATCTTCTGATTACAGAAGGAGCTGGAAGGTAAGAAAAGTAAAGGACAGAATAAAAGCAGGCTACAGCCATCCTGGGAACTAGGAATGTCTTCTTTTTATTTTTTATGGTGCAGTGCAGGAAAGCAAAGTTGCTGTCACCAGAGGCCCCAAGTGACAGTAATTCAATGGCAATTACATCTCAAATGTGTAAAAATGGAATTACAGGACACACCTTCTAAACACACCATTCCTTTCCATGGACACGGAAATAAAAACTAGGGGTCCACTTTTTCATGTACCCCTTCTGCAGGAGGCCCAAGCACCTCCACACAACAGCACAGCACTTCACAGTTGAGAAAGGTGATTTGTGCCACCATATCTTGAAGGCTCTCACTTGTGTCTGACCTCCAAAGCTGCTTCCTGAACTGGCTGAGGTAGAATTCCCCATATGCCATACTCTCATGATTCCATGGCCTTTGGACACTCCTTTTAACAGGCAGCTGGTACTTTATATTAATTTGTATTACTGGCTATCTCTCCAGCAAAACTATAAGCTCCGGCATGGCAGACACCATGTCTATTTGGAGCATCAGTGTTTCCAGCCCTTAGCACCATGCTGTGAACCTAACAGGTGCTCAAAAATTAGTCACAAAAGTGACTTTAGCATCAGCTGGTGTCTGTTTAAAGCAAAGCACAGGTCTGTGATGGAAATAGTCTATATCTTGATTTGGGGGATGCCAACCCCCCCCCCAGTGTACACATGTAACCATCCATCAAGCTTTACACATGAGGAACAGGACAACAGTGTAATCAGTCTCCTTTTCCTGACACCCCACCCGATCTGTTCCTCACATCTTCAATGGAAAAGATCAAATCAGGGGATAAGGATGAGACTGCCTCTTTACATGCCAAGAAATAAAAACACAAAAAACAAACGCCCTCCTTTTCCTGGTGTCAAGTGAAATTTTATTCTAGAAGACAGCTGGGACAGGCCATAGCATGCACATTTCTTGCAGGAATTCTAATGCTTCTGACTCCATTTCACCCTGGTTGCTCACAGCTCTGTCAGGGATACAGGATGCATTCAGCTTTTTTTTTTTTTTTCCTAAGTTGTTCACTGCACCTCTCTCCTAACATACTCAACTGGCCCTTATCATCAAATGGCAGTGGCCTTTCTTCAGTGAGGAAATCATGGAATCCACCAGACATGCCTTACTGTTTTAGGGGTTGTCCTCCACCATGTTCAGGATTTGGAACTGGGACCTGCAGTACATGTGTGAGGCACTGCCCTGGTCCTTGGCCAGCAGAAACCCACATTAAACTTTGGCAGAAGTGCTGCTATGGGCTGCAGTGTCTACCAGCACACATGACTGCATGCTTGGTGGTGGTAGGCAACCATGGTAGTTTCCAGAATAGCATTAAAGATGAAGGCCAATCAGTCATCTAGGCACAGAGAGTCACAGCCAATAGCCAGAGGAACCAGGGACAGGGTTTTAGTGTCCCAGGGTTCTGATGGTTGCCATAGGTAACAACGCAGAAGGGGATCCACAGTTGCTTCCTCAGGGAATTTTCAAAGAATCCAAGTGCCTGCCAGAACATTCTTCTTTTATAAACAGACAGTATTCTATTTCCTAGAGTATAATTATAAACACACCTGCTCCAACTGTGGAATCTTTCCATAAGCAAGCAATAAACTCCCAGCCAGGAAAACCAAGTTGTATCTTGAGCAAGCAAACACATCAACTGATTACTATGGTGCAAAACAGTGTATTAATAACACTCCAGATGCTGATGAGGGAGGGTTTTCCTTCCCTGACTTAATTTGTACCTAAGCAAATAGAAACCCAACCTCAATAGTTCAGGGGGAGAAATTTACATCAGTGAGGCATTTATAACTCTAGGCAGAAAAGGAGTATTGAAGTGTCAACATACAAATTCATCCCAGGATTTTTTTTTTCTGGTATACAAATAACTCAGAAGTAGGAAAGCTAAGTATGAGACAAGGAGGAAATCACTATAATAAAAGCAATTAATTAAGCTGCTGTACTCCATGTTTCCCCTTTCGATTCATCCCAGAAGGCAGATCTGAGTGAAATACAAACCTGTTCATGTCTGATGAAAGTAAGGACAACTGTGCTTATAGAATTCATGGTGCAGACCAAGCCACCTGTGACTAATACCCATTTTAACCATGCTCTAGCTATTTGGATGAGACCTGCCATCTACCCACTCTGAGAGCCATACATGAAGCAGCTAGACAAAACTCATAACCACCTGTGTTGCTTTCCGTTTTAAATTTGTGGTTCCAAACTGAGCCATTTATTTCAGGTCTCAACCATGGTATATTAATTGACTTGACAGTAGATAACACATTCAAATCTGGTAGTGCTGTTCCATCCAAAGAAAAAGGTATTAACTGGTTTACAAAAGAATGAGCAGATTTCTAAAGCAGACCAGGAAATAAATGATTTTAAAAAGTCAAATAAAATTCTACCCTGGAGTACTCAATTTGTTCATCAATGAAACCTTCCTCACTATACACAGTAATTTCCCAAATTATTTTTTTCTAGTACCATTTACCAGTCACATAAACAAGCCCAAAAGCAAGATAAAAGAGTGTTAAAAAACTGCTCAGAACAAAAAGTGTATAAGATGCCTCCAAATTCTGAACAAAACAGCTATTTACACATCAAACCAGAGCAGCTTTGGTTAGGTGCCACTTACTTGATATATCACAACAGAAGTCACTGGTTCACATCTTAATTTCTGGATCTACAGGCAGTTCTTGGAGAAGTCATGAATATACTGGATTCTTAATCTCAGGAGCGAAAAGAACTAGCAACTTTGGGATTCACACTGCCTTTTGACAATGTTTATACGACACCCTCACATGCAATACTTTTCACCACACAGACCAAGAGAGCCGTGCAGGTTTGAGTTTTTGTTTGTTTTTAAACAATTTTCCAACTATACCAGTGTAATTCTCTCTCTTTGGGTCATATGTTTTACACAACAAAGGTCTGTGTTAACATCAACACTAAGTTCTGAAACAAGTTAATGCCCAGGGTCAACCACAAATTAAGATTAGATTCTAGATAGGGAATGATTGAAATCTTATTGCAGCTTAGAAAATCTTCATCTGGACTCAGATGGGATCTCCAAGGACAAGTGGTCAAGATACTCATGGGAAATGCCAACAGAGACAGGACACAGATTTCACTCACTCCCAGAAGGCACACTACAACAGTGAGATGCTACTCCAGAGACCAGAGCACACAGCACAGGGCTAACTGAAGACTGCCATGAAAATGCCACCACAGGACATTAAAAACAAACAAAAAAACCAACAAAATTAGAACCTCTGCATTATCCAATTCATCAATGGAAATTTGCTGGAAAAGAAAAAAAGGGGAGGGTAGAGAAAAAGAAAGATATGTTAGGAAAGGAAATGCAAGCAGAGTAAACATTAGAAATTTGCCAGAAATTCTTATGCCTGAATATGTCGTAAGGTATTGTTAGATGGTGACCAACGTAAGAGGTTTGGGAATTATGGACACTGTCACAGCATAGAATTACATCTGCTCTGGAACAAAACAGACAATGTGTGTCATGTTTTATTTTCATGCCAGGCATCAAACCTCACGTGTCCATTAGCCAGGTATCCAGATAGCCTTGTATGGGCTTATACACACGAGAACTTGAACTGAGTTATGTCAGAGGCCAATTACCCAAGCTATGTTTTTCAAAGGCAAGTAGAAAAGAAGCGGGTAAAATACTAGAGTAGGATTAACTCATTCAACAAGAAATTCTTAATCTAGACTCAATGAACAGATTCACTGGGGATCAGGGACCCAACACATGGTTGGTCTCAATCAGATCCAGATTAATGTCAGGTGGTATCGAGAACAACACACCCCAAGCCAGAGAGCACTGATGACTGCGAGTGTCTATATGCCCCAGGATCGTCAGTGCTGCTCAAGTGCTATTAGTGACATGGGTTTTTTAATTCCAAGGGAATTAAAAGTCATAAGAGAACTCTCTCAATTCCTATCACTTAAGGAGTGGAGGGTGATCCCTGCATTTAGCTCTGAAAACTGAAGTGGCTGTCAGAAATACTGCTGGATAGAAATGCTAATGCTTTAAGCACCTAGAATCAAGAAGCTTTGGTAATTAACAGAGGACTGATAATTTGTATGAACTGCAAACCCCAGCATCATCTGAGGCCCCACACCCTCCAGCATTGAAACAGTGATGACCGTTTGGAAGAGAAAACAGAATTGCAAATAAATTTTGAGATATCCTTCCATATTAATTTTTAGCCTCTGAATTTCTTTCCAAAGTTCTTTGATTAGTAACTTTAAACCAAGAGCAGCTTAATAACAGTGGTATGAGTAATAATAATAAACAAACACAATAATAATGAACCAATAGTACATTACAGACTAGCCAATATGCAGGGTGAATATGACCCTTTTTCAAACAGGGCCAGGGAACTTGACAGTTAACTGTGACTTATAGAGAGATTCACAGCAATTTTTAATGTGTTTAGCTATGGGAGCCTTTTCCCTTTACATATGGACAAATTTTAATTCAGATTAAAAGCAGACTTTTGTGGGCTTTTCATGTACAGTGTATTTATGAGGCACTGAGATAATCTAGAACTTGATTCATCTGAATCCACAGGACAGAAAGACACCAGATGCACCATGGCAAGATGATTTCCAACACCATTTTCATGATATTATATTTAACATTTTTTATTGGTATTTAACAGTTAGAAGAATATGCACTGCCAATTCTGTGTACCTTAGAGTCACAAAAGATGATGATGCCTGTTTAGTTCTTAAGTAACTGCAATAGTTTGTATAGGATTGGAGTATACGGGGAGGTTGGACCTCAGTGTTGACATGCTGGGAGGTGGAGCCCTCGTGAGAGTTATTCAAGTGCTGCCTTGGAAGAATAGAGTAGTTCCTGTTGGACTCACAGTTCACTTTATCTGTATAGCCTATGGTAGACTTGAACTCTTAGCAATCCTCCTTTCTTAGCCTCTCCACAGTGCTGGGACTGCAGGCATGAGGCACCGTGCCCAGCTTTGGGTTAGCTCTTGTGAGAGCTGAGTTGTTGCAAGGGCAAGCCAGATGTTCGACTCGCCCGTGGGCTTCCTGTTTCAGAATGTGATTTCTCACTGCCATAGGGGCTCGCCTCATATCAACATTAGACTATCACCAGAGACCAAATCAATAGAGGTGCTAGACTTTCAGCTGCAAAACTGTGAGCTATCAACTAACTTCCTCCCTTTTCCTTTTCTTTCCCTTCTCTTCCTCCTTTCCTCCCTGTACTGGGGTTGAACCTAGGACCTTATACATGCTAGAGAAGTGCTCTAACACTAAGCTTCCTCTGAAGCCCAACCTTTTTTTCTTTACAGCATAGCCTCCTTCTGGTATTTTATGATATTAACAAAATCATGACTCAAATCTTATGACAATCTTCAACCAATCCCTACCTTCACCATCTTTAGCACTTCTCAGACTGGCTTGTCTTGAGGGCAGTAGACTAACCACTTACTACTCACTATTCAGACTCCTTGTATGTAACATGATCAAAACCATAGGTTTTTATGGTCCTGAGATAACCATAATTTGTAAAGTTATTTGCAATTGGTTGTAGACTCATTTTAATTGATTCAGAAATCTTTGGGTCACTGCTCTTAAGTGTAAAGACTGAAAGTGGATTTCAAAACACTCACAGGTGGTCACTCTGTTCACTTATGATGAAGTAGTGAAAATCTAGTATCTGAAGTCAGGGTTCTGGGTTTAAGTTTGTTACTACCTGTTGATTTTAGGCAACTTTTTGAACCTCTCTGAGCCTATGCCTTCTCCCATGAGTATAAAAACAGTTAACAACACCAACAATCTCTATCTCTAAGGCTTGTCTGAGATGAAGGAGATGTGCTAGAAGCAGTGGCTACATTTAACAAGAGTTCAGTAAATATTACTGACACCTACAACATACTCTAGGACATGATAGGTATGTCTGGCCATAAAAAACATATGCCAGCTTTAGCAAGATTTGGGCATGTTTCAGTCTGTCTGTAATATGAGTGAAAGTTGTTAGTGGTATGTCTTTCTTTATGAAAGTAGCTCCACATAAGCATGCCAGTAATTTTCAGCAGAAGAATGAATAACAGTTTCAACTTTCTTTGTCGGTGAAAAAGTCTTGAGGTTGAATCAAAACAATGAGCAGACAGGCAAAGTCTCATCACCCCTAAGGATGGCAGCTTAGAGAAAGAGACAAGAAAGTGTCCTACACTAGAGGACATATCATTCAAGGGAGGCTGTAAAGAGTTTTCTCCTGGAAGAGGGGAGACTGGAGTTCTACTCTTGACCCCATTATAGATTCTCCATGTGACCTCGGGCAGTTATTTTACCCCAGCCCAGTCTCTCATGCTCAGGGGAGGGCTGATGAGGGGAAGCCGAAGGTCCCTTCCAGATCTAATTCCATGGCTGGGGAGACTCGTGATGGGGCAGGGAAGGACAGCCCTGCACATCCCCAGGAAGGTGACAGTCATGAGACAAGTTCCATGCAAGAGGTGACTAATGGGAAAACTGAGATGGGAGGAGGGAAGTGACCTCAGCTCCAGGCCAAGGGATGCTTCATTGATTTTATCAATGCAAGCCAACTGGCTTCCTTAAGAAAGGTTAGTTCTTTGACTCTGAGTTTCTTCCACCTTTGGAAAACTTGGCCTGCCTGATGTGCCAATATTCTTTACTGAAACAGTGACAGGCAGTAACCATAAAACATATCACCAAAAAGCCTTGTTGAAACAAAGTTAATATCAGATGCCAGACAGGGGGAAACAGAAGAAGTTTTCTGCCCTCTACCTCTGTTCTGGAGTTTCATTAATAAAATTAAGCAGCATTTCAAACCGAACATGAGGCCAGAAGTTCCAAGTTTATGCTGCAGGTTTGAGGCATTGCTGACTTAACATAGGTTTCTACAGTGCCTTTCTTAGTTTCATGGCATTTCCCCTCCCTACTTATGGTCCTTTCATTTTCCTGAAGGGGTATGACAGTCCCAAGCAGTCTGGAATGAAATGTCATCTTTCCTTGTAGCCTCTGTGCTTAGGTGTGACTAATTTCTTCACCATCTGCAAGGAGATTTGAACCAAAGCCCAAGAAGCAATTCTAAACCTTGGTCATTTACTCTTTCATGAGATTTCCATCTATTTGACCTTCATCAGTCTTCCTGCATCCTTGAGTATCCTACACCTCCCACTCCAGGCTGCTCTCAGCTTCTCTATTATCCTTTCCCCTTTCTCTAGAACAAAACCTACCTAGGCATCTAGGAACAAGTGTGTATGATCAGGTCCTCTCAACCATTTCTCAACTGGTCTAGGGCTCTCTGCTTCTTTATTTATATTTATTTTGTATTTTTATAATTATTTTACTATTTTATTTTTTATATTTATAGGCTTTTGGCTAGCAGGTTTTCTCCAAAACAGCACTACTGAGTGAGTCAACATTTATTCACTTTTAAATTATAAAGCACAAACATTTAGAGGGATATGTAAGAGTCTGGTGACTTAGGGACAATTGAGGAATACACAGTGCAATAAGGACTGCATACTATTCTGTTTCCTTTTTATTATCCAGGGACTCTCACATCTTCAGCGATCTAACATTAAAGAAAGGTCTTGCCGGGTGTGGTGGTACATGCCTTTAACCCCAGCATTCGGGAGGCAGAGATAGGAGGGTTGCTGTGAGTTCGAGATCAGCCTGAGAGTACATAGCGAATTTCAGGTGGTCAGCCTGACCTAGAGCAAGACCCTACCTCAAAAAACAAACACCAAAAATAAATAAATAAATAAATAAATAAATAGAGGGAGAGAAGTCTTGCAAAGGCTGGAAAACAATTCTGCTGCATTCTTTTATACCCCTGATGATGTGGTGTCAGGATCCATTCTGACAAGGAAAGCTGTGAGTTAATTATCAAGACTTTTTGGTATTTGGATAGGTCAACTGGGAAAGGAAACTGTTTCTGAAAGCAGCTAACAGATGATCAGTGAATGTTGTTACCTTCAAATGAAAACTGGTGACAGTGAAACTCATGGTGGGGCTAACAAGAGGGCACCATGATTGTTCTTGCCCCACAGGAGTCTTGAAGAACGGTCTTGGCATATGCCTGATCACTGCATGGGCCAAGAAGTGTCAGGTCATGGGGAATGTTCATTTCACAATTTCAGTCAGAAGTCGTGACGTGTTTGCCTGCCTTATTTCCAGTTAGAATGGGAGTTTCTTAAGGTGCTGGAAGGATTGTGCAACACCTCTCGGAAAGAAGCAAATAAACCCACAGGTATGCTTAGCTGGAGCCCAGCATTCAGGAATCCAGATTTCAATACACAAGAGGCATGTCTGTCTCACTTGGGCTTAAGGAGGTAAAATCTAATTACTCTTTCTTTGACACTAGATTACATGTCTGGAAGGGACAACTAACTGTATTTGACTTTCAAGGAGACAGTCACATGACTTACCTACCTTCAGAGATAGGAGAAATAGCAACAGCCAGTAACACTTGAATTAAGGTGGATTTCTAAACACTCTCATCCCTTCTGTGTAATAGTCAAACATAGTTTAAACATGAAAACAAAATGCAATACCTTTTCTCCATAACCTCTATCTTTGGTCATCATTTCCCTGAGGGTCTGTAAGACTTTAATGCACAGTTTCTCTTCATTCTCCTCTAGTAGCTGTTTAGTATGCTTTATTAACCTGAAGAAGAGAAAAAATGCAAGTGACATCCCTGAAATTATCTTTCAATTAAAGACACTTCACAAGCAACCTGTAACAAGTAAGTTAATGAACCAATATTTATCAAGGCTCTCAGGCTAAACACCTCAGGGAACTCACTAATGGCCAGTTAGTGACTACGTCTCAATTGTGACACCTGCTGGTTGCAGAGAGCCAGCAGCTCAAATTGCAGGAGTTGGTCACATACAACCAAGAGACTATAGAGGGTGAAAATGTAGACAGAGGCCCACTGAGACAATGTGGCTAGTTATCCAATGAAGATTGCTGCTAAAATATGCCTCAAGTGTATTTAAAAAATCTTATGAGGATTATGGTTGGACAAGCACACAGTTTTCTTATCCACATTTTGTCTTTTGAGGGGCCCAGAAAAATAAGAAACTTAGTCAGAGCCTATCCCCAAGCTATACAAACCACTAACCTTAGGGGGAAATCAAATGGAAATTTCTCTGCACAGAACTAATGGTCTCTTTTATGCCCATGCATAAACTAAAAACTAAAACCATGTGGGAAAAAGTCGTGAGGAAACAGTAGGTGAGAATTTTGAGGATTGCAAGGTCATGACATTTTTATGCCTGTATCAAGCACATGATGGGTGCTTGCTCTGTTAAGACTTGTCAGATGGGAAACTGTCACAAAACAGTGTAAGTAGGATTTAAAAGACAGACTTAGTCAGGGACAGTCAGAATAGGACTCTAGCATATGACCTTGCATTCATTATAGCTAAAAACCAGGCCAACAGCTCCTTCTCCAGGGACAAAGGCTTTGTCCGGTCATGGGGCTTTTGGCCACTGACCACCCCAGAGAGCGAGGCCACTTACTTGCAAATAAAACCGCCACTCTCACATTTCCGCCTGGCATCTGTGTTCTCAGGGAAAAGCAGCTCGGGCCTGTGTAGGACATCCACAAGCACAGATAACTCAGCCTGGACCAGAGGCCTGAGCCGATCCTCCAGCGCAGAGACGATGTCCTGGAACCAAAGCATATCTTGGTCAGCAAGGCAGACAAGCTGCGGCACTGACTGCTGCCCTAAAGCGTGATGTATGGGCTAAGCTGTGTTAGAGGAGCGGCAGAACTTCCACATTATTTCTCATTATTAGATGTGGTTCACGGGTTACCCAAAGTACTCCCTCCTAATCCGAAAAAGAAAGTAAAGACCAATCAACACCCTCTCCACCCCATCTTCTGAGACTCAAGGGAACTGTTCCACATATTTTTAGGTACAAAAAATGTCTTTAACAACATGAAAAGATGCCTATGATGTGAGTTTTTAAATGATCAAACAACAGTCTGGAGACTATGACACTGTTTTTATGAGCAATGTTTACATTTAAAGACACATACCAAATCCTAGTAAAATATCACTCTATTGGTTTTCTCTGGGTGTTAGAATTACAGGGGTTCTAATATTCTTCTATATAGTGGTACTTGCCAGTGTTGTCTGATTCTTTTCAATGAGAATGATTTACATAAAAAGTCATAGCAACATGAGAACACAAATGAATGAACATGCTGTATCAACATGCTAAATACATGTACCCTGATAGCATGATGGTCTTCAAATGCAAAACACATAGCTGTAGGAAAGGAAAACAGAGAGAAGTTGAAAGAGCAGCAAAACCAACACAACAAACACCATTTAAAAGCAAATGATAGAAAACAGATGAGGAGTCATCTTCAAAAGATGCCACGGCCTGTCCTGTGGTGGCTGATTGGGATCTTTAGCTAGCAGCATGCTAAGATGGGGCAGAACACACCATGTTGGGTAATCGAGGAGGGCCTGCTTTCAAGTGGATTCAGATGGGAAGGGCCACCTATACTGCATTTACTTCAATTGCTGACCCCATAAGGGTAAAAAAAAAAAAAAAAACCTTAATAATGTTTGAGATACATAAAGAATGGATACATGAATCAGATAATTTTTTTTTCCGAGGTAGGATCTCGCTCTAGCCCAGGCTGACCTGGAATTCACTATGTAGTCTCAGGGTGGCCTTGAACTCACAGTGATCCTCCTACCTCTGCCTCCCAAGTGCTGGGGGAGGCAGAGTTCCAACAAGATCATAAAAAATTAGATTGCAGCATTCCTTAATTCATATGACTCTCATGGGAGTAAAAAAAAAAAAAAAAAAAAAAGAGGGTCGTTTTCACAAGATTTTCTCAGAATCTTATCAGCTTCCCTCACAGTCATTCCTCTGGGAAAATTTTTGTTTGTCTTCTCTCTCTCTCTTCCCTTTACTATTGACTGGTCCCAACTCTGGCCTATCTTGTTTGTCTACAGCATTTCTGGAGTGGAAGTAGTCCATGTATTTCATGAAATCATGCATCTTTTGCAAAGTCATAATGTCACATTGCACTGTACTGTCAAATGTATGACATTTAACAATTGGAGGGAGACCAACAAAGATGAGAAGCAATGTGTTAGGGAAGATGCTTATGTTAAGTGAGCAGGTGTTTATATGGGGATTAATTACAGAAGTGGTCACTTTGCAAGTGAAGGTTCCTATAACAACTTCTGCTATACAAAGCAATCTAATAATGACAGGGACTCAGAAAATACACAATTATGAAATGAGTATCCTTGAAGTCATAGACCAAGCCTTTATAACAAGTATTTCCTACTTATTTCATCATATGCATAATAAATCTAAGAAAAATACAAGAAATTGGTATGCTTGCAGATCTAGATAAGATTGGGCAGGCAAGAAAATATTGTTTTCACAGAAGTATGAGTTTGTTATTCCTTCCTTTCCAGAAGCACAAGAGGTCAAGAAACACTTTTAAGAATCACATTATGTTTGGTAAATGATGCAATCTTTAACTTGACCCTGAAGGCTGGGGAGATGGCTCAACAGTTAAAGGAGCTTGCTTACAAGGCCTGCCAGCCCTAGTTGGATTCCTCAGAACCCACATAAAGCCAGATGGACAAAGCGGTACATGCGCCTGGAATTCATCTGTAGAGGCAAGAGGACCTTGACACAGTCATACTCTCCCTTTCTCTGTCTCACTGAAATTAAAAAACAATTAACTTGAGCCTAAAACTTCTCAGCCCCAAGTACTGCAGTCACACCTACCCCCTTCGTCTCTGACAGCCTTTGTTTTTACACAGTGGTTTTTACGTAATTTCTTTCTTATGGTTTGGTTCTTTACATCTGACATTGCTTCAAATGTTACTGCCTCAGCCAAGCTCTCATGGTAGACCTCCACCCCTAAGCCCAGGCAAGATTATCTCCTCTTCAGAATCTTCCCAACAGTACTCATTTCTCTGCAGCTTTTGTCCCCAATGCCATTTTAGTTTTAACTGTGTAATTAGTTAATTAATGTTGGTCTCGCCTCCAATGCTTGAGATTCTATGAAGAAGGGGAGATGATGCACATTGTACATCACCAGTGCCCAGCACATACTGAGAACTGAATCAATGAATTCATTTGTCTTTAGGCAAGTTATGGAGCCTCACAGTGACCCAATTACCTTACCCAAGAAGAGTAATTAGAGTCACCACAGTAACAACAGGCATAATAATAATAATTACAATAGAATCCTTTGACTGTTCGCTATATTATATATGCCAGGCACTGTTCCATGGGCTTTAAGGGTATGCATTTTCCAGTGGTGGCCACAATATAACCTAGCTGACACACTCTTCTTACATTGAATGATGAGGTTCAGTGGGCCCTCGAGGCTACCATGGCCAAGAGAATACAGCAGAACTAATGCCACGTGACATCAAAAAGCTAGGTGATAAAACTTTCCACATATCTCTAGAAACATGCATCTTGGGACCTAGCCACCATGATGTCAGGAAACGTAGGCCACACAGGGAGGCTCCAGGCAGGTATTTATGTCAATCACAATGGCTGAGGGTACAGCTGACAGTCTGCAACAACTGCCAAACAGTGAGTGTCTGAGTATCTGAAGAATCATGATGATGGCAACCTCAGGAAAGACCCCAGGCTGGAAACACTTTGTTGAACCCAGCCAGTCTTGTGAGCAGTAGATGAGAACAAATCAATTGTGATGTAATTTGTTTCCTAAGACAGACACGGGAACACCTTATCAACTCTCTTAATGTTTATCTCAACTCATGAAGGAGGTCTACTGACATCCACCCTACTTTACCAGCTGAGGGCTGAAACGGAGAAGTGAAACAACCTGCTCTGCGCTTACACCACTTCTCCGCAACAGAGCCTGCCTCGGTAGAACCCAGGCCCTGGCTTCAGACAACGTGTGACAGTAGATCTCCCACTGGTAGTAAGAAAAGAGAGGTACCCCCAGCCTTGTTTTGATATAAAACTTCCCTTGGGGATCACTATGCTCATCATCTGTTTCCTCAGGAGGAAAAATACCTCCAAGTGATGTAAGGAAAAGCAATGGACCTTTTGGCTCAAACTCTAGATATCCCTTCCAATAAGACCAGAGCTCCCATTCTTTCCACAGAAAGTGGGAAGTCTATGCAGAAGCTTTAAGGAACTCCTTTTCTCCTGCTCACACATTCATTCTATGTGTCTATTCACCAACCATACTGGCATCTTCCATGACTTAAGAAAAGCACAACTGTGGTATGTTAAACCTCACTTCTTTCAGCATGAAGCATCACCTGCAGTCTCTCAATGATATTCCGGTAGTCTCTGGAAGCTGCCAGAACAGAGTCTCTACGAGCAGCATTGCGGGCTGACAACCGCCAGTTCATGGCTGTTTTCTGCACGATGTTGTGGGACTTCAGGAAGAGGTTGTTCACTTGGCTGTCCAGGTCAACAGGAATGGCTATGGCCCGGCTTTTGGCTGTGAAGAGACAGATGACTCATGACCTTGTAACTTTTGGGGGAGATGCCTTAGGCATGGGTTCTCCTCTTAAGCGCCCATCAGGCACACTGAGCATTAAGACAGTGGAGCAACTCAACTTTTTTTTTTTTTTTTTTGGAGAGAAACACAGAGATAGAGGGAGAGGAAGACAGATAGAGAGAATGGGCACGCCAGCAGCCTCTCAGCTGCTGCGAAGGAAATCCAGATGCGTGCACCCCCTTGTGGTCAAGTGCGGCATTGCGCCCTTGCATCACTTTGCATCTGGCTAAACGTGGGACCTGGAGATTGGAACCCGGTTCTTAGGCTTAGCAGGCAGGCGCCTTAACCACCAAGCCATCTCTCCAGCCCGCAACTCAACTTTTATCCATCTTCTAGGTTAGGATTTCCCAGATGACTTCTGGGATAGGAGGTCAGAGAACATTACAAAATGGTCTCAGATGCTCAAGCTTGGGCAAGACAGAGTGATAGCTCAATGGGTTTTCTTAATGGATGGCTTTTTAGGGATGCCATTGTGCTCATATATTTCTAAGAATTGTCAAGGCAAAGAAACTACTTAGGCTGTGAATTGTTTTTCTAAAACTTAACAACTTTGGGAAGCTCTGGCAATGGCTCATGGGGTAAGAACGTTTGCCGTACAAGTACGAGGAGCTCAGTTTGATCCCCAGCACACACAGAGAAAGACAGGCACGGTTATGCATGCCTGTAACCCCAACACTGAGGGGCAGAGACAGGAAGCCTGCTGAGACTTGCTAGTCAGCCAGCTTAGCTGAACAAGTGAGCTCTAGGTTCAGCAAGAAATCTTGTATCTAGGAAATTAGGTGGAAGAACAATGAAGGAGTTCTTCTGATGTCCTCCTCTAGCTGCCATACTCACATGCACAGGTGCATGTGTCTTCATACATACAGGTGCACACTGGACTTTGTTGCTCTATGTAATAATCTACAAACTGCTAGCTTAAGCTGAATGGAACACAGGAAAGTATTCACAGTGACATAAAGCTCTTCTGCCCTCACTTTTTAAAAAAGGATAACTAAGCCAGGCGTGGTGGTGCACGCCTTTAATCCCAGCACTCGGGAGGCAGAGATAGGAGGATCGCCATGAGTTCGAGGCCACCCCGAGACCACATCATGAATTCCAGGTCAGCCTGAGCTAAAGTGAGACCCTACCTCGAAAAACCAAAATAATAACAACAACAACAACAATAATAAAGGATAACTAACTGTAAATGTGAGAAAAACATCAGTGAGTTCCACCATGGGATATTCTAAAAGTTCAGTACTTGTTAAGATGGCCAAGGAAATGAGAAACCAGGAAAGATTGAGAAACAATCACAGAATGGAAGAGACTCTGGAAATAACTGAATGCAGCATAGCAGTAAGGGCTTATCCTGGTTTAGAAGAGCATTTATGAAAACAGTGGAGAACTCTGGATCATGCCTAGAGTTTAGTTGACAGCACTGTACCAATGTCAGTTTCTTAATCTTGATAAATAAGCCCCAGTAATGTCAGATGTTGGCAATTGGGACTCCAGGTAAGGGATACAATAGGATCTCCATGTATCATCTTTACAACTTTATTATAAATGTAGAACTAACTCTAAACAAAAAAGTTTACTTAAAAAAAGGAAGTTAAGGGCTAGAGAGATGGCTTAGCAGTTAAGGCACTTGCCTATGAAGCCTAAGGACTCATGTTTTACTCTTCAGGTCCCATGTAAGGAACAAGGTGACACAGGCATGTGCTTGTGCACAAGGTGGCACATGAGTCTAGAGTTCGACTGCAGTGGCTGGAGGCCCTGGCATGCTAATTCTCTCTCACGCTTGCTCTCATAAAAAAAAAAAATTAAAAACTTTTTCAAAAGGAAGCTAAGATGAATAAGCATTGTTTTGTGTGGCAAAAACCTCCCGAGGCCAACAGAATCATGCCTTGTCATAAGCACATCAAAATATTAGAAGCTATAGTTAATTCCAGGTCAGCCTGGACCAGAGTGAGACCCTACCTCGCAAAACCAAAATATATATATATTAGAAGCAAAGAAGGTGTTCTAAGCACACAGAACATTCTGAAAGACAGAAGCACAATCATGTGTGTGCTAATAAATTTATTCTACTTAGGGAAAGAACCATCAGTCAGTCAGTAATTTCCTAACAGATACTGCTTACATTCACTGAAGCCAGCACACTGGCTGCTGTATTTCAAAATGAAAAAAAAAAAAAAAAATGGTGACTTCAGGTGTGAACTTAGGCAGAAGGGGACCAATACCAAATGGTGAAAGGTTAGTTCCTGCAGTTAATAGGGTTTTTAAAAAAAATAATTTCAGAAACTCCATCTCTCCATTTTTTGTTGCTTCTTCTTCCCCTTCAATTCTGGGGGCTGAACCCAGGGCCTCACACATGTGACCCAAGGGCTCCACCACAGAACTACATCCCACCCTTCTCTGTTTTTCTTTTCACTGCTGAAAGTACTGAACAATCCCACTTCTTTAATGTTTGAGCCAGCTAGTCAGATGGGTGCTTTCCTCAAATCCAATTCAACTACTGGGGTGAGGATTCACTCATACAACAAGCACATCCTCTGGGACGTACCATCAAGTCTGGGTCACCTCCCAGCACTCTGCCATAGAGTTCACCTCCTGAACCCCAAGTGTATTTTTAAGTGCCTTATCTCTCAGTATGAGATCTCGTCAGAAAATATGAAAAAAGCAGAAATACCTGCCACATGAGAATAAAGGAAGCTATGCAGGGTCACCAAGTCCAGACAGCAGGTCTTCATAAACTTTCTCAACACTGCTAACAGCCAACATGTGGAGCGAGAACGTAACCACCCCATCGTCTCTCCTGGTCTCTCTGCAGGAATCTAAGGAGTTACTTCAGCCATAACACTTCTCATGGAGGCAAAAAACCCTTTGCACCACATATGTGGAGGGTGCCAAAGGAGTGTGGGTGTTGTCTTCTTAAGCAGAAGTCATGAGTAGAGATTAGAAATGTGGTCACTGGAGGCTGACAGGGACAGAGGGCAGAAGGCACAGGGAGAGGCTGGGTAACACATAGGGTAACTGGAGTTTACAGAAATTTATCATTCATTTCGAAATAACTAGATGAGAGGAGTCTAAAGTTTCTACCACAATGGAGAGCTACTTACCCTGATGTGGTCAATATACTTTGTGCACTTATCAAATGACCACACAGAAATATATACAATGATGGTACCAGTTTTATTATTTTTGGAAAAGGCTTGAGGTGTAGCTCAATGGTTGAGGGCTTGCCTGGCATACACAAGACCTTGAGTTCAATCCTCAGCACTGCAAGAAGACAGTGTAAAGAGGGAAAGAGGAGGGAGGGGAAGGAAGGAGGGAAGAAGAAAGAAGAGAAGGAAGAAAGGAAGAAGGGAGGGGAGAGGAGATGAGTCAAGAAAAAAGAGGAAAACAGAAAAAGGGTTGGAGGATTATTTAGTGGGCTTGCTGTGCAAGTGTGAGGACAAGAACCTGAGTTCGGATCTCCAGAACACACAGAGGCAGGGCCAGGGAATCCCTGGAGGTCACTGGCTGGCTGGTCTGATCCAATTAATTGGTGAGTTCTAGTTTCATTGAGAGACCCTGTCTCAAAGAATGAAAATAAAGAGGGCTGGAGAAGATGGCTTAGCAGTTAAGTCATTTGCCTACAAAGCCAAAGGACCAGGTTCAATTCCCCAGGACCCATGTAAGCCAGATGCACAAGGAGGTGCATGCATCTGGAGTTCGTTTGCAGTGGCTGGAGGCTCTAGCACACCCATTCTCTCTGTTTCATTCTCTCTCTACCTCTTTCCCTCTCTCTCAAATAAATAAATAAATAATATTTTTTATTATTAATTTTTTTTTGTTTTTCAAGGTAGACCTGGAATTCACTCTGTATTCTCAGAGTGGCCTTGAACTCAGGGCAATCCTCCTACCTCTGCCTCCTGAGTGCTAGGATTAAAGGTGTCCACCACCACACCCAGCTTAAATATATACATATACATATATATATATATTTTTTTTTTTTTGAGAGAGTCAGAGAGAGAGAGAGAATGGGCACGCCAGCAGCTCTCAGCCGCTGTGAACGAACTCCAGACGTGTGCACCCCCTTGTGGGCAAGTGCAGCATCGCACCCTTGCATCACTTTGCGTTTGGCTAAATGTGGGACCTGGAGAATTGAATGGGGGTTCTTGGGCTTAGTAGGCAGGTGCCTTAACCGCTAAACCATCTCTCCAGCCCTTAAATATATTTTTTTTTAAAAAAAGAAACTAAAGCCAGGTGTGGTGGCACACACCTTTAATCCCAGCACTCGGAAGGCAGAGGTAGGAGGATCACCATGAATTCCAGGCCAGCCTGGGCTAAAGTGAGATCCTACCTCGAAAAAAAAAAAAAAGAGCAATTGAGGAAGACACATTACCTCTACCTCTGGTCTCCACATATACACACATACCAACATGCACACACACACCAAAAAAAAAAAGTCTGATAAGCCAGGGTGAAGGAAGAAGTAATTTTCCCATTTTCCTTTCCAAGTGGCCTGTGAGATGTGAGGTCTGGGAGCAGCAAAGAGGGAAGGGAGAACCACCCTTTGCAGAGAGAGATGTAAGCAGTGAACTACTTCCAAGAAAGGGTGTTCCCTGGAACCTGATGGCCATATGAAAGGACAGTTTCCATATGGCCAATCGTATCTGCAGGAGTAAACATGTATATATCGTGAATGAAGGATTTTTCAGGGCCTTGAATAACTTGTGTGGACTGTGACTTGCCAAGAACCATGGGATCTTAGTTTCCAAGGACTCTTACAATGAGGCCTTATAGGTTCTCGTGGTGGAGATGCATTGTGGGAGGCTGAGGAAACAAGAGGAATTTGGTTCTGGGTCTGGTTCTGCAATTTCCAGGCTGAATAACCTTAAAGGAACTGAGCAAGTGCTCAGTTAATGGGAGGCAAGTCACATGTATCATACCCAAACTGATTCGGTATCTTACCTACCTACATCAGACAGCACCCGGATACAGCTCTCCACGGAGGCTTTTTGGCTCGGCATGAGCCAGTTGCAGTGGTAAACCCGGAACACACCTTGTAGGAGTTGCACAAAGACAGGCTGGCGAGTCTACAAGAAACAGAGGCCAAGAGAGAAATAAGGGGGGAAAAGAAAACTGCAGGGCTGGGGAAATGGCTTAGCAGTTAAGGTGTTTGCCTACAAAGCCTAAGGACCCTGGTTTGATTCCCTAGGACCCACATAAGCCAAATGCACAAGGGGGCATATGCGTCTGGAATTCGTTTACAGTGGCTAGAAGCCCTGGTGTGCGTACTCTCTCTCTGCCTCTTCCTCTCTGTCTCAAATAAATAAATAAAATATATTTTTTAAATCTCTATTTAAAAAAATAAAAGAAAACTGCAGATTGCTGGTGATCTGATCACAAATAGGCATCTCCTTGTATCAAAGGTTAATGGATCCTGAAGACAGAGTGGGTGATCCATTAAGCACTGGAATCAGGATGTCTTCTGCAGTTTGGGTGTTGAATCTCCTTTGAAGGCCCAAATATTAATGGTTTGCTCTCCAGGGTGGTGCCACTGGGAAGTGGGGAACCTTTAAAAGGCAGGGCTTTTGTGGGAGGCAAGAGATCCTTGGGTCCCTGGGAGAATGCCTTTAAAGAAATAGTGAGACTCTGGCCTCTTCTCTGCTCTCTCTTTCTCACTGGTCCATAGAGAGGAATGAATCCTCTAATTTGTAAGCACTACTCTATGGTAAATGTACATTTACTTAAAAAAGTACCCAGGGACTGAAGAATTGGCTCAGTGGAAAAAAACACTGGCTGCACAAGAATGAGGACCACAGTTCAGATCCCCATCTCCCATGTAAATGCCACCTGCCACCACGATGTGTCACCTCACCACAGGACCAGCTGACCATGCACTGAAGCACCCATCCCAGATGCTATGAGTCAAAAGTATATAAATTTTCTCTCTGTAAGTTAACTACCTTGGGTGTTTCATTATAGTAATAGAAGCTGACTAATACTTTGCCTAGCTAAAGAGAAAAATACAGTGGCAATTTAAAGCAATAAAGAATACCATTTAAATTATCACAAACTTGATGCTACCCAAATCAGTGTGACCACAAGAATTAGCAGTAGAATCAAAGTCCCTAAATTGGTCTCATCTAGTCATGGACTAAATTACTTGAGGCTTTAACTGCATTCAAAATACAAAGGAGACTGGCAGATGAACCAGACTCCTCCTGTGATTGGAGTCCAAGCTGGCCATGGACTTGTGATGGGCCTGCCTCAGTCTTTGACTGCTGAATTACAGGCACGTGCAAACATGCTCAACCAAGACCCATGTTTCTAATCAAGGAAAACAAACTGCTAAGTAACCTCAGCTAGAAGTGGGTCTCAACCAGAATGGTACTTAGCCTTTTACTTCTGCCAGTGTCTTCATTGATAGAAAGACAAAATAGTTCTGATGGGTAGGTTCTTTGTTTTGTTTTATTTTGTGTATTTGTGTGTGGTATGCATGCCACAGGTTGACTTTGGGTGTCTTCCTTGATCTCTCTCTCTTTTATTTTATTGTGACAAGATCTCTCATTTGAGCATAGAACTCATGGATTCCCACTAATCTGGCCCACCAGCTTGACCCAGGGATTTCTGTCTCCATTTGCTGCACTCTGGCAGACCACCAGACCTGCCCAGCGTTTATGTGGGAGATGGGGATATGAACTGTGGTGGTCATGCTTGTGCAGTCAGTGTTGTTTTTTGTTTTGTTTTGTTTTTTCCACTGAGCCATCTCTCTAGCCCCCGGGTAGTTGCTTGAGTAAATATTCATTTACTATAGAGCAGTGAAGAAGCAAGGGACACAAGGGAATAAAGGAAGAGAAAAGAAGAAAGAAAATGAAGGAAAGAAGAGAAAGATGGAGAAGGAAAGACAGAAAAAGGAAAGAAGAAAAAGAAAAAAGAGATAAGAGAGAAAAAGAAGGGAACAGAAAAGGAAAGAAGTAGGGGGAAAGGAAGGGAGAGAAAAAGAGATAAAGAGGGCCAGAGAGATGGCTTAGCGGTTAAGGCGCCTGCCTCCTAAGCCTAAGAACGCTAGTTCCAATCTCCAGTAGTTCCAATCTCCAGGTCCCACGGTTAGCCAGATGCAAAGTGACGCAAGGGCGCAACGCTGCACTTGACCACAAGGAGGCGCACACATCTGGATTTTGTTCGCAGCAGCTGAGAGGCTGCTGGTGCACCTATCTCTGTCTGTCTCCCTCTCTGTCTCTCTCCAAAAAAAAAAAAAAAAAAAGAGAGAGAGAGAGAGAGAGCTAAAGAAGAAAGAGAAAGATAAGAAGAGAAAAGAAGAAAAGAACTTGGAAGCCCAATGACCTATCCATGTTAGCATATCTTGCATGAGGCAGAATGGGAATCCAAACCAACCGCGGTCCTGTTGTAAAGCCTCCAAACTTCCATTCACCATCCCTGGATTCCACATTTCCAGAGGGTTCTAGAACATTCCACTAGTAACCTGTGATGGTTAAGTTTCTATCAATTTGATCTGGTTAGGAATCCACAGACATTCCTCATAAGTGGGTTTCTGAGGTTGCTTCCAGGAAGGATTAACTGAAGGAGGAAACCCTTCCCCAGGGTGAGCCCTTCCTCCAGAGTGGGGGGCCACTCTCAAAGCAGGGGGCTTTATCTCAAAAAGCTCTGGGAAGGAAGGTATCCCCTCCTCCCACCTGGCTGCTGGTGCTGCTTGCTGTTCCCTGCTCGCCAGTGACTGAAGAGCACAGTCTCTCCAGGACGCCTCTAGACCTTCAGTGCCGGATTGGGACTGCTGAGGCATCCAGCCTCATGGACTGAGCAGCTTCCAGGTTCCTTGACTCTCAGGCCTGCAACCTACTATTGCTGGACTGCTATAAACTAATCCAATAAATCCCCTTTTAATACAATTGATTCTATCACTTCTGTTCCTCTAGAGAACCCTGACTAACACACAACCTAAACACACTACATCCAAAGTCAAGCTTATCATTTTCATCCTCATGTATATGGAGAGGGGAAAGGAGAGATCCACTTAGAAAGAAAAGACATGCCTTTCAACAGAAAAAAATAAGTATGAAGCCACTGAAAATAGTATTCATTGGCAATCAATGGCTCAGAAATCTATAAACTACATCTTTAAAATTAGACTTTGGCTGGGTGTGGTGCACATGCCTCTAATCCCAGCACTTGGAGGCAGAGTGGGAGGATCCCCATGAGTTCAAGGCCACCCTGAGACTTCAGAGAGAATTCCAGGTCAGCCTGGGTTAGAGCAAGACCCTACCTCAAAAAAAAAAAAAAAAAAAAAAAAAAAAACTTTGTATTCTAAATATATGTGGACAATCTGGCTTGTCTGGACTCAGAACACTTACGAATGTTGAAGATATCCTTATCTGACAGTTCTTGGTGATCAGTTATAGCAAAATGTGGTCCACAGTAAAGCAGGATAAGGACAGAGCAGATGCCCAGATGGAAAGCCGGAGTACACAAACGTGTTTAAGAGTTTTCCTATTCTCCTGACTGGTGGACTTTGGCATTTGGGTTCTGTAACACTGTTTCATGAGCTACAGAAGCAGGGACGTTGGCATGACAATTATCACTTTATATTATAAGAAAACCACATCCAACCAAGCAGTTTCCTGGCTGGCTCCCAGTATAAAAGTACAAATGCATGTGCCTGGCATCTAACACACTCCTATTACTCTAGAAGTAAATGCAGACATTCAACAGACAGCATGGTAACTATATTATACTATGGCTTAACCACTGACTTTTAGTCATTTCTGAACTAAACAGAAGTTTGTCATTAGCCTTTACGGAAATCATCTTTACTAAAATTTTCATCCTTAAGCTTTAGAGTTAGACAAGATAAGGCTGAAGTCATGATTATACCTTTACAATCAGAGTGCAGGGCTGGGGATGGGGGTCAATCCTCTGAGCCAAGTTTACTCAGTTGCAAATTTCCATCTACTTCACAGCCTATGCTAAGCTATATGATTATTTAAAAAACATGTACTGGAATATAGCACTACTCTATACATGAGTACTATATGGAGCAAGAACCGTTATTCCAATGGAGAATTTACATTAACTTTCATTATTTGTCAGTAATTCAGCCAACCTGGACCACTCATCAATTGAAAACCACTTCTACCTCATTCCATGACAAGGACAATTATCTTTCTGGCTATTAAAAATCATGCCCTGCTTTCATTCTGCAGTCTGCACAAATGGGCTTACTGTAAAACACCCACGCTAACCAACTCACACATAAATTATAAAAAGAAAAATGTTATTTCCAAGTAAAAAAAATGAAAATGTGCCCTGGAGCCATAACCCCCAGGTGTTGATGTGTTAAATACACTGAGTGTTCCCCTGCAAACTACAGGGTTATGCACTGTACAAGTGTGCTAGGATTTCCGTGTGCATGTGTCCAGGAAGCCCGTGTGGTAGTAGCCTTTCTGATAGGCTGAACACCTCTCCCATCAGCCACACGGTGCTTCTGAGGAACTCAAGGTACACACTTCCAATTAAAAGAGAGATTTTCAGGTATTTTGATAATATTAAAGATGGAGGGGAAGATTTTAAAGAAAACCAACATTGCCATGTGTAGTTGGTCTTGTGTGTCTAGAAGTTCTTTCTCTGCAGACACAACCAATCAAAGGTTGAGAATATGTGAACTAGACTATATGTGTATAGTATGCATATGTACCTTTCTTGTCATCAGTCCCTAAAAAATACAGCGTAACAACTATTTACATTGTATTCACGATGTGCCAGGCAGCGTGAGTATCTAGAGATGACTTACAGTCTACAGGAGAACATGTGCAGGCTCACGTCAGTACCATGCCTCTCTGTATGAGGATGGATGGGAGGCGCAGGAGGTCTGGAAATTAATCCATACAGATATACCAAGGATCAACTGCACTTGTATGCCCAAGCGACCCTGTCAAAGTTATCTGCTACCAAGACAAGAGTATGTTGGACTTTGCAGAGGCACTCAACCCAATCTGCATGGCCCTCAACTGCCGACACATACAGGTGTACAGGATCCACCCACACTGGGTTCCTTACCTGCAGCGTGGTACTCTGGTCAGAGAAGGGAGAGCTGAAGAAGGTAGTCACGATGCTCATCACAATCTCAGTGACGTACTTCTCCAAAATAGAGTCTGCGTGTTTCCTGTCACTCGTGTTGTTACATGCCTACAAGACAAGTGGCTCTTTAAATCTAATACATAAACTCACTCCACAAAACTAACAAACCCATGGTCTTTCCCACTGATTCCCCATCACAAACAAAAGATAAAGATCCAAAGGCCAGTGTTTATCCCCCAAAGAGGTATCTATGCCAAAAAACAAATTTTTTATTGTGGAGAAAAAAAGGGAAGGTCAGCTTGGGTAGCATGGTGTTTATCACAGAAGATTAAAACTGGCAAGAGACTGGCACAGCCATTGATCCAACTTCCATCTATACCTCGCCTGCCTAAAACCACAAGGAGCAGCGGTACAATTGTCAGTTAGAAAGCGCATTCTTAAAGACTTCTAGCTTAAAATACCATATTTTAGAATTCTACAATGTACCTTCTTTTTTTGTCTTTTTCACATCACAACATTTCACAAACTGGGATGTACCGCACAATTATACTCTGAAAGATCTTGTTATATATACCATTTCCTGACTCTATAACATTATTATAAAATGACTCTATCGAGTGTATTGGCTTTACAAAGAGCATTAAGATCAGTGCCAAACCAAGGAAGCACCTTGAGGTTCACCCCAACTAGGTCAGGAAAGCAACTGGCAAGGTGACGAGCTTGACAGGAGATAGCAGGAGACGAACGCTCAAGAGTAGAGGGTTCCTGTGAGCATAGGCATACCACCAAGGAGAAGAAACACTTGTCCATCCTCTATTTCAACATGCATGGTTATTATTATATATGTTCAATAAGGGTGAAATGATAACTGAAACAATCCATCTCTCCAGAAACGCAATAAATAAAATCCCTTTTCAACTAACAGAAAAAGGTGGGAAAACATGAGAAATGATGAAAGAGCCACAAATACTTAATTGGGCCATAAATTTGAGTATAAATGATGTGACTACTTTCCTTATTTCTGTACAGGAATGACAGACAGACACAAACACTCCAAAAAGTCTCACCCTGCAGATGTCCACGAGGAAATTTTCAAACAACTTCCACATGTGGTTGCTGGTGTAGATCTCTTTCATCTCCACCTCAGTGTCCACATAGCAGTGATTCAGGAAGTTGATATAAGCGATTTTAACCTGGAAGACAGAAGCAAGCTTTCGTAAAAATCCCACCTGGTACCCAAGGAGCTGACTAGCAACATCCTCTTCAAAGTGATAGGCACACATCAATCAAGATGGTCATTCTATTTCCCTGCCAGCTTTCTTTTCTGTGATCATTTGATATTCTAAATTTACAGTGATAAAATTCAAAAAACATAATAAATCTTTAGGAAGAGTTATTTTATGACCTCAAGGTAAAAAATGATGGAAAAAATTTTGAACACAAGAAAGAATCAAGTTTGACTACATCAAACTAGAGAATTTCTGTCCATGAAAAGGTGTCATTAAAAGAGGTACATCGATTAGAGGTGCTTGAAATATGGCAAGCAGTTAAGAGACAGCATATGCCCACATAAAATTTGCACATAACCAATAATTAACAGGTGGAAACAACCCCAAGTCTATTGGCTAATGGGTGAACAAAATGTGATGTTTGCACATAGAAAATGTTACATAGATTATCACTGTATAAATAAAGTACCCCTACAGACTATAACTTGTATCAAATGGTCAAAAAAATATGCTCCATGAAGGGATCTAGCCAGAAAAGACACATAAATATGATTCCATTTATAATGAATGTCCAAAAGAGACTAGGAAAGATGAGTGATGACCTAAGCTGAGGAGAACTGGAAGAGAATAGGGAGTGAATGCTAATTAGTGTGGGCTGATGAAGATGTTGTAAAATTAGGTTACTATATTTAAAACACTGAGTGAATTGTATAATATACAACTATTTCAAAAATTAAAATGGGGCTGGAGGGATGGCTTAGTGGTTAAGGTGCTTGCCTGCAAAGCCAAAGAATCCAGGTTTAATTCCCCAGGACCCACGTAAGCACATGATCTGGAATTTGTTTGCAGTGACTGGAGGCCCTGGTATGCCCATTCTCTCTCTCTTTCAAATAAATAAATATTTAAAAAATTTAAAAATTAAAATGGAGCATACTGAGATATCAGTACACAAATGAGAAAACTGGAAAATAGTAAGAGTCTGATAATACCAAGTGTTGGCAGGGCTGTGGGCACTGGGAGCCATGGGGAGAGAGGGGTGGTGAGTAGTCCAAATCTTCTAGAAAAAAAAATTGAGTATTACCAAGATGAAGATATCCACCCCTATGGCCCAGCAATGGTGTTTCTGAGTGAGGCCTAGGTGGAAGTGTACACGGGGCCAGGACACATGCAGTGGCCCCAGAGCAAACAATAGGCTTCAACTGAGTGAAAATTTCCATTACAGTTGAACTAAAAGGAAGGAATGATCTAGCTGGCATGGTGATACAGGCCTATGATCCTAGCATCCGGAAGACTAAGGCAGGAGGATCATGAGTTTGCATCCAGCCTGAGCTATACAGTGAGATCCTGTCTCGAAATACGTTAGGAAGGGGGAGTGTACAGATGTAAAGGGGATAAGCACATCTACCGACTTGAGGATGGTGTGTCGTGACGACACAAAGGTGAGCTCTGAGAATGAAATGACACATAAAGGAAGGACCGAGTGTGGCAGAACTAAACGGCACTGTGCACAGGTGGAGACTGAACCCATCGATGCAGTTTCAACATGGTCAGCTCATGCTACCCTGAGGAGGGCCCTCTGGGGAAAGGTGATCACTGACTCACTGTTTTTCAAACAAAAAGGGTTAAAAACTCAATTAGCCCCTCATAATACTGAGGAGGGGCTGTTTATACCCCCTCATTTCTAATGCTAGTTATGATGCTCTACACTCCCTTCTCCCTAAGAGAACGTCCTACATTTCAAACTAAAACTGTTGAAATGTAGTTTTCATGTATCAGCACATGAGAATCTACAACTTTGATAACATACTGTTTGGGCAAGACTGTAAAAAATGCAATCTAATTCCATTTCATTTTATTATTCTTGTTGTTTAATTATGTTATAAATTAGTGCAACATTCACAGAGGGAAATTATGGTTTATCTGTATGACAGAAGTGCACACAATTATTAAAAAGTGATTTCGAATCTTCTTATACACTGATTTGTAAAGAAAATACGAAGTACTAGGGTACTGGAGAGGGTATTTTTAAAAAGACAGGATAGGGAACTAAGGTCTATGTAGCATGTGTCTAACACTAGAAGGATACATGAGAACATGAGAAATAACTTTCTGTGAAGCATGTAGAGGACATTTCATGGTTTGCCCCTTTATAATCTTTGATATTGGAACTTGAAAACTTATGAACTTTGCAAAGAAATCTAAAAACATTAATAGTAGATATATTTTCTATGCAGTACAATGTTATAAATAAGTGTTGCCAACACAAAACACCCAACCCAAGCAGCTTGTGGGAGGAAAAGGGTTTGTTTTGGCTTACAGACTTAGCGAAGCTCCATGATGGAAGGGTGACAGGGTAAACCATGGTTTGAGCAGAGGCTGGACGTCTCCTCCTGGCCAACATCAGGTGGACAACAGCAGCAGGAGTGTGTGCCAACCAACGGCAAGGGGAAGCTGACTCTAACACCCATAAACCCGCCCCCAACAATACACTGCCTCCAGGTGGGGACCTAGCATTCAGAACACATAAGTTTATGGGGGGACATCTAATTCAAACCACCACAATATGCTTTTAGTTTAGAATATAAACAACATTACACATTTTCAAATACCCAGAGAGAACATATATACTTTATGCGTCATTTATTTTGTTAATACATGTAGATGGTAAAAAAGGACGTCCAGAAGGACTGACTTCATTCAGGTACACTGTTAGTTTAAGGATCACACTATGCGGCCCTGTCTGGCCTGGTACTTGCTATGTAGCTCAAGCTATCCTGAAATTTGTAGTAATCTTCCTGCCCTAAGGTCCTGAGTGCTGGGATTATCAGTATATTATGCCATCACACCCATCTTAAAAGGTACTCTTGGGCCTGGAGAGATGGCTTAGCTGTTAAGTGCTTGCCTGTGAAGCCTAAGGACCCCGGTTCGAGGCTCAATTTCCCAGGACCCACGTAAGCCAGATGCACAAGGTGGCACATGCATCTGGAGTTCGTTTGCAGTGGCTGGAGGTCCTGGTGCACCCATTCTCTTTCTATCTGCCTTTGTCTCTCTCTGTCGCTCTCAAATAAATAAATAAACTAAAAAACTTTTGAAAAAAAGGTACTCTTCACGGGTGATGAAATGATAGACTATTTTTATTATTTTTTGCCATCATCTGTAATTCCTGAATTTTGTAAAACTGTCACTTATTAATTCTGAAATAAGTTTCTGTTTTAAAGAATTAACATTATTATATTCAAATGCAGTATATTTCAACCTACTGCTACCTATTTCTAGAAAGTTCAGGGGCTGGAGAGATAGCTTCGTGGTTAAGATGCTTGCCTGCAAAGCCAAAGGACCCAGGTTTGATTCCTCAGGACCCACATAAGCCAGACACACAGGTGGCACATGCATCTGGAGTTCATTTGCAATGGCTGGATGCCCTGGCACACCCATTCTCTCTCTCAATCTGCCTCTTTCCCTCTCTCTTATCTCTCACAAATGAATAGATAAACAAATTAGAAAGTTCATTCAGGGCCCATCCTTTTGATCAACACACCAAGTTCCCTAGCCCTGTAACTTCCATCTCACTTTTTATAAGTGGGCAGAGACAAAAACTAACTTGCCTCATGTTCCTTTATACAAAACCAATGCAGGAAAATATTCCAATAAGATGAAGTCCCTCTGCAACAGGAGCTCAAAGTCTCAAATCATTGAGGCCTCCCCCAGGCCAAGATGCAGCCCCACGTGCCACACAATGACTATAGAGAAGGCACCCTTAGTGCCAGGCTGGCTCACCTCAGGGATGCAGTCTTCATGGGTGACCACACGGACGATGTCATCAAGCGGGAGCAGGGAGTTACACTTGATTTCCGTGTAGACATTCTTGCCCTCAGTGCACACGGCCAAGAGCTCCACCAGGTGGATGTGGTACATGAGAGGGCTGTTTTCATCCATGCGGTCCCGCTCTGACCGCATCATCTGGATGAGGGTCTGGAAAGAGGCTCTGTCGTTGTAGAACACGAGGACGTCCTCGCCAGAATTGACCAGCTATGCAAAGAACAGGCCTTGTTTTTATCACAAGCTTGCAGGGATTGGGCAGCCTTATAAAATTCTATTTGCAGAGTAAGAGAATTACCTTCCAAATCTGTCTTACGTATATTACTAAGATCATTTAGATTGTATCCATTTCTATGACTGACCAACATCTTTGATAGCATCATTTGAATCCAAAGACACAGGAATCACCATCATGACACTAAAATGCATTAGGGAAGGGACCATTTGCATTCCAGCACTTAGGCATTACATGGAAAACCAGATGCAACCTTGCATTTATATTCCAAACCTAACAATCAGGATGCCATTTTCCTAGTTTAAATGTTCTTAGCTACTTGTTACATTTTACAAGGCATACCTTTCCCAGTCTTTCACCCAGTGCCTTATTTCATACGTAACAAGTTATCCACGTCTAACAACACATGCTTTCCTTCCAACACTCCTCAGAAAGTCATTTTCAACTAAGTGTGGTGGTACATTCCTTTAATCCTAGTACTTAAGAAACAGGGGCAGGAAGACTGTGAGTTTAAGGCTAGTCTGGCCTGGATAGTGACTTTTAAGCAGTCTGGGCTATGAGAAACTGTCACAAGACAGAAGAAAATAGATGAAACCAAAATGTCATTTCTATCATAGTTTGTGTACTAGGATATGGCTTCTAATAAATCCACTTAAGAATACATCAATTCATGGGTCCATCAACATTTCATGATAAATAGTGGAGGAAGGTCAAAAAAAGACATCAAAGTAGTTGGAAAGAAGAGAGTCAGTGGAAGGAGGACTAGGAATAGGGTCAGGAGAAAGCAACTTGTGGTATTATGACCAAAATATGCCATATACATGAATGAAAATTGCTAATAAAAAGTTTTAAAAGCCAGGCATGGTGGTGAATGCCTTTACTCCCATCACTCAGGAGGCAGAGGTAGGAGGAACACTGTGGGTTTGAGGTTAGCCTGGAGCTACAGAGTGAGTTCCAAGTCAACCTGGGCTACAGTAAGACCCTACCTTGAAAAAAAACAGAAAATAAGTTTTTAAAAAAGGAATACAGGGGCTGGAAAGATGGCTTAGCAGTTAAGGCACTTGCCTGCAAAAAACAAAGGACCTCAGTTCGATTCCCCAATACCCATGTAAGCCAGATGCACAAGGTGGCCATGCATCTGGAGTTTGTTTGCAGTGGCTGGAAGCCCTGGCGTGCCCATTCTCTCTCACTCTGCCTCTCCCTCTCTCAAATAAATAAATAATAATAAAAATAAAGGAAATATTTTTTATAAAAGGAATATAGCAATTTTAAAACTGTATGAAATACAAAACAAGTCTCAGAAGTTTGGCACAGAAGTTCAAAATGAATATGGTCAATCTTGTTATTAACAGCTAACTTTCATGAGTTCTAATTATGTGTCGGATACCAAAACAAACACTTCTGACAAGCTATGTTAGCTCATTTTGCCTTTGTATGTAAAAAGGGGAACAAATGCAACCTGTGACTCACAGTTCTTTCATGTAGAATATAAGATTATTACATACAATTGCTTAGAACAGTGTCCAGAGTGTGGTAGGCTTCCAACAAATGTTAGTTATTAGTGTCATCTTTGTGTCATTTAATCCACATAACTCTCAATTGAAGACTGCTGCACTCAGAGGGATTGAGATGTCACATCATGTGACCAGTCACACAAGCCAGCAAAGCAGCACACTGGTGTTTCTATAGTAGGCTAAGCCAGTTGTGCCCTGATCCCCTGGAATTGTACAGGTAGATGGCATTATATGTTCAAGCACTGTGTGACTACGGACAGTTCCATGCATGTGGACGCCATTGTCATGTGGTTGCAGAGTGGGCCTTTTTGCTCAGAGACAACATGCATCCATAGCTGACTCCCATAAAGAACTTAAGTCTTGCCTCCATTATGCAGACTAGCTTCTCCTTGTGAATCATCAAGTCAAAGCTAATTAATTAGATGAGTAATTAAAGAAAAAAGATTCCCTAAGAAGGGACCCTACTCTGGCAGACTAAATCTCCATTTAGTGGATTCTGGTCCATTATTTATCTTCCTTTTGGCTCTTGGAAAGATTCAAGTCAAACTTCCTTATGTAATAGATGTATTACTATCAGGAAAAAAAAATCCATCTCTAGGCTAAACTATATTACACACACATTCTGTCCTTCCTTGTGGCTCCTGAAGAGGGCACCAGATCACACAGGAAAGATTAAGTTTCTACTGAACCCCAGAGGGAGGAATACTGAAATGCATAATTGTCACCTCAGCCATGACCATGTCTTGGCACTTTTTAATAAATTTCCCTTCTGCCTTGACAATGGTCTGCAGAAACTTTATGTACTGGACGTTTCGGCCGTGGGTCTCTATGCAGTGAACGAAGTGCTGGACCACTCTTTCGTTGATCTCACTGCAGAGCTGAAAGTTGTTCATGAAGATATGCTGCATGGTCACGGCCTCCAGGATCTGCCATGAGACAAGGGTGAGAGCACAGGGCAATGGTCACAGTGAGGCCAGAGCAGGTCACCATGAGAGAAAAACCAATCCACTGAAAACAGAAGAACCAAACCTCTGTGATGTTTCCCATTCCCTTCTTTTTTAAGAAACTGTTTCTATGTTGTAAGCACATGGAAAACTAAACAAATCAATGGTATTTGGACTAGCGGATTATACAAGCACAAAACATCCACATCAAAAACAAAACAGGCTTCCCTCCCATCCCTCTCCACAATTCCACTACTCTTTTGACTACTATATCCATAGGTCAAGCTTTGCACGTCCTTGAACCTCACACCCTGTCTTCACCAATGTTCCACAGCATGAATATGAACAACATACCGATCTGTTGTACCGCTGATGGGACAATGACATTCATATTATGCTTTTGTGGGGCAGGGGCTTTGAGGTAGGGTCTTGCTCTAGCTCAGGTTGACCTGGAATTCACTATGCAATATCAGGCAGGATTTGAACTCACAGCAATCCTCCTACCTGGTCCACTCAAGTGCTGGGATTAAAAGCATGTGCCACCATGCCTGGCACGGGGATGGAAATGCCAGGGCCTCCAGCCACTTTGTGCATCTGGCTTTATGTCAGTTTTGGGGAATCGAACTTGGGTCGTTAGGCTTTACAGGCGAGTGCCTTAATGCTGAACCATTTCTCCAGCCCCATATTACACTTCTGATAACCAACGCTACTATCAATGTATCTTTTGTCTTAGTAAATTCAATATACACATGTGGTTTGAATGTAAATGTCCCCATAGGTTCACATGTTTCAGCACTTGGCCCCAGCTAGTGGTACTGTCTGGAAAGGTAATGGAACATTTCTGTTTCTACTGGGTTTATACTCAAGACTAGAATGGCAGGTTACAGAAGTGTGTTTTTAGAAGATACTATCACACAGCTTTTGAAAGACAGTCTACATTTTATAGTACAGAGTACATTTTAACTCTCCTATCTCCGTGTCAATTCAGTACTTGTACTTCAGTCTTTTTCATTTTAGTCAAATCTCACTGGACATCTATGTCAGTTTGCACTGATCAGTTTGCATGTGGCCCCATCTGCTGGCTGTCTGGATATGCTCTACTAAGAAGCAGACTGTTTTTCTCTTTCCTGTTGAACACAGGTGATATAAATGTCCCTTCCCACTGTAGGGAATGGACATTTTTAAATTATAGTCATTTTATGGAATGCTACTGAGCCATCCAAAAGAGAAAAAAAACATATATCTAATTTGCAAAGGTAGCCACAACACTGCTAACCATAAAAAAGCAAAGCAAAATGCTAGATAATATGTGAAGTGTAACACCATCTTTAAAAATGTATTCATTTGCTAGCCATAGTGGTACCATGCCTTTAATCCCACACTTGGGAGGCAGAGGTAGTAGGATTGCCATGAGTTCCAGGCCACCCTGAGAATACAGGTCAGCCTGGACTAGAGTGAGACTCTCAAAAAAAAAGTATTCATTTAACATACTACATTTTATAAAGTAAATGTAAATAGAGGTGTTTTATATGGGTATGTTAAGCTATGTTTAGCTAAGCAGCTATACAATATTGCTATACAATAATGGATATTATTAGGAAAACAGACAAATCTATCTCAGAGGTGTTTTATATGGGTATGTTAGGCTATGTCTAGATAAGCAGCTATACAATATTTCTACACAATAATGGATATTATTAGGCAAACAGACAAATCTATCTTACGCTGCCTTGACACTTTCCTCCTTCCTTCCCCAACCCCATACTATCCTCAAAATATGGGGAGTATTTATGTCTTTCTCACAGTTGGTCAAAATGTTCTTCTTTGGAATGAATTCTATGCGATAACAAATCCCAGAATCCACAACAAGCAGGGAACAAGCCGTCCCTGCCTGTCCCCCTCCCCCAGGTTTGCAGACTGGCCTCTCGTCTTACCCCTGGGTTGAGAAACAGGTTTATGTGCTTATGCAGCAGGGCTTGATTCTGCTGGTTGCCTGCACAGAAATTCTGCAAAAATTCATGAGCCAGCCTCATTATCTCTTGCATCTTGGTGTCTTCAGCCTGTGTGGGAGGAGAGAAGGAAAAAGCACTGATTGGCCCAAGACACCAGCATCTACTCCATGCAAACACCTTCTACCAAGGTGGGACCCCAGTGGCGTGTGCCCAGGATGCTGTATGTAGACACGTTGCTGTGTGACCCACCCTGAGAAGAAGCTATTACTTATATACACCACATGGATAAAAAGGAATCATCTCCCACCAGCCTCCAACACTAACAAAGATTTACTCAGGAAAAAAAGTGAAAATTGAAAGCATCTGAAATTCTACTGTGTTACATTGACTGAAACTTCTGAACCCCAAACTGGGAGCTAAAAGGACAGAAGAGCCCCCAGTTATTGCAGGCAGGTTCATTTCCAGCAGCAGGTAACAGGGCAGAGTGTAATAATCCTCGGATTATAAATTAAAGGAAAAGTACCTGTCACCCATTTTCTTGTTGCCTCTGGCCCCTTTATAACCTGATTCAGCTTTGCTACCGGCAAAATGGGATGTCTATGCTTGATGTTCCAAATGATTGATTATATGATCATCCATACCTTAAAGTGTAACTTCAGAGCTAGAGTGATGGCTTGATGGTTAAAGGAGCTTGCTTGAAAAGCCTGACAGCTCAGATTCAATTCCCCATACCCACATAAAATCAGAAGCAGAGTGGAGCATGTGTCTGGAGTTTGCAGTGGCAGGAGGCTCTGAAGCACCCATACTCACTCTCACTCTCTCTCTTTCTCTCATAAATAAAAATATTTAAAACCTTTAATTTCATATGAAATACAATCATATGAAACTTACTATCATGTTGTCCAATTCTCAGTAAGTAAACGTTTAAGATAGTAAAAGCAGAAGAAAAATCCTCAAGTTGGAAGTCCTCATTCATGTTCCTACAGCCCACAGCACTCCTCCTACGACATCTCTCACCCATCATCTCATCCCAGAAGCAGAACAGTGGCAGCAAGGAATCCAGGCTTTATACTATCCACCTTGCTCTGATCCCGCATGGACAACTTCCTGGCTATGTGACCTGGAGTGAGTTACTTAATCACTTGGTGCCTCCATGTCCTCACGTACCCAGTGGGGATAGTAAAAGTGTGTATCTTGTATGGCTGCTAGAAAGACACAGTGAGAAAACCCATGTGGTGCTGAGGCAGTGATTACTCAGAACATGTTAGCTATGGGTTCCAGTTTGCACTGAGGCAACAAGCTGCTCAGAAAAAAAAAAACACGTAGGCTGAGTGGGTCAAGAAGTAAAATGAGAAGCATTCTGCAGGTACTCGTGTAACTAGTTCAAAATGCAACAGTCACTCTGAGCTGATACACTGGACGAAAATAGGCAGTGGGTTGGAATGAGCACCTATTTATAGCTTGCCACCTCTAGTCTAAAAAAATAATGGCGGGGGCTGGAGAGATGGATTAGTAGTTGGAAGTGCTTGCTTGTAAAGCCTGATGGCCCAATTTCAATTCCCCAGTAACCATGGAAAGCCAGGCAATGCAGTTTGTTTGCAGTGGTGGTACCCCCTAGTGCACCTATACTTTCTCTCTCTCTCAAATAAAAATATAAATAAAAGAACAACTGTGGGAGAAGAGAAGATAGGAATACCTATCAGGAACATGTGACAGAAGGAATTGGAACAAAAAGCATCAGTAATCAAACAAATGACAGAACTTTCCTAGCAAGTCCTTCTATGATAAAGCGGGTATTATATTTAACTCATTAATGGAGGGAATGTGGCTAAAGTTCTAGCCATAAGAATCAGAGGGCTCAAGACAGACACTGCCAACTGACAGCAGTGGCATTAAATAGTCCTGAACGCCTCCATTTCTTCTACTAAAAAAGGAAATCTACTCTGCTCAGGGCACAAAAGAGCCTTTAAGGTTTGAAGTGGATTTTCATAAGGCAACACATACACTTCTGCCTTTGAGGCACTAATTCTAACTCAATCTGTCTGTGTACACATTATCAATACTCTATGGATGTTAGTCACTCATACAGGAAATACAACAGGAAAAAGCCAAGCTAGAGACAGCAAATTATTTCCTCATGCTACACACAGGGCTATGCCAGGCAAGCTGCCTACAAGTCTGACCTATTAGAGGGAGTAAGCTTGTATTTTTCTTGACTGTTGACAAGCATGACCTGCCTGATTCTCACACTTCCCGAGTGAGGTGGCTTCTTTGGGCAGAGCTGGCTCTATGAATGGCACACCTGAACCTCCCTGGCCAGCTTCCTCACCTCAGTGACACTGCTGGCACCACAGTCTTACCTGTGTATCCACAGTACAGGAGCTAAGGAGCAGGAAGGGATCAGCACCATGCCAGGCAAACTATAAGCCCTTGGCAACATACCTTCTTCAGAGATACTTTGCCAATAGGTCAACCTCTCTGGCGGTCAACAGTGAGCTAGGCACTTGTGAAACTCAGCCCTTGGGACTCTAGCCCTCCCCCAGGCCTCAGTCTCTCCATCTGTTGAATAGGCACACCACAAAGACTCCTGCGTGATGCATGTCTTCCCAAGGGCCTTCTCTGCACATATAGAAGCTAAGTAGTGATGTTCCTGCCTGCTAAATCCACTCTCCACTGACTATACACACCAATGTGGAACACAGATGACAGATGAATTGTCATTTCTAGCAACCAAAAAGGAGAACATGGTCCAAACACATGCCCGCGAGTCAGCACACTGGCGAGGACCTTCAGAGGGGACAAGCCCCATGATCCCGTATAACTTCAATAATTTGTTCTATTCAAGCTACAAATGAACTTATACAGCACCAGTCGATATGTATATGCAGCTCAAACCTCAGATGCATAGCTAATGGCCCCGACCTAGCATGGCTACGGAGTGACAGAGTAGATAGCTTTTACTTTCTTAATAGAATCTTAAAGTTGAGGAGTGTCTTTTTTCACATAAATTACATGAAGTGGCTTAAGGGTCACAACAAACACATCAGCTGATTGCTTTCACCCACAACATCCCAACATGAAGGGTTTGGGGAAACCCAGGGGGCTGGCCCACCTTTAGGAGCAGCAGCCCAGGAGTGAGCCCCCCTCACCTTCTCGTAGGGGATCTGCAGCAGTTCCAGCACCACTGCATGTGCGCCCATGTTCCGCAAGAGCCGCTGCTGCTGTTTCCGGCTTTTCCTCACGGAGGCGCTCTCTTGCACACAGAGTTTGCTAAGTCGAATCAAAATCTGAGACAGAAATCAGCATCAGAAAACTAGAAACCATCAGGTAGGAATCATAATACATTACAAAAGCCACAACAGGGGCATTCCTCTATGTAGTGTCCCTGTTGGTTGCATTAAAGCCAATCCACAGGAGACTATCAGCATGTCTTGTAAGAACCTGTGTGCCACTGCTTCAGTAGTCAGTGGCACAGGCTGACAGTCACTTCAATGGCCAGATACCAACTGTCAAGACCTTGAGAAGGCTTTGCTGTGGGGTAACAGTGCAAAGACCCCAATCTCCCAGCTTAAAACCACTGTATGCAAGATCTCTGCAGCCAAGAACTGAAACAAACCCTTGGCAATTATGAGTAAATCCTTTATCCAGTGGAAGCTTCAGAAATATATGGTACTCACGTAAAGGCCGCCCCTACAGAAGGAGAATTGAGAACACTCAGAAGTTCTCAGTTAGATAGCATGGCCAGGCTTCCAACTCAGACCTGAGGCTAAACCCATGTACTCAACCTAAGAGCTCTATTTTCTCCCTGTGGAACTTGACATGAAGAAAAAGCAGAAGTGTTTGTGCCTTCAGCTGGCCTACCACTTACAAAAGCTCTCTAGAGAATGACTAAGAGAGGGCAAAGGGGGTGGGAGTAACACAGGGGAGACTTACCTCTTTCACTACTCTGTAGTTGTAGCTGCTGGTGCTTTCGTGCTTTTGAGACTTGTTATTCCCCTCCTAAGGAATCAAAATGAGCACAAGTGTGGTTTGTACAATTCTTGGTCTGCTGTTGGGTTGTTAAGGTGAGCACCATCTTTCAAGAAAGCCCGTGAGTTTTGCACAGTTTTCTACCAGTAATGGTGGGTGTAGGCCAAAGACATTTACTTATATCCAGCTGTCTTAGAGGGTGCCAGGCAAGGTGTGGTAGTTTGAATATATGGCTCCCAATATATTCAGTGTTTTATTAGTTTATAGTTTGCATCTGCAATCACCTTGCTAGAGGCAATGTCACTGGGGGCAGATGTTAAGGTGCGGTGGTGGGTTTGAGATTCCATTGTAAAGATATGCAAAGTGTGCCCAGTAGGAGTTCCTGAAGTGTGCTGTGGCTTGTGGCCCTAGCTTTGCTCTGTATGCTGTGTGGCTGGTGGCTTGGTTTTTCTCTCTCTTGCCTGGTCCGGTGAGAGCAGGCCGCTTCTCCTGCCATTATGGAACTTCCCCTGGATCTGTAAGCTTCAATAAATAATATCCCTTCCTCCATAACTGTGCCTGGTCTGGAAGTTCATCTCAGCGAACCTGAAGCTGTCTGCTACACCAGGCTATGGCTACAAGAAAGGTTATTTCCTAGTGGGTCTGCAAGGGAAACCTGACACTACTTCTGTCAACAACGAAGTGTCTTCACATGTTCCACAGTATCCTGGAAATGAAGTTCAACATTGCCTCTGCAGCTTCCTTTCTGGAAGAATAGCTACTGCCCTGGCTAGCTAGCAAGCACCTCTTGGGAATCAAGTCCATCCTATCAATATCATCTGTGTTGATACAGAAAACCATGAGAGGATGCCTTCTTGTTTCCAGATGCTAGTCATCCTCTTGGGCAGTCTGATGTATGCTTCACTCACCTCAGTTTTCTTGTGTTCGTTTTCGCCAGAGGCACTGTCCATGGTTTCATCAGGGCCCTGGCCTTTGTACACCCAGAGCTCCGATTTCTCCACGATAGATCGCAGCTGGTCCAGGTCTTGTTTGATCTGTTTGTAGTTGTCCACATCTTGGCTGGTAACCAGCAGTTGGACCTGAATGAGCATAGTCTGTTAGTTGCACAAACCTTAAAAATACACTGCACACAACAGTTTCTTGGCTAGACAGTACTCATGTCAGCCATGGCAGCTACCTGTTTGAAAGCCTGTAGGACCTCCTGCCTCTGGCTGAAGTGCCGAAACAGAAGCTGCAGGGCCCCTGACACCAGGGGTGGATAGTCGTGCATCGTCAAGTGGAGTAAGACCCTGAGGAAGGTCCTGCCACCATGATCGTCCAAATCCAGTGGTGTGTTCTCCTCACTATAGGAGCACAGAGAGGGGAAGAGGACAAGTAAATCACAGGCCCTCCTCAGAGACAGGCCCTGCCACACCTGAGCATCTCACATGACTTCACTTCCCATCAGCTGCTTTCATAAGGCAATTTTGCTTTAACTATCTGATGAGAGAAAGCGGCAGTTAAGATGTTATGGTTGTATACTTTTAACCCTAAGTTCATACTGCCCTAAGCAAAACAGGCAGGCATTACAATATGACTCCTGACACACAGGTAGGCTCCAGTGTTCTTCACTGGGTTGCATCAGGAGTAACTGCAAATGGATGGGCCCTCTCCCCAAGTTCTTTAGGATTCTGTGTTTCAGCACTTACCAAATCATTTGTGGTGAAGGGGCAGCTTTATAAGTTCTAGCCTGTAGGCATCAGGCAGCTTGTCCTGTACCAAGTCTAGTCATCAAGCACTTGGATGTGAGCCAGTGTCTTCCTTGATCACTCTCCACTGTATTTACTGAGGCAGGGTCTCTCACTTGAATTCAGAGTTTGCCTACTCAGCTAGTCTAGCTAGCCAGCTTGCTCTTGGGACCTCTTGTATCCACTTCCCAAGTACTGGGAAGGTGGCCTATGTGACATTTACATGGGTGTTGGGGATCTGAACTCTGGTCCTCTTGCTTGCACAGTCAGCACTTTATCCACTGAGCCATCTCCCCAGCCCTGAACAATGTGGAATTTTTAAGACAGGTCCACATTAGGAATATCTAAAGTACAATTGTGTTTTCTTTGTTGCATAAACTCAGGTGTTCGGAGATATAACTATAAGCTATATAAGCTATCAATCAATGGAAGTATATGATGCTAGTAACCTCTTTGCTTTGAGCTTCTTCTTCCTACTCCTTCAACTGTATTCCACACCATTTAAAAATAGGTCATATGGGGCTCGAGAGATGGCTTAGCAGTTAAGGTGCTTGCCTATAAAGCCCAAGGACCCAGATTCAATTCCCTAATACCCATGTAAGCCAGATGCACAAGAGTCTGGAGTTCATTTCCAGTGGCTAGAGGCCCTGGCATATCCATTTTCTCTTTCTATCTGCCTCTTTCTTTCTCAAATAAATAAAATTTTTAAATATATATATATTTTTAAAACAAGTCTTAAGCCGGGTGTGGTGGCGCAAGCTTTTAATCCCAGCACTTGGAAGGCAGAGGTAGGAGGATCACCATGAGTTCGCGGCCACCTTGAGAATACATAGTGAATTCCAGATCAGCCTGAGCTAGAGTGAGACCTTACCTTGACGGGCGGGGGTGGGGGAGGCAGATCTTATAAGTGGATGCATTTTAGGACACCATAAATGGTTTCTGTCTTAGGCAGCAAAGACATGCATGCACCAGGCACACACTCACACATATATAAGCACTACCCAATAAAACCATGACTTAAACAGTAAGAGCTCTAAGCACAGCAGTAAAACAACCAGAACCTAAAGCCAGTTGCTAATATGGTCAAGAAAAGCCATTGAGCATTGAAGAAGTGCTGCCTTCCACATTAGAGAATATCTGTCAAAAAGTGAGTGGAAGTATACTTTCCTTCCTCCAAAGATGCCCTCTGCTTGCTCTTCAATGTGTTCAAAGTCAAGAGCACCTGAGAAGTAAGAGTACATAACTTTAGGTATGAACATGTTGCTGGTGAACTTCCCTACAGTGTTGTGGGACAAAGCTGCTGGGAAAATCCTCCATCTCCTGGGAGCCAGCACAGCCCAAGCAATGCACGCATGCCTGATTTTTTTTTTTTTTTTTAACTTGCTATGGAGAGTGATGGCCTCATTCCAAGGAAGTGTAGATCTGTGACAGGCAATTACTTCTACCAGTACTCTTTTGCTTATCCTTCTTCATTATTTTCTGATTGAGTAAAACTTTCAATACAAGTAAAAATTGCTGGTAGATGGTAAAGTTTCTTGGAGAAGTTTTGTCACTGTTTGGTTACTTCATAGATAACTCTAACACTACAAACACCAGTTTTCCTAAATCCCAAAGGAGGAGGATCTATCCCAGAAACAATGTGCATTATTTCCAATATTCCCCAGCCCCAAAAGAATATTTTAAAATACAGTAATCTTCAAAAACATTCACATCTGACCATTTTTCTAGAAGATACTGTTTGGATCACCAAAGCACAATATACCCAGTTCCTATTCTACAGCTGAAATTCCACTCTGGAATCACTAACCTGGTACATTACTTGGCCCTTCTTGGCTGCTGTTTCCAGAAGATGTTTCTGAAGTCTGGGAATTGCTTTCATCAAACTCCCGCTTGAATATACACAGCAGGCAGGAGATCCTATAATCCAACCTCACATTCAAAATAAACTAAAGATTCAAGTGGAAAGGGAAACAGATTGGTTACATTAACATACCTCCTTTAACACTTTGCCAAGACATAACACCCTGGCAGGGCCTGGTATCAGCTGAGTCAATTACCTTAAGCACTAAGTGAGCTAACATTTAGCTTATATTTCACCAGTCTTTTCAACAGCAGCAGACTTCCACTGGGCACATTAAGTCTGCCCATGACACCTTAGCTTCTAGTGAAAACTTAAGCATCCTGGAGATGGATTAAACACCTGGAATACCACATACTCACTTCCTGCTCCATCCTCTAGAAAGCATGATTTTTATTTCAGCCAACTGTGAAAGCCAATTCTGGGCCTAACATGAAAGTGAGGCTGCTTGGAGTTAAAAGTGAACTGACAGAGAAATGTGGTTTATGTTCCTGAGAATTAGCTTCATTATATTTTTAGTGTAATTCTGATTGATTGTCCTGACTTAGGGACAGCCCCCGGGCTCTCACTTTTGGGCATCCTATATTCCTACTCCTCTCCTCCAACAGTCACTTTTCCCATGATGATTGCCAGAATCCAAAAGCAAGGTCAGTCAGTTGCATCATTTAGGAACTTAATGACGTCCCTCCTTCCTTTCTCTCCTTGCCTCTGCCTCAACCTCTTGGTGACCTACCCAATCACAGGCTGCCACCTCTCTCAGAAGGGGACAGATGCTTGGCCTGCTTCCAAGCTCTTAGTCCATGTTCCCAAATGACTGTTGTATATCCTGTTTGCTACCTTCCTAGAAGCTCAAATTCAGTATTATGCAAAACCAGCTATGATGGTCACATCTAGGTGTCAACTTGGATGAGATAAAGAACACACAGAGAGCTGACAGGAGGCTGTGAAGATGAACACAAAATGGGAAGATGGGCAGAGAACAACTGTCGCTGAGGAAGGGCTCCTTTTGTTTTAATACTGTTTTTTTAGCTATGAGATTAGAGCCAACTGGCATGGCAAATGGAAACAGTCTTGTAAGGGGGAGAACTTGCTGATATAGGAGACAAAATTACTGGAGTACCAAGCTAAAGTGCCTGTGTGGAGGGGAAGCAGTCTAGAGCTTATCCGAGGTTTCAGACTATTGGCTTCAGTACAGCTCTGGACTCACTCAATACCCTGGCTGTCCTCTTTTTCTTCTCCATGTAGGTAATTTTTTTTCTCAGTGAAGTCATGTGTTCCTTTGTGAAAAGACTCTTAATAGCCACACTAAGGTAAGAATAGGCACATGGTAGGTATGGCATATCAATTTCTGCTTAATTAGGTTAGTGCACACAAGAGGTTTATGTACTGATTCCATCTAATTCATCAGCTTTCTATCTGACATCCAGCCTGCTCTCTTGCCCCTACCTCAGAATCGTTGCATTCCCTAGTCCTAAGACTCTTCCTAATGTCTACAAGGCCAAATCCTCACTTGGCTCTGAACACACCTCCTCACTAGAGAGGCTTTCTATGACAACGATATCAAAAAGCATCATCCTTGCCCCCACCCCGCAAGCCCTGCAAACCACCCTGACCTTTATAATCTAACAACTGAGCACTGATTTTCAAAAATATATGTCTATGCTCTCTGCCAAAATGTAAGCTCTTCCAAAGTAGTACTTCCATTGCTTCTGTTCATTGTTGGCTCTCCAGAACTCATAGGGACTTGGAACAAAAACCGGTCTCAATGAATGTATTTGTAGATGGGTGGAGAGTGAAGGAGGAAGGGACATAGGGATGGCAGCTGGCATTGCAAAGCTAATGGAATCTGAAGACAGTTATGTCCAGAAACAGGATTCAGTAACCTAGAGAAGTATAGTGATTCCTCAGCAAAGTCAATGACTTGGACAGAGATAGGAAGGCCAATCATAATGGAAAACAAAGGTAATTAGAGGACTCTCTAATCACCTGGCTGATTGGGAAGTATGACAATAAAGAGCTAAAGGGGTCAATTCATAAATTACAAGGAGGGATGAGCTAAGTGTTTTTGATTTTTTTAAACCCCATAAAGCCCTGAGCTCCATCAGAGGAGAGGGAGGGCACCTGAACAAAGTCCCTGTGCGTACCCTGCATCTCCATTCATACCTGGAGTATTTCAATGATCTTCAACTTGGTGTCCATGACCATGATGTCCTCCTTCTCTGGCTCTGCCTGCTTCACATTGCCTTCAGGGGCAGCAGCCATGGGAGTCATGGGCAAAAAGCCTCCTCCCCGGAGCACGACCTGGGTCATGAGCTCCCCCACTCCATGGATGGACCTCATCACATTACTGCCTAGGAAGGGTGAGGACAGTCCTCGGTTATGACATCTGAGGACCACACATGACACATATGACAAGGGGAGGGGCTCTCTTTGGCAAATTATTTAAGACATCCCTGTTCTGATAACACTCTCAGGACCCAAAGAACCCAAAGGGTTAATAATCATTAAAGATCGAACATTTCTGTAGTGAAAAGAACATGGGTTTTGGCATCTCCAAAGGAATATTTTTATGTATTAATTCCTCTTCCAAAAGTTACTAATCACCAACTTTTACTGTTTCAGTGCACAGGATATAAGTATTAACAGGGTATGAATCTGGTGCTACCAAAATCTGCTTGATCTTGGGTATATTTTATCACATCTGAGGGTTAGTATGTTACAAATAAAATGAGCTTCATGCACGATTAAAATGTATAATGCATAATGTATGCAAAATGACACAGTACAGGACTCAGCAGTTGACAGAAAGTCAGGAAGCAAGTGATACCTGATACCTACTACATGTTTACTCTGACCCTTAGACAGAGCAACACATAACAGTGGGTTTTCCTACTCACAAAATGCAAACACCCCAAGATACAAGCCTGGAAGCCAGGGGTGAGTAGAGAGTGAGAGAGCTTTCTGTAAAAGCATAACAACCCGAGTTCAATCCCCAGCACCCGTGTAAAAAGCCAAGTATGGCTCTGCATGCATGTAACCCTAGCACTGAATGAAGTAGGGTACAGAGACAGGAGGTTCCCTAGTCAGCCAGTCTAACTGAGAAATGGTGAGCTCTGTTCAGTGAGAGATGCTGTCTCAGAGAAATAAGGTGGAATAATAAGAGGAGACCCCTGACATCTTCCCCTGACCTCCACAGTGTACGCTCCAGGCATACGCATCTGCATGCATACATGCACACACCACTACGTACACTGCATACATGTACATGCACACACCCAAAAGGAAAAAAGATGCATGTATTTTATTTTATCTCATAGGAATATTTTTCTGAAAAGCCTCAGAAATATCAATACCAATGACAGAATGATATGTTCAGAATACAAGGTCACTTTCAAATTGTTCAATGAAATCTACACAGAGACTCTCATAGGCAGATGCAAAATAAATAGCAAAAATGCTCAGAATTGCTGATGGTAAGTCAGGGTACTTGAAGTCAACAGAATTGCTCTTTTATCTTTGTGTTAATGTGTTGATGATGAGAACAGACAAGGACATGTCAGGACAGGACAGGACAGGACAGGACAGGGTGAGGGATGACATGGGTGTAACAGGAAAGGCTGGGAGGGCATCTCTCAGTATGAGCACTTCAGATACTCACTCTTCAGCTTCTCCTCATCATTGTTACCTTTATTCTCTTCTCCTTTCGTCATCTTGCTAATAGGGAAGATTGTTGTCACATGTACACAGTCTAATATGGCCAGGAGAATCTTGGTTAATCGTAGAAGGTCAGAGAAGTTGTAGAAACCAAAGTATATGAGATTCCTAGCTAAGTTTACAACCTATTGTGTTTAAAAAAAAAAAGAAGAAGAAGAAGGAGGCAGTATTCAATAATCTGAGTCCTTCAGTTACACTTGGTGCTGACTAGTTAATAGATGGACTCTATTGTCAAGAGAAGGTATACATCTGGCTTTACGTTCTGATAAAATTTCATTTTGTTTTATAAGAAAGAAAATAATAAAAGCTTGCAAAGATACTCATGTGCTTTGATTATTAGTTAATCATTTAGTATGCCAGCTTCCCAAGGGTAATCCTGGGCAAACACAGTCATGACCAGCAAGAACACCTAATAGCACTGTAGTCCTAAGAGGCACACGTGCTCTCAGAAGCAGTTTAATTCAATGGTAAAAAGGATTTATGTTCCTCAGATGACTCGTCTATGGAGATTCCAAGCACAGGCTCTTTCTTGCCTGTCATCATTATACAAGGCACAGAGCGTATTATCATTTCACATGATCCAGTTCACCTTGAATATATTTCTACAAGGCCAAGTGAGTAGAACAAAACTGAACTAGATTTCTTTTCCATGACAAAATCACCAGAGCACCATGATAACAATCACCACCAACTATAATAGTTTCAATTTACCCTGTAGAAAAATGATCACTGAAAAGCACATAAAATACATAAATCATTTTGTTATGCATTACCTCAAATGTAAGCTTATTTTTCTCCTTATCAGAAAAAGGAAACCTCTGACAAACCACATCTCGTAAATACTCTTCCACGAATTCCATCGTCTGTGCAAACCTCTCCTTGATCTCATCTTTGGATGTTCCACTGCTGTCATAGCTGAAAGGAAAGGAGAAAGGAAAAAAAATAGAATGTCAAGTTCCTTCTATGGTCCTTCTAGGTCATCCAGTCTCCAAAGTCAGCATCTTTCAACACTTCCCATCCTTAAATCCAACTTTATTTTGTCCACCTTATCATGTGTCATCATATACTATTTCAGCCATTTATCATGTTTACTTCCTGTCTTTATCTGCTAGCATAGAAGTCATTGTCTAGTTGTTCACTAACATTCTGTAAGTATAGCATACAGTGTACCCTCAAATATTTATAGAATGAAAAAATATAAATGAGATTTACAAAAACTCATCCCATCATCACCTTTACTTTACTTTCCTCCCTTCCTTCCTTACTCCCTCCCTCCCTCCCTTCCCTTCCTTCCTTCCTTTCATGAGGTAGGCCTAGGCTGAGTGAGGCCTCAAACTCACAACGATCCTCCTACCTCTGCCTCCCAAGTGCTGGGATTAAAGGCATGTACTACCACGCCCAGCTTTACCTTTACTTTTTGAAGAATGAGATAATATTTGCCAACCATGGAATTTTACTTATAACTTAACAAAAACAAGATCACATTTCTACTGTGATTTCACTAGACAACATGTAGTTTAATTGTTACGGCACTGAATATTAGAAACACCAGGGTTTTAAGTAACTTGAGGTCTGGACAAAGAGAAGGACCCAGGCTCACTCATCAATGGCAATCTCAGAGGGAATCTCCGACCAGAGGCGGGCATATTTCACGGGGGTGACTTGTTCCTGGGGATCTCGGTCCACATGCATGTGGAGCATGAGACGGCAGAAGGATGCTCTCAGGTCATAGGGCAGGTTCTCGTCAGACATGCAGCGGAGAATGAGGTCAACATCCAGCTGGCCTGATATTTCATTGATGGCCAGGTACTGGCGGTCCAGACACATTCTTGCAAAGAGGTTCAGCTGATACCTGAGAGATGCAACAGAAAGCTCACACTTCAGAAATCCTTCAGGATAGAGACATACACAGCAGGGTAGTCCAGGAAGCCCTAACTTTCAAAGGAGTGACATTTGGCCATCTGAACTTAAATACCAACTCTCCTAAATGACTGTTGTATACCCAATTTTGGCTTCTGTGCTAAGCAGAAAGAGGAAACATTAATCTATGCTTACACGTAGTGTAGGCCCATACCCAACAGTCATGTATATCTGGCCAGCTATGCTGACTCCATCTTGCTCTTGCCTATCACATAAAATAGCTGAAATGACTAGGCATTAGATGATTGTCTATTTCTCCTTGCAGGTGAATGTTTATACAGTACGTTAAAATCCATGGAGAGAAGACAATACATATTAACTGCAAAGTTTATTAAGAAATACTGGAGGGCTAGAGAGATGGCTTAGCGATTAAGGCGCCTGCCTCCTAAGCCTAAGAATGCTGGTTCCAATCTCCAGGTCCGACATTTAGCCAGATGCAAAGTGACGCAAGGGCGCAATGCTGCACTTGACCACAAGGGGCACACACATCTGGATTTCATTCACAGCAGCTGAGAGACTGCTGGTGCGCCCATCTCTGTCTTCCTCTCCCTCTCTCTGTGTCTCTTGCCACAAAAAAAAGAAAGAAAGAAAAGAAAGAAAGAAAGAAAGAAAGAAAGAAAGAAAGAAAGAAAGAAAGAAATAAATACTGGAAACATTGCTTGTTCTTCCATTTTTCTTTTCAAATTATCTGTTGGCTTACTCCCTCCATTTATTTCCTTTCTGTTCCCTTCAGGTGGCAGGGCTACTAGGTCTTGAAGCCTGCACCAGAAAGGCACTGAGGACCTTGAAGGTGACCAGGGGAAACAGACAAGTGAGTAAACAGGTAAACATCCTGGGAATAAAGGCAATAAGAGGGAGCTCTGACAACTGGAAGGGTGGAGGCAACAATAAACCCTGTAGTACTGAAACAAAGTTGGGAGCAGAGGCTGAATTTCCCAATTCTTAGTACCAAAGTTTCAGATTCTGGAACTTTATAGATTGTTAGAGCTGTTTGATCTGTATGTAATATACTCCCAGTTTTATTATACATTTGTATTGACACACACAAATAGAAAAACATAACAATCCAGATGCATACAAGCACATACACATTTTACACATTTTCTATCCCTGCAAATGTTCTAGAAGACTGGCACCATCACCCTTATTTTTCATATAAAGAAACTGGAACATAAAATCAAATGACCAAAGTAAAGAAACCCAGTTAGGTCAGGAATTAAACTTACAGTCTGACCTCAGAGCTTGCCTCTTAATGACTAACATCTATGTGCTGGATTGATAACTTGCAAGCTCTCTTCCTTCTTGTGGCCTAGACACAAATAGCTATCAATGGACCAAGAACACATGAAATCATACACTAAGCTCATGAAACACTTAACTGCCTTTATGCTAGACAATCTTATCACATTATACCGTATTGTTCCTTTGAGGAATCAACAAGAAAGCCATCCATTCCCCAGTGCCACCATTGTGGGGCACTTCCACCTGACCCAGCCCATCTCCTGCTCACCTGTAGTAGCTGAGGACATCTCTGTCTTCCTTCTGTCCTTCTTTGGCATCTTGTGCCAGTTCCCTGACACTCTTACTACGGATCTCTTTGTTGCTGTCCCTCCAGAACAGCCACACCTCTTCCTCATCCTCCCCAGCTTCCAGAGCATTCTCTCCGGTGGACACGCCTTCAAACTCAAAACGAGAAAGAACCAACCTGGAAAGAAGAGGGAAAACTAAGTATTTCTAAAAATCCTGCTTTTGAAATCTTGCTTCTCCTTCAGATTCAAGACACATAGAAAGCTTTTTGGTTTTATATCACCGAGACTCAGATATGAACTTCTTCATGGACTTTAACCCAAGGATTCTCAAAAAGGATGGCTTTGTTACCCAGCAGAATTTGGGAAACATTTTTGGTTATCATAAGTGAAAGGGAAGGGTGTTATCTGCATTTAGTAGTCAAGAGCCAGCAATGTTGCTAAACCTCCCACAATGACAGGACATTTTTCACCACAAAGAATGACCCAAACCCAAATATCACAATGCCAAGGTTGAGACACCTTGAGTTAATTGAGGTCCTAAATTTAGTTATACCTAAAAAGCAAAATCATACCACATCACAAACTTAAGGCATAATTTTAAAAAAATGTTGTTATTTATTTGAGAGTAGCAGACAGAAAGATAGAGAGAATGGGCACACCAGGGCCTCCAGCTACTGCAAACAAACTCTAGATGCATGTGCCACCTTGTGCATCTGGCTTACACGGATCCTGGGGAATCGAGCCTTGATTCAGGGTCCTTAAGCTTCACAGGCAAGCACTTAACCACTAAGCCATCTCTTCAGGCCCCATAATTTTTTTTTACTTACATTGTTGCAGCATACTTACCAGAAAAACAGCTTCTTTGCTAAAAATGAATTATAACTATTACCAAAACATTAATAATAGTAATTATGATTATTAATAATAATCATTTTCACCACTTTATTGTAGGCCAGTAAACACTTTTGAACAGAGGTATTTATAACTTCTCTCAAGTGACAATATTAATAGTGAATATTTATTGTGTCCTTTAAAACTTTTAATTGGTGATGACACTCCAAGAATCTTCAACTCTTGGGGCTGGAGAAATGGCTTAATGGTTAAGACACTTGCCTATGAAGCCTAAGGACCTAGGTTCAACTCCCCAGAACCAATATAAGCTAGATACACATGTTGGCACATGAGTCTGGCGTTCACTTGCAGTGGCTAGAGGCCCTGACGTGCCCATTCTCTCCCTCTCTCTCTCTCTTCCCCCTAGTAAATAAATAAAAATAAAAATTTATTTTAAAAAATCTTCAAATGTTCTCTGGCAAGAATACATGATCTTTTTTTAAAAAAAATTATTATTTATTTATTTGAGAAAGAGAATGGAAGCACCAGAGCCTCCAGCCACTGCAAATTACCTCCAGATACATGCGCCACCTTGTGCATCTGGCTTATGTGGGTCCTGGGGAATCAAACAGAGGTCCCTTGGCTTTGCAGGCAAGCACCTTAGTGGCTGATCATTTTTAAACATAGTTTTATTCAATTATTTGAGACACAGAGAGAGAAAAAGGAAGGGAGAGGAAAAGAATGGGTGTGCCAGGGCCTCTTTCCACAGGCCATGAACTACAGCTGCATGAACCACCTTGTAGGTCTGGCTTTACATGGGTTCTGGGGATCCAAGCAAGTGCCTTTAACTGCTGAGCCAGCTCTCTAGCCCAGATTACATTCTTTTTAAACCAGTATACTAAATGGCACCATTCTACATAGAGACCTATGGCACAGACAAGCTTAATAATCCCTTAAGCAAGTCTTGCAAATTAAAGATGAAACACCAGCCCTGACCTTATACCAACTCTGAGGAAACAATGGGGTTAAGTTTTATTACCCATGAGCACACACATCTATTCCCACTTTCCTCTCTAGCCTGTGTCCACAGATGGCACTCACTTGGTCTCAATCAGGATGTCAGCATTGGTGGGATTCAGCACGGCTTTACAGATGAGCTCCTGGGTCACAGGAATCGATTTGTTCATGGACACACAGAGGTCAGAGAGGTAATCTAAGAACCTAGCCAGAAAGGGAAACAAAGACAGACATTGTTTGTACAGCAAGCAGAGGCCTAGTTCTTGGAGCCATACTTGTCCTCACAAAGACAGTTTTCCCACTTCTTTCACAAAACAAGCCAAGGACTCTTTCAGTACTGATGCTAGGGACCAGTGTATCACACGAGATCCAGGTGGCAGGGAGGAAAACAAAGCTACAGAGGAAGAAAGTTAGCAGTGATTGAGGTGATGAAACCAAAATGAAAGGGAAGAGCAGAGTAAGAAGCTCCCACCAGGAAGAGATGGTGGCGCATGCAGAGCGGACAGGGCCAGACTGAGAGGCCTGGCTGCCCTGGGCATCATGCAGCCTGGCTGTGATGCTCACTGGCTGTGTTTGGCTACTGACTATTACTTGGAGACCTCAGTGTGCTCAGTGTGTTCCTCGCCTACAGGACAAAGCACAGTATAATCTCTGAGGGCTTTGTTGAAGGTTGAGTAACTCATGCAAAGAGCAGGTTCTAGCAGCTGTTGGTTGTTTTCATGGGTGGTAGTAGTCATTTGAAAGCAGCCATCAGCTCTACACTGTAACCATGCATGACACGGTACTGTGAGCGGCTTTCTGCTTCACCTGAAATGCTGTGAGGGAAGACGGAAGACATGGAAAGCAGTGAAAAGGAGGAGAGGCAGCTCTGTGTGAATGTGATCAGTGGGATCGGTTTGCTGATGTATAATAAAACACTCAGGAGATAACTATGCAAAAGGCTCTCGTTGATGACATTCGAGGAAGAGGGAATTCTAACTGATCTTCAGGGATGATAAAAAGTGCATCTACTATGTGACTAACATCTCATGGGTATTTTCTCTGGTCTAATTATCATAACTACCTATTTAGCCAATGAAGGAGTTAAGATTCAGGGAAAAGCCAAGGTGACCAGCTGGGAAACATTGCAGTGAGCATTGCACCAGGTGGTCTTGGTCCATGTTCTTGTCAGCATTCATCAAAGAGCCAATGGAAAGCTACCTAATCAAAACCTGCCACTAGCCGGGCGTGGCGGCGCACGCCTTTAATCCTAGCACTTGAGAGGCAGAGGTAGGAGGATCGTCAAGAGTTCGAGGCCACCCTGATACTACATAGTGAATTCCAGATCAGCCTGGACCAGAGTGAGACCCTACCTCAAAAAACCAAAAAAAAAAAAAAAAAAAAAAAAAAAAAAAAAAAAAAACTGGCAGCCCATAGGGCAGCAAGACTAGCTTTTAAAAAAATAGCACTATGTCCAGCTAAGTTCCCACATCTTAAATGCATGGAGAGCTGGATCTCCTGTGGCCCCTCTGGCACCTCACCTGGGCTCCCTGTTCTTTCGCACCAGGCTGACGAATGTGTCAATCTCTGCGGCAGTGATGTGCTTTTCCAGGAGTTTTCGGTTGTTGTGGAGCAGTGCAGTGATGGTGTCTTCAGCCAGCACGTCGTAGCCAATCTGCTTCTGCATGAACCCAAACTGCTTGGCTATATATTCCTTTCAGGGAGAGGAAAAATAAGTCAGCTAGAAACATAAAAGGCAGTATGACTATGTTACAAACAAGGAAAGCAACATCTTCAGAGAGCCATTGCACATAGCGATGAAATATCTTTCCTCAGCTTCCTACCTCAGGGCACAGGTGGCACAGTCCCACATGGCCTTTATTTTAATAAACCTGCCACACCGCGCCAATAAGCAAAAATCCTTTAATTAACATACAGATTGTTTTTGGTGCACTATTTCAACTTTAATAACTTATTTTACTAAAGAGGGTCCAAAAGTGTTATGCAGCTCTGAATTCATTACTAATTCAGGAGGAAATAACTGTGTCCCATTTCTTGTGCTGTGGATTAAGCTTATCTGAAAATCTGGAAAAATGTCTGTCCATTTGTTTTCTATTCCTGGGATGAAATTTCATTTTTCAAGACACTAGATAGAAGAAAGTCAGGAATATCGAAGCTACTTAGTGAGGCATAAAATCTTTGGCTTCCTTAATGTGAAATACATATCACATCCTTTGGAAATATTTGTGAACTGAAGGACGCTTCTTCTAAATGGGTGTTTGTGTCAACTCAAAGGCATTTCCCTGGGTTATGAGTGTAGCCAGTGGTAGAATGCTTGCCTAGTATGTGCAAAGGTTTGAACTCTGGCATCATGAAAAACAAGTAACAACAGAAAAATAGCCCAAAGATACTTCCTGGCTTAAGAAAGCTATTGGCTTGCTCAAAGTTCAAGGGGCTCTTGAAACTGGCTGTAATTTTTTCCATTAATTTCTAAATCCTTGAAAATACTCTAGATTAGCCAATTAGGCAGGGGCTCTTTCAGTCTGTTTTCAGTAAGGATGCATGCTGAGAATTTACCAGCCTTAGGTACTCTGCCAACTGGCACAGCACCTATGAATAGCTAACGAAAGACACTGGATCCATCAGCATCAAGAGGGACTGTTTAATTTGTTTATATATAAGTGTGTCCCGGCACACACCTCAGCCCTGATGTCCACTCATTCTTTTATGAGGAGAGGAGTAGGATAAGATCTTTGGACCTATCATCTAAGCATGGTATGAATGCACTGGAGGTAGAATAGAAACCACAGCTTGGACCAGGCATGTGGTGTGCACTTGTAATCCCAGTGCTGGAGATGTACAGATGGAAGGACCCCTGGGGGTTGCTGGCCAGATGGTGCTAGTCTAGCCTCATCAGTGAGCTCCAGATCAAAGAAAGATACTGTCTCAAGAAAGCTACGCAACGCCTGAGGAATGAAACAAGGTTGTCTTTGGCTTTCACATGCATGTGCACATGTGTATATGTACATGTACCGGCATACACATTCACAAAGTTTAAGTTTAAAGACAAGATATGTTTTAGTGAGCCGGTCATAGTGGCACAAGCCTGTAATCCCAGCACTTGGGAGGCAGAGGTAGAAGGATCACCATGAGTTCGAGGCCACCCTGAGAATACAGAGTGAATTCCAGGTCAGCCTGGGCTAGAGTGAGACCCTACCTCAAAAAACAAAAACAACAACAAAAAAAAGTTATAGTGAACAATCTTAAAAAAAGAAAAAGTCTTCTGATCCAAGTTAACAGAAACTGATAGGAGTCAAGGTATCGATAGCATCATTTTATACAGCCATGGTGCTAAATGTTATGAAGCTCTTCTTAATCTAGTGCTACTAACACCTGAGGCTTGGTAACTCTGCTGTGGAGGGATGGGGTTGTTCTGGGCATTATCAAATATTTTTGAGTATCTCTGCCTCCACCCACTTGATATCATTAAGACTCCTGTTGCAGTCAGCTTCTCATTGCTGGCACAAAACAGCTAACCAAAAGCAGCTTATGGGAGGAAAGGGTTTTTTTGGCTTCGAGACTAGAGGGGAAACTCCATGATGACAGGGCAAACCATGGTTTGAGCAGAGGCTGGACATCACCTCCTGACCACCATCAGGTAGAGAACATCAGGTGGACAGTGTACCAAACATTGGCTGTAATACCCATAAGCCCGCCACCAACAGTACCCTTCCAACAAGGTTCCAATTCCCAAACTGCCATCAGCAGGGGATCAAGCATCCACACCATATAAGTTAATGGGGGACACATGAATCAAACCACCATAGCTCCCAAGTTGTAACATGCAAATGGAGTTGCAGACACTGTCAAATGCCCATCATGAGACAAAACTGATTCTGATTGAGAACCAACAGTGCACCAACACAGGTCATAATTACTTTAGAATCTCAAGATGGTTTGGTACCCCATTTACTTTGAGGGGGAAATAACTATGGTACTGTGTGCATACTTATACCTACATCTATGGATATGTAAACCATAACACGTATGTTTACAGACCTTGATTTAAAACACCAGCAAACAAGAGGACAGGAAGGAACTCTCTCTTTTTGGTGTATGTTTGTAGTGTATGCACATATGTATGCTGATGCACGTGTTAATCAGGTGTCCTCCTGTATTACTTTTCTGCCTTATTCCCCTGAGACACAGTCTCTCACTAAATCTGGAGCTCCCCATTTTCCATTTAGACTTGCTGCTTCTGTTTCCCTTAGCACTGGGTTATAGGCATGTGTGACTATGCTCTTTGTTTATTTATTTATTGGGGGGGGCAGGTAGAAAAAGAGGCAGATAGGGAGAGAAGAGAGAATGTTGTGCCAGGGCCTCCAGCCACTGTAAACAAATTCCAGACACATGTGCCACCTTGTCCATCTGGCTTTACGTGGGTACTGGGAATCAAACCTGGGTCCCTCAGGCTTCACAGGCAATCCTTAACTAAACCTTAACTAAGCCATCTCTCCAGACTCATTTTTTTTAATGTGAGTGCTAGGGATCAAATTCAAGTTCTCATGCTTGCACAAGAGTTCTTGCTAAGTCATCTCCCCAGCAACTACTGTATCTTTAACATATACACATGGAATTACTTCATCCCTAAGTCTTAAAGGAACATATCATACAAAGTATTGTAAATGTGGCTGCAGAAGAGAAATTCTATCTTTTTATCTTGCCTGTTTTTTAAATTGGCACCTAAAAATTGTATGCATCTACAATGGTCTGTGTAATGCTTCATCAGTATTTTTCTTAAGAATTCTGTAATGCATGTTCTCCCCAGGCTTGCAATCTGTTTCCTTTTCAAAAGCAAACGGAACATTCTCTACCCATTAAAAATATACGTACATGAGTAAAACATATAAACTTCAGATAGGAACCTGACCCCCATTTTCTATCCAGCTTAATGCCCACCTGGTTCTTCCTGTAATCTTGCTGTGAGTGTCTCAGGACCCGGTAGCAGAGCCTGCAGATGTGTCTGAAAGGAGCATGTCGCTGGTCCCCCAGCTCCTCCAACCGAAGCATTGGGCCATCCCCACAGTCTGTGAAGGGAGCCTGCAACAACTTGAAGATCTGTTGGTAGAAGTAAAGAGCAGACACGGTTATCACTGAGCAATGTAGAGGCTAACCCTCTGTCTGGAAGGAAGGCACTGCAGGGGTTGTCATAGTACATGGGGAGGCTTTTCTATCCATACTCATCGGTAGTCTTACACCATCCAGTCAGTCAGCTAAGTTGGGCACCCATCACTCAGCCTATGTAGACCTAACTGGTCCTCACTACAGGATTTAGCACATAGTAGAATGAGAAGATTCTAGGTGCTAATCATACACATTATTCCTTCATCCAAGGAAGAAAATTAATGTAGACTAGTACTGATTTGGGGGCCCTTGTTAAGCCAGGCTTCAAAACACATCCACAGAGGAACTTCTGAACTGAGATGCCTACACATGCCCACCCAGGTACACGCTGACCTCAAAATCTTAGTGGGCCTGAAATTTCTGGAAGGAAGTTCATTAGTTGTGGAACAGTTTTGAGATGATTCCCTTTGCTTTATGAGACCATGCCCAGTCATTTTCTTACAAGACAGTGCAACCTCAGCCACACCAGTCACAATCTTCAACAAATAAAATGTGATTTCCAAACCTGCTTGCAAATTAAGCTATAGAAGCATTATCATCTTGTAAAACCCCAGGGTATTTTTTTTGAAACTGTTAGGTTTGGGTGTCTCCTGGATCCTCTTAACATCAAAGTGAATATAATTCTTTGCTACCAACTAGGCTGATTTGATCTTGGGGAATACTTCCTAATAGCATAGGCGATAGTCAAAATATACTTGTTTTCTCACCCACAAACACAAAGAATATTGTCTATAACACAAAGATATTGTAAGGAAGAAAACAGGTAACAAGTATAAGTTGCCAAAATACAGTGTCTTACATGAGCGACCAGTGAATACTCCTACCACTGAAGCACCTGGTTTTGCCCCTAAAGGATCACTACTGTGGGATTGAACATTAAGCCGGAATTCTAATTTGGGAATCACCACATGAAACAGCTGGATATAATTTATTCTTGGACTTTGAATTCTTACTGGAACATGAATTTTGTCTATCACAGACCAAAAGAAATAAGAATTCCCAAGAGCCAAATTCCCACAGAGAATTAACATGTTTTCCCTTTTAGCTTTGGTAGCCAGAAATTTCCAAAGAAAGACTGTAGGTGAATATCCCACAGCTTTAGAGAATTACATGGTAGACATTTTGTGTATTCCTCCACCCAGGATTCGTCATGTTCCTCCCTCTGTCTAATACTATAATGGTGCACACATGATATTATCTATGTGCCAAAGTCTATATAATGTACAGAACCAAGAGTGGATTCTAAACAGTGGCTTTAGGTAAAAGTGATGGGTCAGTTTAAGTTCACTGACGATAACAAATGATCCACTCCAGTGCAGGATGCTAACAAGAGGGCAGGGACACAGGGGAACACGCTGTGCTTGTCATTTAACTTTGAACTTAAAACCACTCTATCAAATTTCTTTAAAACGGTACAGGGCTAGGAACATGGCTTAGTGTATAAAAGCTTGCCCTATAAGCATGAGGGCCAGAGAGTGCCTGAATTTGATCCCCAGCACCCATGTAAAAATATGGGCAGAGGCACATGTAGCAGTCAGCTTCAGGCGGCTGGGATGAACTTCCAAATCAGGCACAGTTATGGAGAAAGGGATTTATTTGAAGCAGGGCAAGTTCCATAAGGGCAGAAGTTGCCCTGCTTTCACAGGTCCAGGCCAAGAGAGAAAAGTCCCAAGCCAAAATCCCAAAGCCATACCACACAGCACAGGGAGGAACTCCAGGCAAAGCTCAGGCACTTTGCTTATCTTTAGAATGGAATTCCCAATCTACCTCCACACAATAGGGTTGGAATCCACCCAGCGATACCTCCTCCAGCCAGGTGGCTGCAGATCTAAATTATAAACTTTAATAAAATCCTGAATATATTTGGGGCCATCCATTCGAACTACCACAGCACATGTGCCTATAACCTTAATCCTGTGGGGTGGGGGACAGGAGACTTGCTGGGTCAGCCAGTGTGACTAAAAACAGCAGCTCCAGGTTCAATGAAAGACATCATCTCAAGGAAACAAGGCAGAAGAGTGAAAGTGAAGGACACCTGGCATTCTTCTCTGGCCCCTTCATCTATGTGCATGGGGTACCCACATCTGTACACACATGAGCATATGCAATACAATTACACATGCCAAAAAAAAAAGATGCCCACTATCAAGTCTTCCAGATGAGAATGATCCATTATCTTCTATGAACAGAGATCCCAGATTTCTTACAGAGCCACCTCTCCCAGTACATCCCTTCACCAACCTGCTTGAGAATATTCTGTTCCCGCATCAGTTTCTGCCGCTCTCTGTTGGGCTTGGAGAAGACTACTTCAAGCACGTCTTGGCCGGAGTTAGTTCCACCAGTGACAAAGTAAACCAAGTCTTCTAGCAGCTTAGTGACAGACCTTGGGAGGAAAGAGGCTATTAGAGACAGTATTCAATATTCAACAGGCTGGAAGTTTCTTCTAGGCAACTTCAAACCTCATAAACCAGGTAAATAGCAGAGGACCCATGCTTCCCCCATCCTTGAAATCCACAGCTGAGATCAAGTGGGATAAACAGTAAGACCCTTTCAAAAGAGAGAAGGTGAACATAGAAGTATCTGGTTTGGGAAAACATGCATGTAAGCTCTGCTACTCTCACATACTGTTTGGAGGCCCCACTCTCTCACTCCTCCGAAGAGTCTAAAATTCACAGTAGATAAGGACGGCTGAGCTGACAGGTGTGGGATAGCCTCACCTTCTTTCATTCTGAGTTATGGTGCCCTTTTCCAGCTTCCCAGCAATGGAGCCCAGGACCTTGCTGGCATCATTGGCAAAGTCCAGGTCCCGAACTTCAGCAGGCGAAACAGGAACTATGGCAAATGCTTCCTTATCTTCCTTCACAGGAGAGGTGCCAATCTGAAATTCAAGGTTGTCTTTAAAGAAAAATCTTGAATTGGGAGAGTAAAATACTAATGACACATTCTGTTTACAGGTTATTGAGCAATCCAAAAAAACACATGAAGCAAAAATCAATTGTCAGGAAAACTGGATGTCCTCCAAATGTGAGCAATTGTAGTTGTGATCTGCTGAAATAAATTCTGTTGGGACCAGTATAATAGGAAAGTGGATACTACTATAATTTAAAACATCTAAAAACTTATTATTTTATAAATTTTCATGTATATGTTCATTGCACATGGCACTTTGTTACTTATGAACATTTTCATAGAAGCACACATATTGTATGGTGAGAAAGAGGCTGAGGGTATATATTTTCAATGACACTACTATAATTATATAGCTTCATCTGTCACAAAGAACATGTTAGATTTTGCAATTAAAGAACATTTTATTAATAAAGAAAAACTAAATATGGAAAATGGTAATTACTGATCTATAGAGTATTGATGGAATATACCATTCCTTTTTTTCATGTGAATGGGATGTGTTATCACATACATGTGGCCATATGAGTATGTATATGTATGCATGCACGTGGAGGCCAGAGGCTGACATCAAGTGTCTTCCTTGATTGCTCTCCACATTATTTACTGAGACAGGATTTTTCATCTGAACCTATAGACAGTTGATTTAGCTAAGCTTGCTCCAGAGATTCTCTGCCTCCTGAGTTCTTGGATTACAGACAGGCTGTCACACCTGCCCAGCATTTACATGGGTGCTTGGGATCTGAACTCAGGTCCTCACACTTGCAGAACAAGTACTTTATCAACTGAGTCACTTCCCCAGGCCTAAACTAGACCATTCTTTCAATTTTTCTGAAATCATTAAAACATCCATAAAAGTAGAAGGAAAAAATCCAATAACTTTCCCCATTACTACAGCCAAAAAATAAAAATAAAAAAAAAAAAGAAAACCCAACATCTGATAGTATCCTTACAATTTTTAAAGAAAAATCTCATGCATGTATTTATGTTCTAAGAGCCTAAAAAATATGTTAGAGAAGTGGAGGGGACAGAGGGGGTTTTAAAGGACACAGAAAAGTTTCACAAACAAAAATGTATTCTTATATAAACAAAGAAAGAAGAATAAATAATAAAGATTAGGAAAATCAACTAGTTATTTGAGGTATCTCAAGGCACAAGTAAACATTCCCTTGGCAAAAAAAAAAAGGGGAAAAAGTCTGTCAGAGTGGCATAAGCACAAAAAAGTGCTCAACAAGTAAGGCAAAAGCAATGAAAGAAAAAAAAAAAAAGCAAATCCCTGAGCTTGTTCCATCCAGGTTCCTTGGAGCAATTTTTTTTTTAATTTTTAAAAATCATATTCAAGTTTGGCCATGACTATACTCTTACCAAACTAAAGAAACACAACAGAAAAACATGTAACCATTCCATTCTCCCCTGTCAAAGGATCCTTTTCACAAGACCACAAGCCAAGTTCTGGCACTTACTTTGAGCATCACGGGTTTCTCTTCCTCCTTGTCAATGGGAATATTTGTGCTGTGTACCCAGGTATTTGTGCACAGGTGCCTAAGCCGGACATAGGAGTTCCTACAAGAAAGGAGAGTTTCACAATCAGAAACAATTAAGTTTACTGTAGAGCCACTGGTCTAAAATATATTTTATCAAAACAGAATAGGATGCCAAATGGTTCTCTAATATATACACTGAACATATATGAAATGGGTGTTGGGGGTACAAGAAAGTCCTTGAACCCCAAACCCTACATTCATGGCTATATTTTAAATTTTTTTAAAGTTATTTGAGGGCTGGAGAGATGGCTTAGTGGTTAAGGCACCTGCCTGCTAAGCCTAAGAACCCGGTTCCAATCTCCAGGTTCCACGCTTAGCAAAATGCAAAGTGATGCAAGGGCACAATGCCGTACTTGCCCACAAGGGGGGCACACGCATCTGGATTTTGTTCACAGCAACTGAGAGTCTGCAGGCACGACCATTCTCTATCTGTCTCCCTCTCCCTCTCTCTCTCTCTGTGTCTCTCTCCAAAAATAATAAAAAAAAAAAAAACTTTTTAAAGTTATTTGAGAGAAAGAATGGGTATGCCAGGGCCTCTAGCCACTACAAATGAACTCTAGATGCATGTGCTACCTTGTACATCTGGCTTTTGTGGGTCCCAAGGAATCAAACATGGGTCCTTTGGCTTTGCAGGCAAGTGCCTTAACTATTAAGTCATCCCTCCACCCTCATGTCTACTTTTAACCAAAGAATTGAATAAAATAAGACTAAGAATAATTATTAAATTATTGTATTTATTGAGGGAAGTATATAACGAAGAGAAAGAAAATGAATATACCCACTTGGCCTGAGGGCCCACATGGTGGGCCTGGAAAAATCAAAAAGAGGACAGAAAAGAAAGTACAAAGAGGTCCTGTCATGTGGAGAGCAAGAGGACGTAAAGACCTCATGATTTTATTCTGTCATATCTCAAGATCACCAAAACCAGGTGGGCCAAGACAAGGGGAAAATTCACCATAAATGATGAATGGGCCACCAAGAAAAACAGGCTTGTTCTCTCACATGCATTATAACCTTATGGTGGTGGGCCCTACCTTCTGGCTCAGGTGGGCCAGAGATAGCAATTGGTCTGGGCTAGGGGCTGTCTCTGGAAGAGGTTAGCCATAATGCCAAGTTCCAGGGGCTGAACTTGACCAACCACAATGTTAGGATTAGATTTAAATCCTAGGACAACTACCCTACCAGCAAGGGCCCAGGTTGTTTGTAGAAAAACAGATCTAGGGAAGAGATAAGAAGTCAGATCATACTTTGATCTCTAGCAACGTGGAGACTGCAAGGTAGGCCCAAAGACATTCCTACTTCTCACTCTCAAGGGCTCATTCACCCAACTGCCTAACAAAGCTACCTGACTCCCTCTCATTTATTCTCCTAACACATATTCTAAACATAATACTTAGGAGTGAGTCGTTCTGGGTTAAGTCATATTCTGATATATGTACAATAGAAAATGATTCCTAATGATTTAATGTTACTGGGATCTGCTGTATTTCTAATAGATAAGCTTACACCTTGTGGATAAACAGTATAAACACCATGAGATGGAGAACAGGAACCAGTTATATATTACTATGTATTCATGCTTGACACAAAACAGTAGTTGAAATTTCCACAAGCTCACTAAAGCAAAAAATGAAATCAAAATTTCTAGAAGAAAATGTAAGGAAGCATTCATCTAGTGAGGTAAGGAAAGTTTTTAAAGTATGTAATGAAGTTTACTATCTCTAAATTTTAAAAGGAAAAGAAGGATACATTTTATCATGTAGTCTAATTTTTTATCTGCTAGATAAAGAGAGAGAGTGTGTGAGTACGAGCACATGCATGTGTTTATCATAAACCAAACTGAAAAACAACAGCAGGTTGGGAAAACAAGAGTAAAATATAACATTAAAAACTTATTAATCCTGGGCTGGAGAGATGGCTTAACTGTTAAGGCACTTGCCTGTGAAGCCTAAGGACCCAGGTTCAATTCTCCAGGTTCCATGTAAGCCAGATGCACCAGATGGCTCATTTGTCTGGAGTTCATTTACAATGGTTAGAGGCCCTGGTGCACCCATTTTCTCTCTTTCTCTCCCTCTCCCCCTCTTTTTCTCCCTTTCTCTGTCTCTAATAAAAATTTTTTAAAAAAACTTAATTTTAAAAAAAGCTATTAATCCTGATTTCTCTGGATTTTTCCCTCTCAGGATCCCTCCCAGGTAGAAGGGGGAAATACCTCTCAGCTTTGAAGCTTTCCTAGTTTCTTCTCTCTTATTCCTGCTCTTGCTCTTTTGTTCAATAATTATTTATTTATATGCAGAGTGAAGCAGAGAGGAGAGAGACAAAGAGAAAGAACAGACGTGCCAGGACCCAGGACCTCTAGCCACTGTAAACAAACTCTAGATGCATGCACTACTTTGTGCATGTGGCTTTATGTGGGTACTGGGGAATTGAACCCAGGTCATTAAGCTTTGTAGCCAAGTGTCTGAACCACTGAGCCAACTCCCCAGACCTCTATTCTCTCTTAAATAGATCTTTCATAATTAAAAAGTTATTAATCCTCACATATAATGAATGGATAATGAATGAATAAGAAAAACATGTATAATGAAAGTGGAACAAGGAAACAATGCCATGATATTATAACTATATAAATATTAAAATTATACATATTAAATTGTATTTAATAATTAAATATAAGTGGCTGATAGTCAATCTTCTTACCATGTAATTCACATAAATAAAAACAATCATTTTATTCTATCATATCTCAAGATCACCAAAACTGATAAACTAATGTTAACAAAAGCTTAAGGAATGCTTCTGAGCCTTGGGCAGGGTTGGGCTTTTCATTTTGTTTTGTTGCTAGGGATTAAATCAAGGGCCCCAAACATGCTAAGCATCAGCTATATCACTGAGAGCTTGGCCATTAAGCCACACTCCCAGTCCCTGCCCACTATGGGTAAGAATGCCACCAGCACAGTCTGTAAAGCAGTCTGACACTTTAGATAACATGACAGATCACACACGCATGCACGCATACGCACACTCACACACACACGTTTGAATGTGAAATGTCATCAGCAGGTTGGTACTGTTTGGGAAGAGACTGGAACCTTTTGGAGATGGAGCCTTGCTGAAAGAATGGGTCATTGTGAGCAAGCTCTGTAGTCTAACTGCCCTCTCTACTTCCTGTTCTCTCTCTGCTTCCTAACTATGGATGCAGTGTGATAAGCCAGCCTTCTGCTTCTGCCACCATGACTTCCCTGCTATGACAGAATGTGCCTCCTGCAAACTGTATCCAGAATAATCCCTTTCCTTCCTTAAGCTGCTTCTTGTCAGATATTGGTCACAGGAACAAGAAAGATAACTAATACATATATACACACCCTCTCCTTTTATGTATTGATCCCATTTTTTGATTGTTCCCTGAAGAGATGACAAAACAAGTGCAAAATGTGACACAAACATGTTCATAAAAGCATTACTTACAGCAGTAAAAACCTATGACCTAACATTTCAATAAAGATACATTTGAGACAGTACATACAAAATTATCCTACAAAGTTACTTGAAGTGATGACAACTGGTAATAATTTACTTACACACATATACAGAATATATAACTTCATTCAAATTGTTCAAAATAGTGTACAGTTTCATTTATAACAAATTGTATGTTATCACTGTGTGCCCAGAGGCCTGTCACTAGCTACAGAAGGCACAATCTTACAAGTAGTTAATTCTGAATCATTGAATTATTCATAGTTTTGACTTGATTCTTTCTCATGGGTTTTTAAAAGATTTTTCTTTTAGTGTTGTTTTTTCCTACAATGAGTATGCATCACATTTACATTTTTCAATTTTGCTTCATTCTGTGTGGTGATGAACTGTGGGAACAAACTATGGGAATGGACTATGGGAAAGAACTGGGAATATTTCTTATGGCCCTTATAAATAGCTTTTGTGGTATTATTGCTTTAAGATGCTAAATTCCTTCTTGTATATTGCCATAAAGTTTACCTTACAACTATGCAATACATTTGTTTTAATCAATGTGACTAGGTTTCCTCCGTCTTGGTGTACCTTTGGCCTGAACAGCACAGATATCAATATTGACAAGCAACGTTCACAGATTCTGACTGATCGTAAGATATGCTCTATGCTCCTCTCCTTAGAGGCCTGGCTGGACTCTTTACTCAGAACAGCATACAGGTGTAAGAAGTGCTGATCACAGTGTTAGGACAATGAGGTCAGTAACTAAGGGCCCAAAGCCAGATCTGTTGAAGACAACAGTTGGGTTTAACGGGATTATATTAATGATCAGTGTGTGTGCGTTCTCGATCAGCAGTGTCCAGCAGGTCATGCCCGTAAATCCTTCCTTTAACAAGATGTTTAAGGATTATCCAAAGTTGAAAGATCCTTACTCTTTGCTTATGCAATGTACTACTTCTTCACCTATTACTGGTTTTTCAGTATTCAATAAAAGTGCCAGTGAGCACCTATATGCAAAGGAAACCACAGCCACAGTAATCTAAGAGCAGCGGAGACAGCTTATGCAGCAGATTTACTAATGGCCTAAACTAAGTTTCCCTCAGTGTCTTTTTTCCTCAGGCTGCTGCTAGAGGCAGCTAGCCCTCTAGGAACAAGAGTTAGTTCTATGTCTTTGGCTATGCTCCTAGAAGTAGTTTGCCCACTTCTGGATAGGAAAATTCCAAAAGTTAATCTTTCCTAAATTCTGGGCTATGCCCCCCAAACCGGGTACTTCTGAAGGACAAATACTGAAATAATTGTTGTACTTAAAGAACCTGTCACCCTACCAGTGAGACAAGATGAATAGATACCAAGTACTGGAAGTAATAGGAAATGGACACTAAAACACACACCCTTGTGAGGTAGGTAAGATGGACTCAGCATCATGAAAATTTTGTTACTGAAATAAAAAACTGAAGACTACTTTGGACTGGAACTTTAAACATTGTGGAATGGGGCAGAGAAGGGAGGATGGCGATCTTTCACAGTAAGAGCAATTTCGAGCAATGTCATGTCATTATGATCATGTTCACTGTAAACCACACACACACCTTTAGGAAGTCTGGCTTTCCTTCATTTTGCCCTGAACATTGCAAGTAAGGCCAGAATAGGGCAGCCCTGGTGCAGTTTATTTTGACTATCATGAATATTAATTAGATAACAGGGACAAGATATTTAACCAATTTCATTTTATTTAACTAAGTTGAATTCACTTTCTTTCAGGCCAAGGAATGAGGTTTTACTTGGATGTCTAGATTGTCTAGATTCTGTAGAATTCTATGTCAAATTTCCTTGAAGACACAGAGGATATTCTACCAATTCCTTTGAAGTACCTTTTTGTTGTTGTTGTTGCTTTGTTTTTGTTTTTGAGGTAGGGTCTCGCTCTAGCCCAGGCTGACCTGGAATTCACTGTGTAGTCTCAGGGTGGCCTCACACTCACAGTGATCCTCCTACCTCTGCCTCTGAAGTGCTAGGATTAAAGGTGTGCACTACCACACCCGGCTTGAAGTACCATTCTTAATCCTTAATGCAAAAGGTATGCTACCAGAGGAATTGCAAAAGAGACATAGCTCTAGATGCTTTCCCAATGTGTGATGAATACAACTAATTCATGCATACTGAAATTTTATTAGTTTGCTTAATGTACCCAGGATTGGCCATTGTCCTCACTTTGGTTGTAAAGCCTTCTTTTATTCTCCATTACTACAAAAAAAATGCCTGCTCTGATAACATTTCACAGATGCTCATATATCTAACCTTACGCCTTTAAATCTTCAAATAAGCAAAATTTGGTATAACTTAAAAAAATCTTTTTAGTTTAGCACAAAAAGCAATGGGTTTTGTTGTGGTATCTTCATACATATGTTCCACTATGTTTTGCTCTTATTTCATTCCTCTTCTCCATGACTCTCTTCCATAGAGCAAGATTAGGTGGAGAAAAAAAAAATGTATTATTCCAAAAGTCACTTATGATTCACCATGATCAGTGAATAAGGCCCTGTTCTCTGCTGTTCTGAGGCTGGGGGCCGAGGGCAAGCATGAATTTTAAAAAATTAAAGGTCCAGCACAAAACTATAAATGAACACACTAATGGCCATGCCAGACCCTTTACCACAGACTCAACACAAGGCCTCTCTTCTTCTGCACTGAGCATTGTTCTAACAAAGGACACCTGTTAACAAAGAGAACTTGCCAACCAATAAGCAGGATAAGTGGTGGGAGCACAGAAGCAGGGTACTGAACCAGCTAGCACCACTTAATCAGCTCACCCATAAACTTCAGCTTTCCCTCTGCACATGATTATGGAGATTTCCAACCCCTGGAAAGCATGGGCCAACCAGTGCCACATTCCCTTGTTGCTAAAGAATGCTATGAGGAAGGGACTAAAGAAACAATGTGATATCTTAAATTGCACACTTCTGCTCTTTTGTAGCTTAATAAAACTTTAGCATAAAATATGTCCCTTGCTTTCTGAGATTCTAAGCAAAATTCATTAAATAATCTTCAGACTAAGGACAAAATATGGAAAATCACTTAAATTTCCATGAATCTGTGCTCTGCAGACCTGTACCTATCCATATAATAAGTAGACAGTCAGTAAGGAAAGAAGTTTCTAGTAAACTATATACTCTACCTTGTCACATGTATTAAAAGATCTCAAAATGAATCAAAAAAATCTAAGTGTAGACAATGTAAATTATATAACTCTTAGAAGAAAATGTTACTATAAAAGTTTGTGAGCTTGGATTATGCCAATGTCTCTTAGGTAAAGAATCCCAATGCATAATCAAATTAAAAATAAGTTGCAGCTGGCTGTGGTGGCACATGTCTTCAATACCAGCACTCAAGGGACACAGAGATATGAGGGTCATTGTGAGTTTGAGGCCAGCCTTGGACTACAGAGTGAGTTCCAGGTCAGCCTGGGCTAGAAAGAGACCCTACCTCAAAACAATAAATAAAAACTAAAAATAAGGCTGGGCATGGTGACACACACCTTTAATCCCAGCACTTGGGAGGCACAGGTAGGAGGATCACCAAGAGTTTGAGGCCACCCTGAGATAGTGAATTCTAGGTCACCCTGAACTAGAGTGAGACCCTACACCAAAATAATTAATTAAATTAAAAAAATAAAAATAAGCCAGGCATGGTGGTACATGCCTTTAATCCCAGCATTTGGAAGGCAGAGGTAGGAGGATCCCCATGAGTTCCAGGCCACCCTGAGACTACATAGTAAATTCCAGGTCAATCTGGGCTAGAATAAGACCATACGACAAAAAAAAAAAAAAAAAAAAAAAAAAAAAAAAAAAAAAAAAAAAAAATTAAACACTGGGCATGGTGGTGCACACCTTTAATCCCAGCACTTGGGAGGCAGAGATAGAATGATCACTGTGAGTTCAAGGCTGCCCTGAGACTACATAGTGAATTCCCTGGGCTAGAGTGAGACCCTACCTCAAAAAAGAAAAAAATAACTGAAACATAAAAGGGGGGCAGGCTGGGAAGATGTTTTACCAGTTAAGTCGCTTGCCAGCAAAGTCAAAGGACCCAGGTTCAATTTCCTGGTACCCATGTAAAGCCAGATGCTCAAGGTGGTGCATGCATCTGGAGTTCATTTGCAGTGGCTAGAGGACTTGGTGTGCACATTCTCTCTTTATCTGCATCTCTCTCTCTCTCTCAAATTAATAAAATTTAAAAAGTAAAAATAACTAATAAAATAAAAATAAATTAAACTTCAAGGTAGCATCAAGAAAATAAAAGAAGAAATGAGAGAAAATATGTATCTGATAAAGTGTTTCTATCTAGAATAAAGACTTACAATTCAATAATAAAATGGCATGTAACTCAAATGACACAGGAGCTGAGATGTGTCTCCAGAAAGAAAAACACATAAAAAGATGACCACCATGACTAATATTCACAGAAATACACATCAAAAGTACAATGAGACTCCACTGATTAAGATGATGCAAAAAAAGATAACAATTGTTGAAAATACGGTATAGAAACCAGCACCCTCATCTCTTGCTCATGGGAATGCAAAATGATACATCTACTTTGTGAAGCAACCTAATAGCTCTTCAGAGGTTAACCACAGGACTATCATATGACACAGCAGCTCTAGTTCCAGTATACAGTGAAGAGAATCAAAAGTATATGACCACTCAGAAATGTGCACACAACATTCACAGCAGTATTATTCATCATTGGCCAAGGTGTGAATGAGTTGAAAGGCCATCAGTTAATAAGCAGGTAAATATAATGGGGTATTACCCACAAGTGATTATTTGATAATAAAATGAAATGAAGTGCTGATATATGCTACAACATGGATGATTCTTCAAAACAATCCTACAAAAAGATTAGTCTAAGTTTAGGGCTAGAGTATAGGAAAATGAGAATGACCCTACTCATGGTTATGATTTTTGTGTGTGTGCTGATAAAAACGTTCTAAGGCTAGAGAGATTGCTCAATGGTTAAGAGCACTTCCTGTGCACACATGAAGGCCTCAGATAACTGGGGAGACTATTATGGTTTGATCCTTAGGCCCAAGTAAGCAGGGGGGCATGGCCACATTTGCCTATAACCACAGTCCTAGAGGGAAGGAGATTCAAGATTCACTGGAGTTCATGAAAAACTGACAAGCTCTGGGATTAATAAGACTCTGGCTCAAGAAGAATGGGGGAAAAGCAATGAAGCAGGATACAGACATTCCACCCTGGCACTGTAAGTAGCACACCCTGTGGTGCATGGGATGCCGCATGAGCATGTACACCACACACCCACACACGTTCTAAAACTGATTGCAGTGATGGTTGCCAAGTCAGCTAATCTACTAAAAGCCAATGAACTGAGCACAGAAGACAGGTGAGTTACAAGTGGTATGAATCAGATCTCAGTAAGACTGGGTGTTAAGGCAGCTTAAACAAGGGGCTCTAGAAATGGAGGAGGAAAGCCACACATACCTGTGAGGTTTCCCTAAAAAAAGTTGTGCCTGCTCAGATTCTGAAGGGGTTAACAACCCAGTAAACTTAAGAACTAGTGACCCTGTGTATGAGTGGCAATGAAAGGCTTTCCTTCCTAGTGAGGTCCTCTTCTTTGTGGACACTGCTATATTCCCCCTTGAGGGACAAGCACGGCACTAAACACAAAGCGAGGCTTCTGATTCAGACAGCACCCAAGTTTCACAGCCCTGCTCAGGCTGGGCAGGAAAGTGGTAAGGCCAACACAAATAGTGAAACAGAGTAACAGCGAGATTTCGCCCACCTAACACAGAGCTGAAGAGCTGTGAAGACTACTTTCCTTCTTCCCTTTCCTTCTCAGACATAAAGAGCTGGGGTTCTGCCATAGGACCCTGACTTGTGAGAACTCTAAGTCTGAATGTCTACCTATAAAAAATTAATAATACCTAGCTCATAGGGTTACTTACAATGACAAAATTTCATAATACAAGTAAAATATGCATTGAGCACTGTGCCTGGAATGTAGTCAGTACTACATAAATGGTAGCCATTAATAATATTGTTACTGACTTTTTAAAGAGTAAGCTTTGTCCCATTTATTGTCTAAATTTAAAAAATGTAGGCCCATTCCATGGGAGGGAATTCATGCCTGATATGGAAGACCTAGTTCAAAGGCCATGGGAGGAGAGTCACAAACCCTGGGGGAGGAAGCTACTACAGTTGTTTGGCTACACAGAAATAAGATGCTCACCAAACTGACCTCTGAACTTCACTTTATGCACATAAATTAGTGCTGCTCTCACTTCCCGGTTAGAGAAATCTCTCTCTTTTTGCAGATGGCAGTGGCTGCTGGAGAGACTCAAAACTCATCACAAAGTGCTGAGAAGTGACGGCTGAGTGATTAGCATTTAATAAGTCATCTCTATCGTACTCTCCGAGTCAGGGAACATTGTAGAGAGGTGGCAGAAGGAATGTAAGAGCCAACGGATGGGGAGAAGTGCTTTGGAATACTGTCTCTCAGACAGAAAGTGGTCATATTTATGACCTCAAAGTGGCTACTGTTATCTGCACACAACTTGTTAGGGATTATGAAGGAGGGCAAGACAGATAGAGAGAGAGAGATTAATATAAAAGAGGAATAGCAAGGAAAAAGTAGGGAAAATGGGGAGGGAAGGGAATAGGGAAAGAGGTAATTTTTGTTGTTGTTGTTTTTTGTTTTTTGAGGTAGGGTCTCACTCTAGCTCAGGCTGACCTGGAATTCACTATGTATTCTCAGGGTAGCATCGAACTCACAGAGATCCTCTTACCTCTGCCTCCCAAGTGCTGGGATTAAAGGTGTGTGCCAACATGCCTGGCACAAGAGATAATTTTTAATGACTTTTTTTATCATATAAAAAATAAAATTACAAGTATGTTCTTTTGCAAAAAAAAAAAGTTTAAAAATGCATACTCATGAGGTTAACATCCACAATGAGCTGTTGATCAGAGAAATACAAGATGTGCCATAAGACAGACTTCTGTCAGAGCACTTGATTACCCACCAAAGGTTAATGATAAGACCCTGCTGCCAAAGATACCATATGCTGTTGGTATGGAACATGGAAAGACCTGGCTTGAATCAGGAAGAGTGTCAGTCCCCAGACAGCTTGTCTAGTGCCAGAAGGTGCTATATGAGCTACTGGGAGAAAAAGGCCAACATCTGTCCAAGCAATTTGTGGTCTAAGCTACTCAGCAGCAAACAACCTGATGTGATGCTCACCCAAGTGCAAAAGTGGCACACAGCCGTGGTGGGTTACCAACTGCTCCTGAATTGGCTAATGGATCCTCTCAGTGGAACAGAACCCATAGCTATAACTGGGAAACAAGTCAGAATCTTATCCAAAAAACTAGTTCACTCTCCAATATCAAGCTCCCACCAATCTTGGGCTACAAGAGGGCCTACACCTATTGAATTCTCTCTACACTAATAATGGTTATCCCATTTATCTGGTGCTGACTTCACTCTCCATGGGAGAATTTGCTCTTTTTCAGATGGATGCCAAACCTGAGGAGAGAATCAGCCCATCACACCTCACCAGGGCACCAGCTGAAACCATAGAGTAATTGAGGAAATATTAAGAGTGCTGCTTTCTTGGTGAACCTGGTATCAGCACAAGGGTGAGGGAGATAGACACAAAGAACACTCAACTCCTACAAACCAGAGATCCAGAGACACAGAGGCTCCCAAGACCTCATCACTGAAGTAGACCTAAAATGAACCCAATATGGCTCAGGGAAATTCATGGAAGAGGGGGCAGAAAGATTGTTAGAGCCAATTGTTGGGACATTAAAGCACAGAGACATTGCCTCTTCCCCATAACTGATCTCTACCCCCACAATGCACAATCCATAATCCCCATAGGGATAACTGACATCCCCAATGAGGAGGGTCCTTCGGGGGGTAGGGGAGGACAGGGAAGAAGCTAAGGATGGTACCAACAGGTGCTGTTTACACACTGAGTATGTACATAACTAATAAAGAAAAAATGCACCCTCAGCAAACAAAACCAAAGTTAAATTAATAAAATGAGAAAAAAACAGTTGTAATTTTTCAAGACTTTAAATAAATTTCCTATGTATATAGGTAGTCTAATTTTTAAAAGTTCATTTCAGAGCTGGAGAGATGGCTTAGATGTTAAGGCACTTGCCTGCAAAGCCAAAGGACCTTGGTTCAATCCCCCAGGACCCACGTAAGCCAGATGCACAAGGTGGTGCATGCATCTGGAGTTCATCTGCAGTGGCTGGAGCCCTAGCATGCCCATTCCCTGCCTCCCCCCGTCCATCTTTCTCTAAAATAAATAAATAAAAATAGTTAAATGTTTTTAAAAATTCATTTCAACTTTTATTCAATCACGAGATCACCTAGGTTTTAGGAAAGAGGAAAATAATATGTATAAATACTAAAGTGTTAAAAGTTTGGCTGTTTACTTACATATAGCACATTTTCTGCAGCTATCAAGAAGTTACCCTTATGAGCCATACAAAACTCAATGCCGTATTAGATATCCAGTCTAAATGCTTTACCAATTCCTTTATAAATATTTAAAAGAAAGTAAAGCTTTTCATTCTAAGAAACACAGCTAGGCCACTCAGACCAGCTCTGATTCTCTTGGGACAAGAAATCTTAAAATCATACCTTGGAACAAGGCTGTCACCTCCACGGAGCGTGGTGGGGTCCAGCTCAAAAATGGAGGAGATGTCATTGCCTTCAGGCACAGAGACCAGAGAGTACACCATCTTTTCTTGAGCATTTCGTAATCTGCTCCGAGATGCATCTTGATCAGGGTCCACCTGAGGGTGAAAGTTAGCAAGTGAGGAATGGCATAGGAAAAGCCTCCACTCACCACAGTCACTCCACTACCCACAGGAACGGAGGAGAATCACAGGGAGTGTCGGCAGCTGGCAAGAGAAGGACCACAGTTTCAGAGCAGCCCTCACAGGTGATATTTACTTTCTACCTCATTATGTTGGTACAAAATGTTAAATTCTTTTCAGTCAAGAGATGACAGCAGATGATCATGGAATGAGAGCTATAGGTGATAAGGTTTCATGTCATACAGCTACATCCACGCTCAGTAGTCGGGGGATGCATTTCACATTTGAGGAAACATGCGCTGTGAGACTATTTATTCACAGGTGTACTTCTATGACAAGAATTGTCTACCAAAAATATGTCATTGTTACTTTCCAAGAGAAGAAAACAACCCTGAATCCATGCATTCATAACAATTCCAGTATAGTTAAGACATACATACATTTTTTTAGCCCTAAAAAACATGCCTGCCATTGATGAAAAAGGCTACTAATGACAATGCAGAGAAAAAGGGCCACTCTTGCTACACTGAGATTTGGTTATGACAGAAGAAAATCTCTCAGAGTGAAGGCTGATGAACAATGATGAACGAATTTCCAAGAAACTGTAAGGATACATCCCAGCTCGAAAGTTTAGGTGCCTAAGATTTTAACAAGTGGGCTTACCTGGGCACCTGTTCTGATAGTCTCTAATGCCCTTTCAGCAAGGTAACCATGCATGTGACTCTTTTTAAGTTTTGACATCCCTGCAAGATGACCATAGCCTCTCCTGCACCTGCTAAGAGAAACGTTTTCCTCATCCCTACCTTGCTTCTCTCTGGCCAAAACCCCACCTTCTGCCCAAGTGGTGAGGAGGCAGACAAAACCCAGAAGATACGAGAATCACAAACAGGAAATCAGGTCAAAGGCAAAGGAGGGAAGCATGAGAAAACCTAACTCCACAAGCTGAGATCTACAACACAGTCTGTAGCTCCGTTATTGGCTCATTCGAAAATCCAATTTATGTTGCAAAAAAAAGTTGTTTTTAGCTCTGCTCAGTAGTAGGTATCTGTAGTTCTAGCTACTGCATTACTTGACAGGCAGGGGAGGGGGGAGTGCCTGAGCCTAGGTATAACATAGCAAGGCCTTATCTCAAAAAATAAAAATAAATCATAAGAAAGAATAAAAAATTAAAGTTCTTTTAGGATTCCAAACCATATCTCCACTCCCTTATGATTTCTCCTCTAACAAACTGTATCTACCTAACAAACGTGAATCCCTTCAGTCTGTCTATGTTAAAATAGCAGCTGGAGAGACAAATCATGGCACTTTTGGTTGGAGCATCCATTCTCTCCTAGCTCCTGGAACATGTGAACACCATCTCAACCAAAAGTCAGACCCAACTGTGACACAGGGTTTAGGCTCCAGGCTGGCAATGACAATTCAGACACCTTCAGCAGTTTCCCAAAAAAATGTCATGGCAGTTGGTCTAGTATGTTTGGCCACGTGACTGAGAAGCCTTGTCCTCACAGTGTCAGTGTGCAATCAGCATTTGCCAGCCAGTGGGAAGAAAGACACGCGCAAAAGACCAACAGAGGAGGGCTTACCTCAGGTTGGCCTTTTACTCCCTCTCTGGGACCAGGAAAGTGACCTGAATGTGTCACTGAACTCAGGATAAGCACAGCAAGGATGAGTGAGGTCTGGGGCAATGACAGTGCTGAATGCCAATACCCAGGAAAGCAAAGAGCAGGGGAGAATGGATGCTTCCTTGCCCTGGCGCTACAACTTCAGATTTTCCAGGCATACTTCCAAGCTGAATATTAGCCCAGTACTAGGCTGCTGGCCTCATGGGTGTGAGTGAGACGCCTCTTCACATTCGTCCTCTGCAAGTAGTCCACAGCCTCAGCATCCTGGGGACAATTAGAGCAGCACATTCCAGGTCTATAGCCCAGCCTGATGGCACATCCCACCTCTCTGGCATGGAGAATGAAGACATTCAGAAAGACCAGCCAAACTCAGAGAGTCTGAGATGCACCTTACTTAAGGCAGGACCACTCTCCTCTAATCTTAACTCCTGGGCAGTCCAGATGACCTGCTGAATGCTAAGGCACTAAAAACCCTAATCAGCCTGTGCAATTTAAGAATGCCACTTGTAAGCCGGGCGTGGTGGTGCACACCTTTTAATCCCAGCACTTGGGAGGCAGAGGTAGGAGGATCACCATGAGTTTAAGGCCACCCTGAGACTACATAGTTAATTCCAGGTCAGCCTGGGCCAGAGTGAGACCCTACCTTGAAAAACCAAAAAAAAAAAAAAGCCACTTGTACAGAGAAGGAAAGTGAGGCTCAGGGATGGAAAGTCACTTATTCGAGGTTATATCACTTCTTAGTGGCATTTAAACCCAGGTCTTTCTCTCCTCCTCCCTGACTTTGATCATAGTATTTCGTCCTGCACTGTAAATGCCAGTTCTTCCTTCAAACATAGAGAACCCAGGGGAGCAGTTCCATCCCTCACAACACCCAAGGTTCACTTGCACTTCATCTCCCCCTGAAAGGAGCCATCACTCATCTACTACCAGAGGTCAGACTTTCTGAAATCTCACATGGTGGCCCAAAAGCCACTAGAAATCCTGATTGGAAAATAAAGCCAGACCACATGTTCCAACAATAACCCACAGGCACTAGCAGAAAGTTAGATAGGTCTGTGTGTTCCAAATGAGATTCACTGTGGAAGGTTAAGCTTTCCAAATGACCTGCGGAAGTATAGGTGACCATGGATGGAGACAAGGAAGGGGAGTCTCAGGAGCTCCCTCAAGAAACGTTGAAGAGAGTCGACAATCCCTGCAAGGCCACAGATGGAAATCCTCAGCTACAATGCCTCTGAGTGTCTTTCAAAGACAGCATCCCACTCAAATACAGCAAGTAAGTCACCTGTCAATGCAGGACTCACAGCATATTCCAAAGACAACTAGAAAGTCACCTGCCAGAGCAGGATTCATTCATAGCACTTCCCAAAGACAATTTTATTTTTAATTATCTCCACCCCAGACCCCTTCATTGATGTACTATTTTAAAGTCTCTCTAATGTTTTCTAAAAAACGATCACACTAAAGACCATCTACCATAGCAAGTGAACACACATGGCAACATCATCTATCATAGCACGTGGACACGCATGTCACAACTGTCTGGAGTTTTGTTGTGTGCTTTAAAGTTGGATCAGAATCTAGCACTCCACAAGAGAACCATTTGATAGATGTCCCCATGTCCACAAAATAAACAACTGCCTTCTCCAATCCCTAACTGGGAATGCCTGTACCTCAAACACCTATATATCAACAACAGATGGATATGTCGTATCCATAGACAAATCCATTTTGCATTAAAAAAATCACATTATAAATCACATAAGTCCTTGTAGCCTATTTCTGACTCTGTAGAAAGAAAGGACAGACTGTCACTTCTGAGGCTGGATGGTACCATGCCTCACATGTTACCTTCGCACTCTGAAGGTCACTACCCACTAGTCCTTGAGAATGAGTGAATCACAAGTCAAGGTCAACAGCAATATGACAATTGTTTGTATGAGGCCAACTTCCACAAGGGTCACAACTCTCTCCAACCCGAAAGTCTTCCCAGAGATAGACTTCTGCAGCTTAGAGGTGGAGACTAAGCACACAGGAAGAACTTCAAGACCAGTAGACCCTGGGCCAGTCTGGCCACAGAAGGATATGACTTCCTTAAAGATAAACACAGAATAAGACCTTGTTGAAGGCAGCCTAAGATTTCCCCTTCCCCAGCACTCAAAGACCCTGGTAACAGTTTCTTACATGGGACTTCACATCATTTGGCCTCACCCTAACCAGACAAAGATAAGAAGGCTCTTGCCCATACTTACTGGGGGCTGAAACTCCAGGCATTCTTCCTCAAAGTCAGGGTCTACCTGATGAAAAAGAATCATTAGGAAATTAAAACATCCATTGCTTTCTCAAGGACTGGGACCCACCTGCAGGAGACTTCAACACCTGCAGCCATCCTGGAACAGCTCAAAACTTGTCCCTTCCCTCTATTCACAGAACTAGCATGCCACAAGAATAACACACGTCACATGGGTACACCACACAGAGAACAACCCACCAGTTACCAACAGACGGCTCTCAAGTATAGACAGGGAAACACAAGGAAATCACTAGGAAAGCAACAGTGAAAGGCCCGTAACAAATAAAAATGTCAATACACAGTCACTGATAATCCTGCTCACTTTTATAGAAGAAGGAAACAGCAGGCCTCTAGCCAGAACTGCATTTGCCTTAACACTGAACAAATGAGACAACTGTCCTTAATCTTTAGCAAACCACACAAATTGGTGTTTCTCACACATGATTAGTTTGGTCCATTAGTCCTGAGGGCTCCATTTTAAATGTCAACTTAAAACTTCCTCATGTTCAGTTCTTAAAATGTTTCAAAAATCATCAATTATTATAAGTATCAGATATCTCAGGCAGGTTACACATTTAGATACCACATCCTAGAGTCAGTTGCAGGAGCAGTACTGACATCCACATATTCCCTTGGAAATCTCTGAGCAGTCTTACCAGTGGTACCAGACAACAGATGGAGACTTTTGATGTATGGCTAGAGTATGATATAAATACATGTTGTACATCTTCCAGTAGATTAGAGAAAATTCAACATCTGTCACAGAGTAGGATGGATCCATAAACTTAATACAAAAACACAAAAGTAAATCCTCCTGTCCTTCACCACGGAGTCTTCTCTTTCCTCAGAAGTCCTTCATTAAGTCAGACATGGTGGCTCGTGCCTATGATCCCTACGGGATGGCTGTGGGAGGCGGAGGCAGGAAGATCGAGAATTCAAGGCGAGACTGGGCTACATAATGAGATGCTGGTTCAAAGAATTAATTTGTTTCTTGACATTCTTACTAAATAAACACCTATGTCTTCCACTAAGGCCCTGAGTAATCAGGGTCTTCTACAAAATTAACTAGTTCCTAATGAACTTCAATGCTTCTGACTTTACATACCATGCTTCACCACAGCCAAGTGTCAGGCACTCATGTGAGGAGTGAGGTTGGGAGATAAGACGTGAGTAGGGCTGTATATAAGATGAAGCCAGAGAGATCATCCCAAAACCTACATTAACATAATTTTCTAACTTCCTTTCTCCCCATATCCTGATCAGAACCTCTGTCATTCTTATAATGTGTTAATAATTTTTCTATCTTCTTTTCTAGAGAAATGAGCAAAAGAGAATAGTAAGGCAGAAGGAAATACATGGTGACTGACATTCCTGAGCTTCCAGGTGCTGCACAGCTACAAGTAAGCAAGAAAAGACAACTGGGTATACCACCTTCAAAGAGCAACCATGTGCTGGCACTTACCTCTGCTGCCAAGTAATGTCCAGTAGCCAGGTGCTTGAACCGGAAGAGGCTATTCCAGTAGCCAGCTCCACCACGACACGGGTCATGCTGGACTACCTGCAAGAGGAAGGGTGGTCAACAGGAGCAGAAGTGTCAGCACACACTAGGACGACGCTGGGCCTGGGACATCACCAGTCCTAGTTCACAAGGGACATTTTCAACCCAGGGTGGGGAAAAATCAGCACCATTCAATAAACCCTGCTAAGCATCACATATAACACCCCAACTCAGATAAATGTTAGTATTAAAACTGTTTCTCTACACATAGAAGGAACAGCCTCCTAGTTAACACTTAACTGTGAGTGAGAACTTCAATGATATTTAGATTCCATCTTAATACTAAAGGAATAAAAGATTCTGAAAATCACCCATAGAATGCCAGACTGGAAAAAAAAAAAAAAAAAGGAATTTCACAGAGATATTTTAAAGCAGTTTACACATTTACTGGTGTGTTAGAACACATAGGCAGACCTGAATGAAACATAAAACTTGGAAAATCTAGGTCAATTTATCATGAAATTTTACCTGCTAACTATGATACAGCATTGGTACTGGGAAATAACTAGCTATACCAAATAAATGAATTGCCAGAGACAAGGGGATAAAATGTATGAAACAAGTGTGTTTGGTGGATAACAGGGAGTATACCTCTGTGGTCTCTCAGAAAATGAAATAAACAAGGCTTATTTCAGGTTTCAGCCAGATGTGATGAAGCACACTTTTAATCCCAGCACTTAGGAGGCAGAGGTTGGAGGATCACTGAGTTTGAGGCCAGCCTGGGATTATGGAGTGAGTGCCAGGTCAGCTCATACTAGAGTGAGAACTACCTCAAAAAGAAACAAAAGAACAAAAAAAAAATCTCTTTGGGGGCTCAAAGAATGACTCAGCAGTTAAGGCCCTTGCTTACAAAGCCTAATGACCATGGTTCAATTCTCCAGTACACACATAAAACTAGGTGCACAAAGTGATTGCACACATCTGGAGTTCATGGCAGCAGCAAGAGGCCCTGGAGTGTCCATTCTCTCTGCTTGCAAATAAAAAAATAAAAACACTTTATTAAAAAATCAAGCAGGGAGCTGGGCATGGTGGCGCACACCTTTAATCCCAGCACTCGGGAGGCAGAGGTATGAGGATCGCCGTGAGTTCAAGGCCACCCTGAGACTACATAGTTAATTCCAGGTCAGCCTGGGCTAGAGTGAGACCCTACCTCAAAACAACAACAACAAAAAAAAAAAAAAATCAAGCAGGACATGGTGGCACATGCCTTTAATCCCAGCACTCGGGAGGCAGAGTTAGGAGGATTGCTCTGAGTTCGAGGCTAGCCTGAGACTACATAGTAAGTTCTAGGTCAGCCTGGGCTAGAGTGAGACCCTATCTCATAAAAGAAAAAAAGAATATAAAATTAAAAGATCAGGGTTTCTTTTGTTTTCTACCTGGATATTCTCATGATAGCAGTTTTGCAAGAGTGAGTTCAGTGAGAAATCTGCACAAGGGCCTCCTGTGAGCTCCTGCTGAGTATCAAATTGTGTATGTAAGCAGCAGGACCCCCATCTGGCCCATCAAAGAAAATATAGCTTAGTGAGAGAGCACTTGCCTAACATGTACAAAATATCCTGGGCTCCCTTCCCCAGCAACTTCCCCAGTACACATATGTGCAGATAAGTGACATATGCATAAGTGCTCTTGAAAGTTCAGCACTCCCGGAGCTTGGAGGCCTGGGAGGGGTTCTACTTCTGACAAGGTAAAGCAGAGAGTTCCTGTGGACCAGGTTGGGTTTTAGCCGAATCCAGCCTCACAACACAGGCTACGTTACTTTGCTCTAATAAGGCATTAAAATGGACCTCTAAAGGCCCAAACAGATTAACAGTCATTTGAACATCTGACAATACAAAACTCTTGTTACTTCTTAAAACATCAGAATCCCAGGCACCCAATAAAGTAGCATTACAGTGTTCAGCAGAGAATGATAAAGTACTGGACTGGCCAGCAATCAGAAGAAGGAAGCTCACTAACTCAGTCATATAACATCAGCTATCAGCTTATGTCTGTGTGGGATGGAGGAAGTAGAAAAAGTATATGAGAAATCATGATCCCAAGTCATTGTCAATATATACCCACTGATCAAAGAAATTTACAAAACTCCATCAAGATACACACCACACACACACACACTAGTCAGATTCATGGACACTATACAAAAATCTCAAAGCAATACTACCTATCTAGAATTCTATATCCAACAAAAATAACTTTAAGAAATGAAAGCTACTCTGAGAAATCAGAACAGCAGCACACTGCTGGTGGCAATCTAATAGAGCACAGGCCCTCCAGGAGGTAGCCTTATCCACTCCACACAAAGCTCCACATAAACATATCACCTATAACTGCTAAAAGGCCTGGAAATAATTGCACACAAAAACCTGTGCACAAATGTTTATAGCTGACTTCTTCCCAGAAACCAAAAAAGTAAAAACTATCCAAATACATCAAATGATAATGGGATGTTAATTGATAAAGAGAAAATGGTGGGCCCATAAAGTGGAGTTTTACTTGGCCATTGAAGAAAAAGGAGTACTGATCATGTGTTATATGGATGAACCATGACAACCCAATCTGTTATAGTTTGGATATCTTTGTGCTTTGCTTCACTTCCCTCCCCCAAACCCTTTTGTTGAAATTGAATCCCCAAGGTAATGGTGTTAGATTAGCTCATGGGATGCAAAGTTTTATGAAGGAGACCAATACCCTTATGCAAGAAACTCTACCTAGCTCTTTAACTCTTTAACTCTGATCTGAGGACACTTAGAAATAAATTTCTGATGTTCTTAAGTCATCTGGTTAATTGTATTTTGTTATAGCAGCACAAATCACAATAAATGAAAGAAATCAGATACAAAGGTCCACATAGCCTAAAGACTTCATTTATATGTAATGCCCAGGATAGGAAAATCTATAATAATATAAAGTAGATTTGCTCCCAGGAGAGTAGAACGATTGTGTGGTGGGGTGGGGAATTATAGGGGAATGGGAAGTGACTTCTCCTGGATACAGGGCTTCTTTGCAGATAATTAAAGAGCTTTAACATGTGTAATGGTAATAACTGCCTAACCATGTAAGCCTACTAAAAATCACTAAATTCTACACTCTCAATGTGTGACTCACATCTCAACAAAGCTGTTAATAAAAAAGAGGGAAAAACATTGTTAAATGAAAGTAAAACAAAGGTATTTCACACACAAATGAGGGTGAAGCCAATTCATCCAAAGTAGATGTATACTTCAAGAAATGACAAAGGATATTCTTACTCAATGAAAAAATGATTCCAGGAAGATCTGGATTGATACAAAGGAACACAGAGCTTGGAGTGACAACTACACGTGTAAATATGAACTCTTATGTGCTCATGTGAGCATGTCTTTAAAATATAAGTGCCTTCTAAAATGAATACAAAATAATAAAAATGCACTGAGGCATCACACATGTAGATATCAAATGCATGACCATAATAACGCAACGGACAGGAGGGATGAAGTGGAAGAAAAGCACCATATGTAGCTGGGTGTCAAGAGAGGAGCTCTGTGAGCCTGAGGCCAACCTGAGCTACAGAGTGAGATTCAGGTGACCCTGGGCTGGAGTGAGACCTTGTCTCAAAAAAACAGAAAAATACAATGTGTACCTATTATGTCTGAAGTTAACAGTAAGGGGTTGGGGATTTAGCTCAGTGGATGAGTGCTTGCCTGTCAAACGCAAGGCTCTGGGTTTGGTCCTCAGTACCAAGAAAAAAAAATCACAAAAAAGGTGCATATAGTCTGTTGGTAATACATTTATGACATATAATGAAAATCCTAGATCACTAAAACAAAAAAAATACATGGTGCTACTCTTCTTTTGTTGTTGTTATTGTTGTTCTGAAGGGACACTTAGGTTTCTACTAAGGCAGGAAAAATAACTTTTTATACTGAAAAATATATTTTTATTTATTTACTTGAGTGAGAGGAAGAGGCACAGAGAGGAAGAGAGAATGGACATGCCAGGGCCTCTAGCCACCGCAAACAAACTCCAGATGTATGCGCCACCTTATGCGTCTGGCTTATGTGAGTCCTGGGGAGTTGAACCTGGCTCTCAGATTTACAAACAAGCACCTTAAGTGCTAAGCCATCTCTCCAGCCCAGAAAAATAATTTTTTTAAAGACTTAAAATGTTTTCCTAGGAAATTCACAAGAAAAAACTTTTAATGGAATAAGAAGCTGTTTCTTTTTAGAGAAAAAAATGCTCTGAAGTGGACTTTCAAGTTAAAATTCCACAGAAAGTCATCATCTTTTATTCATTTCAATCAATTTTGAATGAACAAGACATGGTACAGGCTTTTAAGGCACTGAGGTCAGCCACACTGAATTCTGTAGGTTCTCACAGCTACACATTTGCTGCCATTTAAAATAGCATGTTAAAGCAAAGTGAAATTTTGTTTCTAAAATAATGTAAACTATGCAAAAATATCCTGGCCAATGGAATGATGGTGAAATAGAAGTGGCATATTAAGTTAGAGAAATGACAGTTTGCTTTTTTCTATTTTCTCGATTTTTCAGTTTTTTGTTTTTTGGTTTTTTTTTTAAAGTTTGCTTTTACTTTAAGTTACCAGAGGAAGATAAGACCCAGCCTCTCTGCCCCCCTCTCCTACTCTGGGACTGTTTAGTATGCAAAAAGGCCTCTGAGGTGGGAACAAAAAGGACATCAGTGATTAATGACAAACTTCAAAACCAAATTCTAGCTCCCAAGGATTTTTTCTAAGTAATTATGCTAAGTGAGGAAACTAGGCCATATGAAGATGACTTACTCTAATTCTTCTCACATGAACTTTAAGAAAAAGCAATACTAATCTGTAGAGAAAAAAGATAAATAAATCAATAGCTACCTCTCCAGCAGGAAAGGAACAAAGTGTCCAAAAACCAGTCTGGGGGATGGACATTTGGGTGCTACTATTTTCCTATTTCTTGAGCTGGGTGCTGGTTACTTGGCCTAATGTATGAATAAAAATACACAGAGCTGTATCTTTGTGACTTTGGTAGTACATCCTGTATATAGGTTGGAGTTCATAAAAATATGACATAATTGAGGCTAGGGTGGAGGGAGAAGAAGGGAGTAATCAGAGACAGAGAAACACATTTAGGGAGCTACAATATTCCTACTCAGAGAGGGCGACTGCCTGAAGACAGCCCCTCATGTCATGGTCTCATTACCTTCATCATCAAGCACTCAAATCATTTTTTCTTGGTCCTGCAAGTCTAGTCCCTCCTCTCAATGAACTACACATAGGGACAGAACCATCTCTCTTTTGTAAGTAGCACACTGATTACAGTATTCCCCTACTCAAATAACTCTCCATATTTCTCCTGACACCCTGTAGACTGGATAGAACTTCAGGCTCTGTGACCAACAACATTCCTGTTCATTTTTTCATACCTGTCTTACACTCCCCACCAAAACAGGTTACTCAGTTTTATCCCAAGCCTACCTCATATTTCTGATACCAAGTTTTTCTTTTACATATGTGAGCAACTATGAATCTTTTCCTTCCAAAATACAGATTAAATAAACACAGGTTCAAATGCTGCCTCCTTCAGAAAACCTTCTTTTACTCCAGCCCCTTATCACAATCTCCAGAGCACATGGAATGTACTTATCACCTGGGCCATCATGCTGAGTGCCTACCTTTTTATTTGTGACCCATCATCAATACAGGGGTGATTTATGAATCACGTCAGGTGAACTTTTGATCAATATTGTAAGAGACAAACAAGTAAAAGGAAGAAAAACACAGAAGAGCTGGGGATGGGGAGGTAGCTCAGTCAATAACATGCTTGACTTATAAGGACCTTGACTTACAAGGACCTCATTCAGTTCCTAGAACCCATATAAAAATGCCAGGCACAGTGGCAAATGCCTACAGTCCCAAGGCTGGGGATGTGGAGAGAGGAAGAACCCTGAGGCTTGCTGAGCCAGTCTAGTTCAATTGGCAAACTCTAGACCAATGACAGACTGTCTTCAAAGAGGTGAATGATGCTCCTGAGGATAATAATTTAGGTTGTTCTCTTGCCTCCACATGCATACAGGTACACACATACCCCATACACTCAAGTACCCACAAATACATGAACACACATATACTCACGTGCACATAGATACACACACACACTGCATAAAAGAACAGAAGAGAGAGATCCTGAGGAAGCGCTCACTGGAAACAGAAGGTAGCGAGAACTGAAGAGATGAACCACCCTTTACATACCAGCTAGGGTCCACATGAAACCACAAAGAAATGGCAAGATTAGCAAGAGTGCTGCTCCCATGGTGAGCCTGAAAACCTGCACCACGGTGATGAAGACAGACACCAAGGATATTCAAAACGTATCAGAGCAGAAATCCAGAAGCTGCTGAGAGCTCAACACTAAAGCACAATTATAACACATCCTCCATGGCTCAGGGAATTTCTGTGTAAGAGGGAGCAGCTAGATTGTAAGAGCCACAGGGTGGGAGGAAACATACAGAGGCATTGCCCCCCAACATACACAATGACTGACTGCTGCTCTCACAACTCATAACCCACAACCCCATGGTGAATACCAACAATCTTACTGAGGAGGGTCCTCAGCAGAACAGGGCAAGGGAGGAGAAAAGGATGGTACCAACACATGATGTATCCATACAAGGCTTCTATATAATTAAAAAATCTAGCTGGGCATGGTGGCACATGCCTTTAATCCCAGCACTCAGGAGGCAGAGGGAGGAGAATTGTCATGTATTTAAAGCCACCCTGAGACTACATAGTAAATTCCAGGTCAGCCTGGGCTTAGAGTGAGACCCTACCTTGAAAATTAAATTAAAAAAAAAAAAAAAGAAAAGAAGCATCAAAAAGCCATTTCTGATGGCTCAGAGAAGGAATATTTAATTCTAATCTTCATTTTGCTTTCCAAGTAGACTTCATCTTCCTGCATAAGAATGAGCAGCATCTTTCTGTTATGCTGCACACATTTCCATAAGTCAGCCCAACTCGTTTCTGGATATTGAACCAAGGTGTGTAGGCACCTGGGTATGATTACATATCGACAGAGATGACCAACCCCCCTCTTCCCCCCCCCCACACACAGTCCCTTCTCCCAGCTCTCCATGCCCAACCCTTACCTCCACCTCCCAAAGGGCTTTAGAGCTAGTGGCGGATGTGGCTGACTGTCGGCCAGTTGTCCTCAGAAAGACATGCTGCTTCTTCCTGTGCTCATCACATGTGAGAAACTTCTCTTGCTCAGCGTGAAATAGCCTCACCACGTCACCCTGAGTCCAAAGGAAAATGTTTTTAAAAAGAAAACTAGGTGTTTATTTTTGTTTCGTAGTTCCACCTGGTTTTATTTCTATCACATACATGTATTTCTTTTACCTAAGACCAAGTGTATGAACTTTGTTTCCATTTTGCATCAAACGTATCTATACATCATTAGCATTTCCCATATCATTAACTTTTGTAGAATATTAGTGTCATATGATAATTCTCTTTAATAAATTTATTTTATTTTATTTATTTGAGAGAAAGAGACAAATAGAGAGAAAGAGAGAATGGGCATGCCAGGGCCTCTAGCTACTACAAACTAATTCCAGATGCATGTGCCTTAGTATCTGGCTTACATGGGTCCTGGGGAATTGAACTGGGGTCCTTAGGCTTTGCAAGCAAATGCCTTAACCACTAAGCCATTTCCCCAACCCTGATAATTCTTAATATGGACTTAAAATATGTAATCCTCCTTCTACTGATATATTGTTTTTCTCTATTTAAAATAATGTAGTCCAGCACAGTAGTCCAATGCCTGCAATTCTGGCTGTTGGGAGGCTGAGGCAGGAGGATTACTTGAACGCAGTAGTTTGAGACCAGCTTGCCAATGCCTGGCCTCTGATTAATTAATGCTGCAATTAAACCTTTACCCATTATTTCCTTTTTAAAAAAAAAAAGGAAGGAAACTACAGCTGGAGAGATTATTTAGTGGGTAAGGCATTTGCCTACAAAGCGTAAAGACCCAGGTTCAATTTCCCAGAACCCACATAAGCCAGATGTATAAGGTGGTGCACACGTATGAAGTTGGTTTGTAGCAATTAGAGGCCCTGATGCACCCATTCTCTATCTCCCCCTTTTGTAGAATATTAGTGTCATATGATAATTCTCTTTAATAAATTTATTTTATTTTATTTATTTGAGAGAAAGAGACAAATAGAGAGAAAGAGAGAATGGGCATGCCAGGGCCTCTAGCTACTACAAACTAATTCCAGATGCATGTGCCCCTTGCGTATCTGGCTTACATGGGTCCTGGGGAATTGAACTGGGGTCCTTAGGCTTTGCAAGCAAATGCCTTAACCACTAAGCCATTTCCCCAACCCTGATAATTCTTAATATGGACTTAAAATATGTAATCCTCCTTCTACTGATATATTGTTTTTCTCTATTTAAAATAATGTAGTCCAGCACAGTAGTCCAATGCCTGCAATTCTGGCTGTTGGGAGGCTGAGGCAGGAGGATTACTTGAACGCAGTAGTTTGAGACCAGCTTGCCAATGCCTGGCCTCTGATTAATTAATGCTGCAATTAAACCTTTACCCATTATTTCCCTTTTTAAAAAAAAGGAAGGAAGGAAACTACAGCTGGAGAGATTATTTAGTGGGTAAGGCATTTGCCTACAAAGCGTAAAGACCCAGGTTCAATTTCCCAGAACCCACATAAGCCAGATGTATAAGGTGGTGCACACGTATGAAGTTGGTTTGTAGCAATTAGAGGCCCTGATGCACCCATTCTCTATCTCCCCCTTTCTCTAATAACTATATAAATAATAAAAGTAAAATGTGATAAAAAAGAAAACTAAACTGCTATACCAGAAGAAAAGTACTGAAAAGCATCAAACTTACCCCCTTTAAAATGTCGTCTTTGTTGTCACTCCATTTCATGAAAAGGACAATTTTCCAGCTTGTGTTGCAGTTGACAGAGTTGACCTAGAAAAAAGGCATTACTTCTTCACAAACCCATTGCAACAACCATATCATCCTGTCCCAAAATTCCTAACTGTAGCCCAAGAACCAAGGGTAGTCTTCAGCCCAAACCCCTTACTGTCATTTGAATGTGGTCTCATGTATTTGAATGTTTAATCTCCAGTTGGTAGTGCTGTACTGGGAGGCTGGGGACCCTTTAAAAGGTGGATCCTAGCTGGAGGAAGGAAGTTGCTGGGAGGAAGTTTCTGCTTCCTGTTCTTTGGGGATGTGAGCCACCCAATGCTCATTCCCCATTGCCATGTCCTCCCTCCTGAAGGGTTAATAGCCTTCCTGAAAACTAAAGGGAACTAAAGAGTTAATAGCTCTCCCCAAAGCTTGCAGACAATTAAAAAGTTTGGCACCCTTCCCTGATTGATGTACTCCTCTTAGTCTAGATGGCCTTGAAGGACCAGAGACTATCTGAGAATCCCCCCTTAGACATTCCTGGCTGAAGAAGCCTATTCTGAACAAAGACACAAACAGCTACAATCTTCTCATCAACTGCACCTGGTACAGTCTGCTTTTCTTAGGATCCTCCTTATAAACTTACACCCTAGCTTGGCTCAGGGCTTCAGGCTTCATCCAGCTGGAAAGCTGAGGCCCCTCACTGTTTTCTCTACATAAATAGTCTTGTCTGTAGAGATCAAATCTGGTGATCTCTTTTTGCTTTTCTCTTACACTTTCCTTACACCTACTGGGATGGATTATACCCTCAAACAGTGAGCCACAATGCATCTTTCCTCCTTTAAGTTGCTTCTGTTGGGTGTTTTGTCACAGCAATGAAGACAGTAACTAATATCCCCCTGAAGGCTGACACCACTGACAACATACATCTGCAAAGACAAATGGCCAGGTACAAGTGTTGGGTTCTAGTACTCTTTGCACCCTTCACCATGTGTGGTAGTTTGAATAGATGGCCCCCAATATATTCAGTGTTTTGTTAGTTTATAGTTTGCATCTGCAGCCAACTTTCTGGAGGCAATGTCACAGGGTTTGAGATTCCATTGTAAAGATATGCAAAGTGTGCCCAGTAGGAGTTCCTGAAGTGTGCTGTGGCTTTTGGCTGTAGCTTTGCTCTGTGTGCTGTGTGCCTGGTGGGCTTTTCTCTCTCTGCTTGTCCCTGTGAAGGCAGGCCAGCTACTTCTGCCATTATGGAACTTCCCCTGGATCTGTAAGCTTCAATAAATAATATCCCTTCCTCCATAACTGTGCCTGGTCTGGAAGTTCATCTCAGCGAACCTGAAGCTGTCTGCTACACCATGCATGCTTCAAATATGACCTGATGGTCTACCCTCTTGGAATGTTATATCACGTTTCCTCCAAGTTTCTTTTTATGTAGCCACAATAATAAAGGCCAAATGAAAACAAGTACTTATAAAATAGCATGGGCTACAAAAGTAAGGAGTCCAGTGTACCCATTTGAAAATGTTAATGGTCATCATTAACAGCAGAAGCCATTACAGGTCACTGTACGCATTAACACAATCTCATACAATCTTCAGGTACAACTATGACCCATCCCATTTCAGACTGAAAAGTGATGCTAAGAGAGATTAGGTAATGTATATACAGTCCCAAAGCTAGGAAATGACACAATGAGATTTAAATCCTTAGTCATGAGACAAATTCTGTCATAAGCAAGTGGCTGTCTGAGTTCTATGATTGCCCAGTTAGAAGCCAAGCATTCAGATGCATTGTTAAAAGCAAGATACCCTCTTCAGGATGCTCACTTTTCTAGGCTTAACTAATTAGAAAGTGGTCCCAAGTAATACAAAGCTTGGTAAACTCAGCACTGCAATTGATTGATGACGGTGATCCCCCAGCAACCTTCACATGAAGACTTGCACACTTCTTGGGGCAGCTCAACTCTGGGTCCCAGGTTCTCTATAGAATGGCCATGTTACCCTAAATCACTGATGTGTCATGCACACATGCTCTAGGCCCCAGAAGACCTGCTCCCGTGTTGCAAGCCTGCCCACATGCCAAAGCTGGAACTTTCATGACTGTTTTTACCTCGTTGCAGCCTGGATTATCCACCAGTTGATGGCTGCTAGCATGCAGGGGCTGGCCAGCATTGACAGGGTTCAGAACCACCTTGTCACCTATGACCACCTAGAATGGGATGAAGTAACAGAGCCTTTTAGGAACAGGTGAGGATGGAACATGGACTGCTATATACTGCTGTAGTTATCCCCAGAAGTAAAAGGCCAGCAATAGACAGATCTGTACAAGCCTGGTTTGTGTTTACAAGGTTGAGACTGAATTTTTGTGTACAATTGTCACTGATTATGTAGAGATACTTCCCAGGTCAGTCCAAAACAGTAAAAATGTTTCTGTTACATTTGAGATGCTTGTATAAATATGCTCAATGCGATTTTAGAAAAAGCAGTATATTATCTGAGCTATCTTTATGGTTGAAAGAACAAAGCCCATAGTTTTATATATCCACAAAAATGATACTTTTGTGAATATAGCAAAAAATACATTTTCTACTATGACTCATTTATATACTCAGCAATTAGCACTTTAATGTAATGTTCTGTATCTTAAACAAATGTTACCCACTCACTCATAAAAACCAATACCTACCACTATGTGTAAAACAGCCTGGTACTTTCTGTTATGACCCATTTTCTAAAGGGAGAGTCATGGTCACTAAATTGATTCCAGGGTCTTGGCATGAATAGGTCAGTCCTTGTAGCATGAAAAACACTATTCTAAAAAGATAACTGTTCAAATATTTCAACTAAGTCACAGTTAAACTGACATAAAGGGGATACAAAAGCAAAGGTTTGCTGAAAATGAAATTCAGAACAAGTCATATTTGCTTCTCATTACAGAGGTGGGAGTAAAGGAAACACGGGAGATGGCTTCCTAGCATGCAAACCCCACATATTTTCAGTAAGATACATTTGGGAGCATATGCAACTAAATATTCTCTAACTTTAAATGAAACTAAGCCCATTCAACAAATCTATCACATGTGGATGGATGGATGGATATTCACCATATGCCAGCTATGACAGAATGACTTGCTGTGTATTACATAACAAGCACACAGATATATTAAAAAAAAAAATCTAAACTGCCTAAAGCGTAGAAATTAAATGGCATCATTAAAAACTGTCAAACCCACTTTTAGGGTTAAGGCTAGTTGACTATTTTCAGAACATTCATGTAGTTTAATGCATCAATTTCTTTTTAGTAAAAAGCAAAAACTATTTTAGAACCTTTACAAGGTTGAAAACATAGCTGATAGCATTTAAACATATTCATTGTTAAGTATGTGCCCACGTAATGGCTGACTAATTTAACTAACAAATATGAGAACTGTGGTAAGTGGCCCTGAAAATGATTCCTGTGGTTTTGCATTCTACAGACTCCTGGGACAGGGATCAACAGCAGTTGCCTAAGGAGATGGAGCGCTGCCTGCTTTTTGACACAGGAACAAGTGAGGCAAATCCTAAAATCCACTCCCCTCCCCTGCCATGGCTCTTCTTTTCCATCTTCCTTTCCCTTCCTCACTAACTTTATTTCCAAAGCAGCCAGACATTTCTACTGCACTAACGTAACTAGGAGGCAAGGATCGTCTTCCAGGACATTAATGTGGAAATGGCTCTTTTCCTGGTAAAATTACTGAGGTAATAGGATTTTTTTTCAGAGGTCCAGCAGGAAAAACATAGTGACTGGATTTAGGTCACACTTCTCTCTTCATCTCCTTGTTTCCCAAACACTAGTTTCCATAGTGATTCCCTTGTCTTCATAGAGGATATGCCTGTGGCTCTGTTTTAAATGTTTCCTAATTGAACCCAACACAGAGTGATGGCTGAAGGCTTAGCACAGAGCACTTACAGGCAGAGAATTTGCACTTACACTGTCTCCAATGGACCGTAGCTTGTAGAATGGCTGAATGTAAAACCAGGACCCTTCGTTTCCAGCCTCATCCAAAGTCACTCTCATGGCATTCTTCTCTAGCAGAGCAGGGAGCCTCTTATTTACAGTCAGGTATTTATTGCTCTTCAAATGCAGGAGCTAAAAACCCACCAAGAAATAAGGTGCCAGTGAACCAGTGAATTTTCTACCATTTCTCTCACATACAGACATTCTTCCTACCAGTAAAGTTGCTTATGAAGTAGAAGAAACAAGGTGTCCAAGGCAGAGAATAATGAGAAAAGGAAGAATGGTAAAGGGAACAGAAGTAGAGGACAGAAGAGAAGAAGGAAAACAAGTTGATTTCTTTCCCCTTCAACCTTGGACAAGATGAATGTTCAGGCCAACTGTACCTTCCTGTGGAGGCTGTTAGAGAGAAGCTGACTAACCCTCTGGCACGAGACTCAGGAACTGTGGTCTGGTTGTGCCCTGGCACCAATGGGGAATGGATAAAGGCAGTTTTAAGCACAAGAAACAGCTGGATTTAAAGGGGGAATAACACTCTCCTTTAAATAATGACCACAGACTTCCATCTTCAATGTTCCAAACACTTTATTCTTGGTTCTTAGATGGTATTTAGATGAAGGGGGATGAACAGGCAAAAGATCTAGACGGGAAACAGTTGGAGAGTTAACCAGTAACACATGAGCAAGGAGGCTTCCTGTTAGGTTAGGACAGGCTCCCAAAATGGAGTCACCAAGACAGCAGAATGGTAACAGAGACATAAGGAAGTAGATTATCCACATTCCTCAAGAAACCACCCAGCCATTATCCCTTCCTTGGCTAATAATGCCCCTAGGTCATGGTTTCCTGCCCTCTTATAAGTCCCCTGGTAACTGCTCTGGTCTCACACCCTAGCTGTTTGAAATGGCTAAGGTAAAGAACAAATAGTTCTTTTCCCTTCCTCACCTTCCCCCAACTAAAAGCCCTAAAACTGGGTGTGGTGGCTCAAGCCTTTAATCCCAGCACTGGGGAGGCACAGGTAGGATGATCACCATGAGTTTGAGACTACATAGTGAAGTCTAGGTCAGCCTGGGTTAGAGTGAGACCCTACCTCGAAAAACCAAATAAATAATAAATAATAAATAAATGAATAAATAAATAAATAAATAAATAAATAAATAAATAAAAAAATAATGCCCCCTAAGCATACTACCTACAAACTCAGGTTGGCTGTGCTCCTCTCTTGAGAGTCAGCCCTGGCAGCTCATGCTTTTCCCCAATAGAAACTTTCATCTTTGCCTCAGAGTGGTTTGTGTGATCTTGGTCACTCCCAAACCTTACACTTCCCAGATCAACAGGCTGTATGAGATAAAAGGGAAGTGAACAACTTCACACTCCCAGGCAAGACCCAGCTGTGTCTCTTCTGCTATCTGTCAATATCCTGTTCACAGGGTAACAGATTTGCAACAACACCCTTGAAAGGTCCACGCATTCTTCCAGGGTTGTTGAGGGTAGAGGAGCCACCTGTCTAATTTGTGAGCTCTGGATGACCAACAGTCAAAATAAACAAGGGGACAACAATGCCTTCCCTTAGAGAGCAGCCTCTGATCCTTCATGTTCCTATGCAGGTTCTGTATTCTGTGGGTTTATAAATCAGACCTACTAGAGGTGAATCCAAAGATCCAGGCTTGGGATGTCCCAGGAAGCAGATACCATACATGTCTGGCTTAAAATCTCATAGTAAGCCACACCACTTAGCTTGGAATGTATTTAGGAGTTCCCACCCTCATGTACTGCTTGCATACTCAGCTCCAGCCATATTCTCCAGGATAACTAATGTATGAATCTTGCCCTCTGAGCCTCAGAGCATTGATCTGTCTTGGTAATATAAATGATATTAATCTGAGCCTACCTGGTCCCTTGTGTCCATGCTTAATAGGATGGAACTACAAGAGGGACTGACACTCTAATCTTACAACAGTTTGGGGAGCTACTTTTACTAGTCCAAAAGACCTAACACAAGTAACCCGGTTAATCAGAAAATATTAGCTTGCCATAGTGGCACAGAACTCAGGAGGCTGGAGCAGAAGGATCAGCAAGTGTTCAAGGCCTGATTGGATTATATAGCACAGCCCACCCTCACCTACCTGGATCACATTGCCATACTGGATCACAGTTCCCAACAATTTCCTGTTTTCTGTCTCATTCTGCTTCTTCTCCAGGTCTGCAGCATGCTGTCCATGGAGAAGGAAGAGTGGTTACAATGGGGAGCAATGGGATCCCCAATAATTCTACAAAAACTGGGATGGATCCATGGAGAGAAACACTGGCTCTATCCCCAGACAAAATGTAAAGGCACACAAAATATCTCAAGTTAAAATACTTTTAATTGCCTGCAATTTTATATATATAGAAAATTAAGAGTTGGATGGCTTATACAAGGCAATTGCCTGCATTCCTCTGCAGGGACACAAAGCCAATGTGGGATTCAGGCATAAGCCCAAGCACACCATGAGGCTATGTAAAATAACCCCAGGGCTTTCAGGGCCTTTTGTGCTTCTTGAAAGTGTTTTTTTGTTTTTTGTTTTTTTTTTTTCTTTAGGGTATTTGCTTATGTGAAACTGTTCCAGAGCTTATATATTTTTAAATAAAATGGAAGAAGGCATTCCCTTTATGATATGTAAAGGTCTTTTTAAAGGGTTGGTTGTAAATAAACCTAGGTTTAAAGGCTGCTTTGGGGTGGTGTATAGTTTTGTGACCTTGAATTTGTTATGGAACATCTCTACATCTGATTTCCTTATTTGTAAAATGTGGATAATGATATCCACACCTCACATAAATCACTTGGCACAGTTGCCTGGTCACTGTAGTACACGTGGGCTGTTAATGATCATCAGCAAATTCATCATGATTTATTTAATTTCCATAGTAGCTCCTTGAAGAGAAGAGATTACCCAGCTTTTAAGAAGAGAATAGTTAAAAATTCTGGTTAATATTACAAATCTAATTGGATGGTGAATACAAAGGGCTCTGTTCAACTATTTTCTCTACTGTGCATATTTGAAATGTTGCTTAATAATTTTATTTTTTGTTTTAAATATCTTTTTATATTTACAAGCACAGAGATAGAGACAGAAATGGGCATGCCAGGGCCTCTAGAGGCAAATGAACTCCAGATGCATACGCCCCTTGTGCATCTTGGCTTTACAAAGGTACTGAGAAGTTGAACCTGGGTCATTAGGCTTTGCAAGCAAGTATCCTTAACCACTGGACAATCTTTCCAGCTCTAGTTTTAGTTTTTTAATCATGCATTTATTTAATGACAAAGATAATCAAATCCACATTTGGGTTAATTCCAAATATGCACTTACAAGTAAGGCTGGGAAGCACTCCCAGTTTGAATTTGGCATGTTAGGAAAGAGGATAATAAAGTCAAGTGGAGAGCACTAAAAGAGAGGGCCTAGGTCAGTGTCCTAAATACCTATCTTACAATGATTTACCTGTGCCACTCTGAATGTACTGTTATCATAATGCCACAAGGGCCTGGTTACATCCTATACCATCAACCCATCACCCAGACCTGGAATGGATAAAATAACTAATATGACAGGAAAAAAACTTTGTACAGAATCTGATGGAAAGGTAAAGGCCAGATGACCAATAATGCACTTCAAGGGTGTTTCCAATGTTCTTTCCCTAGACTTTTCTCTTCCCATGAGGCGAAATACTACCAGTTTTCCAATGGTGTCTTCCACAGGTAACATGTCTTCATTTTCACAGGGTCCTTCTGATTCAGTCTTGAAGGTTCCCCCTCTCCCAAAAGAAACTGTGGTCTTATCTCAGTCACCTAATCTCATCAAGCCTCAGTGCTCTCATCAAAAAATGGGAACAAGGGCTGGAGATATGGCTTAGTAATTAAGCCGCTTGCCTACAAAGCCTATCCACCCGGATTCGATTCCCCAGTACCCACATAAAGCCAGATGCACAAGGTGGCACATGAATCTAGAGTTAATTTGCAGTGGCTGGAAGCACTGGAGAACCCATTCTCTCTGTCTGTCTTCTATCTCTGCTTACAAATAAATTAATTTTAAAAAATGGGAAGAAGGCAAGTGTTTTAGGAGTACTATAAAGATTGCTGAAAATGCAGGTCTGACACATCATTGGCATCCAATGATTTTAATTAATTTACCTATTTATCTAGCAAGCTATTTTTATGGTTTGGGGGATCAAAATTAGGGGATCTCACATGTTAGGACAATGCTCTACCACTGAGCTACATTCCAAGTCCTTCAATTAAAAAATACAGCCAGCAGCCGGGCGTGGTGGTGCACACCTTTAATCCCAGCACTTGGGAGGCAGAGGTAGGAGGATCACCATGAGTTCGAGGAGACCCTGAGACTACATAGTGAATTCCAGGTCAGCCTGAGCTAGAGTGAGACCCTACCTCGAAAAACCAAAAAAAAAAAAAAAAAAAAAAAAAAAAAAAAAAATACAGCCGGGTGTGGTGGCGCACACCTTTAATACCGACACTCAGGAGGCAGAGGTAGGAGAATTGCCGTGAGTTCAAGGCCACCATGAGACTACATAGTGAATTCCAGGTCAGCCTGAGCTACAGTGAGGCCCTACCTGGACAAACAATTAGGGGGCCAGAGAGATGGCTCAGAGGTTAAGGCGTTTGCCTGAAAAGCCTAACAACCTGAGTTCAGTTTCCCAGTACCCACGTAAAAGTCAGATGCATAAAAGGGCACACACATCTGGAATTAGTTTGTAGTAGATAGAGGCCCTGGTGTACCCATTCTGTCTGTCTGCTTCTCTTCTATCGCTCTCTGTCTGTTCACATGTCAATAAACAAAAAACTATTTTCAAAGCTCGGCATAGTGGTGCATGTCTCTGATCCAAGCACTTGGGAGGCAGAGGTAGAAGGATTGCTGTGAGATTGAGGCCACTCTGAGACTACATTGTAAATTCCAGGTCAGCCTGGGTTGGAGTTAAATCTTAGCTCAAAAAGCCAAAATAATAAAATAATAGAATTAGGGCTGGCAAGACAGTTCAGTCAGTGACCTGCTTACCTCACCAACATGAAGATCTAAGATCAGATCCCAGCACTTGTGTAAAATCTGGATAAGGTGGTACATATCTGGAATCCAAATGTTGGAAAGGAGGAAACCAGAGGATACCAAGGACTTGCTGGATAGCTAGTCTAGTGAAATCTGTGAGCTCTAGATTCAGTGAGAGACCCTATCTCAAAAACTAAGGTAGTGAGAGGTCAGGGAAGACCATGTGGTCTCCACATACATGCGTGTGTAAGTGTACAAGCAACCATGGGCAGGTAAGCACACAACACACATGCAGAAAAAGAAGACTTGGGCATTACTGTCACGGACAAGATCCTAAAACAAACATTCTGATAATAATTTCAAAAGTTGATTTAAGTTGGCTAGGTCAGAAATCTTCTAGTTTCCTTCAAATTCAGTCTACCCCAGATCCCACTATACTTATATAGATGATTTAGAAAGGCACATCTTTTGAGAAAATTGCAGGGAGTGACCCTAACTCCCAAACAAAACCAGGAGAATAATATCTGTGGATGCCTGCAAGGTGACCATGTACCTATCAGCTCTTGGTGGGGGGGGGGAGATCCATTCACAGGTCTCCCTCCGCTTAAATAATTGCCAGTTTTCTGCTCTCTATTACACAGGATAAAGCCACTGGATTCTAGATAATCTAGAAATAATATAAATGCAGACATGGCAGCGGTTGCATCCATACTGCCATCCACATAGTTCTTCTTCATTATCCCTGCTCCATCTCATTCTCCCATTTTCCATGCCTCTATTTCACCCCTCCAGAGTTCTCGATAGTACCCACAGTGTCTGCAGATAGTTTCCAAGCTGAGCACTGAACTTATTTGGAATGAGACTTTATACTTGGTCAGAGCAATTTGTTCTTTCTGCTAAGTTGCTTTTAGCTAATACTGTGTGGCAACTCAAGAGGGAAAAAAAAAATGTGTCAAAGGGAGAATAATCAAGGGATTCAGAAAAATAAAACTAATATTTTCCAAAAACCAAGCATGCTTTTTATCTTCTCAAAACATTAGACGGGTAATGTAGAGAATTCTAATGTCACATTTCTTGGACTCAAATGATTTTAAGGCCCCTCTTCAAGACTGAAAATTCTTATGGACATTTCTCTTATTCTCAAGGATTTCCAATGGCCTCAGTTGAATACACAGCTGCCTAAATTTTTTTAGGTGTGCTAAGATGGTACAAATGAAGCAACCAATATATCTAAAAGGCAATGTCAAATTGGTCATGAAAAGGTTGTTGGTTCCATTATAAAGACTAATTAAATGCTAGCAGCTCTGAAGATCAAGGACATTTGTCTGGAAATATGTAAAAGGTAAATAAACAGACAATAAAAGGAAACTATAGACTACAATCTAAGGACTTCTCTTAAAAACATTCTGCTGGAGGGATCTGGAGAAATGGTTAAGTTACTTGCCAGCAAAGCCAAAGGACGCAGGTTCCCCAGTACCCACATAAGCCAGATGCACAAGGGGGCACATGCACCTGGAGTTTGTTTGCAGTGGCTCTAAAGGACCTGGCATGCCCATATATTCTTTGTCTCTCTGTCTCTCTCTTTCATCTATCTATCTGCCTCTTTCTCGGTATATGTCACCTAAATAAAATAAACAATAAAATATTTTTTTTAAATTCTGGAGGGTTGAGGAGATGGCTCAGCAGTTAAAGCTCTTGCCTGCAAAGCCTAAGAAACCAGGTTTGATTCCCTATTACACAAATAGAGCCAGATGCACAAAGTAGTGCAGGTATCTGAAGTTGGTTTGCAGTGACTGGAGGCCCTAACATGCCCATTCCCTCTCTCCCTTCCTCCCCACTCTCCCCTTGCAAATAAATAAATAAATCCCTGTATTATTAAAACAAAACATTCTGAAAAATCAGTTAAAACTCTCTGTAAGACTAAGCGTCACTACTCTTTCATCTCCTTAACAAATTCAATAGCTACTGAGCCAACATATCACTACTAAATAAACAAAGACAAGCATTAAGCTTATGGACCATGTGAGTTCTCATTATTTAAAGAGAAAAGTCTCTAATTCACCTTTTGATATAACATGCATTCATTTGAGTTCACATATCAGTTCTTAGTCTAATCCCCCTTACAAAACCAAACTTGGTTTTTAGACAAAAACATCCATCATAATTTCTAGGTTCAATGGGCAGCAAAATGGGTAGATAAAAAGGACCAGACTGTACCTGAACCCACAGACCAAGGCTGTCTGGTCCTTGCAAATAACAAGGTCATAGTTTGTTAAATCTATCAGAAATATTGCATGAATAGGCTGTAACACAATAAGCTGGTACAATTTTTCCTAAGATAATCTGGTAACAGAGACCAAAAAGCTTCTCAATGGGGAAAACTTAGTAATTCTATTTCTAATTTTTCTGGTCTTTTTGACATAACCTAGCATAGGCACAAAGTCCTAACTTTTTTTTTTTTTTTTAACATGGCAAAAACTGTCAGGATCTTGAATAAAGCTCCTTACCTGCCTTCCTCATAGGAAATTATTATAAAAAATTATAGTATTACTATACAATGAAACAACAATATAGCTACTAAAAATGAGGACAGAGGGCTGGGAAAGTGTCTGCCACCTAAGCATGAGAATTTGAATTCAGATCCCCAGCACCTAGCTAAAATTCCAGGTGTGGTAGTATTCACTTGTAACCCCAGCACTGGGGAGCAAAGACAAAGGATCACAGGACTTACTGGCTAGCTAGCTTAGCAGAATTGTGAGTCTTGGGTTCAAGTGAGAAACCCTATTTCAAAATAATAATAATAATAATAATAATAATAATAATAATAATAATAATGTGTGCAAGAGTGATGGAGAAAGATACCTAATATCCACCTTTGGGCTCTACATTCACATGCACATGCATGCCTCCACATACATGTACCCACACATGCCAACACACACCACACATTAAAAAAATAGTGGGCATGGCATTGCATGCCTTTAATTCCAGCACTTGGGAGACAAAGGTAGGAGGATTTCTTTGAGTTTGAGGCCAGCTTGAAATTACATAATGAATTCCAGGTCAGCATGGGCTAGAGAAAGACCCTACCTCAAAAACCAAAAAAAATAAAAATAAAAAGTAGAGTTTCCAATTAATTCACAACATAGTAAAATACAAACAGATAACACATTGAAGGGGAAAATATCATATTCCCACTGATGGTTTAAAATATCCACACTGAAAAATAAAAAACCAATGTTAATCTTTGAGGAGTAAGATTTAGAGATCCAATTGTCTTCCTTTTTTCCTATTCATGCACATTTTGGAATTCTTTTCCTACAGCACTCGTGTGTAATTGCTGTTACAGCTCTATTGTCTCTCTCTGTGGCAAGTGGCCTAGATGTTTTCAAAGCCCTTCTTAAATCTGTTACATTTTCATTCTTTAGCAATCCTTATAAATGAAATATCTATTTTTCTTTTCCCTTGCACAATGGATTGAGGACTGTTTACAACTTATAAGGAAGAAAATCATCTGTGCTGTGGTTTCTAACATTATTATTATTCACCACTGACATTACCATGTTTCTCAAACAGGATCAAGGTCAACTCTGTTACAGTCACCTGTTACATCACTTCAGAAATTAGAAAGCATTATTAAAATGACTCCAGAAGAGGAATGCTCAGAAAAGGTCAAACACTGTGCAAGGTCAAACAGCACTGAATTACATAATGGGATACTAAACTAAGGCTTCAGAAGATAAGCAATGCACAACCCAGGCTTTAAAAGACAGTAAAGCCTGTCACTCCTGGCTTATTCCTAGCTGTCAAAGCTACAGTTAACATAAGGGCTTGTTTCTCAGAATCCAAACAATGCCAGGGCCCCTTTCAAAGTAACAGACAACTCCCCCCCCCACCCCCGCCTCTTAGGAAACAGTAGCCAGAGCTTTCAGAACCAGTGGTGTGATCCAAGGGCAAAGGAAGCTCATATGGGAAATCATGACTTGAAGAGTCAAAATCCAGCTTTCCCTGCAGGAAGAGCAAGCACAGAGTAACTAGCCACTAGATGTCATTCTCCTTCAAAATGCTGTGCATTGCTTATCCCACTCAAAAGGATGTCGAGTGGTCTAGACAACAAATTCCTTAAATGGAATTAATTTAAAATAATCTGGCCTCTGACTGGGCATTGCACAGTAGCTGACAAAAATAAAAATGAAACTGAAAGCCCACTAGAGACTGGCCAGAGCCCCCAAAGGCAAGTGGCTTTCCAAAATACAACATTGCAAGGACTGCGCTGAAACATGCAGATGACTTTCAGAAAAGGAGAACAAAAAAAGGAGGGGAGGAGGAGGAATTCCAACTAAGTAGGAACCATGCAAACTCAAGTCCAGATCAGCACTCGTGACCTCAAAGTCACCGAAGTCATCTTACATCAGTGCAAAGAAGTGGCTTCCTTTCACACTTCTTTAAATACGTGAACCAGATGAAAGGCATCACTCGTTCACCTTCTTTCCCTCCATTTCCCTCTCATACACACTTTTAGAATCACCTTTGGAATTAGATTTTTTCCAACTTTGCTACTTTCCACAGTTCGTTTTCAGGAAGAAACACCAAAAGGAATGGCTGATGAAACCAGCCCAAGCTGTGAACAACACATGACCAGCCCAGGCCACTCTGGGTCGCTATGGAGCATATGCTTGAAGCCTTAACTGAATTAGCTGCCAATGTGTGTGTTTTTTTTTTTTTTTTTTTTTTTTTTTTTTTTTTTTTTTTGGTTTTGCAAGGTAAGGTCTCACTCTGGTCCAGGCTGACCTGGAATTAACTATGTAGTCTCAGGGTGGCCTCGAACTCTCGGCGATCCTCCTACCTCTGTCTCCCGAGTGCTGGGATTAAAGGCGTGCACCACTGCCAATGTGTTTTAAACATTAAGATCTTGCACATGAAAGCATGGATTTTTATCTTCACTTTTCAGAGCAAAGCTGAAGATGAGTGCAGCTCTCAACCTGCATTCCCACGCAGTAACTGCAGGGAGGTGGAGTGGAACCCTACAGACCTGCACAAGCATACCTCCCATGTGGCAACATTGCCCACCTTAGCCCCTTCATTCCTGCTGACTTCCTGCTTGGCCACAGGAACCAGAATCAGCAACCCCACAGCAGCAAACAGCACAGGAGAAGAAAGGATCTGATATGAACTGATAAGATCTCACTGAACAGACCAACCTTCATACCAGAGAAGCAAAGGAGGGACAACTGAAGCCCTGCAGGGCTTGCACAAAGTTAACTACTGGGCATCTAAACTCAATAGCTCCCTCCTAGGAGCCAGCAGAATACAGCCATCTTCCCTACTCATTTGCTGAGAAGCCCATATTCCTGGCACAATAACTGGGACATGACTGAGTAGAGGAAGGGGCTAGTAACATCCAGTGGATCGAGGTCAGGCAGATTGGTTCCCATGAAATGCCAGATCTTGTCCAAGGAGCTGTCCTTCATCCCACACAATTTTAGAGTTGGTTGGACATTCACCTGGATTGAAGGGTATCTGCAACTACCTGCACTTAGGACCTTACTTCGTATTACACATCAATAAACAGTATAATTGTGTATGGTTTTATTAGAACTATTACCAATGCATGTTCCAAAAGTGCAGGCACTGCTGAATGAAGGGAAAAGCATACAGTGTATTCTGGGCTGCTGGTCCCAGTGCAAAATCCCAGGCAACAGGCTCTTTGCACCACCAGTACTACTTATCTGCATCAGTCACAGCCCACAGCTGTCTCATTCACGGATTTATGCAAACAGGTGCGAGAACTGATTCCCTATGTCTTCATGCATTAACTATGTAATTTGTAACTGTCCACTTATTTGTTTCCCTTGACAATTCATTTTTAAAACCTGTTACCTAGGAATTTTACTGCACATTTGTGAAGTCATGTAATATTTCCTATGAAGAGGTAGCACTAGGTCTGTGGAGACTAATATATCATGATGATGATGATGATGATGATGATGATATAGTTCTTGAAGTCTTTGCTTCTGTTGTTTCTTCTTCGAATCTCTAACTCCTAGAAATGCCCCAAACTGAGGCTTACGTGTCACTTCCCACTTCCTCCAGGAAGCACTCTCTGACCACTGTGTCATACCATACACCCTTTCCCCATAAAAACATACTTTGGTCCCCTTTCTATGTGGCTCCCCATCCTTGAGTAGTTTACTCTATAATACAAAACTTCACACTGTTTTTTCATTACTTTCTTATGTACTCTGAAGCTCCCAGTTGGTTAAAGCTGTCAGAGTGTCAATAGTTCTACTATTAGCACCTAGCACCATGCTCAGTTCTCATTCAACAAGCATTTCTCCAGTACATACTGTGTGTCAGAAACCATTAGCAAATCTACGGATACAGGAGTGGACAAGAGAGGGGATGGCCCTGACCTTGCAGAGCTGCCATTCTGAGGGGTAACATGTAATTAAGGAACGCAGCATAAGCACAGAGTATAATCAGTGCTGACAAACATACACAGGGAGCTGAGATGGAGAAAAAGAAGCCGGACATCTCTCAGGGAAGTGGGCAGGGAAGACTGCTGAGATGAGTCTGAGGCTAAGATAGGAAGGATGCAAAGGTCTTTGTTTGAGAAGAGCCTGGAGGATGTTCTATATAGTCAAAGGCCGTAGGACTGGTATGAGCCTGGGGAGCTCAGTAAAATAAAGTGAACGAAGGTTACTATGCTGGCATGCTATTCAGAAGCTCCAGAAAACAATGTAGGTCCAGGTATGCTCAGTTACACAGGTAACAGGGAAAAAGGTCTGGATTTTATTTTAGGTGCAGAAGGACCAATGTGTAGTAAGTATGAACTCACTGTAATTAGGAACTGGTCTGTGCACTGTGACTGGAGCCTGGCATCCTTGTCTGAACAGTATGTGCTAGATGAAAGCCCTTCAGATGACCTCAGCCTCATTAATGCAGCTGGTTACGATACTGGCATATCTAAGTCACAACAGAGTATGCGGCGACTTGGGGAGCTTGTGAGCTCTTCCATGCCCAGGGAAACTCTGGGTCTTCAACCACCACAAGTAAGCACCAAGATGCCATGTTTATATGTTCTTTGGTCAACTGTGTGGGTTCTTAGTACATGCAGAACCCTCCTGAAAACCTGGACACACCAACAAGCAAAACCACCACCCTCTGTCCTCATGGAACTTACATTCTATGGGACATGGACACAACGCACACCAGAAACATGACTCACGACATTAAAAAAAAAAAAAAAAAAAAGCAGAGTGAGGGGCAGGAACTAGGTAGCAATTTCAGCAACACCATACTGCATACATGTCAGGTCCTCTTCCTAAACACTCAAAGACCTTCCACACAGCTGAGTCTCCACGTGCAGGGCACTAGAAGAATCACACTGGCATTTTAGAGAAGAATAGGCTTAATCACACAATACTTCAGAAGTACAATAAGCAAGCTGGGTGTGGTGATGCACATCTTTAATTCCATTGGGGAGGCTGAGGTAGGAGGATTGCAATGAGTTCAAGGCCAGCCTGGAGCTACAGAGTGAGTTCCAGATTGGCCTGAGCTAGAGTGAGACTCCACCTTAAAAAGTCAAGAAAAAGAAAGAAAAAAAGAAAGAAAAAAGAAAGGAAAAAAGAAAGAGAAAGAATGAACAAACGAACAATAAGCATTTCTCTCCCAAGGCAAATAATAGAATACAATAATGGCCAAATTTCATTAAAGAATAGCCAGAAGTTACTAAGAGTGAAGTAGTACAAGGCAGGGTTCATATGCCATTTTTGTCTCATTTCATGTGATCTGCACAATCTCTTTCTAAGAGGGACATTACCACGGTGCCCATTTTACAGATAAGTAGCAGAATCAGAAAAAGTGTCATGACTTAAGGTCACAATAAATACATGATGGATTGAGGGTTCAATTGTAGGCAGTCTGCCTTGGAGCTTGAACTCAATAACCTCCACTCTGTACCAAACCTTCCCAGAAGGGAAGGTGGAGATAAGTGGTTCCTCAAGAAGGCGATGCTCCACCTCTCGTGGGGTCTTTATGAAAAAACAGAAGAAAGCCAGCAGCTGGGGTCAGTGACATAACCAATCCCTTTGTGCTACAATCAGCCACCACCCAGGTGAGTATTCCCGACACCCCCATCATGGCTGCCCTGTCTCCATACGTACATGCAACTTGTTGAGCAGCACGGCATCCGTTGTGCTGTTGGCCCCAGGCTTAGCAGCCTTCCAGAACTGCTTCTGGGCAGAGTAGCGATTCATAGGACATAGCTTAAAGAGGCAGTCTAGGAGGGAAGCAGACAAGAACTGTTACATACTCAACCTATGAGAAAAGGCTTTCTGGTTTTACTAGTGTTAGGTTTTTAAAGTTATGCTATGTTTAAATAATGGTAAAAAAAAAAAAAAACCTTTAAAACTTATAAAAATGCAACACCATTGTGTGAGCCTACAGATGTGGAAACCGAGGCTTCTAGGAGTCAACTGCCCATCTTCACAGAGGCAGTGAATGGCAAGCCGTAACTCAGTATCCAAAGCCGGTGCTTAGCACTTCCCCACTACTACAGCCTTCAGTCCCTGGATAAACAGAAGAACAAGCCCCTGTCGATGCACAAAAGCAGACCTCTTTAGTCACACTCAACCCTTTTTTTTAATTCAACAATCAATATCTAAATGTAGCATATTTGGAAGGACTTCCTAGAGCATGGTCCCTCCACCACCACATGCAAGATGACCTTCAGGATTCGGAACTTTCTAAAATATCTGAACTAATATGGAGATACATGTGCCCTTGTCACACTACCATTAGCATATCCTAATGTGCTTCTGTTTAGTAAGCTTGGGTTTCTGTGACTTTGCACACTTTATTAGAGGCCATAACCAACCCTTGTAATGTGGGTAAGTGGCTTCAGAACATGGCTGCGAAGAAGTCAAAGCACTGACAGTAGGAGGCGAGTTGACTAACAAGAGAAAGGCAGAACTGATCCTTCCCTATTCCCCTTGTCAACCACTTCAGGTTAAAAATGATGACAACCTGAGTTGGGCGTGCTAGTGCACGCCTTTAATCCCAGCACTCGGGAGGCAGAGGTAGGAGGACTGCCATGAGTTCAAGGACACCCTGAGACTACATAATGAAGTTCAGGTCAGCCTGAGCTAAAGTGAGACCCTACCTCTAGGAAAAAAAAAAATGACAATCTAATCAGATTTGAATATAAGTCACCCAAAGATAAAAATCATAAAGAAAAACATTTAGAATATTAATATTGTCTTTGAGGGTGAACATTCCTTAAAATAGCTGCTATAGTTTGAATATGAAATGTCCCTCACAGGTTCCTGTGTTTGAACATTTGGTCCCCAGCTAGGGGCCTCAACTTGGGAGGTTGTAGAATCTTTGGACATGAGGCCAAACTGGTGGACACAGGCCACTAGGGGCAGGCCTTTTAAGGCTCTGGTCTGGCCCTTGTGACCCACGCTCTGCTTCCTGACCTGCCAAGATGTGAATAACAAGTGCGACAAGTTCCCGTCACTGTAGACTGAGGGGCTCTAGCCACCATGCCTTGCCTGGCTGATGGATTGATGTTCCTGTCAAGTAGCCTAGCACAGCAAGTAGGAAAGAAACTGATATAACTATGTCCACGGAGGTGTTCGTTCTACTGTGAAGCCATGCTTAAACAGAAACTACATTATTGTCCTATTGTCCTGCTTCTTTGATGATGTACACAATATATTAGCTATCTCATGTATATATATCTTTAAAATATACACACAGAGCTTAGTGAAATATTCCTTTTTTTTTTTTTTTTTTGACAGGAGTATGCCAAAAATGTTCAGAGGGCTCAGTGCTTAGTATGCCCAAGGTTCTGGGTTCTATCCCCAGAACAACAATCACAAATAGTTCGGAAATGAAATAAACTGTTATTTAAAATTAATACCCCTGAAACATTGACATTTTGACATTTCTCCTATTTTCAAATAGGATATATATATTTAATACGCAGAAGAAATACTCAGATTTGGAAAAACTATACCCTGAAAATAGGTGAGAACTATATATTTGCTTATTCTTGTCTGCTCATTAAGGCAGATTCCCTTAAAGGGCCTCCTCTAAGTAAATGCCTACATATTATCCTAGCCAAATAAGTATTCAAGGTAAGAAAAAATCATATGATCAACAGATTGTTTCAACATGCTCTACTCTCAAATATTCCATATTGTTAAAAAATCCAAAAGATCATTTAGTTGTAGAAACCTAAAGAACTTTCTTCATCTTATAGTCTCAACAACTCAGTATTTCTACCTCTTTACAGGCAGTCAGTTATAAGGTAAATATATAAATACTGATATTCGTCTTCATCAAGAATCTGATTCATCTACTGAAAGTGATTTTAATTACATTTGAAAGGTGCTGTCTCGGTCTTCAGAGAACAAAGGATACAGCAGGAAACCAGTTTAAAAGACAAGCTGCTCTCCTTCCTTGCCTCTTGTGAAAGGCACAGGTCATGGTCATTCTCAGTATCAGTAGCAAAGCAATGACATCACTGTAAGAGACACTTTCTCTACCAGCCTGATGTATGTGAACTCCCATGCACCTCCACACCACACCCAATATCAGACGAATGGCCAAAATCAAATGTCCTATCTTTGACCCGGGATGACTTCATTAAGTAAACCTATCTTCCACCTTCATGCTGGGAATTGAACCAAAGCAATCAAAGCAATCTCACATGCACTCTACCACTGAGCCACATCCCCAGCTCCTATTTTATTTTGAAACAGGATCTCACTAAGTTGTCCAGGCAGACCCATGCATTTGCAATTCTCATGCCTTAGCCTCCTGAGTAGCTAGGCTTGGAAGTCTTTGCCACCAAGTCCAACCAGCTCTTTACTTTTTAAAAAGCATTCAAAACTAACCATGACCAGCACTAACTTCTGATGTATGACTTACATAATGTAATATATTACATTAATAAAGTTAATAATTCCATTTTTTATCAAGTTAGGTAAAATATAGAGAATAAAATAACTGATTTTTTTTTTTTTGCCTCTAAAGTACTACATATAGGAACAGCAAATTACCTACATTCCAGAAAACTAAATCTAAGTTGATATGCAGAGCAATCAGGCTGAGTCTATGATGCTGAGGCCAACTTGCAATGGGAAGTACCATATCATGCCTGTGCATGTTAATACCAAGTTACTTAGCACACAAACATGGGCTCAAAATCTCAGGACACTTCATCTAAGGTGAGAGTATGAATTAATGCACTGTCAATCCAAACGAAGTCTTGCTACAACTTTCATACCAAATTGACAAATTCCTTGGAAAACACAGCACTGAATTGGATGAAGTATATTTACAACCAACTGTCTATGTAAATATAAGAGATGCTAACATACTAGTAACAGAACAAAATTAGCCTTGCTGATTTTGCCCTGTCTTCCTGGTTGCTTAGCAACAAATCCAAAGTGAAAATTAAATGAAGCATTCAAATATAATGTTAAAGTAACCTTCCGGAATTTTGCAATCCCATGCCTTCATAGTGCCCTTTGCTATTTGGATGACACAGCCCAGCAAAATTAAAGTTCTGCTGGGTACCAATACTGTGCTAAGTATAGAAACACACACATACAGGAAATCCAGTAGCAAAATATACATCACATCCACAAGGAGGGAAGTGAGCACCTATGTGCGTATGTATACAAACATGCATGCACACGTACATACACACACACACACACACACACACACACACACTGCGGTCTGGTGTCATTGTAAAGAAATGCCACAAAGGAAATCTGATGTGACAGGTATTACTTCAGGCTTTTCAGAAAAATACTAAGCTAAACTTTTTTAAATGAATTTGGAGGGCTGGGGAGATGATGTAAAGTAATTGTGGCAGAAGTCTAACAACCTGTGTTCAAATTTCCAGACCCAACATAAATCTGTACTTTTTGTACAATACTACAAGTGTCAGTAATTCCAGGGCACCTTTGGTGAGATGGGAGATAGAGACAATAGAATCCATGGAGGCTCACAGGCTAACTGGTCTGGCAAATATAGAACCAAACTACAAAAACACTGCCACAAATGAAGTAGAAAGTGAAGGCCAACACCTGAGGTTGTCCTCTGACATCCATATGCACACTGTGACACACATGCACCACATTTACACACAAAAATTTGAAAAAACTGCAAATTACCTTAAAGTATCTTTGGAAAAGTTTATATTCCTTATCACCTTGACAGGACTGAGAATTTCTTTTGAGGGATTATGCAGATTACGTTAACTGTGAGTGTGTGTGTTTATCTTGATTAGGTTGATTAAGGTGGGAAGATCCACCTTGATTGTGGGTGGCACCATCTCATGAACTGAGGTCCTGAACTGTAAGAAAAGGAGAGCTGGCTGAGCAACAGCATTCATCACTCTGTGCTGCGCCCTTACTGTGCTAAAAGTGACCAGCTGCCTCAATCTCCTGCTGCCATTACTTCTGACCACAATGTACTTTAAACCTGAAGTGTTAAGCTGAAACAAACCCATTCTCCTCCAAACTGTTTTAGTCAGGTATTTTGACGTAGCAATGAGAAGCAGACTGATACAATTCTGAAGCTTTAGCAAATACCATACTAAGTCCGTAGGAGAATACAGCTGAATCATGGGGTGTGGTCATTTGAATGTCCCCCCCATAAACTCAGATATTTTATTAAAGTTTGTAAGTTGGCTTTCCAGCTGCCTGGGCTGGAAGAGGTGTCACTGTGGGTGGATCTGAATTCCAAATCAAATGTATGCAGACTAGTCTGAGCTCTGCCTGGGGTTCTCTACTGCTGGCTGCTGGTTCCCTGCTGCTGGCTGCCCATTTTGTACTTGTTGCTTTGCTTCTGGTACTGGCTGGTGGTTGTGTCTTTCTGTAAAAAGGGGCCAGCTTCTTCTGCCATCAGCGGAATTTCTCCTGGATCTATAAATTTCAAATAAATCCCTTCCTCCCATAAACTGTGTCTCATTTGGAAGTTCCTCCCAGCAACATGGGGTGTTACAAAAGGGGTGTTAAATGTGACAAAGCTGGGTGATTTGCACATCTGCCAGAACAGGCTATAGATATTGTCCATTGCTTACATGCCGCTGAGAACTAGAAGAGAGAATTCTGAACTGCTTAGTAGATGGGTTAATTATCAAATCAGGACTTGTGGGTTACAGGTAAAGAAGGTAAAGATACAGGAACTCATATATGTGCAGCTTGCCCTCTTGGAGGGAGTAGTAGGAAGGACAAAAAAGAAAGAGGTATCCCTATCAGAGATTATATCAGTGTGGTAGTTTGAATAGATGACCCCCAATATATTCTGTGTTCTATTAGTTTGTACTTTGGATCTGCAACCACCTGGCTGAAGATGTCCTGAGCAGATCCTAAGGTGTGGTGGTGGGTATGAGATTCCAATCTAAAGACATGCAAAGTGCCTGTTACTCCTGGAGTTCCTGAAGTTTGCTGTGTGGCTTTTGGCTTTTCTGTTCTCTCTCTCTCTGCTTGGACCTGTGAAAGCATGGGCAGCTTCTTCTGCCATTATGGAACTTCCCCTGGATCTGTAAACTTCAATAAATCCCTTCCTCCATAACTGTACCTGGTCTGGAAGTTCATTTCAGTGAACCTGAAGCTGTCTACTAAAATCAGAGAATGAAGGCTACCTAAGGCAAAATCCCTAATTGCCATACCATCCTCCTCTCCATCTCTAGAATTTTGACCTTTAAGGTCCCTGAGGGCAGGGAACTCAGGACCTATAAACATTGGATATCTAGCAAAGTTATTCAGTTAATGAACCAAATGTGCTATTATTTGTAGAGTTCCAGAAACAATAGCCAATAGGCCAGCTCTAGCTGCCAGTCTGCTCACAGATTCAGTTACTATTTCTTTAAGTGCCTACTATGTGCATGATATAGTGGGTGTGGAAAATATAACTATGAATCTGACTCAGCAGTTTCTCATACACTCCTAGTGACCCAGATAAACTAGTATAACAGACATGTAAAATCACAGCAAGTTCAAAGTACTTGAAGATTAAGTGAAGCAATTGAAATGTAACATTCTGCAATTCAAAAGCTCCCTACTGCCCTTTCCTACCACAATAGCACAATATAGCAAGAAGTAGAGGTAAGGACTCTCTGTGGACACAGTAAGACTGTGTGGAGAATCAGCATTTCCCGAAGGTAGTCAAGAAAGAATCTGTAGGACCAGGACCATCTGAGGATAGTGCTGAAGAGTCGCTCTGATAGTATTTGAATCACTCAGGGGACACACCTCTCTGTGTTTTTTTTGAGGGTGTTTAACTGAGGAGGGAAGACCTTTACTGAATGTGTGGAGTGGCACCATCGGCTAGGGTCATGAACTAAATAAAAAAGGGGGAAGGAGAAACCCTACAGAGCACCAGCATTCATCTCTGTGACCAGTTTCCTCATACTCCTGCACTAGGCCTTCTCCCACCATCATGGACTATACCTTAAATGGTGAACCAAAATCAGCCCCACCCCCCAAAAAAAAATCTGTCCTTGTCATAGCAGTGAGAAAAATATAGAAGGCACTAGCTTTGGTTTAAATTTTTAAAAAATCTGGGGACAACTGCCTTTCAAAAAGAGGGAATAATAAGTACAAAGGTCCTGGGCAGGGGGAGTGTTTATAATATCAAAAGAACAGAAAAGAAGGGCTAGAGTGGAGGGGCAAAAGCAAGAGTTACAGGAGTGCGGCTGGAGAAGCAGGCAGACTGAGCCACACAAGGTAGACATAGGTCTGGTAGGACAGGAGAGAAGCCACATAAGCGCCTTAAGCAAGGTAAGAACTTGGGCTGGCTTTTGTTTGTAAGAGAGCTTTCTTATTGATCACAGAGACTAGTACAAATGGGGAAACTAGGGAGGAACACATTGGGGAAAGAAGTAGAAATTAAAGGTTATATTTTGGCTACACTGAGTTTGAGATGCCCGTGAAACAACCCAGCTAAGACGGGGGAAACAAGCAGGACAACCATTAACCTAACAAGTTGAAAACATAGAATAGCTAACTATCTGAGGACGTCAGAGGGAGGGAGACAGAGGGCAAAGTGGAAGAAGAATTGGACAGAAAAGGAAAACTGAAAGAGTCAGAATTACACTGACACTGTAGCTCCCCACCTAGCAGAAGGGGACATCTCAGCCTCCTTATTCAAATCTACAAAATATGTTCATTTGATGTTTATAAAAATGAGCTTGATTAAAGATTTTCATAGGCCAAAATAAAGCTTTTTCTACTTTTATTTCCCAACTCCAGAAAAAAAAAGGAAAATTAAAAATTTTTAAGATCTTCTATGAAACTCAAACTTATCTTCCCATGTTGCAATAAAAGAAGATGAAAAGGGGTGATGAAATGAAGCTGTGTGTTTCTGCAGAACGGAAACAAGAAGCAAACTGATTTTAACTGCAGAATCCCAGAAAGAGGAGCTAGAGGCTGCAAGCACCAAGTGAAGCAGGAGTGGGGTGAGGTGCCTCTTTTAGGGGGCAGACTGCAACCACACAGAAAAGGTGCTTAGACCCTCATGTCAACAAACCCTTTACAGTTAACACCCTGCAGGGAAGACTGGATCTTGGGAGTGGAATGAGGTCTCTAAGTACAATAAAAGGCCGAGTGACAGGAACAAAAATACATTTAATGCATCAAGGACAAATGTACACAGGCTCCCCCAGAGCCAGCAGCTTTTCCCACACGTGGAAACTGAGAACAGTTGCCAAAAATGGTCCCCTGGGCCAGCTCTGGTCCACTGCATCCCACTTGTATAAGGCTTCCAACAATGAATGGGTTTCAATTTTTCACATACTTGGGAAAAAAATCAAAATGAGAGTAATCTGTTTATAACAAATTACAGTGTCCATAAAGAAAATTACTTTCACCAATAAAAACATTTATGGAGACATTTTCCCTCTTGTTATATAATATTTTCAACCTTGCCTCTTGGACTATTGGTCCTGTATGGGAACTGCATGCTGACTGTAGATCTAGAAGCCCCTTCAGAGGAGACATGCACAGGCCCCTGAGAGGTGCCACAGGGCTCCTAAGGAAAGGTGGCCTGCTACCTGATCACATTTGAGTCTAACTCATTACTCCACAAATCCTATCGCCTCATGCCCACAAAACATTCAGTCAGCTCCTCAGGGCTTCCCTTTTCTTATCCAATCTATAGAGGCAACCAAGACCAGTAAGTATATGAAGAATCTCCCACTGTTACATAGTTACTGGATGACAGATAAGAGCAAATGAGGACACAGGGGTAATGGGACAAACTCAACAACAAACTTACAACAGTGCATGTCACCATAGATAAGACTAAAGTTATAACCACAAACAACATGCATGGCACTTTAAAGAAAAAGGACGTAAAATGCACTATTTTTCAAATGCAGTAAGTGCTAGAAATTAGGTAAAGAAACCTTCCTAGAATGTGTAAACCGGATTAGCAGATCAACCCACAGCTCCAACACCTAAGAAATATCCTAAGACATTGAAAGTAAGAAAATTTAAAAAATATCCTAGAACTGGAGACAACTCCAGGTGGAAGGAGGAAGGGAGGGAGGAAGGGAGGGAGGGAGGGAGGGAAGGAACTTAACAACTCCTCAGCATAAGGTGAGAAAAAGGGCCCATACATGACTTATAAGTTTGAAACTAATGGCTTCTAACAAGGAAACGCACACGGACTAAAACTAACACCAGACTTCTCATAAAGAAGCCCAGATATAATGCTAGAGTGTCTTCAAAATAGTAACCCAAAACAATTCTCAACCTAGCATTTTAAGTGTATTAAACTACCAACAAGGCTTAAATTTAAGTCTCCAATGGAGAAGATGTTGGAGGGTGCACACCACCCAAACATGGGGAGGACATTTCTTAAAACAGTTATTTGGTCATGGAAAAGGTTGCCCTGACCAGCTCTTGTTCTGCTGCAGAAACAGTGTGCTTAATACTGGCCATCAACCTCACACACAGTTGGGGTAAATACAGCCCCATGATGTCACTGTGAAGGCCTTCTCACTATTACAACCTTGTACAGGGAGACCAAAGGCTACAAGACCAGAAGATAGTGGTGAGGACAATAGGGACACGTCCTGTGACTCACTGCCATATGGAAAAATACTAAGGTTTAGAGAGAGAGAAGACACAGTGAACACAACACAAGTACATGCAAAGAAAGCAAAGCATGGCTGTTAGTCCAGGGCAGTGAAACCTGTTGCTCAGCAGTGAACAATGTTTACATAGTCATAAAATATGAAGACAGAATTAGTTTAGCCTGAAAATGTGAAACAGTTCTAGCGGGAGGGTAGAGAAGGAACAGAAGTGTCATAAAGCCAAGTTCTGCTACAGTATCAGTAATCGACAATTGACACTAAAATAATTAGCCTTCGGACATCTAGAAATGCAATGGTAAATACCAGAAGAAAATGCTAAAATATTTCAAACTTACCCCTGGGAAGTAGGAAGCTGTTAGTAAGAAATATTACTTTTTGGGCTGGAGAGATGGCTTAGTTTTTAAGGCACTTGCCTGCAAAGCCTAATGACCTAAGTGACCCAGGTTCAATTCCCCAGTACCCATGTGAAGCTAGATACATGGGGTGGCACATGCATCTGGAGTTCATTTAAAGCAGCTGAAGGACCTGGTGTGCCCATTTCTCATTCTTTCTCTATCACTCTCTCTCTCTCAAAAATAAATAAAAGTATTTTAAAAAATACTTTTGGGATGATTCACTATCCCAAACTACTGGAAGTAAAACCTTTAGAAATCTTAGCAAGCAGCCGCACATCAACAGAAAAGCAGAATTTCTGTGTGCTCTGCAGAAGGGTTAGGGAGAATGTCCTTGGATAAATCTCTAGGTTATTCCCTTGATTATTTTATCAAGTATACCACTTACTGCCCACAATACAGTTGTAAGGAACTACAAATACACTTGTGTCTATCCATTATCAGACAATGAAGATGGGTGTCATGGGTAAATGTGCTCACCTTCCCTGCTTTCTATGCTACAAATTGATTGGTGTTTGTTTAGCTGACACAGCAGTCTTGAATTGCATCTGGGTACTCTTAGGGATGTAAGCCTGGCTCTGGTTTGTCACAGCTCTCATCATCGGTTGTAGCTGCATCACACTCACTACTGCTTCCTGCAGGGATCCTGTCTCAGATTCCATGAGAGAGTGCCTCTAGGTGCTGGGGATGCTGGCTCTCGTGTATAAAATGTGTTCCATGTTTGTCTAGCCTGCACACATCCTCCTGTAGACATTTAACCATTTCTAGATTACGTAGCATATCTAATAGAATGGAAATTCTATGTAAATAGTTGCTATATTGCTTAGGAATTACAAAAATCTGTGAATGTTTGGTGCAGCCATTTTTTTTCTAGTATTTTCAATCTATGGTTGGTTGATATAAATATAGACCCATAGAGACAGGGTATCTGTGTGTATTTGATATCATTTGCCAGTCCAGCTGAATCTGTTCTGTTCTCATTCCTCTGTTGGGATGACCACTAGATGAACGCCATTTAATCTCAACATGTTTATATAGTGTTACACACAAATCTCTGGTTATTTGCCTGGTTTGTACCCATACATTAGAAAATACCTAGAAGCAGAATCTAATACTTCCTCCTTCCTTCCCTCCCTCTTCCACCCCCTTGCCCCCGCCCCGCTTCTAACAAGTTTCCAAATACTTTGTAATAATGTAGTAATGTAATAAATACTGATTGAACTGAGTTGAAAAAAAGAAGCATTACTTTTATTTGTATTTTATCAATATTTGATAAATATAACCTGAATTCCATTCATATAACATAAAAGTAACCACTTTAAAGTGAGTAAATCAGTGGCAATTGGCTTATTTACAATATCCATCCATTTCCAAAACATTTTCCTCAAAGAAAATCCTGTACCTATCATGTAGCCACTCTTCCCATCTTCCATATTTGACTTTAAAATTTTTTTACATTAATCAAAATCTACATTTTCAAACTACCTTTTGTACTCAGCTATTCATTTTAAAAAATTGTTTGTTTATCTGAGGCAGAGAGAGAGAGAGAGCGCAAGCGAGCATGGGCACATCAGGGCCTCTTGCCACTGCAAACATACTCCAAATGCAAGCAGCACTTTGTGCACTTGGCCCTACATGGGTAACTGGGGAATTCAACCCTTGCAAGCTTTGCAAGTAAGAGCCTTTAACCAGTGAACCACTTCCCCAGGCCTCAACTGTTCATTTTACAACTCCACATGCAGTTCTAGGAAGAGAGCACAGAGAAGGTCCACTGACTCTCAGCCGCACAGGCCAGGAAGCTACACAGGCCCCATACACGTCCATAGTGAGAACCAGTGACATGGAGCGCAGCACAGCTAAACCATGAAGTTCCTGCTAAGGAAGGAGAAATGAAGTTTCTCTCCTGTGTGGGTAGGAGTTTCACTTCACTAGCCTTTGATCTACCCGTTGCCCCATCCACTAGATGGAGCTAAGTCATTAAACACATTCTCTTCTCAGAGAATTTTGAATCCTTGAAAACATCTCACATGTCCAAAAAGACAAGCTACCATTGTTTAAAAACTCTTCATTCAGCCAGTATATATAAATGTAACTTTATATATGAAGAGATCAAGGGTGTGCATGTATGTGTGTGTGTGCTATAAATATGAAAAATATATGTTCTAATCATTCATATCTTCATTTGTTAAAATAAAGGAGCAACCAAATAAAATTTTCAGAAGAGGGGCTAGAGCGATGGTGGTTAAGGTGTTTGCCTGCAAAGCCAAAGAATCCCGGTTCGATTCTCCAGGACCCTTGTAAGCCAGATGCACAAAGGGGTGCATGCATCTGGAGTTTGTTTGCTAGAAACCCTGGCGTGCCCCTTCTCTCCTCTCTCTTTCTCTCTCTCAAATGAATAAATAAAATATATTCTTTAAAAAATTTTCAGGAAGAAAAGACATAACTAACAATAAAGAGGGACTATCAGTTCCCCATCAAAATAATTCATTACCACCAAAGTATCAATATAAGAGAAATATTATTCATATTTAAGAATTATCCCAACTCAGACTTACTAGGTTAGCCTAAGGAGCAAAGGGTTGATCTGCCTTGTTAATGCTGATGAGCTACTGAATGCAGTGAACCAAAGACACTCAAGATAAGACAGAACCTACAATGGCAGCAGAAGGAAACCCTACTGGTATTTCTACCAAATGCCTTCCAGGAGCAAACCAGACTCCAGGTCACTGGAAGCAGAAACCAGTTGCACACTGTTGTGTCTACTGCATACTAATCACATTTCCCAAGCCATGATAGCAGCTTTTTGAAGTTAAGTGACATTTTCCAATTGTAAGTACCAAATAAATCTCTATCATCTCTCTGCAAAAAGCATTATCATTAAGAGATGAAGGACAGCAAGGTACTATTTTCCACTTTGGGCAACCAGATACTTTCTCTGAACAGGAAACTCTAGCTGATGACCGGAGGGCTGCTGCTCTAAGCCCTTTTTAGCCTTCCTGTTTACAAAGTGGAAATACAGGTAGGGATTTCTTTTTAAACCTGAAATAAACCCTTTCCTCTCCTAAACTACTTCTGGTCAGTTCATTTGTCCCAGCAACAAGGAGTTAACTACAACAGGACCCAAGGCAATCCCTTTCAAAGAGTTCCTAAGCATGAACCTGACTATACTGCCATTCCTTTCTTAGCTCCTAACCTGGCTCCCCAGACTCCCTATTGATCCCACAAGCTATCCAATATTCTTATTTTTAGGGTTACATCATCATTTCCTATTGTTTGCAACCAAGAGTTAAGTGGTCTATAGAGTGATGAAACAAATTTCACTCAGCTGGCAGTAGAGATAAGCAAAGGTTTTCTTTGCAGGTAGGGTCTCACTCCTGCCAGGCTGACCGGGAATTCACTCTGTAGTCTCAGGGTGGCCTTGAACTCACAGGGATCCTCCTAACTCTACTTCCCAAGTGCAGGGATTAAAGAAAGGCATGCAGCACCACGCCCAGCCTGGCTTTATCATGGAATAGAATGCCAGGAAAAGTAAGATATAAGGCATACACAGCAACGTCACCCAGGTGACTAATCACTTCCCAGTCTAGATGCCTTCCTTTGTTGGGCAGACCACCCACAACCCTAGATCTAGTGAAGCACGTGGAAGTATCCAGAACCTTGGGGGCTTAAGTGTATACAGATCTGACCACTTGTTAGTTGTATGCTTTTAATTTTCATTAGCTAAACTCTACAAATTTTAGTTTTAATGGCTGAATCACAAGTCAATTTAAAAGCTCTTTTAAAAAATATTTCTTTCATTTCCTTGCAAACACAGAGAAAGAGAATATGAGTGCCCCCCCCCCCCCGGCTTCCAGCACTGTGAGTGAACTCCAGATATATGTGCATCTGGTTTTAAGTGGGTACTGGAGAATCAAACCTGGGTCACTAGGCTTTGTAGGCAAGCACTTTAACCACTGAGTCATCTCCCCAGCCCATAAGTCAATTTAAAAGATTAAATCAACTACTATGCTTAAAGCCTTTCAAAAGAAAAAAAAAAAAAAACTCCCAGCATAAATGCAAATGATACAATCATGCAGTGCTGGGAGGTCACATTGTCCTGGAAAACAGATCAGTGTTACCAGAACTACATGGATGAATTTTATAAATATTATTTGATTTTGAGCAAAAGATGGCAAAGCAACAACAGAAAGGAGTCAACTTTTATACTGAATGGATTCATTTATGACAAGTTCAAGAAGAGGCAGAATTTATAGTGCCAGCCATTTTTGTTATGAGCAGGATGGTATTTGGGGGAAACAAACGCTCTCTGGGGAAGTAACATCTTTCTGTATATTCAAGCAAGGGAATGAAATAGACATGTACAGTCCATCAGCAATATATTTAATGTTTATGCATATAAACATCTAAGTACATCTGCACATACTCACATATATATGTGAAACTTCAAAGACTGAATTTTCATGTCTTCATGAAAAGGAGGAAAATCTTGCTGATAAGAAAAAAAATTCCCCTCATGGAAAAGGTCAAGAGTATCTGATTTCCATCACTGAAAAAATACTGTTTGTTTAGTCAGGGCTTGGGGTAGCGGTGACTGGTTTATAATGGGAGGAGGAAAGAAGGGAGAGAATGACGTCACCAACTTGCCCTTTGGCCCCAGTCATCTGGGTCACACACAGCACATTTTCAGGTAAGGCAGCTTTCCTGGCACAATGCTTAGTGACCTAGAAAGACTGCCACAGAACAGAGGTAGATAGAGTTTCTTCATTAACCTAGTCTACCTAAACAGCTTTAAAAGAGCATCTGTTTAAAAATGTCATCTCTAATGAAATGATAAGATGTCTGGTATTTGCTTCAAAATAATCAGGACCAGTAACCAGGTAAAACAGAGCAACATTGGCCATGGTTTGGTCATTGTTAAAGGCAGTGCTAAGTACATAGGGAGCCATCATGATACTGTTCTCTCAATTATAAGCTTAAATTTTTGCATAATAGAAAGTTTCGAGCTGGGTGTGGTGGTAAATGCCTTTAATCCCAGCACTTGGGAGGCAGAGATAGAAGGAACACTCTGAGTTCAAGGCCATTCTGAGACTACTGGGCGAATTCCAGGTTAGCTTGGACTAGAGTGAGACCCTACCTTGAAAAACCAAAAGAAAAAAATAAAAGTTTCAGAAATCACTTTTGAAATTTACCTTCAAGTTTAAACATTTTGCCCAACCCCAAGTATTCATTGAATTCAAAGAAGGATGCTTTCTATCCATGACATCCTAATTCAACACAAAGCGAGGTCAGGAGACATGTCTTCCACTTGAAAACCAATATAACACTAGATGGATCTGTCCAATAAGGAATCCAACATTCAGAAATGGGGGTGGGGGAGGTGGAGAGGGAAGTGAGGTCTATGGGAATAAACAATCCTGTGGACTTGGTGTTGAAGACTTGCTGTGCAGAATTCTACATCCCATGCACTTCTCAGAGTCAAAGGCAAATAAACCTCACTACAGAACCCCAGCATGTCAAAAACTAAGCCCCAGAGAACCTCTGAGGGCAGGTTATATCCACAGTAGGCTTGGGGCAGCTGGCAAGAAAGGAGTTATATAAGCTCCTGGGCTGGTCATCCCACGAACCTCCTGGAAAAGTACATTTTTTTCAACAGAAAGTTCCACTACACAAAGAAAAAAGTAGGCTGTTTCTCTTGCAAGAATTATTTGGCCTTCACTCTACAAACACATACTAAGAGCCTGTGTGCTGAGGACAGAATCAGTAAAACCTGGTCCCAAACGCTACGGGGAGCCAGAGGCACTAACTGCAACCCCAGAGGGGTTGGAGCACAGAGGTAAAGCAAGGCCAGGATGTGAGAGGCAGTGAGAGGAGGCCCCTGACCTGAGTTTTGCAGCACCTAAGGGACAAGCCAGTGGGCAGGAATAGCCATGTTGAATATCCAAAGAATAAAAACAGCAAGAAATGGGAAAGCCAGCCATGCAGCCCAGAATTAATTTACTCTTCTGTGAGACACACCAGACCTCTTGATCTGGTCTATGACCCAGTGTGGGACTACTTTCCTGCATCCTGTTAGACCACAGCATTGCTTTTTCCTTGCGGGCTTGACTCATGGAGTGCAAGGCCACACTGCCAGCTCAGTAGAGCTTCTGCTGCTGGTCTGGACCCATTTCTCCATAGGGAGGGAGGGAGGGAGGAAGAAGGACCACAGAAAGACTCTGCCCATGTGTCCTGCTATAGTCCTTTCTGGCCTGCTCTCCACTGGATACCAGGAAGCTCACTTCAGCATTCCACTCCATCCAGACTTCCCAGTTGACCCCTCCCATGTGTACTTGGGCCCACCCCACCACCTGTTTGTTCATTGTTTTTGGTTGGCATACAAAACAATGGGTTTCATTATGACATTTTCAGATGTATGTATCACTGGGCTTTGTTTATATTTACCTCCCCCTCACTAGTCTTCCCCTTAATAGTCAAAACATGATACATATATTTGTCTGGCTTATTTTAACATAACCATCTGCAGTTCCATGTGTTTTCCTGTAAATGTCATAATTTCATTTATCCTTATAGCTGAATAAAATTTGATCATGTGTGTACACCACATTTTTTTAATCTACTCGTTCCATGTCTCAGCTACTGTGACTAGTGCAACAATGATGAGTGTGCAAGTACCTCTGTGGTATGCTAACTTAGATTCCTGCAGTATAGATCCAAGAATGGAACCCTCAGATAATATGATGGCTCTAATTTCAGGTGTTTAACTGCCAGAATGATTTCCATAGTAGTTGTACCAATTTACAGTCCCATCAGCACCATGAAAGAGTTCCTCGTTCCCCACATGCAAGCCAGCATTTATCATTTGTCTTCTTAATGACAGCCATTGTGATCAGGTGAGTGTGAGCAGGTAATGCAGTCTTAATTTGCATTTTCCTTATGGCTAAGAATGTTGTAGATTTTCTCAGGTATTTATTGGCCATTTGAAAACTGTCCAATTTACTTGCCCATTAATTGACTGAATTATTTGATTTACCAGATATTTAATTTTTTGTTCTTTATATATGATAGGTATTAATCCTCTATTAGATGTATAGCTGGCAATGATTTTCTTCCATCTTACAGACTGACTTCTAACTCTGTTAAGAGTTTCTTTTACTGTACTAAGTTGTTGTTTTTTTAATTTCATGCAATACTACTTGTCAATTCTTATAATTATTTATTAAGCCTTTGGAGTACTTTTCAGAAAATCCTTGCCTCTGTCTATATTTTTCCCAATATTTTCTTCACAATAGCTTCAGAATTTTAGATTTTACACTCAAGGTCTTTGATTTATTTTGAATTGATTTTTGTTCAGGGTGAGAGAGAAATCTAGTTTCATTTTTTTACATGATATCATTTTCCCAGCATCATCTTCCCTTTTATTCCCTCACTTGTTTTAATATTTCTACATATTAACCCTATCCTCAACAGATTCTTTATCCAGACATCCTAACACTGACCCTATGCCCAATGAAATAACAATTGGTAAATCAGGACTCACTTTAAAGACATCATGTATTCTCTCCAAAGAGAAAATTTGTTTCTAAAAAATTTATTCCATGACCTATGTTTCATTTGCTTAATTTTATTTTTATCCTAGCAAACCCAGCCTATCACCAAGCTGCTTTTTTGGGTGCAAATGTCTGCCAAAAAGAATGATTGTCAGGGTTCTTCTCTTCCCCTGAACTCCTACATGAAAGACACAGCACATTCTTATCTAAAATAATAGCTTACGATCACAAAGATTTGCAAGGAAAGCACTTCAAGACTGATGCTGTGAAGGTTAATATTATTGTCAACTTGGCAGGACCTAGAATCACCTAGAAAACTAGCCTCTGGGCATGCCTGTGACGAATTATCTTACTTAGGCTAACTAAGGCCAGAAGTCCTACCTTAGCTATGGGCAGCCCCATTCCATGGACTGGGGTCCTGAACTGTAAGAAAAGAAGAGAGCTGCTAGAGTGCAAGCATTCATCACTCTCTGCTTCCTTCCTGTGGACTGAATGTGATTTACGGTCTCATGCTCCTGCCACCATACCTTTCCTTCCACAATGGACTATAACCACCCTTCCTTAAGTTGCTTATTGTGAGGAATTTTGTCACAGCAATGAGAAAGTACCTAATACAGATACCAACTCTCAAAAAAGGTGCTTAGGTTGGAACAAGGAACGAGGTTTCTCATCATCATTTGCATTTTCATTTTGGGCTTCATCAGTGAGGTTTGTTTGTTTCTGAGGCAGGGTCAGCTCAGGCTGACCTAACACTCGCTCTGTGGCCGCAGACATGCATAGAACTCGCAGAAATCCTCCTACCTCTGCCTCCCAAGTACTGAGATATAGGCATGTGCCACCATGCCTGGCACATGGGTAATTCTTTGTTGGAAAGGACTGTCCTGTTACAAGACACTGCTGGGCTTTGTCCCTCCATGAATCATGTACTAGAAGCTTGATTTCCAGTGGAGAGAGGTGCTTAGGTTATGATGAGGTCATGGGGTTTCAACTTAACTAGATTTAGAATCACCATGGAAAACACCCCTATGTATGTGTTTATGAAGGGGTCTCCAGACAGGTTTAACTAAGGAGGGAAGAACTACCATGCATGTTGGTTGCACCATCCTCCAGGCTGAATAAAATGGAGAAAGCACACTGAACATGAGCATTCATCTTTCTCTGGTTCCTGACATAGAAGCAATGTAAGTTACCTCATTCTCTTGCTACCACATCTTCCCTATTATGATGGACTGTAGCCCTTCTTAGATCATGAACCAAAATGAACCCTTCCTTAAATTGCTTTTGTCAAGTATTTTGTGACAGCAATGAGGAAAATAATCCAGGGCTCCATCTTCATGAGTGGATTAGCACTGTGTCCTGGGAGTGGACCAGATCTGACAGGAGTCAGTTAGCTCCCATAGAGGAGGTTGTTACAGAAAGTGAGCATGGTCCTTCCCAAGTCTCTTGTCTTATGCATGGGTGTTCATACTGTGCAGGTGCATGTGAAGTCCAGAAGACCACCTCGAGGGTCATTTATCAGGAACACTGTATTCCTTTCTTGAGACAGGCCCTGTTGTTGCCAAATAGGCTAGACTGGCTGGCCAGCAAGCCTCAAGGATCCTCCTATCTCTTCCTCCCCAATACTGAGATTACATGCATGTAATTTCACAACTGGCAGTTTTTCAGAGTACTAGAGATCAAAATCAATTCCTCAAGCTTGTAAAGCAAGCACTTTGTCTACTGAACTAACTACCTAGCCCCTTAGATATAATCTTTCTATGACTACTGTTTGTCTTTTATGGTCAAGATATTCCCTCTCTTGCATTTAAAAACAAACATGGGTTTGTCTAATGTTTCCTTGTGGCGAGATTCCATTGGATAACTCCTTAAAGGATGTTGTGTCCTTTACAGGGTGTCCCATCTGAAGACTCAAAGAGCCCATCTGTTCTAGCTGGCATCTGCACAGGCATCTTGGAGATTAGCCTGGTATTGCTATTGCCAAAGGTCCCTTTTCTGCATTCTCATTTCAGCTCTTGCAGTGGCATTCAATCCCTCCCTCCTCATCCCTACAGATCCAGCAGTCCACTCAGGGGCTCTCCTCTGTGGTACTGCCTTTTCAGCTAAGCTGACTCCCTTAACAGCTCCTTCACATAGCCTTGATCTGATCAACAGAGAAAATCTGAGTTCCTTGCTCAAACTGATATTAACACAGAACACTATTATTCCATTTGTCAGAACAGTAAGACAGTTCCTCTCAAACCACAAACATTTCCTTGTTAGATTCAGATATTCCACACAGGAATGGTGGGACATGCCTATAATACCAGCATTCAGTAGGTGACAGCAGGAGGATAACAACTTTAAGACCAGATTAGCTACATAGCAACCTGAAGGCCAGCCTAAGCTACAAGAGAGACTGCTGCAGTCAGGTCCACATTGCTGGCAGAAAACACCCGACCAAGAGCAGCTTGAGGGGAAAAAAAAGGGGGGGGGTTATTTTGGCTTACAGACTCATGGGGAAGCTCCATGATGGCAGAGGAAAATGATGGCATGAGCAGAGGGTGGACATCACCTCCTGGCCAACATCAGATAGACAACAGCAATAGGACACTGTGCCAAACACTGGCAAAAGGAAGCTAGCTATAACACCCATAAGCCCACCCCCAAAATACACTACCACTAGGAGGATTTAATTCCCAGATTGCCATCAGCTGGGAATCTAGCATTCAGAACACCTAAGTCTATGGGAGACACCTGAATCAAACCACCACACCAGACCAGCCACATAGCAACTTGAAGGCCAGCCTAGGCTACATGAGACACTGTCATAAAACAAAACCAAAGCATTAGGTACCAACTTCTTGCCTTCCCAAGAGGAAGTGACACGTAAGCAGCTCTCCAAGTAACCCACCTGCAAGCTTTTCTCTGCCAATGCCTCTGTAAATACTTTGGTCCTGAGGATTCAAAAAAAGACTCTGGACTTCCATCCTGTCTACCTAATGTCCCTGCTACCTCCACAAAGCTGAAAACCTAAAGCACAGGCCCTGCTGGGTCCTATTTATCCCTAAATTCCAATGAGCCTAGGCAGTGCATAAACCTCCAATGGCTTTGTTAGATGGAGGTACCACCCACATAAAACATCCTCAGTCACTTTCACAAACTCATCCCAGAGCAGGTCTTACCTCTTTTTACTCTTTTCTCTTAGTCAGTATTTTATTTTACTTGAGGAACCTCTATTGCTTTATATGTATATTTTGTGACCAGAAAGCTTAATAAACATTGTGGTTTGAATGTGAAATGTTCCCCACAGCCTCATGTGTTTGAACACTTGGTCCCTAGCTGATGGTGCTATTTGGAACTTTGTGGGCACTTTAGAAGGTGGAGCCTTACTGGAGGAAGTGTGTCACTAGGGGCAGGTCTTGAGGTTTCACAGCTTTGCAACTGCAACTGTGGGCTCAATGTGACCTTACCCTCTTCTCACCATGCGTTCCCTGCCATGATGGGCTACAGCCCTGCTTAAACCATGAGCCAGAATAAACCCTTCCTCCCTTAAGTTGCTTCTTGTCAGGTACTTGATCACAGTAGTGAGAAAAGTAATTAATATAAACATCTTACCATGTAGCCATTTTTACTGAGATTTCATTCATATCCCACAAAATTGATGATATAATTTAGAAGTTTTTTTCAAACTTCAGATTTGGTATCACCATGACTACTGTCCACTTTCAGAATGTTGATATTACTCTGCTGTGGTTTGAAAGTGAAATGTCCCCCATAGGCTCTGGTATTTGAATGCTTGTACACCACCTGGTGACACTCTTCTGAAAGGGTGGAACTTCTAGGAGGTGTTGTCTCACTAGAAGTGGCTCACTCAGAGTGGTCCTTGAAGTGTTATAGCTCAGCCCTACTTCCTGCTCACTCTCTGCTTCCTGTAGATGCAGTATGACCAGCCACATTATGCTCCTGCCACCATGCCTTCCCACTGTGATGGACAGTATCCTTTCAAACTGGAGGCTGAAATAAATCCTTTCTTCCATACAGTGCTCTGTTCAGGTGTCTGGTCACAATAACAAGTAATTAATACATACCTCTACAAAATCCTATGTGCATAAATAGTCATTCTCCGTTCTCCCCTCAGAACCTAGCAATTAGCCACCTGCTTCTCTGTCTGTGGATTCTGCAGGTTTCACATAAATGGAGTCATGAAATACACAGCCTTCTGTGGCAGACTTAATTCACGTGGCATGTTTGTAAGGTTCATTGTGATGTAGCATGCATCAGTACTTCGTCCCTTTTTACAGATGAAATTTCTACTGTGGAGCTAGACCACATAGTGCTTGTCCACTTATCTGTTACCATTCACAAACATGCTATGAACACTCATTCTTGTGAGTATTCACCCAGGAGGGGAATTGCTGGGCCATATGACTAGGCTGAGATTTCATTTTGTTTTTGATCTTGTGAGGAACTGTTAGTCTGTTTTACAAAGCCATTGCATAATTTAAAATTCTATCAGTCATGTATGAGGATTAGAATATCTCCATATCCTCATCAACTTTTATTTTATTCATTCATTCATTTTTGCTGTATCATTGTTTTCTTTTTTTATATAAATGGGATCTTATGTAGCCTAAGCTGGCCTTGAACTCACTATGTAGCCAAGTATGGAGTCATAAAATACACAGCCTTTTGTGGCAGACTTCTTTCACTCAACATGTTTGTAAGGTTCAAGTATGGACTTGAACTGATTTTCCCACCTCTACCTCCCAAGTGCTGGGATTACAGGCATGTGCCACCACACCCAGCTCTGTTCTGGGGACTGACTCAGGGCCTTGGGCACACTAGGTAAATACTCTATCACTGAACTAAATCACCAACATTTTTTATTGTGCATCTCTTTTATAACAGCAACCCTGCTGGTTCTCATTATGGTATGGATTTGAATTTCATTATGACTAACTATATTCAGCATTTTCAAAGTGTCTACTGACCATATGAATAATTTCTTTGGACAGTTCTCCTCTCCAAATCTTTTCCTTATTTTTAAGTTAGGTTATTTCTCTTTACATTATTATTTATTAGGTTATTACTCCTTGTTGCAGTCAACTTCACATTGCTGCCAGACATCACCCAATCAAGAGCAGCCTTGGGAGGAAAGGGTTTATTTTGGCTTACAGACTTGAGGGGAAGCTCCATGATAGCAGGGGAAAATGATGGCATGAGCAGAGGGTGTCACTTCCTGGACAATTCAGGTGGACAACAGCAGCAGGAGAGTGTGCCAAACACTGGCAAGGGAAAGCTGGCTATAACACCCATAATCCTGTCCCCAAGAATATACCACCTCCAGGAGAATCCAATTCCCAAATAGCCACCAGCTGGGAACCTAGCATTCAGAACACAAAAGTTTATGGGGGACACCTGAATCAAACCACCACCACATTCCTTCCATGGCCCCCATACACTGATAGCCATACATGATGTATAAAATGCAATGCATTCAGTCCAACTTTAAAAGTTCTCCTAGTTTTTATCAATCCCAATGATGGTCAAACATTTCCATAGTCCAAGGTCTTTTAACTGAGCCTTAATACAAAAAAAAAAAAAGTATAATGGCAAAGAATAAGCATCCACATTGCAAGAGATGTCATTGGGAATAGCAAAGAAATATTCAACCAAAGATTTAAAACAAACAGGGCAAACATCAAACTCTGTAGCTCCAAGTCCATCAACTCTAACCAATGCCAAGTCTCCAAGTCCAGAGATCTAACCAATGAGGAGTCTCTGGAGTTCCAATTCTGCTCCTCCAGCTAGGCTACTCACAATTCCAGAAAATCTCATCTGGTCCAAACAGCTCTCCCTGGAAGCCATCCCACAGTCCTGGCATCTCCATTGGGTCTCTACTGCAACCCACAGTTCATCCTCATAACTCCACCAGGCCTCCATGCAAATAAACCAACAAGTCGGCTTCACATTGCCTATTGCTGTTTCCAAAATACAAAACCACAACAAAAATGCCACAATGCACTGATATGTAAGAGTATGAGGCGATACCCTGGGTGTGAAAATCCAGCTTTTCAAAGATAAGAAGTAGAAGCGGGGTCTTCAAAGTGCGTCTTGGTGATATGTGAGACAGTGACATGGGGCATTTCTAGAGCATTCTTCTTTAGTGTCAATAACTTTTCAGCCAGTGAAAATAATACCATATTTGGTGAAGTTACCTCTGAACAAGTTCTCTGCTAGCAATAACTACAACTTGTAACATTGAAGTAATTTTGTTGAGGACCACAAAATCATGATGTGGTTTCAAAGGGTATACCACACACCAAGATATTAAGCAATGCTCACATTCTTATTTTCCCCTTCCTAAATCATGAAGGCTAGCTTTGGGAAGCAAATCTATTGTAGAGGGACAGCCATAGAAATGAGCTCTTAGAGCACAATGCTGATGTTCCTCCAAGGACTCTGTCTGCCACCATTAACTTGACATTCTTAGGATACCATACGTCACATCATTGGCTCCACACTGCAATTCTTCACCAGTCCACAGATTACCATGTTACGTAGTAGGCTCAAGCATTCACATATATTTAACAAATGCCAAGAAAGTGTTCTCAATTTAGAAGCTAAAAATTAAAACTATTTAAATTGTTCTTTTGAAAGCACAGAATAGGAAGGTCCATAGAGACGGTGTTCTTTCTGAGCTCTGGCTGTGACCTTCAGATAGCCCAATCCACATGTTCACAATAGGCCACCATGACACTTTCAATGTCCCTTCCAAAATTCATGTGGAAATTTCACTCTCATTGTGTTATTACAAGGTTACTAGGTCATTAGGGCTTCACCTTTATGAATGGATTCATGCCATTACATTAAGAAACAATTTGGTTTTTTTTGGGCAGGGCAGTTGAGTTTCGAAGTAGGGTCTCACTTTCTAGCCCAGGCTGAGCTGGAAGTCACTGGGTAGTCTCGGGGTGGCCTTGAACTCACAGAGATCCACCTACCTCTGCCTCTCAAGTGCTGGGATAAAAGGCATGTGCCACCACACCCAGCATTAAGAGAAGTTTTATAATAGATAGGATGATTGAGATCTGTATTCATTACTTACTCATTGCTGTGACCAGACACCTGACAAGAAACAGCTTAAAGGAGGAAAGATTTACAGTTTGAGGGGGATAGTTTCCCTGATAGAGGAGAAGGCATGGTAGCAGGAGCTGGCTGGTCACATTGTACCCACAATCAGGAAGCAAAGGGCAATCAGGAAGTGGGGCCAAGTCATAAAATTTCAAAGCCCACCCACAGTGACTCACTTATCCAGCAAGGGTCCACCTCATTAAGGTTCTACAGCTGAGGGCCAAGTATTCAAATGCAGGAGCCTATAGTAGGGACAGTTCACATCCAAACCTCAAGGCCTCTGACTTTCTGCCTTATGTATACTTGCCTGGCTTCTGCAATGTTATGACATAGCACATGGGCTCTTGCCAAATACTGATGTCAAGTTCTTTGGCCTCCAGACATATGAAACAGAAATTCCTTTATAAATTTGTCAGTGTTAAGCCATTTTATCAGCAGAAAACAGACTAAGATAGTGTGCTAGTCCGTTTTCCTACACTGCAATACCTGAGGAAAATCAACTTACAAAGAATAAAGGCTTATTTTACTCTGGTTTGGAGATTCTGGCCTTTGATTGGTTGGGTCTGTTTCTTTAGAGTCTGTGATGAGGTAGTACATCACAGTGACAATGAATGGCAGAGAAATCCTCTTCACCTCAGGACTTGGAACACAGAGAAGGATAGGGGGAGAAAAGTGAAGGAAGGAAGGTGGGAGACATACATACAAACACACACACACACACAAGGTCCAAAATTCCCTTTGAAGATATATTTCCAGTAACTGGAAGCTCTCCCACTAAGCCCCTTGACATCTCATAAGTTTCTATCACCTTCAAATACTATCAAGCTGAGGACTAGCTTTTATTAGATAAACATCTGGAAACGTTATAGTTCCAACCAAACCAGACAGCCACTCCAAACAAAACCTAGAGTGCTTGCTATTTCCTTAGAGCCACAGAATTAGCCTAAGACCTTAGAATTCCTTGACACCAGTTCTAACCTACTGGGGAATAGATGTGTACAATGAATGGCTGTGTAGAGCAGAAACCTGGGAACATGAGGGGAAAGTGAGGTATGTAGAAAGAGTAAAGGGTAGAGAAAGACAGACACAACAACCTGAATGAATATTACTATCTCCTGTATAAGAGAGTGTTCAGACAAGAGACTGCATGCTGTGTGATTCCTTTTTTATGTAAAATTCCAGGAAATACAAACCAATTTACAGAGATGAAGCAAGTCAGGGCTACAGAGGGATAAGGAGGAGACTTAAGGTGATAAAGCTTCATGAACTTAAGTGTAGAGACTGTTTCATATATGGATACTTACATCAAAAGTTTCCAAATTATTTTTTAAATGTGGAGCTTTTTATATACCAACTACACCTCAAGAAAGCTACAACAACACAAAACTACCACATCCACTGTCCTACAAGAGTACTGACATGTCAACTTGATATTGTCCACCCCAAGACTAACTCAGTAGACGATAGACTTGTCTCCCACCAGTACCAGCAAAGTCAAGGCCAAGACCTCTAGACCTCACCACCAAGCTGTGAGGGCTTCAGTTCTCATGTATGCAGCTTCTCATGAGGCCAGTTTTTATCAATCCAACACCTACTCACAGCCCCAGATGCACATAGTAGCCATTCAAGAATTGTAAAGTGGGGGCTGGAAAGATGGCTTAATAGTTAAGGCATCTGCCTGCAAAGCCAAAGGATCTGGGTTCGACTCTCCAGGACCCAGGTAAGCCAGATGCACAAGGGGGAGCATGCACCTGCAGTTTGGGTGCACTAGCTGGAAGCCCTGGCGCACCCATTCTCTCCCTCTCTCTCTCTCTCTCTCTCTCTCTCTCTCTCTCTGCCTGTTTATCTTTCTCAATAAATAAATAAAATAATTTTTAAAAAGAATTGTAAAAGGAAGGGCATAAGTAGTAGAAGAATGTTTGATGTTAGAAACCTGTACACTTCTTGCTCTCCCATCAGGGGAGAGATGTCACTTGGTTTCTGACGTGCCATCTGAATATGCTAACCCAGTGTGGCTAGATTTGAATTTGTCCCCTCAGTGCCAGAAATTTGTTATTTTGGAAAATCTCCCAAATATTAATAGTAAACCAACTAGATTTTTAAAACATGTGGGCAAATTTTTAAAGAAATGAAAAAAAAGTGTGAGCAAATTTCAGCTATGGGTTGCTGATCTGCACATGTAGACTAAGACTATGACCACAGGCTCTGAGCTCGAGAGCAGCTTGCGATCTGAGGCATGTATCAGCCTCTCTGAGATCCCTTTCCCTTAGCAGAAGAGGGCTAGCAGCAAGGGTTCTACCGCTGAAGAGGAAGAAAGAGGAAATGTTTAACACAAAGGAAGCCCTGGTAACTGTTATGAATACTATTTTTCAATGAAAGCATTCGATATATTCTTCCAAGAATAGGTGATTCAGGGGAAGGGGAAGGGGGGACAAGAAGCACAAAACTTAATTAGTAATGATTCACACACAGAGCCTGACCTTTAATTTTTGAAGCTACACTGGGAAAAAGAAACTAGATATGGCCTGGAGACATAGCAAAAAGTCAGGAACCACTTGCATGAGATTGTATGAGACCAACCCTCTAAGAAAAAAAGAAGTTCTTCTGGGGAAGTTAAGACAACTTGTCTATTGTAATAGTTCACAGGACCTTTAATATAACTAAGTTGTTTCATTAGCATCTTAGTGTAAAAGTAATACCTAATTTTCCTCAAGCCTTTCTACATTGTATATTCAGGTGCTGGAGATATGATTTAGGGCCTTAGGCATGCTAGGTAAGTGCTCTGCTTCTGAGCTATAGCTTCAATCCCTCCGCTTTGATTTTTTTAATATTTTATTTATTTATTTAAGAGAAAGAGAGAGAAGAGGCAAGCCAGGACCTCTTGCCACTGCAAACAAACTCTAGACATATGCACTACTTTGTGCATCTGGCTTTATTGAGTACTTCTCTAATCAAACCAAGAATTCCTAAAATACTCTCAGGAGAGCAAGTGAGGGAAACGACCCCCTTGCTACATGCTACACTCAAGAAGCATACATCCTGGTGAAAGATTTGCCTGCCAGGTGACACATGCAGAAGCAGCACAATGTCAGGTACTAAGTGGAAGTCTTGCATTCTGACATCCAGGGGATGTAGAAGAATGATGCATATTTGAGCTGGAAGGAGGCAGCTAAACTTGGCAGGTCAGATAGAGCCATGTTGCTCAGCCTCTGCTGGCTAGTTGGGTGTGTGAAACCTATGCTATCCACAAGGCACAGAAGACAAGACGACTCAGTGGGGAGTCAGTCAGCTCACACAGCAGGTGGGCTAGGGCTGGCCTGTCAACACAGTTCTCAGTTTGGGTCTTCTAAATACCAGCCTCCCAATGCATTGGTGTTGTATGGCAAATTTCCCTCACATTGAAAGGTGTAAACTATTGCCAACTCTATCAAAAGCAGCTGGGTCAACTCAAAAGAGAGTGTGGGGAGGATCATCAGACCTTTTGAGATTTAGATGCCCTCTGCACCAGCTGTCTACAATAATGCACACAACCTCGTGACCTCAGGGGGGAGATAGACTCTATAGAGAATAAAAACATCTAGGAACGATGAACTCCACTGAGGTGGTGTCTCTGCAGTCTCCATGCTCTGTACGAAAGCACTCACCACAAGATTGCCGAAAGAGCATCCACAGGGGTAATCACAATACACTGAGCTGCAAATAGCAGTTTCTTTGGGGTCCCCATGCTCTGTATGTAAACACTCACTCTGAGGCCGAGGAAGGGGCATCCACGGGCCAATGCTGGTAATAGTGAGCCCCGCTGAAGGGCTGCTCTGTGGTCTCAAGAACAAGGAGCATCTAGCAGCGGCCACAGGGAAGTTGTCATTCAGGGCGGAAGGAGACTTCTCCATGATAAGGTTGCTCTGGGATCCCAATGCTCTGGAAGTAAGCCCTCATACTGAGGCTGAGGGAGGAGCATCCAAGGAGTGACTTTGACATAGGAATCTCCACCAAAGTGGCTGCTTTGGGGGCCCCATGTTCCTATAAGCTCTGTAAGTGACCCCCCCCATAAACTCATTGGTTCACCAAACTGGATTGGTATAACCATACTTTGGTCTGCCATCTCAGCCCTACTTGGGTAAAGACATGTGTCTGCATCTCCTCAGGGAAAAATTTCCCATGACAACTGGTCTCCAGGTATTTGCAAACTGTGGTGCACGGATTAACACAGGCAGAGGTGTACACTGACTCTGTGTACTTTAGACTCCAGACAGCCTGGAACAGTCTGCTCAGCTAAAAAGTGGCTTGCAATGGAAAACAACTGAACACATCATACCAGCAGTCTCCAGATAAAAATTAACTACCTCATATCTAGCCAAACCTACTCATTTACTATTTGCAGAACACAACACTCATCTCCTTGATGCTTGAAACAGTCCTGCTACTGTTCAATCTGTAGTATTTCCCCGAAGCCAAAAAGTGTCAAAGGATTTTTCTGCAACATGGTGCTACGAGAAGGCAGTAGAACCTTCATGGAGGTCTTTACATTATTGGGGAACAGATTCCAGAAGAGACTTCTCCTTTCCCTTTCTCTTAGCTCCCTTGCTCATGATGTAATCCAGTGGCTCACCCACCAGCCCCACCATTACATACTGCTTTTCCACAGACCCAAAAACAATGGGCTACTACCTCTAAAACTATGAGCCAATCTAAGCTTTTTCTCTTTATAAGTTGATTATCTTAGGTATTTTGTTATAGTAATAAAAGGTGTCTAACACAGGCCCTCTTTGCCTTGTTCTCTTCCCAGTAACCCAAATAGCACTTTTCCTTGGTGATCCAGCCAGAAATCACCACTATCATTTGGGAACTTCCACATTTGTCTTGTCTCTCTACATGTCTTATAAATGGCCCCAGATTCCTGTCCGATTCGTCTACTACATTAGGAATTCTACTACGGGTCAAGTGATGTCTTCATAACCTACACTCTGAGTGCAACAAAGACTTTCTCACTGCTCTGGACACATGGGGACATTGACTGAACTAACAGTCTTTTCACTTCAACAAACATCATTTTAAGCAAATTTTGCCAGCTGGTGGACTTCGGTCCAAATTCAGCTAATAAGACTTTTTCTGGCCTCCCAGATGTTTCAGACAGACTGGTATCAATTACCACTATTCAGAAATTGGACAAATTCATATTAAAACCCAGATCTACAGCGTTTTGTTAAAAAGCAAATGAAGAAAACAAACCAGTGTTTGGCAACAGTACATGGCAGAAGCAGCTAGGAGAAGAAAACCCTTTCAGACTGGCCACATGATTACTTTCACATTTGCTCTGTCCCCACACTTCACTTACTGCTCTATAGTCCTAGTGCATGAATGCCGAATATGAGACAGCCACAAAGCCCCAGTGACATATCAACACACCAAGATAATCAACCTCTAAAAGGCTACACACTACTTCTTATTTTTTGCTTACGTGTGCATGTGTAATGTCATGTGGGTGGTGGTGGTGGTGGGGTGTGAGAGAGAGAGAGAGAGAGAGCACACGTGCATGCGCTTGTAGTGCCCCATATGCTTGAGTGTTGCTTTGTCTTGTTTTTGAACTGTAGTCTCCTTTTACTGATTCTGGAGCTTTCAGACAATGGAGATTCCCAGGTCTCTGTTCTCCTGTGGGACTGGTATTACAGGGACACATGGCCATGCTCAACTGTTTTACATGATCTAAAGATCTGACCCTCCTCAGGCCCTCATGTTTGTGCAGGAAGCACGCGTCACTGCTGAGCCACCTCTCCAGGCCAAGGGTGCCTACATCTATCTACCCTACCCAGAAAAAACAATATAAAGGCAAGTTTATGAAAATCAATTCTTTATTTTGTATGTATCCACATGTGTGTGCACCACAGCACTCATGTGGAAGTCAAAGGACAACCTTGGGGTGTTTGTTCTCTCCCTCTCCCTTGTTTAAGACAGGATCTCTTGTTTGCTGCTGAGGCTAAGCTAGGTGGCCCACAGGCTTTGGGACTCTCCAAACACCCTCTCCCACTGTCGTCAATGCATCAGGATTGAAGACACATGCATCCTTTTGTGTCCAGCTTTATGTGGGTGCTGGGGATCAAACCTGGGTCAAAAGGCTTACGGGGAAAGTACCTAACCACTGAACCATCTCCCCAGACCAGTCAATATGCTTTTAATGAGAATTAGAAACACACTGCTGTTGCCCCATGGAGTGACTTACTTGTGCCTTGCCCAGCATGGAGAAGTTGCTGGGTCTAACACTATGTACATATACAAATGAACAGGAACTATGAGAAGACTAGCAGCTAATGAGTATTTCAGATAAGAAGCTGCCTGAGAATTTTTATGCATACATGTGTGTGCATGTGTCTATGCATGTTCATGAGTGTGGTACATGTATGCATACATGTGGAGAGAGGTCAGAGGACAATCGTGGATATCATCCTCAGGAACTCTGAAGACAGGGTCTCTTATCAGGTCAAGAGCTCTCCTACTACATTAAACTAAGTGGCTAGTGGGCTCCAGGGATCCTCCTGTCTCCACATCCCCAGCGTGGGACTTAGAAGTGCACACCACCACACCCAACATTCTGCATGGGTACTAGTGATTGAACTCAGGTCCTCATATTGATGGAGCAACCACTTCACTGACTGCCCTCTCTCCCCTAAGATTTTATATTGGGCTATATTAGGATTAGCCAGGAGGCAGCCAACCGCTAACTAGAAACATGGCACTTTATACCTTGATTGCCATAACAACCTGGTTGCGAGAACTGAGAGCCCATCTGTGACCAGTTGCTAAGCCCTTTAGAACATAAATAAGCTTCGTGTTCCAACCCCAGCCCCTATAAACAAGGGATCAGCAATGAATACCTCTTCGCAGGGATACCACACTATTAATTGCTCTGCTAATAAGTTTGGGCTTTGGAATCAAAGATGACAGACATCACTAGAAACTAAAACTTTAAAAGCAGAAAAGAAAACCTCATGGCAAGAGTGTATGTGTTTATGTATGGTCTTGGCTTTCAGCTATAGAGGCAGATCCTCTACAATAAGCCTCACAGTTCTGTCTCAGTTCTTGGCTTATATGACTTTTTTTTTTTTTTTTTGTTTTTCGGTTTTTCGAGGTAGGGTCTCACTCTGGTCCAGGCTGACCTGGAATTAACTATGTAGTCTCAGGGTGGCCTTGAACTCACAGTGATCCTCCTACCTCTGCCTCCCGAGTGCTGGGATTAAAGACGTGAGCCACCACGCCCGGCTTTCATATGACTTTTATTGCAGGCACTTGCCTAACTAATATAGACCAACTCCAGGTTGGTGAGATTTCTGAGTAGTATCCACATGTAATTTGGCATGTTGTAATTTTGAAAGTGCTGCTGTGTTAGTGGTAAAGCTTTCAAGAATCAGCAAGTCTGAGTTTGATGTCTGCTTTCACACTTGGCCTTTCTGGTTTCATAAAAGTATCTGGGCCCAGCCATGCCACCAATATTCTCAAAAAACACCAGGGACCTGAATGCTACAGGTATCTACCTTTTCCTAATTCTGGCTCTATCCACACACTCCATCACCTCCCTGGGAAGCACCCATTTCCCCAGCAATTCTCACCTTCCCACCTTCAATCTCACTGTCATTTTTTAGGCTGGTTCCCTATCTCCTCTTTTTAAAAACTTCCCTTAGCAGATACCTCTGCTCTCCGTGTGCTGGACAAACTGGTCAAATTAACTGCAGCACACACACACCAGGTACTATGGTGAGAGTTTCATTATGATATCCTTTTAACTGTCTGTTAAGTTGGGTGCTCTTGGTTATCACTATCACCAACCTCGTTTTCAGATATGTAAAATGAGGCTGAGAAGTTGGCCCAGGACATACATCAGGGAATTATAAGAGCAGAGGAAGAGTTTTTAACCCATCTAAATGCAGAACTAATATTCATACCCAACCCCTTTGCACACCTTACTCCCTCCCACTTTCCTGTGTGATACACTCTACACTCTCTACTCCCTCAATACAGAGAGACCCTGCTTACTCAGTGCTTATTCTCCCTTTCTACCTGACTACTTTATCACAGAGATGGCAATGAGTCACATTAAAAAAAAAAAGCAAAACAAGATACTGCAGAGTTCCCATAACCCCTTGTAGGTATCAGCAATAAGATGGTCAAGGAGAATGACTTCTGGCCAAAGGCTGTAAAGAAGGCCTTGTGAGGAGACAGGTATACACTTTTGCTCTTTCTTCATTCCTGCTTCCTAGAATATGAACATGTTGTGAACTGAAGTTAGAGTGGCTATCTCATCACAGAGACAACTGAAAGACAGACATACAGTAAGGATGGAAGAGCACAAAGAGACAGGGACTCAGTTCTTAACATGCAGCTGCCACTAGGCCTGGACTCTGGTGACCTTAATAAAAACCAAATTGTGGGCTACAATGATGGCTTAGCACTTAAGACACTTGCCAAAAAAGCCACAGGACCCAGGTTCGAATCCCAAGGACCCACATAACCCAGATGCCCAAGGTGGTGCATGCATCTGGAGTTCGTTTGTAGCAGCTGGAGGTCCTGGTGCACCTATGTGCTTTCTCTCTATCTGCCTCTTTCTCTCCTCTTCTTCTCTCTCTCTCAAATAAATAATTTTTTTAATTTTTGTTTATTTTTATTTGAGATAGAGAGGGAGGGGGAGAGAGAGAGAGGGAGGGGGGAGAGAGAGAGAAATGGGGGAGAGAGAGAAAAAAATGGGTGTGCAAGGGCCTCTAGCCACTGCAAACGAACTCAAGATGCCTGTACCACCTTGTGCATTTGGCTAATATGGGACTTAGAGAATTGAACCTGGGTCTTTAGGCTTCACAGGCAAGCACCTTAACTGCTAAGCCATCTCTCCAACCCTAAAAAAGTTTTTTGTTTTTTGTTTTTTTTTTAAATCAAACTGTATCTTGGGTTGTGTGCCCAAGAAGGGGCACAAGGAGGTAGAAGCAGCAATTGAATGCTGAGTTAAAGCCATCAGTCTGGAATTTTCTGCAGAGTTCTACCAAGAATTGCATTCAGCCCACAGAGAGAATGATCTCCAGAGTGTCAGTTATGCCTCCTGGTGTCCTGACCTCAGGCTAGGTCACAAGGCATTCATTCTGCACCGAGCAGGCTCCACTGAGGGTGAAAAAGGCCAAGCCACTCCAACACTGAGTGAAAAGATCCCAGAATCAGGAAGAGATGCATGGGTCCCAAGCTGAGCACCAATAGCATCCTCTAATGAGCCAGGGCTCAGATACAGGAGGACCACAGAACCAGGGAGATGCATGGACGGCAAGCAGAGCATCAGCAATAGCCGCTGGAACATCCCTACATTGTTTCTTTTTCTTCTTCTGAGGTAGAGCCTATGTTATTTCTGACTTAACCACAGTGCTGCCACTTCTTAACCAAAGACACTGGCTCTGCAGCTCTAACCTCCATCTTGAACTCCAGGCCAGGGCTCAGTCCTTGGTGTTTAACTCCACACCTATTCTGACTTAGGATCAAACACGTGTTTCTCATGACCTTGGCAACATGAACTAGTGTCACATTATTCCTTGTACTTGCCATACTCCAAATCTCCTCTTAGTGCAAACCATCTGACTTAACTTGGGAGACTGAGAGTCAGGAAAGACTGTTCATGCCATCTTCAATTTCTCTCTCTCCCTCACATTTTCCAAACCATTGAACAAGCCCCAGTGTGTTTTCTACTTAAAACCACCCCCATCTTCCCTGCTGCTTCTGCCAGGGACTTCCAGCTTCCCACTTACCTATCCCCATCTCCCACAGGGACTCTCCCAACAGCTCCCTGGTTCCAATCTCTCAGCTGACTGTCAGAATTAGCTTTTTAAGCACTTGATGACCATACCCATCACTACCCAGAAATAGTCAGAGGTTCTCTCTGGCAAGTAGCAAGCCCTGAGTCCCCCACAAAACCTTTAGTCAAAGTGATAGGGCAGCAACCCACATTGCCAGCTTCACCTCCCACCTCATGCTGCACATCTTCTCAATATGCTGTATGCTTTTTTTTGTACTGGGTTCTCCTGATATGTTATACAAGTTTATTAAGTAATTCTACTAAATGGATAATAGAATTTTATGGAGTCATCTCTGTGTTTTTCAGTATTCTGCATAGCTAAAGGGAAATATGGCCCCACTGCCATTTCTCTGTTTTCTCAAGTAGTATCTGAACTTTAAGAAACATCTATTGAACAGTTATTCCTAATCAAATCAAGATTATAATAAAAAAGAACTATCACCAGCCCCTTGTTATGTTTATACCTTTCTTTTTTGTTTTGTTGGATTTTTTTTTTTTGGAGAGAGACACAGAGACAGAGACAGAGAGAGGAGAGAGAGGAAGACAGACAGAGATGGGCGTGCCAGCAGCCTCTCAGCCGCTGCGAACGAAATCCAGATATGTGCGCCCCCTTGTGGTCCAGTGTGGCATTGTGCCCTTGCGTCACTTTGCATCTGGCTAAACGTGGGACCTGGAGATTGGAACCAGCATTCTTAGGCTTAGGAGGCAGGCGCCTTAACCGCTAAGCCATCTCTCTAGCCCTTGCTGGATTTTTTGTTTGTTTTCTAGAGCTGTTTTTGTGTTGTTTTCTAGATGCATTGTCATTCATTCACGACCTCTACCACTGAGCTGTGTTCACTGCTCAGCCCAGACTTTGCTCTTAGACATGATAAAAGCAAACCTGCTCTAGTCACTGAGGTCTCATATGGCAAGAGTAACCTACCTAAATTAGTGACAATGTCAAGTTTTACAGCTAAAGTAACTGTGTCCAAGAATCATGTTCACAAATATAACAGCTACTCAGAGGAAGGAAAGGCACATCTCAGTTTACTAACAACATGAATACCGTGCGTGGATCCACTGGGTAAGGCACCAACCATGGGTAGTGCTGAAGTACCACCAGGAGTCAAAGCAACTGTCAGAAGAGCTGAAATCAAGCCATCACCCTATCTGTTAATAAAGCAGTATCTACATTTCTGTGGCACATGGGAAAAGTAGAAGGAGTGAGGAAGGAGATGGAGAGGGAGGGAGGAAGGAGAGAAAGCAGGAAAATGAGCTGAAATCTAAGAAATTCACTTCCAGCACAGGGCATGCTCCCAGTGATCAGACCACAGATCCTTTTCCAGTGATTCCACCAGAGAGGCTAGGGTAACCATTCTTAGTGAATCAAGCAAAGACCAGTGTTCTTCTCTTCCAGTATCACCACTCCTTTTCTGGAGGAGTCAGCCTCCGGCCACTAGAGTCCGTATATCTAGACAGAGTGTCCTGTACCTCCTTTCTTCAAAGGTGGCCGTGGGCCAGCACAGGACAAAGAAAGATTGCCATCCACCCCCAGGGTTGGTGTTAAAAGCCTGAGGCCCCACAGTCAGAGAACTGAGCCAGTAGAGAAGCTGGACAGTCTCTCTCTCCTTCCCCAGTCCAGCTGAGAAGAATGGGCCCATCCAGAGCTAACTGTAAGGGTTTGGACACCAAAAGGAGGGAACGGGGCTCACATAGAGGAGAGCAGAGGAAATGTGGAAAAGGGAGCAGTCTAATTCCTTAAGGACACAATATCATCACTTCAGCCTCTCAACTCTAGTCAATTTTGTAATCAAAAACAAAAACAAAAAATCCTATATTGAGAGACAATTGTGGCTAAATTATAATTACATTTATGTATGAAACAGTCAATAAAAAAGGATTTTTTTTTAATTCCTGAAGAAGTTGGGCTTTGGTTATCTGTACCTTCAAAGATCACAATTAATACAAAGGCCATAGCGGCAGGGTGGGGAGCAACAGGAATCACTTTGCATAAACAGAAAAAATGGTCTCACAGTAACCAATGATCATGCACATTATATATAATGAGCAAAATTTGGCTCAAATGTTTGATGTAGATTGAATAATATCAGCAACATGTTAGGTCTTTTAAAAAGGTGTGAGAGCTGGAAAGATGGCTTAGCAGTTAAGGTGTCTGCCTACAAAGCCTAAGGACCCAGGTTCAATTCCCCAGTACCCACGTAAGCCAGATGCACAAAGTGGTACATGCGTCTGGAGTTTGCTTGCAGTGGCTAGAGGCCCTGGCACAACCATTCTCTCTATCTGCCTTTCTCTCTTATAAATAAATAAAATATTTTATTTAAAAAAAAAACTGTGAAACAGAGTCTGAGAGTTGTTAACATACAGCCATACATACCCAGGAGAGCCGCAGTGAGATTAGGACATAATCTGGTACCCAACCAGCATATGGCTACTCAGGCAACCTCCTGGCCTACTCAGGTATGACCCACAAGTAGTGGTGATTCTTTTTTATTTTTGTATCTGTGTGGTGTGCATGCATGTGTAAAAGCATGTTTGTGTGCTCACCAGAGGCTGACATCAAGTATCTTCTGTAGTCAGACTCCACCTTGGTTTTTGAAACAAGGATTCACATTGAACCTAGAGCTCAATGACTCAGCTAGACTAGCTAGCCAGCAAGCCCCAAGAATCCTCCTGTCACCACCTCCCCACTGCAGGAATTCCAGACCCATACCACCATGCTTGGCATTATAACGTAGGTACTGGGGATCTGAACTTAGGTCCTCATGTTTGTGCCACAAGCACTACCAGGGGTGATAATTTTTAAAAAGAAGACTGGTATGATCCTCTTCTTCTCCCAAATTTTGTTCAGCCATGCAGTCAGTATTCTTTCTGTGTACTCTTTTACAGGGCTCAAAAATCCCTGAGAAGCCAGCTCTGAATTAACCTCTGAAAAAGGAGGCATCAAGGGAAAAGGATAAACGGCAGGAAAACGAAGCTTCAAAGCACAGTCAAAGAAGTTCTAAAACTAACTGCAAAAGCTTGCCAATTTGCATCCTTAAAATGTCTGATTATGTAAGATAGTTATGTCAGATTTGACTGTTGAACTGACATTGCCCCAGATGAAGGCTTGCAAAGAATTCACCCAAAGTGCAGTGTGCTACCAAGCTAACTACATCTCCAACCCTAAGCCAGACCCTCCTCTGACATTTAACATTGATATCAACCTTTCCTACTGTAGGAAATCCTAAGACTCCCCACACCTCCCCCACCCCAAGAAGGAAGAGGAGGAGAAAAAGAAAAGGAAGAAGAGGAGGAGAAAGGAAAAGAAAAATTGCCAGGTTAAGTAAAAAAGCCTTATTTTTTAAAAAGTCCTTATTAAAAAAAAAATCAAGACAAGATCTGGTAATCTAAAAGCAGTCAAACTGCTCTAGGAAAATAATGTCATTATTAAATCACTTTCTTTCTCCCCAGGAGGAACAGAAGAACACTGTCCTGCATCATGGAAAAGCCTAGTCTGACAGTTAAGTGCACAGAACCTTCTTCTCTCTGCCCTGCTAGGGAAACTCAGCAGCAGAAAGCCAGGGGACACAGTCAATCTCGGACAGTACTCCAAGTCACTGATTCTGCATGATACATTCTGCAAGTGACCTTCCAGTGAGCTACACTCCCCACTGACATTATCATCTCTCAAAGATGAGGCCATCTGCAGAGAGACATAAAGCAAGTGACAGAATGAATGCTGCAAAACTATAGAGGGAGAGAATTCTAGGCTGAAGGAATGGTAAATTCAAAGGCTCTGGGATAAGCAAGGAATAGAAATGTAGCCACTATGATCATAGCTACCTGGCAGAAGTAGTTTACTGAGGGTGGATCTCTAAAGGTTCCATTTGGTCCCTGGCTCCTGTTGCACTCTCAGCTTCCTGGTCCACTGTGATGTGAACAGCCTACAACATGTATGCCCACAGCCATGAACTGAGCTGTTCCACCATGCCTCCTTACCATAATACACTGAAGCCTTCTGAAATCATGAGCCAAAATAAATTTGTCTTGCCTTTGGTTGTTTCTGACAAATATTTTGGTCAGTGATGAAGAAGGAAAAGTAAGCCTTTAAGGCAACGCCTTAATGTTTCATGAGAAGATAGTGTGTATCTCTTTCTTATTCAGTGACAAAGAACATTTTCTTAACTCTCAGATGATTCATGACCTAGGGATCTTGGGGTAAAGATGTTCAAAAGGAGAGTCAAGCATCAAGTGTCCAAATGAACAAAGTGTTTCTAAGGGTTCTGTGAGTGTATAAGCTGATTCCATACCAAGGGAGGTGGGGACAATCCATCCTTAACAGCTTAGGCTTGGCAGCTGAAGGCTGCTTAGGGAAAAATCTCCCTACACAGCTTCTATTTTGGATTCCAGCAGGCTATTTAACAAAAGTCAGATGAGAGGTGTTAAAAACCTCTGCAGCTAGAAGCTGTCTTCAAGAAGATTCCAGGCAGCATGATCTGCAGCCTTCAGTGACAAAGATCAGCTGCTAAGCTACCAATTAACTATGTCTGCCTTTTAACAAGTCCTTCCCAAGTGCCAACAGCTTCTCCTTCAATACCCAGTCCATTTTTCTCCCTTTCCCCACTGCATCCTCGAGAAAAACCTCTAAAAGGTTGTTTGTTGAAGCCACAAATTCCAGCCACCATGACAGAGAGTTCACTTAGAGGGTTGAAAAGGCAAAGCAGGGCAGTCTGGACGCAGGGCCAGTGGGTCCAGACATCTCTACTCAGGGTGAGAAACTAGAGCTCCAGCACCCACATCCTTGGTTACTTGTTAAACATGCAGGCTTTTTAGCCCCAAATGTCAACTCTGACAGCAAAGAGATGATTCCAGACTCATTTTAAGAATGTCACTGCCTAGTTTGTTCACTGTCTGAAAAACACCAACTTAAAGCCAACTGATCATCACAGTCTCCAGAGACATGTTAAAAAAAAAATTACTTCTAAAGCCCTATTCCACCTACAGACACAAAAATATAAGAATACAATGTTTTAATCTCCTAAGTAATTTCTAGGAATCAATGCCTTAGAGAACCTGCAGGTCTGAGACAGACCCAAGTGGCAGTTAAAAACGATCAGGAAAAAAAAAAAAATATATAGTATGATAATAAGGGAATGGTCATTTATAAAGATGTTGTGACAAAGGTGGGCAAACAATTTTATGGAAGAAACAATCATTCACTAAAATAACTTACATGCATTTAATCTAGGCAGTCCTTGTTACCCCCCACCACACACACAGACAAGCTCAAGATTAGTTAGGCAAAACAGAGTACCCAAAGCTAATTGCAAATAGTGAATCAGTGTGAGGTACAGCAATGCCATAGGCACACGATTTCCAGAGCCCAGCTACCAAGATCATATTGCTATGTAGCCTATATTTCCCAAAGAGTACTAGAAGGATATGACCATGACTAGGCTCATGGGAGACCATGTTTACATGTGGGTAAACTTTCAGTACAGGGCAGGTACCATATGTGTGTACAATACCTGCCAATATAGCAGTTATTATATTATTATTATATATAGTTATTAGTATGACAAAGTTATACACACTCTAACAGGTAAGAATAAGAAGGATGAAGTAACTAACTCCAGCCAAGTGACATTTATCTCTCGAATTGATGGACTTTGGGCAGCTCAATAAAAACATTCCGAATATCCAGTCAAGGTAGGTCACTGGCTTCTCCCAGCATCAGGCAAGACATGTTCATAACACATCTGGTATATTATTGCTTTGAGTCATCTCAAGTTTGCTTGTTGTTTTCTAAACATGAAACAGAAACACACAGACAAGATAAGGCTGAATGGAGTATCCAGCTGCCAAACAATTGTCTGGGCAGGGAAACAGGGACAGCATACAGTAAGTGGCTCACCCTAGTGTATCTTTACCTGGCTTGGGTAGGAGAGTAATGAATTCTGACAGTGTGAAGGTTGGCGTAACTGTGGTGGGGAATGCTCAGAGGCTGCTTTCTAGCTCTGTCTCTCCCTCCACCCCAGCCAGCTTCCAGATGTCACCCATCTGCCTCCAAGCTTGCTGGGATGTCTACCAGGACGCTTGCTAGCATGCCTCTTAAACTGATACGGTCCAAAAGTGAACTGGGGAAAAGGAAGAACAGGGAGGGAGTCTTTCTGATGCAGACAGCGGGGCTGGGTCAGAGAAATGCAGCCAGCCAAGTTGTAAAGAGGCTCTACGGACAGACTCTTGAAAGTGAAACTGAGTTGCGCACCTCATGCTCCCTGGGAGAGATCACCTCCAAGCAGGGCAGAAAAACAGGCCCCCTTGGCCGACCCCTCCCTCCAACTCTTACCTCTTAAATTCAGTGGGGGGAGGGGAGGAAGAGAGAGGGTGCAAGATCCAAAGAACTAGTCTCTGGGCCAAGAAAAGGATTTACTCCAATCAACCTTACTTCCTCTTCTCCCCCTTCTCCATCCCCACCTTTCATCAGAAAAAAAAAAAAAAAAAAACACAACTCATTTTAAGTGTCCACAAATTTCCTTTTTAGGTGAAAACAGAAAACAAAACAAATATAGGCTACAAGTAAGCCATACCTTGTCAGCTCTCTAAAACTTCAGCTAATTATTTTTAAAAGGATGCTACTGAGCTGCCAAGAAGGAAGCATTATTAAGAGTTTAGATTCTACCTGGTGAAGGAGTGGGGGGTGGTAGTAAGGTTGATTTCATAGTGAACACAGTAACAATATGTTTCCTTAGAAAGAAATAACCCATGAGCTTGGGTAAAACTTGAGTGCAGACTCTTTTAGGTGAATAGCACCATCTAGTCCTTATAAAGGATCAGAAAAAGCCCCCAAAGAGACAGAGAGAATACAAAACCAGAAGAGTAATTGGGGAAAAGACAATTTAGGTAGAAAGTTCCTGGGGAGAACAAGAAGGACATGCCCATTCCAGGAATCCTCCTTTCCAAAGGAAGTGTACAGTCTACTATATAGATTAAGAGTAAATATCTCACCAGTGAAGGGCCCATCATCCCCAGCCCTGGACCAGTGAGAATTCTGAAGGATACCCCAGTTGGAAACAGAAACCCAAGAGCTACAAGCAAACTCTAGTTCCCAGCTCAGAAGGAGATGGAGGTAGAAAACAGTCCCTAAAACTGGTGAAACAGCCCTTTCCAGGAATAACGAACCCCACAGCTTTACCAAATAAGGCAAGTGAAAGCTAAAAGCCAAGGAGGACCAAGCTCAAGCTGTAGCCTTCAGAAAACCAGCCAGCTGGATGAGAGGACTGTGGATCCCAACTCCACTGGTCTGGACTGCACATGGGAAGAGAAAACCTTACCAAACTATAAACTGAAAAATGCTGTGTCAAGGAAAAGCCTGGGATGCGCTAATCCCAGCACCTACAACAACCTTCTAGATGTTTCTAGCCCACCAAGCTGCTGAGCCCTCTTTTGGAAACACAGAATGCAAACTGGGACTGGCTGGGGCTGTGATTCAAATACTAACCTTTTCTTCAAGCCTTCATTTGTATAGATTCAAACCATAAAGCTCAGATAGAGCATAGATGTTCTAATACATAAAGTTACACAGTTAATTTCCAGTTTTCAAACTAAAAATATTTACATGACTGCTGCCACTTCAATATTTATTTTACTGTATTTTTTTGCTTCCAAATTAAGTCCAAGTTTCCTGTTTCAGCAAACCTTATAAGAGAAATGGCTTAATTATTTAAAAAATGCTTTCTTCCTCCCATATGTTGTCTCCTTTTCTATGGTAAGAAAATTTTTAAATAAATACTAGAGAAAAAGATTGCTAAAATAAACGTTGGGTGTATAAAAAAAATCTCTCCATAAAATTCTGACTTGGATTTTGCTACTGTCTCCTGCAGTTTTCAGAAATATAACCAGCCCAGAGAGAAAGGCCTTATTGCAGCAGGAAAAGCATAGCTGAGCTGGGAGAAGGAGGACACATTCCACAGATTCTTTCAGAAAGACTACTACTGCTTTCACTTCCCTTGAGCCATGTCGGTTTCTGAAGGAGAGTCATCTAAAGAAAACTCTAACAGGGTAGGAAAACTGTCATAGCCATAAAGGGCTGCAAAGGGTTAAGTGGCTCAGAAAACAAAACACAGCAAGCAAGACAACTGCTTCTGCCTTCCAGGGTGTAGAGTCCTCTCTCTCTCTAGTTTGATGCAACATGGTCTCTTGTGGATCTTTTGTTTTTTTGAAGTTTGGAGATGATCCTGCAAATCTCAGTGGTGCAGAGAGATGCCCCAGGCTACATCCATGTTCAAGCTGAAGCACACAGGCCAGGGTGGGGAGAGGAGTGGGCTACCTATTCTTTCACAGCACGCTGATAACTGGGTCAACTGGCTGATCCTGGCCATAGTCAGACTGGAAACAGCATTTGTTACACCAGCAACAGAGACCCAGCCATTAGCCATTAAACTAACCAGCTGCTCCATTGGCATGACCCAGCACTTGTGTCTCTGAAAGACTGTTTATCTGCTGGGAGCAGGAGCGGGGGAACTGCCTACTTGATAGAAGGCAAGAGGCATCAAATCAATCCTCTAAATGCAGAGGCTGATACTTGAGTGCACAGGTACAGATGATTTGACAATCTGTTCTTGGTAGTGCTCTAAGACCAGGACTGGAGCATGGAGTAGTCAGGCCTCATGCATCACACAGATGAAGAGCAACATCAGGGTCAAAAACTGTGCTGAGCACTTTAAAAGGCAAAGTAATGCTGTCTCTGGGTGAGTCTAACCTGTGGTTTGTTCATTCCCACTCACCTCCATGCCATTTTTTTAAATCCTAAAGTCATTTTTAAAAAAATCTAAATCTACAAAGATCTTTTCTTTTAAGCCACTAAAAACAGTCCATCACAGTTATTTTAACAGGTTGTGTGGACAAGCTAACAGTTGAAGTCCACAGGGAGGAGTATACATCCCCAACACTAGAAAAGCCCAGCAATGACCTAGCAGAAGTAGTTCTAGGGCAATGTCTCTGGCCTGAACGATTTAGTTATAACCAGGGCAGAAAACAACACGGTTCCCCCTACAGTCATTTTTGCATCGCAAATGATTTCTGAGCATTTGGTTATTTTTAGCACTTCATACAGTGGAGTCTGCACAACGCAAAAATAGATGTTTGCTTCAGATAACTTGTAAGAGGGTGGGTGTTGCTTGTTGTCCCACACTTATTGAATACTGAATTGAGATGGTCCCAATATAGATCACACTATCATCCCAAATTTTCCTTTAAAAGGCTTAGATAGAAGATGGCAAGCAACCTAAAATAATGTACAAGGAACCAACATAAACCGTACTGGTCTGGGAGCAGAAAATACAAACTCAGCTCTGCCAAGAATTTTGAATTTGCAACTCAGGACAAACATGATACCCAAGGCAGAAGTACTGCATCCACGTGTGTTCCTCTGGCATGGGGGTCTCTAGAGCCTATTTCATGGGTTGCTACCTTTGACACTGGCCCTCTCCTGTTCTCACTGCCTTCTCAAATGCACTCCCCCCAAGGTTGCTGAGTTGTCAGGATTGATTTGGCTCCCTTCCAAAAGATTCTCAAACGAATTACTGGGAAACAGGTGGTATTTTCCCTTTCTGAAACTTTGAGTGGATACATGAAGGAATGGAGACTGGTTTACATTACAGAGTCAGAGCAATTAAATCCTATGGCTTATGGAGTCCAAAGAGAATGTGTTTAATTTAAACTGCTCTGGCACCTAAAATAATGTTTATTGTAGAAAATACTGTTTGCTAGTTGGTAGTAGGAACCTTCATTCCTCCTGTCCGGTGTTTCCCATAGTGGGGAATATTCTTTCAAAGGCACCATTCCTAATCTTTCCAGCATCCCACTCAATGATGGGCAGGTCTGGGCATGCTCAGTTTAGTCCCTGCAACTTACCCAGAAAGGTTCTCTTTTGATTAGCTTAGTGTGGTAGTTTGAATGGATGCCCCCCAATCAATTCAGGAGTTTTATTCAAGCTTGTAACTTGGTGTCATAGTGGGTGGATCCTAGATCTAGCCCTAAGGTGTTTGGGGGTGAATCTGGAAATTCCAGCTAAAGATAGGCAGAGTGCTTGAGCTCTGTCTGGGTTCTTGGAGTGTGCTTGCTTGTGCTGGTGGTGGTTGCTTTTCTCTCTCTGCCTGGACCTGTGAAAGGGGCCTAACTACTTCTGCAATTATGGAACTTCCCCTGCATCTGTAAGCTTCAATAAAGCTCCTCCACCCATAAACTGTCTGGTTTAGAGGTTCATCTCAGAAAACTGAAGTTGACTACAGTACCCAGCAATTAGAATTATCTCCCTGGAAGGGGGAGGGGGATAAGGAGATTTGTCACGGGTTTGTAACAAGTCTATGGGGCAGTAAGTTGAAAGCTATGCTATTCACAAGAAGTAACCATGAACTGCAGAACACAGGCATTGCAAACACCCCCTCCTCCCTACTGCTGTCCAGACCTCTTTATAACCACCCTGTATTATTTTTCCTCCCTGCCAGTGATAGGAGATTAGATAACTATGCTAATGTGAACAATTGGTTCAGTGGTTCTTATAGAACAAAAGGTGGAGGTTGTGGGGCTATCCTGTCTCTTCTGTGAAAGGAAATAAGAAGTAAATGTGTAAAGCTAAAAACTGACTGAGCCACTGACCAGTTTCTTATGTGACCTGAAATTAACCTTTGCCTTCATCTTTGAATGCCTAATAATGCTAATATTCTGTCACAGTCACTATAAAACTACTGCATTGTTAAAAGAAATTTAAAACTACTGCATTGTTAAAAGAAATTAAATCTTAATTTAATATTAAAAGTACAATTATAGGTAATTATTCAACCCAGATAAAATATGCCTATAATCTGAAGGGAGTGGAGATATGCTTTAGCAATGATAGGTGACAATGACAACCCCCCCTTAAAAGTCCAACTTTAGGGGCTGGAGAGATGGCTTAGAGGTTAAGGCACATGCCTTTAAGCCTAAGGACCCAAGTTCGATTCTCTAGGTCCCACGTAAGCCAGATGCATATGGTAGAGCATGTGTCTGGAGTTTGTTTGCAGTGGCTATAAGCCCTGGCATGCTTGCTTGCGTGCTCTCTCCCTCTCTCTCTGACTGTAATAAATAAATGAAAAATAAAATCTTTTTTAAAAATAGTCCAACTTTACTTCATGCAGCTTCAAAAAGACCTGGGCACAAATGTGCCCTCCAAGAATGCAAATTTGCAATTCTCTCTCTTAGACGCTAATACGTTGTTTAATGTGAACTTTTCTGCAGCAAGGTATCAAGATCAGTAATAAGCTTTTTTAAATTTTTTAATTTTTATTTTATTTATTTGAGAGAGAGAAGCACACACACACACAGAGAGAAAATGGGTGTGCCAGGGCCTTCAGCCACTGCAAGCAAACTCCAGAAGCATATGTCACCTTGTGCATCTGGCTTATGTGGGTACTAGGGAATCAAACCTGGCTCCTTTGGCTTTGCAGGCAAGCACCTTAACTACTAAGCCATACTTCCAGCCCAGTAACAGGCTTTCTGTATAAAGGGAAACTCCAAAGATGGATACATTCAATTAGTGACTGGTCCAATTTTCCCTTCAGTAAGTACACCCAAAAATTCAAAGCTAATTATCCTGAAAGGAGAAAATAAATTTCCATGAAGACAGCTTTGGGTCAGATTATGTAATTTTACAGACATGTCCAACCAGTGGTCCATGGCCAACTGTGTCCCAGAATTGCTGTGAATATGAGCCAACACATGAGTAGGTGATGATCTTATGCCATATGCCAAAAGGTTGGACACCTATGAATGCTTCTAATCTATCAGGCTTAACTTTTATTCTATACTACATACAAATATATACATATATATATATATTATATATATATATATATATACACACATATACACACACACATATACACACATATACATACACACATATACATACACACATATATAACATATATGTATATATGTTATATACACTAAGCTGCTTAATATGCAAAACAAGAATATTCAGCCCTCTGTACCCATGGGTTCCATATCCACAGACTCAACATTTAGTAAATAAAAATATTTTGCAAGGGAAAACTGTGGTTATGATGAACATATACAGCTATTTTCTTGTCATTGCTCTATAAATAATGTAACAACTATCTGCACAGCATTGTTATTGTATTATATATTACAAATAACCTAGAGATCATTTAGTGTGCATATGCCTAAGGAATCTGCAAACATGATGCCTTGTTATATAAGGGACTTAAACATTTACTGATTTTGGCACCTCTGGGGGTCTTGGAACCATCCCATGTGAATATTGAGGTATGACTATAGTTAAAAATTTATATTTAGGGCTGGAGAGATGGCTTAGCAGTTAAGGTGCTTGTCTGAAAAGCCTGGAAACCCAGGTTTGATTCCCCAGTATTCACAAAAAGTCAGATCCAGGATGTTGGGCTGGGAAGATAGATCAGTCAGTGAAGTGCTTGCCTTGCAAGTAAGTATAAAGACCTGAATTCAATTCCCCAAATCCATGTAAATGGTTGAGCATACCACCTGTAATCCTAGCAATGAGGAGGCAGAACCAGGTCAATCACTAGAACTCGCTGGCCAACAAGTCTAACCTAACAAGGGAGCTCCCGGCCAAAAGAAACAGTGTTCCTGAAGGTAATTCATACTCGCACTTCCAAACACATTCACATGTGTGTAAACACACACACACAACTCCATAATTCTTACTGACAAGCTAGAATAACAAGCAGATTAATGTCCATGTTATTTGATATGGAACTTCTCATTTGAAAACAAGATGCATTCCAAAATAGAAGGAAATTAGTTTAAAGGGCTGAACTAAACTATCCTGTCCTATATTTCTCCATTCACTGACATTGTCACTCAAAAGAAAGCAACAAAAATCACTCTAAAAGTTAAAAGGAAAAGCTGGGAAAAGCTGTTTTCTATAGAGTCTTATGTAAGTAAAAGTTTAGCCTCATATCAAGCAATTTTATAAAAAGAAACACGCCTACACAAAATCTCAGTGTATTCACTTACAGTCCTTTAAAAACTCAATGGCATCAAGTATTAGAGCAATCTGAAAGTAATAATTTTTCTCATTTTACATGCCATAAACAAATTATGAGCCAGAAGGGCTAATAGTCTGAGATGTGTGTGAAATGTGCAGTTTTACTGTCATTGGTTGTATGAGCTTCATATAAAAACCCTCACAGGCTGGGGAGGGCTCAGTATGTAAAAACACTTGCTCTGAGTTCCACCCCCAGCACACATATAAACAGCTGGGCATGGCCATGAACACCTAAAACTCCAGTTCTGGGGCTCAGTGGTCAGCCAGTCTGATAGAAGGTGGGTGGGTAGTGGAACTGGCATCTCTAGTTAGTGAGAGACTGTATCAAGAAAGGAACCACACAGATGAGCAATAGAGGACACCCAATAGTCTTCTTTGGCCTCTGCATATGGGAACACAGAGCACATACATCTGTATACACATGCATATGGCATACATATAAAAAATTAAATAAAAAGTTCTATTACCATGCGTGGTGGTTTGAATCAAGTGTCCCCAGTAAACTCATGTATTCTGAGTACTGGGTCCTCAGCTGGTGACAGTCTGGTAGCTGGAGCCTTGGGGGAAGCAGTGTATTTTTGGGGACGGGCTTATGGATGTTATAGCCAGCTTCCCCTTGCCAGTGTTTGGCACACTCTCCTGTTCCTGTTGTCCACCTGGTGTTGGCCAGGAGGTGATGTCCATGTGCCATCATGGACTCTGTAAGCCAAAATAAACCCTTTCCTCCCACAAACTGCTCTTGGTCGGGTGTTTCTGCCAGCAACATGAAGCTGACTACAATATCATGCAAGGTTTTCTGAGGCAGCATGTAGTATATGTTATGTACTAATATAAATGTATGATGGGTAGTGTGAATGAGAGACCACAGTGCATCCATCTAAATGTACTACACTTAAAGATCCCCAACACCGACACTCCCAGCACTCTTCTCATTTCCTTTACAACATTTGTCATACTTTAATTGCAGTCTGTTCTGCTATAATGTGACAGTTGGTAAACTCAAAAAGTCTTAGCATATCCAAAACAATGTTATGATTTCTCCATGAGGTGCAAGAAGGTTGGAGGTTAGAATGCAGAGCCTTTCAATCATGAAGTCATTTTTCATAGTATATCTTTGTTATTATAAGCTAAAAGAGGACAAATCACACAATCAAAACTAATGAAAACTAAACTATCATTGAGGAGATCATCACTGACCCAGGTGGCATCTTACATCTCCAGGTACTACATATACACTGTTGCTAGGCAGTGTGGCTCACGTACTAGCAGTATCAACAATCCTGGGAGTTAGCTAGAGATGCTGGACCTCAGCTCTCACTACAAATTGGCAGAACCTACACTCTGAATAAGATCCCTGGGTGGGGGCACAGCCTTATAAATTCAAGATGAAGAAACACATGGCTATGTATCATCCAAATAAATCAGGGCTGGAGAGATGGCTTAGCAGTTAAGGCACTTGCCTGTAAAGCCAAAGGACCCAGGTTCAACTCCCCAGGACCCACATGAGCCAGATGCACAAGGTGCACTATGCATTTGGAGTTCATTTGCAGCGACTGGAGGCCCTGGTGTGCGTACATTCTCTCTTCCTGCCCCACCTCTTTCTCTCTCTCTCAAATAATTTTTTTTAATTTAAAAAAAATATCTTTCAAATAAATCAAAGCAAGTTTCATTAAGTGAAAAACCTCAGGCCCACCTAGCAACCTGCTAGGCATTTGAGTAAACAGCCCAGCTGTGTAAAGAGCTACACAACTCAGTCACTGTGTACCCAGGTCCCCATTCCAATAACACTGGAAATGCAATAGGGAACTGTGGGACACAAACCTAGTTTCCTAGCAGCCAATCTACTGTAACAGTTAACCAGCATGTTAAGAAACACATTTAGCAATAGGAGGAACACCTGTATTTGTTCTACTACTGCCACCTTCATTAGAGGGTAGTCAAGGCCTGAACTGATTTAGGAGAAGGCAGGGGTTTTATTTCTTTGTTGTAGCAGTATTCCAGGGCCTATGCAGTACTAAGCTTATAGTCCCTGCCTTAAAATGGCTGAATAATAAACAAATAAGTTAAATGATTATTCATCCTGAAGCTTCTGAAAACAAGTGTTATAGTTCATGACTATAATTGCAGACCTTGGGAAACTGAGGCAGGAAGATCAAGAGTTAAATGCCAGCCTGGGATATATAGTAAGATTGTTTCAAAAACAAAACAAGCAATGAAAGATATCTCTGAATTTTAAGCACATGTCTGCTGACCCCTCAGCAAGTGAGTTCTTTGGCACTAGGTTTCCCTGTCTCTTCCCCTAAATGATACATGAAACAAGATTATGTGTAAGGTTTGTTCCAGTTTTTATAAATTAACATGAAAATTCCTTGAGAGTGTTATGTGGTCTTATGCTACATCCACAAAATTTGGGGGTGGAACATAGGAACCTATATTACCAAGATATTTCTTATGTATTTGTCAAGTCAAGATATTTGTGTCCAAAGATTCTCAATGACTCCAATGATCAAGGGCTCCATTCCCTACCCATCAATTCCTTGCACAGGTTCATTGTATTTACAATAAAGAGTTTCAAGCCGGGCATGGTGGTGTACATCTTTGATCCCAGCACTTAGGAGGGAGAGGTAGGAGGATCACTGTGAGTTCAAGGATGAGACTACATAGTGAATTCCAGGTCAGCCTGGGCTAGAGTGAGACCCTACCTTGAAAAAAGAGTTTCATTTTATGCCACTGTGCAATGCTTGCTAAATACTATCTAGTATAATTATGTTTATTCATACATCAAGATGAAAAGAAGCAATCAAACCATTGCATGTCCCATTAAAATATAAACATCTTATATAACCACCATTATTTTTTAAAAAGGAGATGTAAGGTTTTTTAGCCATTACAGCCTCACCATTCTTAACAAACATACCCAATCAGCAGCAGCCTCCCTCAATAAAGATCACTTTCAATTTTTAATATTATATATGCCACAATAACAAAATGCACCACTGGATAATACCCACCCTTGGGTTTCAATTATTATTCATGTGTTCACTGAGTTTAGCCATGCTGACAGTGAAGTATGTCTTGGAGTATGACTGGAGTACAGTCCATTTTTGATGTATTTTAGGCAATAACATTTTATCTTCTAAGCATTCTTTAACTTCCAAACATACTATTACAGATCCAGAATCTAACCAGTTTATTCTGGTTCCCTCATCTAAAACCTTATTGTGTATGAAAGAAGCCAGAAAAGGGTGATGGATAAATCCTATTCAAACCTTCTTTCTGAGTTTTCTCCACCTTCTCCTAAAAGGTAAGTTTGATCCTATTAATCTGTCCTCTTATAATATGCTTTACTTAATCATAATGATAATCTGAGCATATAATTTTCTATTTCAAGAAGAGATCTTACAGATAGGTACTGTGCCCAGTTTGTTTTCTTAAGAAAGCCTTTTCAGCCAGGCGTGGTGACGCACGCCTTTAATCCCAGCACTCGGGAGGCAGAGGTAGGAGGATCGCCGAGAGTTCGAGGCCACCCTGAGACTACATAGTTAATTCAGGTCAGCCTGACCAGAGTGAGACCCTACCTTGCAAAACCAAAAAAAAAAAAGAAAAAGAAAGCCTTTTCAGTTGGGTATGATGGTACACACCAGGATTCCAACATTTGAGAGGCTAAGATAGGAAAATTCCATGTTCAAGGCCAGCCTGGGATCCATAGCAAGATCCAAATTTCTAAACAAACAAAAAAATATGGAGGGATCAGGGAGATAAAAGAAGGACTTCTTATTGAAGAAAGCACACAAATTATAAGTAAATTATAAAATTATATAAATTATAAAATTATATAAATTATAAATTATAAAATTATATAAATTATAAACACTCTTGTTTGAATACCACACAGACAAAAAAATTAAATGATGCATGTAACCTGGGAGTGTCACTCAGTCCATATTAGCAATCATCTTTGTATCTACTGCAACTGATGGACCCCTACTGTTGCAGTCAGCTTCATGTTGCTGACAAAAACATCCAACCAGGAGCAGCAGTGAGAGGAAAGGGTTTATAGACTGAAGGGGAAGCTTCATGATGGCAGGGGAAAATGATGGCATGATCAGAGGGTGGACATCACCTGCTGGCCAACATTAGATGGACAACAGCAACAGGAGAATATGCCAAACACTGGCAAGGGGAAGCTAGCTGTAACACCCATAGGCCCGTCCCTAAGAACACACCTCCAACAAGGTTCCATTTCTCAAATTGCCACCAGCTGGGGACTTAGCATTCAGAACACATAAGTTTATGGGGGACACCTGACTCAAGACATCACATTCCACCCCTGGACCCCATAAACTGATAACCATCTGTGATGTAAAATGCAATGCATTCAGCACAACTTTAAAGGCCCCCATAATCTTTAATCAATACTAATGATGTTCAAGCATCCCCATAGTCCAGTCTTTTAACTGAGCCATAATAGCCCCCCAAAAAAATCATATTGGCAAAGATGGCATTGGGCACACGAGAAAAAGATTAAATCGATACAAGATTTAAAACAAACCGGGGGGGAGGGGCTGGCTGGAGAGATGGCTTAACAGTTAAGGTGCTTGCCTGCAAAAGCCTAAAGACCCAGGTTCAATTGCCCAGGACCCATGTAAGTCAGATGCACAAGGTGGCGTATTTATCTGGAGTTCGTTTGCAGTGGCTAGAGGCCCTGGCACACCCATTCAATCCCCCCACCCTCCGTTCATTTCTCTAATAAACAAAATATATTTCAAAAAACAGGTGGGAGTCCTGGAGAGATGGCTTAGCAGTTAAGGCATGTGTCTGCAAAGCCAAAGACCCACGTTCAATTCCCCAGAACCCAAGCAAGCCAGATGCACAAGTTGGCACATGCATCAGGAGTTCATTTGCAGTGGCTGGAGGCCCTGTTGTGCCATATTCATATTCTTCCTCTCTTTCTCTCTCAAATAAATGAATTATTTTTAAAGTATTTTAGGGCTGGAGAGATGGCTAAGCAGTTAAGGTACTTTCTTGCGAAGCCTAAGGACCCATGTTGTACTCTCCAGGTCCCATGTAAGCCAGATGCAAAAAGTGAAACAAGTGTGCAAAATCATACATGTGCACAAGGTGGTGCACATGTCTGGAATTCAATTGCAGTGGCTGGAGGCCCTGGTGCACCAATTCTCTCTCTCTTGCCCTTGCTCTGACTTGCTCTCTCATATTTAAAAAAGAAAAGGTCTGTTGGGCTTGCCTCAAACAAAAATATTACTGTAAAAAAACAAACGAGAAAACAACAAACTCTATAGCTCCAAGTCTGACAACTCTAACCAGAGACAAGTCTTCAAGTCCAATAATTCTAACCAGTGACAAGGCTCTGGACTTCCAATTCTGCCCTTCTAGCTAGGTAACTCACAGTCCCAGAAAACATCTGGTCCTGGCAGCTCTCTTTGGCAGCCATTCCATTGTCCTGGCATCTCCACTGGGTCTCCACAGCAACCCATGGTCCATCCACATGGCTCCATCAAGCCTACATGTAGGTAATCCAACAAGTCTGCATCACACTGCCCATGACCACTTCCAAAAAAATAAAACTGTGTTGCAAATTCAATGACCCTCTCTTTCCTGCATTTGTTATACTCCATAGTACCAGGTGGGCTACCAACTTGTTAATCCAGCAGGGAATAAAGCAGACTGTGAAGAACATCAAATTCCTTCAGCATTCAGGCACCTGCATTCTTCCTGTTGTCCCAATGGAGATCAGCTGACCCAATCTCAATGCTTGTACTCTCTCAAACAATTGCAGCTGAATGGGCAGCAGTTTTAGCCCAAAGACTTCATTTCTTTCTATGCCATATACCTCTGCTTGTGCCAATCTATTTCTACACAATGCAACCCTGCACAAGTTTTCAAGACACAGGCAGGCAGAATGCAATAAGCCTCTCACACAAACTGTTTCTAGACCAATCTTAAGTCCTTTTTCCTCAGCTCATAAGCCATACCTGACAGACCATAGATCTTAATGCATTTAAGTCTTTTAATTCTAACGAGAATACTACATCAAGCAGTACTTACAGCACTGCAAGATGTCTCTTAGGCCAAGGTTTCTAATTCATCATTCCTCCCTCAGATCAGTCCCAAAAGGCCAAAAGCCATACAATCAAGTAATGACCCCAGTTCTTGGTACCAATTTTACTGTTGTAGTCAGTTTCTTGTTGCTGGCAGATAACACCCAACCAGGAGCAGCTTGTGGGAAGAAAGGGTTTATTTGGCTTACAGAATCAAGGGAAAGCTCCACGATGGCAAAGGAAAACAATGGCATGAGCAGAGGTTAGACATCACCTCCTGGCCCAAATCAGGTGGAAAACAGCAGCAGGAGAGCATGCCAAACACTGACAAAGGGAAGCTGGCTTTAATACTCATACGCCTTCTCCCAACAACACACCTCCAACAAGGTTCCAATTCTCAAATTGCCATCAGCTGTGGATCAAGCATTCGGAACACATAAGTTTGTAGGGAACACCTGAATCAAACCACCACAACTGGTTATCTATTTAAAACCCCCAGGAGTTTGTAGTTCTGCTTTAAACACACAACTAGGGCTGGAGAGATGGATTAGTGGTTAAGGCGACTGCCTGCTAAGCCTAAGAACGTCAGTTCCTATCTCCAGGTCCCACGTTTAGCCAGATGCAAAGTGAGGCAAGGGTGCAATGTCGCACTTGTCCACAAGGGGCCACATGCATCTGGATTTTGTTCGCAGCAGCTGAGAGGCTGTTGGCGTGCCCATTCTCTATATGTCTTACTCTCTCTCTGTGTTCTCTCTGTGTCTCTCTCCAAAGGGGAAGGAAAAAAAAACACAACTAACAGATTAGTAAGAGGCATGAGCAGGCAATCATGTTCCAATCCTATGACATTCTCACTGTGACTGATGCATCAGAAGCATGACCATTTAAGGTAGAAGTACAAAGCTCAGAGGCATGTGCAGATCCTTTAGAATTAACTGGAGATGTCCATCAGCATAATTCCATTGTCAACCCCACCAAGAGAAAACAAAGCTATTACACATGATTCTAATTCCACGGTCTCCAAAGTTCAGGACAAGCAGGTAGAATGGTGCCAGAAACATCCCAAATGAATTAGACAGAAAAGCCCATTGTTTTATGTGTTTTTAAAAATATATTATCATGTCATTTACAAGAATTGTAAAAATCAGTTCCATTATATAACTCACAGCCTTGTCAATGGACCATCTCCCCTGCAGGGGGAATTTAAGGCTTTGTGCTATGATGCCTATTTACAGCAGTCTTTGTACAAATGAGATATTGCCCTCACATTACAACAGGAAATGGGGCTTCAGGTAATAAAGAGGTGCCAAGATTCAGTTAGGGAGGGTGATCAGGGCCAAGAAAAGAGAACAGACAATTCCAATTAATCCCTGAATTGTTTTCAGTAAGAGGTTAGATGAGGCATCTCTGCTTCCCTGGTCAGAGCTTACAAGCAAAAACTCACAACTCAGTAACAACTGTGGAAATCAGCTAGAAATAGGGAACTAATAAGGAATACTTCCCTTGGAAGTTGTTCCCACTTAGATCCCCATATGTACATAAGGTATCTCTGTCACCGTGCACAAAGTTGGTTAGATGCAAGGGCACAAAGCATTCTTTTATTTGCCCATCTTACAATTACTTAATGTGCATCTTGTAAATGCCTAAAAAAAAAATCTTCAGGTGTTGAGATAGAATCTCTGCATTTGTGGGGTTTTCATTTGCTTGGGGAGAAATGGCCAATAACAAAGTCACAAATAAATACAGTCTGCTATCAGAAAGGGAGAAGTGCTCAGAGAGAAAGCAGAGAACAGGGGAAGTTCTCAAGGAATGTCTTTTCACAAAGCAGTATGGGAAATCCTCTCTGAAGGGTTGTTGTTGAGCAGCATGAAAATTAAGGGACAGTGTGAATGGAGCAATGTCTCGAATAAAGCCACTGGGGCTGAGGGTACAAAGACACGGAGGCAGGAAAACCCTGGATGTGCTTACGGCAAGAGGAAAGCCAGGGTATGTGCAGTCCCACCTAATGGCGCCCCATTAGAAAACCAGCACAATGGTCAGAGCCAACCATGATTAGGGAAAGGGTAAGTGATAGACAAGATGAAAACAGTGATATGTGGAATATGATTAAGTCAAAATCAGGTGATTTCCTCATGGGTTAGATCAGAGGATGAGAGAGAGAAGTCAAAAATAGAGTCCAGGATATAGCTCAGTGTAGAGCACTTGTCCAGCTTCAGGTTTGATCTTTGGCACTAAAAGGGGAAGGAAAAGAATTAGTTTTCTATGGAAGACACTGTCTCAGAAAGAAAAAGAAGAGAAGAGACCCCCAAGTTTGGTTGGATGTAGGGAATTAAATCCTTGATTATTTTGGTTGGAATTATAACCACCTACCTACTATGGAAAGAAGTATGACAGTGGTTCAAAACAGAGCTACCATATGAGCCAAGCAAGTCCATTTCTGGATAAATATCTAAAAAAATCGAAAGCAGCATCTCATCACCAAGGTCAAAGCAGTACTATTCATGCTGGTCAAATGGTGGAGGCAGCCCCAATGTCACGGACAGATGAACAGATAAAATGTGGCAGGTACATACAATGAGATCTACTTGGCAATATAAAGGAAAGAAATCCTATCTCATGTTTCAACATGGATAGACTTTGTAAAGTTTCAATGTGAAAACACAAATAACCTAGGATTCCATTTACATGAACTATCATTCCTCCACTTGAGGCAGGATCACCGTGAATTTGGGGATATTTTTGGCTATGTTAAAAGATCCATTCTCAAAAAAAAAAAAAAAAAGACAAAGTTTTAGAAAAAGAAAACAGAATTACTACCAGGAGCTAGGAGGAAGAATAAAAGGATAATTTGTGGGGGTTTTTTTTGTTTTTTTGTTTTGTTTTTTTTTTGGATATACTTTCAGGTTTGGAAACTTAACAAAATTTTGGAGATTGAATTGATAATGTGGTTACACCTAGCAGCACCAAATTACAGAATTTAAATGTTTAAGCTGGTAAATTTATGCCATGTTTTTTTTGCCACAACTTAAAAATACACAATGAACATCCATCATGCTTATGATACTAGTAAATGAAAAACCAAAACCAACTAAAGGACAAAACCTTCCCAATCTACTTTGCCCCTATCAGGTTAAATTTTCCAATTTGGGGCTGGGGAAATGGCTTAGCGGTTTAGGCTTTTCCCTGCAAAGCCAAAGGACCTCAGTTCGATTCCCCAGGACCCACATAAGCCAGATGCACAAAGGGCACATGTGTCTGGCGTTCGTTTGCAGTGGTTGGAGGCCCTGGCATACCCATTCTCTCTATCTGCCTCTTCCTCTCTCTCTCTCAAATAAATAAATATTTAAAATTTTTTCCAATTTGTTTTCTTTTATAATATGCATACAGTAGGTACCTATAACTTTAAAATATCTAGCTTCCAAGATCAAGCAAGTAAAAAACTGAAACTGTTATTTTCAAAGACTAAGAAATATAGATTGAGATGAGGAGGAATTCAAGTAGTCCAGCTGAGATTTAGGTTTGAGATGTTGTGGTGGTTTGAGTCAGGTGTCCCCCATAAACTTAGGTGTTCTGAATGCTGTTTCCAGCTGATGGAGATTTGGGAATTATTGCCTCCTAGAGGCAGTGTATTGTTGGGGGCAGTGTATTGTTGTGTTTGGCACAGTGTCCTGTTGCTGTTATCCATCTGGGGTTGGCCAGGAGGTGATGTCTACCCTCTCTGTTCATGCCATCATTTTCCCCTGCCATCACGGAGCTTCCACTTGAGTCTGTAAGCCAAAATAAAATTTTTTACCCACAAGCTGCTTTTGGTTGGGTGTTTATTGCCAACAATACGAACCTGACTAAAACAGATGCCTGCAAGACATCCACATGGAGATGTGGAAGGGGATGAAATGTATTTGACATGTGTTTGCAGAGTATGTGGTTCAAGGAAGACTTCTAAGCTGAAGACAGAAACGCATGAATCTTCAGCATCAAGATAGTAGTATTGAAAATCATGGGGTCGGGACCATGTGAGTAACTGATGAGAGAAATGAAGACAGAGCTCAGTGTTACTCACTAGGAGACTCTGAAATAAAAAGCTCATGAGCTAGAGTTTCAGGGTATGAAATTACACCCAGACAATAAGATAATGTGTGGTTTGAGCCAAAAGTCTGTAAAGAATTGATACCAGGGTGGCCACAATGATTCCTAAGTAAGTGACAAAGAACCAGGAATGAAAGGTTTATAAACTCTACTAAACCTAAGACAATAAGGCCAAGTTTAACAGGCTCATTCCAGTTCTGGTGACCCCTCCCTATTCAGAATTCATTACATTTAAAAAAAAAAAGCTAAGCATGGCAGCATGTGCTTACAATCCCAGTGCTGGAAGGCAGGAAGTAGGTGGACCCCTGGGGATTGCTGGTCAGCCAATCAAGACTAATTGGCAAGTTTCAGGCCAATGAGAGACTCTCAAAAAAAAGTATATGCTCCAAGGCTCAGGGACCATTGCAAAAGAGTGGCTGAAAGAAAGTAGAGCCACAGGATGGGGAGAAGGGCTTGGCAATGCTGTCGTCCAGACATAAAGTGCCCATTGCAGTCATGACCTCACAGTGGTTATAGATAGCTACCTACACAAAACCTGCATAATGTAAGGGCAGGGAGAATGATGACATCAAAATAGAAGAGTGACTAGTTGGAGGAGTTCAATGGAGGAGAACTGGAGAGAAGATAGAAAGGAGGGTGGTAGAAAAGGATTATATCAGGGTGTGTGTGTGGCGAGAGAGAGGGAAAGATTATCAATAAAAGTTTTTTTTAAAGGTGGATAGCATTCCTAAGGAATGACACTTTAGGTTGTCCTCTGACCTCCACATCTGTGTACACCCACAAATTTGATACAGAACTTTCCTACCATGTGTGAGGCCATCTGTTGGATCTCTAGCGCCACAAAATACAAGACAAATCTTATGAAGTGAATTACATCCTTTGGTCCCACTTCTCACACCTCCCTGTATCCATGCCCTTTGCCATGTAACTTGGCAGTGCCAAGCTAACATAGGTGAGATGGCCTTGTGTGCCTCTTGACTTTGGGTTCTCTGTTTAAAGGGCCATCTTTGGTCAGCAGATATGATGCAAACAGATGCTCTGGGCACTGAAGTGTTTCTCTAGAACCTCTCCTATTGCTAGAACAATGGCAGAATAAGAGACATGTGGAGCACAGCCAAGTCACCCAGGCACCTCAACCCATCAAACAGCCAGCCAAACCCCAGGCACATGGACAGGCTCATGCAAGAGCAGCAGAGCTTCTATGACCCCAGAGAAATAAACAATGAACATATTGCCATGTGCCAATGAAGTTTTGTAATTACTGTGCAGCAAAGATAAAAAGGGGGAATGGATTTGGTCAACAATTTTCTTCTGCATGGTTATCACCTCTGATAAGTAAAGGCACCCCCTCATATGTTCAAATATAAACAAAAAGTAGTTGATGCAGCAAAAATATGAGCTTCACAAGATATATGATACAGGGTATGGTTGTTCTGTTTCCAGCTACTATAACAAACAGAAAAACAGAACACAGAAAGCTATCAGGCATTTAGATTCTCCTAGTCACGAATTGCTTACAGCTGCTTAAGAACACTCAAAAGGGGCTTGAAGAGATGGCTTAGTGGGTAAGGCACTTGCCTGCAAAGCCTAAGGACCCATGTTCGACAATTCAGATCCCTTGTTAGCCAGATGCACAAAGGTGAGGCAAGCACATAGGCACACATGCCCACTAGGTACTGCATGTATCTGGATCTTGAATGCAGTAGCTGAGGCCTTAGTATGCAATTCTCTCTCTCTCTCTCTCTCTCTCTCTCTCTCTGTGTGTGTGTGTGTGTGTGTGTGTGTGTGTGTGTCACTTAAAAAAAAATAAGAAGAGGGCTGGAGAGATGGCTTAGCGGTTAAGGCGCCTGCCTGCTAAGCCTAAGAACCCGGTTCCAATCTCCAGGTCCCACGTTTAGCCAGATGCAAAGTGACGCAAGGGTGCAATGCCACACTTGACCACAGGGGGCACAGGCATCTGGATTTCGTTCACAGAAGCTGAGAGACTGCTGGCGAGCCCATTCTCTATCTGTCTCCCTCTCCCCCTCTCTCTGTCTCTCTCCAAAAATAAAAAAATATAAATATAAAAATAAAATAAAAAATCAGAAGAAAGAAAACTCAAAAAAGGCAGTTTTTTCTTTTATTAAGGTTTCTGATCTTTCATCATGAGTGGTTATAGATCTGCTTAGATCTGCTTATCTTTTTAGGTCAAACTGAACAATGACTTCCAAAATGAGTGTAAATGCATTCACATTAGCACAGCTTTCATAAACACTATTCACACATTATAAGAAATGTTTACCATAGAACTATTTTGTGAGAAGCATAAAGGTTCTCAAGAAACTGTAATGAAGTCTATAGGTTTAACTTGATAATATTATACAGCTCTGATCTTTAAAAATTTGAACGTAGAGCCAGGCATGGTGGCACACACCTTTAATACCAGCACTCAGGAGGCAGAGGTAAGAGGATCGCTGTAAGTTCAAGGCCAGTCTGAGAGTACATAGTGAATTCTAAGACAGAAGTCATCAGTGGTGAAAACAGTGGACAATGGAAGCCTCAAGTCTGGCCACACAGGCCAAATGAGTGAATGAGTGCAATAGTGGCATGTGTGCTCTGGGGGAAACCAACCGCTAACTGGACTGAAGGCCCACTCTACAGGAGGGAATACATGCCTGGTACTGAAAAACCTAATCAAAAGCCTATGGCAGGGAGGTCATGAGCCTTAGGGGTATAAAGCCTGCTCTTGTCAGGCTAAAGGTATATATTATTCCCACCAAAATGCCCTGAAAGCACTACACTTAATGTTCACATTCATGTATTAATGCTACTCTCACTTTTGGTTAGAGAAGCTTCTCCTTTCAGATGGTGTTGACTGAGAAGAAGGAACAAAGAAGTGTCCAGCACTGAAACATCTCTATCACACTCTCCAAGGCTCAGGGTCCATTGCAAAAGAGATGGCGGAAAGAATGTAAGAGCCAAAGAAAGGATACCACTCCTTACAATGCAACTGTCCAGACAGAAATTGGCCTTGATATCCATGACCTCACAGTGCCTAGCAATACCTTCACAAGACCCTCACAATAGGAGAAAAAGAAGACATCAAATTAAAAGAGAAACTAATGGAGAAATGGAGGGGATATGATGAATAGTGGAGCTGTGAAGGGGAAAGGAAGGTAGGGGAGGGAAATATCATGGTTTATTGTCTGTAAGTATAGAAGTTGTCAATAAAAAATTTTAAATGAATATTTAAATAAATAAATATTTTTTAAAGAAAAAAAATCTGTTCAAACCTGACATGATGCTCATACAAGTGCAATAGGCATACAGCCATGGTGGGTAACAAACTGCTCTTGGATTGGCTAACAGATCTGCTCAGTGGAAAGGAAACAATACCTGAAACTGGGAAACAAGTCAGAATCATACCCAGATAACGAGTCTGCTTTCCATTGTCAAGCTCCCACTAATCTTGGGCTATAAGAGGGTCTATACCCTTTAAATTCCCTTTAAATTAATAATGGTTATCCCATTTAACCAGTGCTAACTTCACTCTCCATTGCAGAATCTGCTTCCCTTTTTCAGATGGGAGCTGAACCCAAGAAGAGAAATGACCCATTGCATTCAGCCTGGCCCCAGGTGAAACCAGAGAGGAATTGGGGAAATAAGCAAGAGTTCTGCTTTCTTAGTGAACCTGATATGAGCTCAAGGGTGAAGGAGATAGACACTGAGGACACTCAACACCTACCAAACCAGAGATCCAGAGGCTCCTAAGAGCCCATCACTGAAGTAGACTTAAAATGCTCCCGGCATGGCTCAGGGAATTTTGTGGAAGATGAGGCAGAAAGATTGTTAGAGCCACAAATTGGGACATTTTGCACAGAGACAGTGCCTCTCCCCCATAACTGACTGCTGCCCCACAATCCCCATGGGGTTGACCTATATCCCCAATGAGGAAGGCCTCTTCAGAAAAGGGGCAGGGAGGAGGGAAAAGATGGTACTAACATGAGCTGTTTACATAGTAAATATGTCTATATCTAATAAATTTTTTTTAAATCTGTTCAGCAGGAGAAGGAAAGAGCGCTACTCAAAAAATTCCAAGATTCAGGGCTGGAGAGATGGCTTAGCGGTTAAGGCGCCTATTCAATTCTCCAGGTCCCACGTTTAGCCAGATGCAAAGTGATGCAAAGGCTCAATGCCGCACTTGCCCACAAGGGGGCACATGTGTCTGGAGTTCTTTCACAATGGCTGAGAGACTGCTGGTGCACTCATTCTCTCTCTCCCTCCCTCTCTCTCTCTCTGCCTCTTCCTCTCTGTCTGACTCTCTCAAAAAACAAAAAAAATCCAAGATTCAGTTTCCAAATTGGCTTAGTTTGGCTAACAAATTCTTACCAATCATTGATATTTTGATTTATTTTTCCTGTGAATTTATGGGTTTCCTCTACCACCCCCAACATACTTTCCTAAAGTTCATTTGAGGATACATTATAGCTCATAATATAGGAACTGAGCACAGGGAAGGGCAGTGGGCAAGACACAGCCAATGTTCCATCATTCAGATTCATTATGAACAAATCTGGACTTACTGACACAAACCTTAAACCAAAATGGTAAGAAATGAGAAGGATTAGGAAATTATCTCAACCTACTGTTCTGGAATATCAAAACCAATTTCTTAACATTAAAGAATCGCTTTTCAACTACTTTGACAATTATCTTCAGATTTCTGGGATGCATTCAACTCAGTTTCCCAGAAGTTCAAATTTAAAACCTGTTTCAATATCACTTATATTTCCATTTCACTGAAGTCATTGTTCAACATTCCTCAGGGTCTTACCCAGTAAATCAGTAACCATGCAGGTGCCCCTCCTGCAAGATCATCAGTATAGCCCTCTCACCTTGGGAAAATTTTCTCCTACATGCCAAGGGAAGCTTCCTGCCCATGCAGGAAAGAACAAGCCTATTTATTTTTTGGCACCAGGACGAAAATTTAAGTTAAGTTTTCATGAGATTTTCATATTCAAAGTGCTTCACAAATATTAACTAATGGATCTGCAAAGTCCTGTTGTATATTACGTAATATCTTGCAGGGATAAGGACAAAGTGAGGTACTGAATAGACCATGAGGTAGAACCAGAAGTACCTTTTAGTGGAGCATCAGTGGTTATAGCGCACTGCTATGATAGTGATTGTGGTGACCTAATCTCTTCCAGCTGCAGTAAGAATCAGTGTGGAAAAGTGTTGAAACTAGACCTATACTATAGTGATGAAGTGAAAGTTTCCTCACAGAAATAAGCCCCAGTTCCCTCAGGTGTAAAAGGAGGAGGAATATACAGCCACCTCCAGAAAGTGTTTATGAGGACTTTACAATACCCAAGGACCATTAAGCCTAACTCAATAATCACAAGCTGCAATTCATTAGAAAGGGGGCTCTTGGGCATTGCTAATAATGGACTGGGACTGTGAGGAAGCTGGTCTGAACTGTTGGACATGGCCGAGGACCTTGGGGGTGACTGGCCCTCCCTGCCCTCGGGCAAGGTTGTAGTGTGCCCTGTCATCACCCAGAGTTGGCAGAACTGGCAAGGCCCACCGCCCTTGATCCCAAAAAGCATCTGACCATTCCATAGGCAGGCTTTGCCCCCCATAGTTCCTGACCTTGTGGGTAGCTGCCAAAGAGACCCTTATGTGTCTGAAGTCATGTAGCTTTTCCCATCTCTTGTTATCTCCCTTACAGCTCCTCCCTCACAACTCTACAGTCACATCGCCATGGCCGCCCCACGCCCCAAAGCCACCGGCAGTGGAGGCAACAGCAGCAGTAGCTTCGGGAATAAAGGCCCCTCCTTCACGCCCTGCTTCGCTCCCTGCTCGCCACTGGGTTTGTGACCCAGGCTCGGGGGCCATGGCTGACAAAGTGGGCTCAGGTGCGGGCAGCCTGACGTCTTCCAGCCACACCCACCTGGCACGGTAGACAAGGAGATGATTTAAAAAAAAAAAAAAAAAAGGCAAGAGCTGGAGAGATGGCTTAGGTTAAGGCGCCTGCCTGCTAAGTCTAAGAACCCGGTTCCAATCTCCAGGTCCCACGTTTAGCCAGATGCAAAGTGACGCAATGACACAAGGGCGCAATGCCGCACTTGCCCACAAGGGGGCGCACGCATCTGGATGTCATTCACAGCAGCTGAGAGACTGCTGGCGCGCCCATCTCTATCTGTCTCCCTCTCTCTCTCCAAAAATAACATAAAAAATTAAATTAAAAAAATTTTTAAAAGGCAAGATTCTCCTACTCCTAAAGGGTTGTAAAATGGTAAGATCAGAAAGCTGCCTTGTAGCCTGAGGGAAGCCCAAAACCCTTCCTGGAATTTAGGGGGGGAAAAGCTCTTTCTTCTCTTCCCTGGCTTGCAGAGCCTAGGGCCTGCAAGCACATGAAATCTCAAGATCCTGGCCCCAATAGCATATTTGGTAAATGCCAAATTGCTGTGAGTAGGTGGGGACTTCTTCTAAGAATTTACAACTGTTTTAAGTTTACTTTGCCTCTCTATGCTTCTCTGGGACTACTAACAAAAAAACCTCATGATTTATATTTAAACTTAAACATGCTCAATACTAAATTTGGAAGAAAATTTCTAATAATGTTTGAATCTACTTTCATATTTAAAAAATGTGTTTCAAAAAGTTACAAGAAACAAAGTTCTAAAATCAATAAATGATAAAATCTATATATTTATTCTAGATAAATAGTATAAGTCTGGTCTACTCTTTTATAAAAAAAAAAAAAGTTATTGTAAAAGGCCTTATATTAAAAGTCTTATGGTAAGGACAATGAAAGTTTTTGCTGGTAGTTATGAGATGAACTGACTAAATAAGTTAAACTGGAGGAAAAACTTTAAATGTTGGTAACTGATGAAAAACAACGTTACAGAGTAAAAAAGAATGTTACACAGATTATAAGGAAAGAGTATGTAGCTGAAGGTATGAGTAAAGTACGTGGATGAAGGTATATGTAAGCTTAAACAGAAGATTAAAGACAAAATACGTAATCAGATTACAGATTTCTTGAGATATAAAATGACTATTAACCCAGGGCTTACATCAGACTAACAAAGCATGGCCCTGGCTGACAGCAGGTTACTATGGTATCCAGGTTGTAAACTTAAAACTTTAACTCATTGATGTTAATCTGGTCATGATAATGGTTATAAAAGAGTGAATTTAGAGTAACAAACCAAGTTAATTAAGTTGCTCTATTTGTCAATGTTTTAACTATATCTTAAGGTGAAAATTGGCTCATTAGTATTTAATCTTTCACATGGTTAATATATCTAATATACAAAAACTCCCAGCATCCCCCTATCTCCCTCCATTGGCACACACCAGTAACTTCCTCTATTCTGGTGTGATAGCAAAATCATTTAAATGGAATATGGAAGGGACCAGACCTCCTCCTAACTATGGGGAGAGGATTTGCTTCTATTTTCACAGGACCAGCCCAGGCCTATCTGGGTCCCAGTGCGAAATGTCTGATTCAATTCCACTGACCAAGGAGATGTCTGACACTGAAACAGAAGCGTCCTAGGCCCCCAGAAGGAAAACATGCGGACCTGGGGCCAAATTGAGGCCCGGTGCCAGCAAGATGTCATGCTGGTATGAAATTCACAACAGCCTCCATCACCAGAGACTGTTTATATCCTTACTTGCTACCCTGACCTTAAAAGTAGCACAGGCTCAACAAGCATATTGTTCTTATGTACCTGAGCCCCCTCTAGCCGGGGCTGCTCTTTGGGAAGAACCCTTACCTAAGATATTTTCCAATGCTTCCCTTACCACTGCCAGTTATGACCTAGAATTCCTGCAAGAAGCATCTAAACCAATCAACTGGACCTCTCTCACAGCAGAGCACCTATCTGCTTTTCAAGTGATAGGTATCATGAGGGATGTTATATAATGTATACAAACCACTCATTAATTACGGATAGTGAATACCAAAATAAATATAATTTATGATTACAACTGGGTCCCTGGGAAGGCAAACAATCAGAGATACCACCCATCTTGAGCCCCCAAGGGCGGTCTCAACCAGAATTATGGAAAGTAATAGTTACCTAAAAGAAAATCATTTTAAGTTTCGGACGTGTCTGTCCCTCCCTTATCTTTTCGTAGTTGGGCTTGGGTGGGTCAACCACCAAAATGAAATTTACTATCTTAGTTGTACCTGATGTATTATCACCAATTGTATCAATTCTAAGGGAGGCACAGCTGCAGTCTACTCCTCCAATGTAACCAACTCTGCCTCAAGTTCCTGCTGTTACGTTTCCTCTGCCCAGGATGGACATAACCTGGAATTGTAAGCTGAAATAAACGCTTCCTCAAACTGACTTTTGTCAGATATTTTGTCCCAGCATAAACAGTGTAACTAAAACAGGTAACTAATACAACAGGTATAATGGTTTGTTGACTCACACATACCTAAACAAAACCTAGGACAGCCTTCCCAGGATACTTAAGAAGAGTAGGAAAAGCAGGGAAGGGAACATCAGAAGTTGACACAACTCTAGGAACTGAGGATAAGAGCTTCAAAATTTGGTAAGAAATTGTATTTTTATCACCTCAACATCACATGACTTTAAAAAATCCAGTGGACATAATAATCCTCAGCAGCTGTATAGGAAGGACAAACTACTATACACATAGTCTTGACTTCTCCACATGGTATGACTGCATTAGGACCTCTTCATTGGGTCCCAGCCCTCCTGCTTTCTTTCTGGTTCTCCAACACTCCATCTACACACATCTGGGTTTTACTCTTGGGGTCCCTGGGGCCTCACACACCATTTCCTCACATGGTCACATGCTGGTTCCATAGAGACATTTACTTAAGCACCATGTTACCCTCTCTAGTAGACTTCCCTCACTAGGCAAGTTAGTGCTGACCCAGCCCCATTCCTTCCAGCCCCACTGCATCCTATCATCTGAAGTTCACACTCATGGTATTTATCATTCTCTGGTTTGACCATACTATCTACTGTTCACTTGTTTTGAGGCTGTCGCACCCCACTGGAAAGCAAAGTCTGTGAGGACAAAGACTATTTTGCCCACTGAGCACCATAGTTCCAGGGCTCAGTATACTGCATTGCATATACTTAATATTTCTTGAATGAACAAATGAGTACCATATTCAAAGGTGAACTATTTTCAGCTAAGTGCAAAGTCCTACCACCAATTCAAAGAGGTACTAGTAGCTGCTGTCATTCTGAGATTCTGGAAAATCTCATCATACAAGGTTGGCAAGTGTAAAATGTTGGTAATGCATAGTTAAATGATCTCTACTATAAACAATTTGCTTGATATGATATAAACATGCCAGATATCCTTTCCTGAGTAATCTCAGTCTAAACAATTAGGCCAATGGTTTCACCCACTCACTGTGTGCATTCCCACACACTATCAGTAAAAATTCAAATTAAAAACATCTATGGTATCGCAGCCAAGGTTTTAAGATAATTGGGGATTATTACAATTCAAAATGCAAACCTATTGCCAAGTTGACATTTCAGCCTAATAATGGGTTTCTTACAAATGGTAGGATTTAAGAATTTTTTAGGATATCAGGATACTGTGATATGTATTTACATTTTAATCTTTTGCATGGTTCAGAAAACAAGGGTCAATGGCAAAGTTAGAAAAATGCCAGTGACCCGAGGAGCTATTCAATTTACTTTGTCTAAATTTCTCTAAGAGAAAACAGTCGTGAGCTCTGAATCTTGAGCATGACCTTTTGAGCAAAACAACCTCTGCTTATATTTTAAAGTAGTTCCTGGCAGGTCTGTTGCTTATGTTCTTTTAATCTATATCCAACATTTTAAATGCTTTAGGTTATTCAGAATAGAGCACAAATATGACATGCTAACCAACTGACAAAAGAAAGAGGGGGGAGGAGTAGGAGGGAAGGGGAAACAGCAAGAGAAAGAGGTAAGTAGAACATTATCTAAAATCCTTTTCAGATTCAAATATCAGGATTAAAATTAGGTAATATACATTCTCCTCCCCCGCCCTCAGATTTTTTGAGGTAGGGGCTCACTCTAGCCCAAGCTGACCTGGAACTCACTCTGTAGTCCCAGGTTGGCCTTGAACTCATAGTGACCCTCCTACCTCTGCTTCCAGAATGCTGGGATTAAAGACATGCACCGCCATGCCCGTGGACATTCTTCTTTTCTCCCGCCTTTTTGATCAATATATCACACAGATTCCCCCAAAATTAATGTTTGAACCCAGAAATATAATGATTTTTGGTTCACAAAAGTAAACATATTCTAACATTTCTTGGCAAATTTCAAAATTTTACCAAAAAAGAATCAGATCAGGATTTCTCGAGCTATCGTTATATCAGTATCAATCTCTAGAACTGGTTATGATTTTTTTTAAGAGTCAGGGAAGCTTAGGGAAAATTCCACATGTTCCCTCTTAATTAGAGCAACTGATTCCTAAGACAGAATTTCAGTGATATCATTTATTACCTTAGAGGAAAAACCAAGTGCCAAACCCTTACTATCTCCTTTCTTCTGAAACACCCCTCACCACAAATAAATAGAACTTAGAATTGCACACCATCCTAGAATAATGAGAGCCTAGGGAGATGGCTCATCAGGTAAGAGCATCTGCTGCTTAAGCATGAGGGTCTCCCCTCCATCCACAGACCACCAAGTTCAACTCCTCGGAACCCATGTAAAAAGATGGGATGGCCATGCACACCCGTAACCTCAGTATGAAGAGGGCATGTACCAGAGAATCACTGGGCTTTGCTGGCCAAGGCCAGTTCTGGGTTGACGAATAGACTCCCCTCATCTCAAAGAAATACACACAGATGGTCAATGGAGATGGGCACCCAAAGTTCTTTGGCCTCTGTACATGCACACACCACCACCACCACCACCACCACCACCACCACCACCCCCCCCCACCCCACACAATATTCTGCTGAGCACGCAAGAGGAGACATTTGGTGCAAGATTTGTCCCATGTTCACTTCAATAGGAATCAATGAACACCAGAGCAAAGATAGCAGCCTGAATCTTCAAAGCAGCCAAGGGTGACTTGGAAGCAATTCACAGGGCTTCAAGTTGTCTAGTCTCCAGGACTCGACAACTGGGCTGCAGTAAAGTTCAAAAGATAAAAAAATAAAAACAGTCAAACCAAGATTGAAACCCTGAAGTCATCAACATCCACTGTCATATCTCCTTTAATGAAACCTTGGAGATAGGTTATATAGGCAAAGGCTAAATTACGGCATCTTCACCCTATGCACTAAACCTTCTTTCTGAGATTTATGAAGATGTGATATGATTAACTATTTTTTCTGTTTTAAAGAAAAGTACAAAGCCAGTGCTGTCATTCCACAGAAAGCTGAACACAACCGTAGCTTTTTATTATTCCTCATTATCTATGATTTAAAAATGAAGAATTAAAACACTGAAAAGGAGTAGTCTGAAAGTTTATAAGGATCCTTAAGAAATCTAGCTGGTACAGGGGCATTTTTGCAAAACCTGAGGGCCTGGGTTGAATTCCAAAGCCATATGCATAAAGTGGTGTGTGTGTCTGGGGTTTGTTTGCAATGGCAGGAGGCCCTGGTGTGCCTACTCTCTATCTGCCTCTCTCTCAAATAATAAAATCTTTTTTGAAAAGAAAATGTAAATTTTTTTAAAGGGCTGGAGAAATAGTTCCACAGTTTAAGGTGCTTGCTTGCAATGCCTGCCGACCCAGATCTGAATCCCCAGTTCCCACATAAAGCCAGATACACAAAGTGGCAAACGCATCTGGAGTTCATTTGCAGTCAAAACAAGCCCTGATGCATAAATATTGATTTATTCATATTCTCTCTCTCCCTCTCCCTCCCCCTTTCTCTTTCATTGCAAGTAAATACAGTATTTTTTTTTAATAAAGAAATCTAAAAACTAAAGCCTGGGGAGACAGTTCAGCAGGCAAGACCTCTAGTCATACAAGCATCAGGGCCTGAGTTTGAGTCCCAAGCATCCTTGTAAGCAGCTGGGCATGCCCATACACTCCTGTAACCCCAATTCTGTGGAGATCTGAGATTCACTTAACTCCCTGCTCAGCCAATATGACCAAAAACAGTAACTCCAGATTCAGCAAGAGACTCTCCATCACAAGAAAAAAAAAAAAAAAAGATGAGCAATACTGAAGGATATATGAAGCCCTCTGCTGCCTCCACATTAGCACAAGCATATGTATCTATACACACACACACCCCACATGACACATACTATGCCCACAACACACATGCAAAATATATAAAGGAATTCATAAATAATGCACATGAATTTTATTACCTTTCTCTTTTTTAAGCAAGCATCTAATGCCTGAGCTGTCTCCCCAGCTTTTTTTTTTTTTTAACTAAATAGCTCCAACTAGCCTAGAATTCAATTCTCCCACTTCTACCTCCCAAGTAATGGGATCATATCTGTGTGCCACCAAGCCTGCCTATATTTTTCCCTAAAGAAATCTACAAAATATTCTGTGATCTGGTGAAAAATCTTATCAAAAGGAGCTCCCTTCACTGAAAAAAATATAAGGAAAAGTTACACACAGTTTGCATCTCACTTTTTCTAATTGGTCTGTCCATCCCTCTATTCATATATACATAGGCACAGTGTTCCTAGATTGCAGTTAGCATATTTATTTGCCTGGGTATGCATGAGCTCACCGGGGTCTATTGCCACTGCAAGTAAACTCCAGATACATATGACACTTTGCATTCAGCTTTATGTGCATGCTGGGAAATTGAAGCCAGGCCTGCAGGCTTTGCAAGAAAGCACCTTAATAAACTACTGAGGGGTGAAGAGAAGACTTAGTGATTAAGTACACTTCCTGTGCAAGGATAAGGGTCTGAGATTGCCAAAGTTTGAATCTCCAGATCCTATAGAACTAGTTGAGCTTGGACACATGTGCCTGTAACCCAAGTCCAGCAGGGGAACAGAAATCCAAGAATACTTGGAGCATTGCAAGCTCCAGAATAAGTAAAAACATCCTGGCTCAAAACAAGACCAGGTGGGAAAGCAAAGGAGTGTGACACCTGACATTCCACTCAGGTCTCTGTAGGTGAGCACCCCCCACTACAGGTGAGTATAGGGTGCCAAAACACAGCATGTACGTGCGCGCACACACACAGTCCCTTAATCTGTACCAGGAGACTATTTTTCCAGAAATGATTATTTTTGTTATTAGTAAATTATTAATTTATTAGAGCTGAGGAGATAGCTCAGCAGTTAAGAGCACATGATTGCAAAGCCTGCCAGCCTAGGTCCAATTCCCCAGGACCCTTGTAAAGCTGGATACAAAGTGGCCCCAAAACTTGAGGGCCAGCTGGTCTGACTTTTGTTTTCAGTCTGTTGATTCTGGCCTGCTCAAAGAAGATGGAGCACAGATGCATGTGCCACCTTGTGCATCTGGCTAATGTGGGTCCTAGGTCCTTTGGCTTTGCAGGTAAAGGCCTTAACCACTAATGCATCCCGCCAGCCCGACATATTCTTTTTAAATCACAAGTTATATTAGTTGTCTCCTTGTTTCTAGGACAAAATAGCTAGCAAAAAAGTTTAAGGGGGGGGGGGGGGAAGAGAGGGAGACACGGAGGAAGAGAGTGCATCCCCAGGGCCTATAGCCACTGCAAATGAACTCCAGATGAATGTACCACTTTGTGCATCTGGCTTTAATAGGTTCTGGGGAATCAAGCTCAGGTTATTAGGCAAGTGCCTTAACAGCTGAGCCATTTCTCCAGCCCAAGGTTTTTGTTTTTTGGTTTTTTTTTTAATATTTATTTATTTGCAAGCAGAGAGAGACAGAGAAAATGCAGCATGCCAGGGCCTCCAGCCACTGCAAATGAACTCCAGATGCCTGTGCCCCCTTGTGCATCTGGCTTTAAGTGGGTGCCAGGGAACTGAACCAGGTCATTAACCTTTCCAGGTAAACACCTTAAGTGCTGAGCCATCTCTCCAGCCCAGAATAAGGTTTCATTTCAGCTGTCAGTTCCAGATTACAGTCCATCATGGTGAGAAATTAATGGTGGCAGGAGCTTGAGGCAGCTGGTCATATTCAGCCCATAGTGAGGAAGCAGAGAGTGATGAATGTTAGTGCTCAGCCAGCTCTCTCCTTTTTATATAGTCTGAGACCCTTCCCACAGTAACAGTGAGTCTTCCCACCTCAATTAACCTAATTAAGATAATCCTTCACAGGTGAATTCTAGGTCTCCTCAAGTAGACAACAGCCATCACACAAGTTGTTAATCAAATTAATGTGTACACATTGTAAATATGAAATAGTATTCAGCAAGTTATTTCCTTTTTAGCACAGTTTTATTTTCCCTGGAGTTTCCAATTGCTTGTCCTCAACTTTCTTCAAAATTTTCATCGTATCATGTACTTTGGAATACTTCCAACTCTTCCAAAGCATGTTTTCCCAGTTTTCAAACAGAATTCAGAAATTGACCAGTTTGAGGATGGTCCAATAATATTATGAACTTAGTAGAGGACAGTTTTGTAGCAAAGCAAAAGAGGAGAAAGGAGTTTATATGGTTATAAAAAAACCACACTGAAAATCTAGATGAAGTCACACCATCAGTTGATGAGGCTGAAATAACCACAGGCAACCCACAATTCACATGTACTTGAAGAATTGAGAAGACCTCAACTCTGTCTGGATTTTGAGTCGTAACCCTACACTGTAACTTTGGTGGGGACCAAGAAAGTACATTTTTAAAAATAAACTGGAGGACAAAGAAACCTCAAATAGGAGAACTTTAGCTTGCAACTTCCAAACACTTAAGAAATGTAAGATTCTTTAAGCTAAAAAGAAATAGATTGCTACTTAGAAGTCCAGATAAAACATTAGCCAACGTATTTTATCAAAATAAGATGGAAATGAACACAGTGAAAAGGAAAATAAACACTGATTAAGAGTTGAGGCTCTGAGTTCAAGTCACCAACAGTGACTCACTAAATGAGTGAACTGGAGCCATAAAGACATTGATTCTTTTCTTTTTTGGGGGGGTAGAGGGGTTGAGGTGGGGTGTCACTCTAGCCCAGGCTGACCTGGAATTCACTATGTAGTCTCAGGGTGGCCTCTAACTCATGGTGATCCTCCTACCTCTGGGATTAAAGGTGTGCACCACCACACCCGGCTCTAAAGACATTTCTACTTTGTTGTTCAAGAGTCTATCTAACCAGGTGCTGTGAGGAAAGGTGAGCTAATGCTTGCAAAGCACTGATCAGTGACAAATAAATCACTCACTAATGGTCTTCACAACATACAGAAGCCACGCCATGGTGAATGCCTGGCCATTTTTCTACTAAAAGACAAGGTTATTTGTTAATTCTTAGTATTTACTCGAAGAAGCTAAAAATGTGTCCACACAAAAACCTTCACATCAGTGTTCATAGCAGCTTTATTCATACTTGCCAAAACCTGGAAGCAGCCAATATGCCTTTCAGTAAATGAATGGATAAACAGCTCAGGGTCCATCCAGACAAGTAAATATTGCTCAGTGCTAACAGGAAATGAGCTATCCAACTATGAAAAGACATGGAAGAAATTTATAATCTTTATTAGTAAATTTAAAAAAGACTACATAGTGTTTGATTCAAACTATATGACTTTCTGAAACAGGCAAAACTAAGGACCAATTAAAAGACCAATGGCCAGACTGGGGAAATTGCTCAACAGTTAAGGCACTTGCCTACAAAGCCTAAGGACCTGGGTTTGATACCCCAGACCTACATAAAGCCAGATGCACAAGGTGTCGGGAGTTCCTTTGCAGTGACTAGAGGCCCTGGTATGTCCATTCCCCAACCTCCCCCACCTCAAGTAATTTTTTTAAAAAGACCAATAATGGTCATTAGGAGTTAGGAAGGTGGAGTACTGACCAGGTAGGGCACAGAGATGTTGGGCAGTGAAACACTGTGTTATGAGGTGCTGTAATACTGGACATATGCCATCATGAATGTGTCTCAACTTAATGAACATATATCATGCCAAGAGTGAAGCCATAATACTATGGACTTTATGTGATAATGACATGTCAATGTGAATTCCTTCACTACCAAATGCACCACTCTGATGTGCGATGATAGTCATCCCTGAGGGTATGCATGTTGGGGGGAGGGCAGTGATGGAAAATCTTTCTCTCAATTTTGCTGGGAACCTAAATTTTTTCTGATAAATAAAGTGTATTTTAAAATGTGAATTAGGAAAAAAAATTCTTTGGTAATTCTATTGCCATACTACCCATCATCCAGCAACAATTTTACATGTGGAGAAAAAGCTGTGGACAGATTCTCATGGCTAAAAGTCAACATAATGCTGAGAACTTAATGCAAGAACTGAACTGCCTGAGTTCAAATCCTGGCTACAAGCTATGTGGCATTACTTTACTTCTTCCCGCCTCAATTCCTTTACATGCCTCATTTTGCAATTACAAAAATAATACAGAGAGAGAGAGAGAGAGAGTACAGAGCACAAAGTTAGAATGCTCTACATTTTTAATTTTATTTTGAGAGAAAGAGGTAAAGTGGGAGAGAATGGGTGCTCCAAGGCCTTCAGCTGCAGCAAACAAACACCAGATGCATGTGCCACCTTGTGTATATGTGTGACATTGTGTGCTTGTGTCACTGCATCTGGCTTATATGGGACCTGAAGATTCAAACATGAGTTCTTAGGCTTTGCAGGCAAGTGCTTTAACTGCTAAGCCATCTCTCCAGCCCTACATTTTTGCTAAATAACACAGGACTGGGATAGGGCTGGGAAAAAGCTCAGAGGATAAGAATACTTGCTTGAGGTTTTGAGAAAGCCTGAGAGGACGAGTTCAGAACCCATCACATTAAAAAAAAAAAAAAGCCAAGCATGACCACATATACCTGTAAATCCAGACCTGTGCAGGAGAATCACTGGAGCTTGCTAGACAGCCAGTCTGACCAAAAATTGCAGCTCCAGATTCAGTGACGGACTTTGTCCCAAGGAAACAACATGGACGAGTAAATAGAAAGGGGTAAGCAAAGCTCTCCTCTGGTCTCCATACAGGGCACACACATCTATCTGCACATACACATACATACAATATGCACTCACACTATAATACTGCACACCCTACTGCTGCTATTATACATATGTACACAAAAAATGAATTAAAAAACTCAGAAGTGCTGATCATGCTAGTAAATACATGACTTATTTGGATATCCCTAAAATACAGACAACTATGCTCTGATATACCTACACTATGATATAAACAGTAACCCTGAAAAGAACCATGTAGTAAATGCGTAGACACTGTCATCAATTCCAAAAAAAAGAAAAAGGTCAAAGAAGCACAAATGAACAAAGAAATTAAGGAGTAGTTACAAGTTTACTCAAAATTCTTTATTCTTACATATTCTCATCTGCCTTCCAGTGAGTAGGCAATGCTTTACAAAGATGCATACCAAAATGCTGAACATGCTTGGATGCCTCTCCCAGGGTGTAGTTCTGTCTCTGTGATACCGAGCCAGGCACCATGGCTCAACCACCTAACCTGGGATCTACTTCAGGCAGCTGTATCTTGGGGATTCAGCAAGCCCCACAGTCATTCTCCAAATCCCAACTTTTATTACAAGGATTGGTGCTTACTATAAATAAAAAGACTCCCTCAAAAAATCTTGCTAAGAATTTATCAGAAACTCCATAAAACACGGAGCATTGTTTCAAAAGCACAGCCAAGCCAGATGGAAATTCGTTTCGAGTGGGTACAATACCGTCCCCAGATCAAGCTCTTGGTAACACAATCTTCCTTCACTCCCAGCACCCACATTGGTGCCATGTGCTTTTATAGAAAAGAACTGCTTATCAGTTGACATGTGAGCAACAGTTTCTTGTTGTCATTTTTCCTCTTTCTCTGGATTGTCATCAGAAACATATTTATATTGTCATTTGTAAACATATGTAACCCAATCCATCCACCCACAAGCAGAAGACAAGAAGCTACTGTTTTAAAATCAGGATCATGCTATTATTATCCATCCAGTGACCACAGAGAAACCATTTCTGTCACTGGCACCCATTATGATTCTAGGCCACTCAAGGGGGAACCAAAACTCAAGACCGCAATCTCCTCCATCCCTTCCTTTTCCCTGTCATGTGAAATCTCAATATCCTCTCTCCTTTTCAATGGGCCTTCCTGTTCTGATACAACTTCTCTCTCTCCCACCCAGTCCATCACTGAGCTCACCACCGTGACTCCTCAGCACCTATGACAGGCATGACATTCAGCTGACACCAAAAAATATTAACTGAGCCAGTGGTGCATGCCTTTAATCCCAGCACTCAGGAGGCAGAGGAAGGAGGATCACTGTTGAGTTCCAGGCCACCCTGAGACTACATAGTGAATTTTAAGTTAGCCTGAGCTATAGTGATATTCTACCTCAAAAATAAAATAAAATAAAATAAAACACACACACACATATATATCAAGAATGACACTCCATCTGAGGGGTGGGTCTCTGTTCTTATCAAGGAAAACAGAATAAGATTCATCACTGAGTGTGATGGTAGGCAAGTTACTTAAACTCACTGAGACTGTAAGATTGGATATTACCATTATATCTTGAGAAAATACCTTATTAGCTAAATGAAGTGATGTTTATAATCCATTCAGCATAGCAACATCTCATGAAATGTTTGCTTTAAAACTAATTGCAAAACTAAGAACCAAATCCAATGTCTTCATTAATCAAGGGCTTCAAAATACAACACTCAACAGCTGTTTCAATGTTACTGTCACTCATGCACTGTCAAAAATCATACCTGTGGACTCTGGCCATTTTGGAATTGATGGCTCAAGTGGGCTGGGGTTAAAGCTTAATGGTAGAATGCTGGACAAGTAGGTTCAAACCCAGTACTGCATAATGGAAAAGGATGGAAAGGGAGAAAAAAGGATGGAAAAAGTGGGGGATTCTCTCTTTTAGACTGATCCAGCTCTTTATCCCAACCTCTTTGACCCCATTCATCTTTAACGCTCAACCAACATTCAAGGCCCAACTTAACCCATTTTCTCTATAAGACCCCCTACTAAAGATAGCACCCATGTCCCGAGCAGGCTTCATATATGTTCCATGGCACCTCCTACTCAGTAAAATAATATCTAACCTTTACTTTTTTGGTGCACTCATTCAACAAGCTTTTATTGAGGACAATCTTTGTGACAGGTGTTCCATTCTGTATTGGAGATTACGGAGTCAACAGGAAAGATAGAATCTCTGCCCACAGTCCACAGAGGAAGAGGCAAAAAACAAACTATTACCAAAATAATTTCTTCCTTAAAATAGTGATAAGCAACATAAACAAAATATATTAAAAAGATATATAGGATAATGTCTGCTATATGGAAACTCATAAAGTCACTTCTGATTTAGCACAGTACCTCCAGAGTTCACTAAAGTCAATCAAATTAGTTGTTTAAGAGTAGAGACCATGCCTCGGACAGTGACATTAAAAAAAAAGTAAGAGAAAGTTAGTTTTGCTGCTACAGCTCTGTGACCTACCAAGTGTACAACCTTGACCTGACCTCTCTAATAAGCCTGAAATGATTAAAAGCACTACCGGTGAGGTGTGTTTACAAATTACAAATAGTATATGCTATACATATGGCAAATACTTGGGTATGTTAGCCAAAGGAATGCTAAGTCATAGACTACAAAGCCAGGGCAAGCTCTGCTATGACTTTGTTCATGAGCATGAACTTGTGTCAATCCTGAATTATCTACTAAACCCTTTATAATTAAAAGTTAGACTAACTCTTCTAGATAAGAGGCATAGGTATTTCTTGGCAAGATGGAGCGATAAAGACGTGTCCTCACAAAAAGCCTTGTTCACAGAAGCTATCAGAAGACTGCTCATAAGGAAACATTTCTGAGACCATTGCTGCTCAACTCTCAATCTCAGACCCAAGAGTTAAAAGTCCATCCCTTAAATGCAGCAGCACTGGCACAACCCCATGACAGGCTCTCAGTTCCCACTATTTTTCCCTTCTAGACACCAGATGGTCTTTCTTGTTGTTACATGCCGAACAAGAGCAGAATGAGACCAGCAAAACACATGCTGCAGGGAAGGAACTTCCCTGTAGTACTTGGCCTCAGATGTCCACCGTGAGAAGCCCCAGCTGGAATCACGTTGCCATCCATCCATGTGCATGCACCAATACTTCACCAGGTCTGCTGTGTGCACAGGGGAAGATGCTTACAGACCACATGAACACAAAGCCAGGCCCTGTTCTCTAGTCTCTGTTCTCTTCAGCCACTCTGGGTCCCAGGTGAGTCAGCTTAATTTTCTGCAAATCTATGTTGCCAGCAAGCAATCAACCCCACCAAGACCTGCTTCTTTCTGTCATATGCCAAGCTGTTAGCAGATGCACTGACAGGTGAATGTTGTAACCATAAAGAGATTGCAAGCACAGGAAGTACTGCAGACACATTTCATCAGCAGAAGTAGTCCTCCAAAGAAAACAGGGACATTAAAGGGTTGTCTCAAGAAGAAAATTTTTGTTTTCTTAAAGCAAGGGAAAAAACAACAAGCTTGAGCTTTTCCATTAATAGAAAGATCCTTGTCTCTTTCCTTTTTCCCAGTTTCCTTCTATCAAAGGGCTACTTGGTGTGGAACCTTTTCTAAATGAAAATCACCCCTCCCCTTATCCCCAGGAGGAAAGGCAGACAAACAGCCAAGAGAGAGAAAGCAATAGTTATTGACTATTTGTTGCTTCTCAGCAATCCAAGTTATAGTTTGGGGAAGAAAGGGGCCAGAAGCTACTGATGAAAACCGAAGATGAGGGTTTGATTTACACCAGAATTCAAATGCTTCCCAGAAAGGTTCTCCACCCTAAACTCTGGAGAGTGCAGGAACACACTTTTTGGATTAGATGGAAGACATCATCCAAAATGTTTAAGAAAAATCATTTGTTAAGACACCAGGGTTTTAAAACACAGGGAGGGGGACAGGGAGGAGGACAAACTTCAGACTGATGTTTATAAGAAATGAACAAGGGGTTAGAGAGATGTTCAGAAGGTAAGAGCACTTGCTGTGCAAGCATGAAGACCCGTGTTCAATCCGCAGTACCTATGTCAGAAGCCAGGTATGGCCACACAGCATTGAGGGGGGTGGGGAAAAGAGAATTGATAGGACTCACTGATCTACTAGTTAACCAAAAACACCAGCAACTTCAGGTTCAGTGAGAGAGTCACAAGAGAATAAAGAGCGACAGAGGAGGGAGGACACCTAAGTTCTTCCCTGGCCTCTGCAAGTGTATGTACAGAGCACAGGCATCAGCACACACATGCATACAACACACACACCCCAAAAGGAAGGAGGGGAGGGAGGGAAGACAGGAGTGAAAGGAGGGAATTCAATGCTTCCTCCATGATGGGGCTGTCAGGACTTCAGAAGCTTCATGGGTCATTTAATTATTTTACTTACGTTAGAGACAAATAATTTTGATTTTTGCCAGAGCAAAATGTCAAGCCCCTCTGTTTAAATTGCCCTACTGACTTTTTAAGTAACATGTGACTTCATTTTCAATATTCTTATAGCAAAAGGGAAAGAATTAGTACTAAAACGCTCCTGTCACTAAATGTCTATTATGAACAAGGAAAGCACAGTATTTATTAAAGTACTTGTTGAAAGTCAGTATTTGGAAGGTTTTTATAAAATATTTGTACATTACGACTCCTATAGGAACCAACAAGTTCTAAAAATTAAGGAAGAATCCAAAGGGCTGCGATTCTCAGTGCACTCTCTTCAGCCCAGGCTGCTGTGCGCTATTTGCTCTGTGTGACCTAGAAGCAAAACAAGTCCTACTCTCTTGAAAAGTGATCCCTTAGTAACATGAGAACACACTTCAGCTTCCGCTTCACAGGGTCAGTTTTTGCTGAGAAGGGAAAGAAAGAACCAGGTTTTCTTAAGAGGGTTTATAGGTGAGGTGAGAAGTGGAACGCTTACACGCAAAGTGTCAAATGTACACGCTTTACTTGGAAACTGTTTCTATGATTTACGAGACAGTGTGAGGCTTTAAACCTTTAAGATTATAAAATATCACTTAGCACTATCCTTAAAATGAACCCCCACACACACACACACAACACCAATAAAATGTCTTTCATGTCACCTTGAAAGAAGATGGAACAGGGTCACTGGCACAACTCCAGTAACAGGACAAAGAGTTCATTCATTGCTACCTGTACATTTCAGAAAGAAGCATACGGGCTTCAGGAAAAGGTGGTGAAAATTATTTTCTGCATAAGGGAAACTGAACATCTGCTAAATTTGATGTACTAAGTTAAATACCATCAGAGAAATAAGAAATATAGGATTATTTACTAGAAAGATAAGAACATCCTACTTTCTCACACATGCATACCTTTTTATATTACAAATTCTTGAGTGAGATTGCTAAACTAATTTGTGGAAAAGTTAATCCAAATGTGTGACTAACACAAACTTAGTGTCAGCCTGCAGCAAGAAGGTGAAAAACTGAAGATGAACACTGACTGAGGCGTTAATTCTCAATTAATTAACCAAACTCAATTCCACTGGTTTTAATTCAAGTGTAATTTAATCTTGGCAGTGCCTTTCCACTTACAGTCAGATTAGTGTCTTATTAATTTTATCCACCACTAAAAACAAACCTGAGCTGAGCGCTGTGGGAAGACTCCATTCAGAGAAATGAAAAAATAAATGACATTTTCTAATAATCTAGGCCACTGCTTACACAATGGCTCTACATAGTCCTGACCTGTGTCCAGGGTTGAAAGGTCTGATTTTTAAGTCCAAACTTAAGAAATGACTAATTGGATTGTTCAGCTGCAGGTAAAAGACTCAGATGGAAACAATCTTATAGTTACATTTCATAGATGAATAAAGAAATAATCTGAAGTAGCAGAGTGAAATACAATAACCAAAATGATAGTGTTAAAATACTAAGTGGACCTGCTTCCAAGACTGCGCAATCTCCAGGCTCCTCCCTTTGCCCCAGCACCAGGTCTCTGGGTCCCCACTGGGGCCATGCCAACTCCTCACACCTGAATAGACAGGCCCCTGTGCCATCAAAAACCTAATCTAGCTGAGTATGGTGGTGCATGCCTTTAATCCCAGTACATGGGAGGCAGAGGTAAGAGGATCTCCATGAGTTCAAGGCCACCCTGAGACTACATAGTGAATTCCAGGTCAGCCTGGGCTAGAGCAAGACCCTACTTCACAAAAAAAAAAAAAAAAAAAAAAAAAAAAAAAAAAAAAACACCTAATCTAGTCAAACATAAAAGGGAACAATCACTGAAGCCACTCTAAGGGTAAACTACAGCTTCCTCCTGAATTAAATAAGATTCCCACACTGTGATGGGCAGACCACAGCGCAAAAGGAACAACAGGAAACATCAAATAGAAGGAACCCCAACAAGATTGCCTAGTCCCACAATGGAAGTCTCTAATCAAAACATAGAAGAGACAACAGGATCATGAATATACCAGAAGGGGAAGAAATTCAGACCAAAGGCATGGAGAATCCAACAAAATTATCAAAGAAAACTTTCCTAACCTCTCAAAGGAGAGTCCCATCAAGATACAAGAAGCTAACAGAACCCTAAACAGACTGATCCAAAGGTCTCCAAGACATATCACCATTAAGACTCTACACAACGAAAACAAAGAGAAAGTCCTAAAAGCAGCAAGACAGAAACAACACATTACATATGAAGGTAACCACATCAGAATTACCTCAGACTTCTCAATGGAAACCCTGACAGCCAGAAGGACCTGGAATGGAACAATATAAAGTCTAAGAACCTATGGCTTCCAACCCAAACTACTGTACCCAGCAAAAGCATCCCTCATAATAGATGACGAAAGAAAAACTTTGCATGAACACAAAGCCAAACATACAAAGAGTACTTCAGGGAATTCTACACACACAAGAGTCCAACAACCAATTTCAAGAACCTACAAGAAGTAGAACACAAAAACCACACCTATAGAAGGCTCAAAAACTACAAAGTCCAAGAAAACACCAAACCCCATAAAGCACCACAATATGGCAGGGATTAAATCAAACCTCACAGTGATTACCCTAAACATTAATGGCCTTAATTCACCCATCAAGAGACACAAGTTAACAGGGTGGATCAGAAAAATGGACCCCTCAATCTGCTATCTTCAAGAAACCCACATCAACACTAAAGACAGACACCTCCTCAGGGTAAAAGGCGGAAAATGATATTGCAAGTGAACGGAAATAAGAAACAAGCAGTAGTTGCTATACTAATATCAGATAAAACAGACTTCAAACCAAAAGTAATTTTAAAAAGACAAAGAAGGACACTGTAGTGGTTTGATTAAGGTGTCCCCCATAAACTTAGGTGTTCTGAATGCTAGGTTGCCAGCTGATAGAGATTTGGAAATTAACGCCTCCTGGAGGCAGTGTTTTGTTGGGAGTGGGCTTAAGGGTGTTATAGCCAGTGTCCCTTTGCCAGTGTTTGGCACACTCTCCTGTTCCTGTTGTCCCTCTGTTGTTAACCAGGTGGTTGATGTCCACCCTCTGTTCATGCCATCATTTTTCCTTGCAATGATGGAGCTTCCTCTTGAGTCTGTAAGCCAAAATAAACTCATTTTTCCCCACAAGCTGCTCTGGTCAGGTAATTTCTGCCAGCAATGTGAACCTGACTGCAACAGCCACTTCTTCCTCAAGGGAATGATCCAACAAGAGGACATCACAATCATCAATCTTTATGTACCAAACAGAGGTGTACCACAATTCATAAAACAAAACCTACTTGATAACAAAACAGAAATAAACACCAACACCATCATAATTGGGGTCTTCAATACTCCACTGTCATCAATAGATCATCCAAATGGAAAATCAACAGGAAAGAGAGCTCAACAACACCATAGATAAACTAGACCTAACAGACATCTATAAAACATTCTACCCAAAATCTACAGAATACATATTCTTCTCGGCAGCCCATGGAACTGTCTCCAAAATAGATCACATACTGGGCCATAAAAGCCTGACTCCACATATTTAGGAAAATCAACATAATTTCCTGCATGTTATCAGACCATGATGCTGTAAAGCTAGAAATTAATAAGAGATGTGCCAGGAACTCCATCAGCTCCTGGTGACTGAACACACACCTTTAAATAATAAATAGGTAGCACATGAAATAAAAAAGGAAACTGTAAAATTTCTAGAATTGAAAGACAATGAGAACACATCATACCTAACCTTATGGGACACAATGAAGGCAGTCCTTAGGGTAAAATTCATAGCACTAAATGCCTTCATAATAAAGACAGAGAGATCCCAAATCAATAGCCTAACATCCACCTAAAAGCATTGTAAAAACAAGAAGAATTCAACCCAAAAAGCTCCAGACAGAAAGAAATAATCAAGATTAAAGTAGAAATTAATGAATTGGAAACTAAGAAAACAATTAAGAAAACTGATGAAACAAAGAGCTGGTTCTTTGAAAAACAAACAAGATTGATAAACCCCTGGTCAATTTGATCAAGTAAAAAAAAAAAGAGAGAGAGACTGCAAATTAACAAAATTAGAAATGAAACAGGAAAGATCACAACAGACATAAATGAAATTGGAAGAATCATCAGGACTTACTCACAAAACCTCTACTCCACAAAATTGATAATCTGGAAAAAATGGATAAATTCCTTGACACATACCACCTACCAAAACTAAACTCAGGGCAGATTAATCTCCTAAACAAACCTATCACAGCCATCTAGATTGAAAAGGTAATCAAAAACCTCCCCCCAAAAAAGAGTCCAGGACCAGATGGCTTCTCAGCTGAATTCTATGAAACCTTCATGGAAGAACTGAAACCAATTTTTCTCAAACTGCTCCACATAATCAGAGAACATGGAAAGCTCCCCAACTGCTTTTATGAAGCGAGTATCACCCTATACCAAAACCAGACAGAGATTCAAAAAAAGAAAACTATAGGCCTATATCCCTGATGAACTTAGACGCAAAGATCCTAAACAAAATTTTCACAAACCAAACTCAACAACACATCAAAAGCATTATCCACCTTGATCAAGTAGACTTTATCCCAGGAGTGCAGGGTTGGTTCAATATACAGAAATCTATCAATGTAATACACCACATAAATAAGCTTAATCATGAAAACTACATGATCATTTCAACAGATGCAGAAAAAGCCAACCTTTGACAAAATATAACATCACTTCATGATCAAAATGTTGGCAAAAATAGGCATGGACAGTTTATATTTCAACATAATAAAGGCTATATATAAAGCACATAAGCCCAAATAATACTTAATGGGCATAGACTCAAGGAATTCCCATTGATATCAGGAACAAGACAGGGGTACCCACTCTCACCTGTGCTCTTCAATATAGAACTAGAAGTCTTAGCCCACACAATAAGACAGAAGAAATAAAAGGGATATAAATTGGAAAGGAAGAAGTCAAGCTATCCCTATTTATAGATGACATGATCCTATACATAAGTGACCCAAGAGCCTTCATCTCAAAACTCTTAAAGGTGATTAATTCCTTCAGCAAAGTAGCAGGGTACAAAATCAATGCACAAAAAAATCAGTAGCTTTTCTATATGCCAAGGACAAAGATACAGAGAAAAAAATTAGCAACATGGTCTCATTTTCAATAGCAACAACAACAAAAAAATACCTCAGAATAACACTAATCAGGGATGTGAAAGACCTCTACAATGAAAACATAAAAACACTCAAGAAAGAAATGGAGGAGGGCTTGAAAAGATGGAAACACTTCCAATGTTCCTGGGTAGGCAGAATTAACATTGTGAAAATGGCAATCTTACCAAAAGCAATATACAGATTTAATGCAATACCAATAAAAATCCCAGAATCATTCTTCACAGAGATAGATAAAATGATCTCAAAATTCATATGAATGGCAGCAAGCCTCAGATATCCAGGCATATTCTCAGCAAAAGAAACACCTCTGGAGGCATCACTGCATTTTATCTAAAGCTATATTACAAAGCCATGGTAACAAAAACAGCATATAGACTAATGGAACAGAATCTAGGAACCAGACTTTAGGTCAAGTAACTACAGCTACTATATCTTCAACAAAGGCCCTAATAATGTAGACTGGAGGAAAGATAGCATCTTCAACAAATGGTGCTGGACAAACTGGACAACCATATGCAGAAAAATGAAACTAGACCCACACATCTCACCATGCCAAAAATCAAGTCCAAATGGATCAAAGACCTCAATATAAGACCTGAAACTCTTCAACTACTGGAAGAAAAATAGGAAACTCTCCATATATGGGAGTAGGAAAAGACTTCCTGAACAAAACCACAGTAGCTCAGGAACTGAAACAATCACTCAACAATTGGGATCTCATGAAGCCAAAAAGTTTTTGCACAAACATACCATACACAGAGCCAATAGATATATTATCCACAGAATGGGAGAAAAATTTGCCAGCTATACAACTAACAGAGGCCTAATTCCTAGAATCTACAAAGAACTCAAAAACCTAAACAATAAAAAAAAAAAAAAATCAAACAACTCACTCACAAAGTGGGTCAGAGAACTTCACAGGGAGTTCTCAGAGGAAGAAATACAAATGGCAAACATGTACTTAAGAAAATGTTCAACATTTGGTCTGTAGAGATTGCTTAGTGGTTAAGGCATTTGCCTGTAAAGCCAAAGGATCCCAGTTCAATTCTCCAGGACCCACATAAGCCAGATGCACAAGGGGGCACATGCATCTGGGGTTCATTTGCAGTGGCTGGAGGCCCTGGCACACCCATTCTCTCCCACTCTCTCTCTCTCCCTCAAATAAATAAATAAAATAAAGTATTTTTAAAAAAAGAAAAGAAAATGTTCAACATCCCTAACCATCAGGAAAATGCAAATTAAAACAACTATGAGATTCCATCTTGCCCCAGTAAGGATAGCAAATATTAAAAAATCAAATAAAAACAACTCAGAAGCAAACAACCTGACATGATGCTCACACAAGAGCAATAGTGGCACACAGCCATGGTGGGTAACTAACTGCTCTTGGATTGGCTAATGGATTCACTCAGTAGAAATGAACCCATATCTGGTACTGGGAAACAAGTCAAAATCATATCCAGATAATGATTTTGCTTTCTGATATCAAAATCCCATTAATCTTGGGCTACAAGAGGGTCTATATACCCATTAAGTTCTCTCTAAACTAACAGTAGTTATTCCATTTAACCTGTGTTGACTTCACTCTCCGTTGAAGAATCTCCTTCTCTTTTTCAGATAGAAATGGGAACTGAGGAAATGACCCATTGCACTTCACCAGGACCCCAACTGAAATCACAGAGGAATTGGGGAAATGATCAAGAGTGCTGCTTTCTTGGAGAACCTGATATCAGCATAAGGGTGACGGAGACAGACACTGAGGACACCCAATGCCTACCAATCCAGAGATTCAGAGGCTTCTAAGAGCCCATCACTGAAGTAGGCTTAAAACACATCCAACATGGTTCAGGGAATTACGCAGAAGAGGGGTCAGGAAGATTGTTAAAGCCACAAGTTGGGACATTATGCACAGAGACATTGCCTCTCCCTCACAACTGACAGCTGCCCCCACAATGCACAACCCCCAATCCCTATGGGGATGACCTACATCCCCAATGAGGAGGGTCACTTTGGAGGGGGCAGGGATAAGGGAAAGGGTAGTACCATCATGTGGTGTTTACATACTGAGTATGCCCATAAGTAATAAAAAGAAATACTAAGTGGGATGAGGTTGTAACTCAGTGGTAGAGTGCTTGCCTAGCATGTGCAAGGCCATAGGTTCAATACACAACACTGCAAAAATAAAATAAAATAAAATACAAAAGTCCAAGTAGATAGGACAGAGAGTAAGAATTAGTAGTTACATGTGCCTCTAAGGTACATTCAAGACAAACTGGATAACCTGGAAATGTTACTCTACAGCTAAAATAATTATTTGATAACATTAGCATGTAGCAAATGGTAAAAGATAGTATCTGACCCCCAAGTCAGATCACAAAATCTTTGGTATCACCATCATGCCATTTCACCTCCCTCAATGTCAAAATCCCTTGAAGCCATATTTTATAGGATACCATAAGGAAAGGGAAGTTCTTATCACTTAGAAAGGAATTCTGGGGGCATTAACTCAAGAGACTCAGTCTTTTCACTGCTTTTGTTAGAGCTCCATTGTGGATTTAAAAAATCTTTTAACTTCCTGGCCAAGTAAATGGTTTTAATAAATGCATACATTATGTTGTTGATTCAGATAAATAAACATGAGTAATAAAAATGAGGGATTATTATGTGCTCTATAAAACTGCAGTGCAGGGCTGGGGAAATGTCCCAGCAGATGAAGGTACTTGCATGCAAAGCCTGCTGACCTGAATTCAAGTCTTTAGTATTTGCATAAAGCCAAATACACAAAGTCGCACATGCATCTGGAATTCTTTTGCAGCAGCAAGAGGCCCTGACACACACACAAAACACACACTCTCTCTTCCTGTCTCTCAAATAAACACGCCAAGTATGGTGGTGAATGCCTTAATCCCAGCACTAGGGAAGCAGAGGTAAGAGGATTGCTATGAGTTCCAGGCTAGCCTGAGACTACATAGTAAATTTCTGGTCAGCCTGGGCTAGACTGAGACTCTACCTCAAAAAAAAAAAAAAATGCAAGAACTAATTGCTAGAGCTAACTTCCATAAAATAGAAGTTAAAATTGAATGGCTAAAGAGACTGCCAAAACCACTATTATATTAATTGAGCCCAGTCTTATCATGAGATAGCCTTGCAGTAAATTTTGTTGTGTTTCACTGCCTAAGTGGACACATTCACATCACAGATGAAGATGCAAAGACCCAGATATGTTAAGGGCATTGCTGGAGGTCAAGTTGGCAGTCAGGGGCAAAGCAAAGGCTGGACTCTGGCTCCTAAAACCAGGCTGTTTTCAGAACTTTGGAAGTCAGCCCTCTGGTTTCCTTGTCCTATCTTACATGCCCACACTTCCTCACATAGCACTTCCTCCAGGCTGGTCTGGCAAGGTTTGCATCAGAAAGTAGCACACAGCAGTTCTAAGAAGAGAAAGAGCCAAAGTCCTCACCATGCTCAGTTTGCTTCATAGAGTTGTAAGCACCAGTTTATACCTCTGCCATTCAATTATTTGCCCATTTCTTAGAAAAACTCACAACCCTTAGATGTTTAAAATGCGACTGAAATACGCACAATATTACTTGCAGTTTACTGGGGCTGGAGGTAGAACACACATTTGATACTGAGTGGCAGGCTCGATAAGCAAATCTGATAAGCTCTGAGGCAAGAAATTTGAGAAAAGGAGAAATAACCACTTGGATTCAAGCATCAACTATCCATTTTTCTACATTTTTAAACTAGTACAAGTTTCATAATGTTTGGTCATCACCTTCCTTCAGCTAGAAAAAATGGGTAAAATCCACCCTTTTCACCAAGTTGAGATGACAGAAAAATGACAGATAGGTAAATGGAGTGTTCAACTACATAGACACTCCAGCGCACTAGCAACCCTCATACGTGTAGAAGACAATTGCTGCTTTCTACCTGCATCTTTCAAAAGCAGAAAATTCCTCTGTCAACTCAAAGGAAGGACTAAAAAGAAAGAAAAAAATAATATGATGTTGCAGTCAGCTTCACATTGCTGGCAGAAAATACCCAACCAAGAGCAGCTTATGGAAAAGAGATTTATTTTGGCTTACAGACTTGAGGGGAAGCTCCATGATGGCAGGGGAAAGTGATAGCATGAGCAGAGGGTGTACATCACCTCCTGGCCAATATCATGTGGACAGCAGCAATAAGAGAGCATGCCAAACACTGGCAAGGGGACACTGGCTATAACTTCCATAAGCCCATCCCCAGTAATACACTGCCTCCAGGAGGCTTTAATTCCCAAATTGCCATCAGCTGGGGACCTAGCATTCAGAACAACTAAATTTATGAGGAATTTCTGAATCAGACCACCTCTGTGGCAATTTTTTGAGCAAGGAATACCCACTCAAAATGTGCTTAGAATTATCACAAGAGCAGTCCACACACTAATTCCCTAAACCCTCTGAAGTGGTTATATGGTTGTTACCATTTTACTCATTTGTAAATCAAGACCCAGAAAAGAAGCACATTAGCCAAACTTGTTAATATAGCATATGCAGCCTCCACATACAAGTATAGAAAAAATAAAGGAAAGGGTTTTCTACCAAGTTCCAGGAAAAACTACTTCCTCCTTAGGAAGAGAGGGGAAGAGATACCTAGAAGTCAGTCATCTAGTTTATTTTGAGTATTTCTATCATCTTTTGAAGATGAAAATCATTAACTGAACTGCTTTAGATGTGACTACCAAGTTTTTCTTTCTTAAAAAGCTGTTCCAAAGAACAATCTATCTGACAAGCAAATTAACAGAATGACCTTCTGACAGCACCACCCATGAAAGAAAGGGAAGGCAGATAAACACAAAATCTAGGACTATCCATTTCCCTCTGCAGACTGGCCACATCATTCCAAAACAATTGAGATGGATGTCTCCTAGACTTGAACAATGGAAAACTAGTTACATGGATAAAAGTCTTTTCTTCACCCAGCCCACTTATCTAGCCAGAATAAAGAATCACAAGCAGAAAGTATTCACTTAGGGTATACTTCTCAGATGCCAATCAATAAGGCAAATGAAATGGCATTACTCATTAAGTTCATTGTTATGAAGTGTTGTACCACTAATGCTGACTGCTAACCTCTGGAATGTATCTATTTAACAAGTCTTTTCATGGGCAACTCCAACTAGAAAATGAACTATTTATTCTCACAGGTTCTGGTGCTCTTCAATTAACAAAACATTAAAAATTAAAAGGACAGAAAATCATATAGAGCCCTCAATACATAATCAATCACAATATGGACACCCTGTTGTCTGCCCCAACAATTTCCAATACCTTCCTCACTAACTGCTTCTTAGAATAGAAGATGAGCAAGATTTTCACTTCTAAATTTTTTTGAACCTTAGGATAATCCAGAAACATTTTTATATGTGTGTGTGTGTGTGTGTGTGTGTGTGAGAGAGAAAACGTGTGTGTGTGTGTGTGTGTGTGTGTGTGAGAGAGAGAGAGAGAGAGAGAGAGAGAGAACTAGCACACCAGGGCCTTAGCCACTGCAAACAAACTCCAGACACATGTGCCACCTTCTGTGCATGTGTCACCTTGTACATCTGGCTTATGTGGGTTCTGGGGAGTTGAACCTGGATCCTTAGGCTTCACAAGCAAGTACCTTGACTGCTAAGTCATCTCTCCAGCCCCAGAAACAAAATTATAATAATGAAATAAAAGTAGAGTTCTGAGACCATTAAGATAATTCTTGTTACCTAGTAATAGGGTTGGAATGAGAGGAGAGCTCACTGTGTTACCTCACTCCTCATTCCTTGGTATGAAAGCATATATAATGTTTGGAGCCACTGTAGTAATTTTGTTATTCATTAGGTGACAAGAACATAAAAAAAAAAAAAAAGCTTATACCTGGAAGATAAGGAAAAAGAGAACTTTGAACCTCTCACTGTAGCTGATACTCCCTGCCTAGGAAATTTTAAGTAAGTTAAAAACAAAAGTCTTTGCTTTTTAAATCACTGTTAGGTGGGCTTACCTCTTACTTATACTCAAAAGCATCCACAAAAATCATTCATTTTCCAGCCTTCCCAGAGGACATCTACTTTGCATGCCCTGCAACTTCTTATAAAAAAAAAAAAAAACCCTGAGCTGTAGAGATGGCTTAGCAGTTAAGGAACTTGCCTGTTGGGCCTTGCTAGAAACACATTGCAAAAATTATCTCCCAGTTTCTTTCTCAGATTTTCATTTGGCTTCTATTGGTGTCAGGCACTCTGCTACTATTCTTATGCATAATCCCCTGTATATGTAAATTAGGGCTCAAACAATATAAACAAATCTTGACCTATCTGGTCCTTATACACCATTTGGCTTTCTAACTGGGCCTGCATTAAACCACAAAAAACTTACCCAAGATGACACTGCCCCATTTTAAAAAACAAAGGGGGAGTTTCTGGGCCTTGCTAGTAACAGGATGGACCTGTGAGGAGGCTGGCCTGAGCTACTGGACATGGCCAGGGACCCTGGGCCGTGGGGTTGCAGCTGGCCCTCTGTCAGGAAGTCCCTGACGACAGTGACAGCCTTCCCTATGTTGTAGGTTGTAGTGAGCTGTCATCGCCCAGAGTGGGCAGAACTGGCGAGGCGCTCCCCCCAGACCTCAAAAGGCTCTGACCATTCCATAAGTCAGACTTTGCCCCCCACAGTTCCTGACCTTGTGGCTAGCTGCCCAAGAGACCCTCATGTAGCTGAAGTCATGTAACCTTCTCACCCCCCACAGTAACAGAATTCACAGCCTTCTGTTAATCTCTTCTTCCACCCTTCCCCCTATCTTCCCTTATCCTTCCCACATAGCTTTGAAGTTACTAGTCCTTCCTCTACCTGGATAACAACCCATAAACTATGCATCCGATTGCCATATAGTCTGTACCTGCCATCTCAACCTTCCCCAAGTGTTTATAAACCCACTTTCCTTTTGAATAAACGAGTGCTGTCCATCAGATGGTCTCCCGGGTGCTCATTGCCCTGTCATGTTCGTGTGCTGCACTCACCCGCTACTCCAGGAAGGACCCTGCTGCTTCCCTCCCAACTGCTCTCTCCCTTGCCCAGGACATCGGTGGCCAACAACCCCGGGGAAACGGGAACAGAACGAGACCCACACTTGCCTACAAAGCCAAAGGACCTAGGTTCTATTCCCCCGAACCCATGTAAGCTAGATGCACAAAGTGGTGCATGCATTTGGAGCTCTTCTGCAGCGGCTGGAGGCCCTGGTATTTCCATTCTCTCCCTCCTTCCCTCTTTTCCTCTTTCTCTCTCAAATAAATAAAAATAAAATAGTTTTTTTGAAAAAACTTGGTATTACTCCATTTGCTTTCACAAGAGCTTTCAAACTTTTTAGAGCTTTTATGAATGTTTATTTTAATGAAGCTAATATAGACAATGTCCATATACCACATCAAAAAAATATAAAATCAAGAGCAGTGTTATATTGTGTGTCTTCTGCATGAATAACTTTATTAACTGCTAATGAAAATTAGAATTTCTTCTGGGATATTCTGACAAGATTTTTTCCATCTTAAAATGCTTTCTTTTCATTGATATCATCTTTAGAGTTCGTCATTACTCTCTGTCACCTAGACTCCAAACCTGACACTCTTTTGGTCCACACCCACAGATTTTAAAGGTAGCTTCATGTTGAAAGGTCATTTTTTCACTGGTCAGTTCTCTGAAAACCTTCCATTTCCCACTGGAAAACCACAGTCCTAATCACACTATGCTTCAGGGTCAACTGAAAGGTCACTGTGAACACTCACATTGGTAGATCTTATTTACCACTAAAGCACCACTCTGAAAAAGGTGGCCTCCTTGTGGACACATGAAATTTTAAAAGGAGAGGGGAATATGAAGGGGGGCCTGAGAGGTCTGATCACTAAAATTCAGCACAATGAAAAACTACCAATAAGCCGGGCGTGGTGGCGCACGCCTTTAATCCCAGCACTCGGAGGCAGAGGTAGGAGGATTGCCCTGAGTTCAAGGCCACCCTGAGACTACATAGTTAATTCCAGGTCAGCCTGGGCCAGAGTGAGACCCTACCTCGAAAAACAAAAAAAAAAAAAAAAAAAAACTACCAATAATAAATATTCAACACCAAAATTCAAATTACCAGATGTTTAAATAGATGGGATGCCATTATTCAATTTCATTTTGAACAGCACATTACAAAAGAACTACTTTTAAAAAAGGATTGAGCAAGCATGGTAGTGCATGCCTTTAATCCCAGCACTAGGAAGGCAGAGGTAGGAGGACTGCCATGAGTTTGAGGCCAGCCTGAGACTACATAGTGAATTGCAGGTCATCCTGGGCTAGAGCAAGACCTCAAAAACCACAATAAAATAAAAAAAAAAATAAAATATAAAATAAAATAAAGGGGGCCTGGAGAGATGGCTTAGTGGTTACACACTTGCCAGTGAAGCCTAAGGAGGCCAGTTCAAGGCTTGATTCCCCAGGACCCACATAAGCCAGATGCACAAGGTGGCGCATGCATCTGGAGTTCGTTTGCAGTGGCTAGAAACCCTGGCATACCCATTCTCTATCTGCCTCTTTGTCTGTCACTATCAAATAAATAAATTAAATTAATAAAAATAAATAAAGGATTGAGGTAAAAAAAAAAAAAAGACTATCTAAATCTTTAAATGATCCTAATTTGTTCCTGATAAATTCAATCACATTTTCTCCCTCCATTCCCAATTATTTTGGAATAGGATTATCAACAATTCTTTGACCTTCAAAGAGACACTTGAGTAAATTCACTGTAACTCCTTGCCTTTGCTAGTATGATTGCTTGAGTTTCTTAAGATGTGTTGTCATTTTTACTGTGTGGTGAATCTCATTGCTATCCTGCCCAATGAGTTTAATGTCTTCTCCTTCCTTCTAATCCCCTAAGTCCTAGTTGAAGGCTTTGCCTCCTGGTCAGACATGGTGACAGTGGCATCAGTTGGGGTCTCAGTCTAGCAGCAGCCTTGAGTAGGTAGATCCTCATTCTAGGATTTTTCAAGAGCTTTCATGTTAACACGATTCCCAAGCCCTCATAAAACAAAATCTGACCCAAGTTCAACCTGAGACCCTTTCCTATAATTTGAATACTCAAAACCAGAGTTCAGTCCTTTTCTAATGATCCTACCTGTAAAATAATAAATAAGGAGTTACTGGTAGCCATTTTTCCCATCACAGAGAACATGAGTCTCTAATGGAAAAGTATAGACTTATCTTTCTTACCATGAAAGAGCCTCCCAAGTAAAATACAGAAAGCAGGCTGGGGAGATGGCTGGGGTTGAGTGGAGGGAGTACTTGCCACACAAGCATGAAGGCATGAGAGGGCTTGATTCACTTTGAGTTCAATCTCCAGCACCCACATAAACAGCTGGGTATGGCCAAGCATGCCTGTAACCCCAGACCTTCAGGAAGTAGGGCTCACTGGTAAGCTAGTCTGACTGGTTCAGTGAGACTTAGCCTCAAGGAAGCAAATGGAAACACAATAAAGGATGCCCTTCCGACACTTTCTGCACATGTGTGCACAGGGCATTGCAGCTGTACACACAAGCATCAACCACACACTATGTCACACATGTTACACATAAATAAAAAGCTTGAGGAAATATTAAAATGCCTTTTAACTACCAAGTGAAGTAGATAGCGAGTAGAGGAATCTGGGAGACCAATACTGGAATGGAAACAAGACCCCTGGGCAGCGATCAACAGTATATATCCTGAGGGCATGTCGAGTGTGCTGAGTAAAACAGATGAAGCCCAGTCAAAATCAGTCTTCTGAGAGAACCTTTCATCTCATCTTCAGTGTTCTTATTAGACCACTTTCAGCAACACCACTGCAATGGTAAAAAACAAACAAACTCACCCTACGGGATGGGAGAGTAAGGTACCTTTTTTTTCTTTTAATTTAGTACTGGACATAGAAAAGAAGTTTTATAATAATTTATAACTAGAAAGAGCCTCATAATGGCTTTTACCATGACTCATGCTATGTGAAAAACCCCTAAAATTTTAAGTAGAAAATAAAACATAAAAACTGGGGTTGAGGATTTGACTCCAAAAATCTTGACTTTGGTGGAGGAGAGGGGACTAGGAAGATAGCTCAGTTGGTAAAGTGCATATATCATAAGCATGAGAACCCAAGTTCAATCCCCAGAACCCATATAACAATGCCAGGCTGAGCCTGGGAAGCAGAGGTAGGAGGATCACACTAAGTTTGAGGCCAACCTGTAACTACAGAGTGACTTCCAGGTTGGCTAGAGTGACAGTCATCCTCAAAGAAGAAAAAGAAAAAAGCCAGACTAGGCATTGTAATAAAAACAACATGGTACTGGCATAAAAACAGGATTATAGACCAATGGAACAGAATCAAGGATCCAGACTTTGGATCAAGTAACTACAGCTACTTGATATTTGACAAAGGCCCAAAGAATGTAGACTGGAAAAAGACAGCATCTTCAACAAATGGTGCTGGACAAACTGGAAAACCATATGTAGGAAAATGAAACTTGATCTACACCTCTCACCATGCACAAAAATTAAGTCAAATGGATCAAAGACCTCAATATAAGACTAGAAATACTGCTACTACTGGAAGAAAAAAATAGGAGGAACTTTCTATGATATAGGAATGGGGAAAGACTTCCTGAACAAAACCCCAGTAGCTCAGGAGATTAAACAATCACTCAACCAGTGGGATCTCATGAAGCTGATAAGCTTTTTCACAGACAAACATACAATAAGCAGAGCCAATAGATTACCCACAGAATGGGAGAAAATTTTTGCTGGATACACATCAGACAGAGGCCTAATTTCTAGAATCTACAAAGAACTCAAAAACCTAAACAATAAAAACTCAAACAACCCACTCACAAAATGGGGCAGAGAACTGCACAGGGAGTTCTCAGAGGAAGAAATACAAATGGCAAACAAACACATAAGAAAATGTTCAACATCCCTAATCATCAGGGAAATGCAAACTAAAACAACTATGAGATTCCACCTTACCCCAGTTAAGGATAGCAACCATTAAAAATTCTAATGACAACAAATGCTGGCAAGGAAGTGGAGAAATAGGAACCCTCATTCACTGTTGGTGGGAATGTAAGCTGGTACAACCACTGTGGAAAGCAATATGGAGACTCCTGAAAAGGATGACTATAGAGGTACCAACAGACCCAGTTATCCCCTGTAGCAGACAGCTTCAGGTTCGCTGAGATGAACTTCCAGACCAGGCACAGTTATGGAGGAAGGGATATTATTTATTGAAGCTTACAGATCCAGGGGAAGTTCCATAATGGCAGGAGAAGCGGCCTGCTCTCACAAGACCAGGCAAGAGAGAGAAAAGCCAAGCCACCAGCTACACAGCACACTGAGCAAAACTACTGCCAAAAAGTCACAGCACACTTCAGGAACTCCTACTGGGCACACTTTGCATATCTTTACAATGGAATCTCAAACCCACCATTAACACCTTAAGACCAGCCCCCAGTGACATTGCCTCTAGGAAGGTGATTGCAGATGCAAACTATAAAGTAATAAAACATTGAATATATTGGGGGCCACATATTCAAGCTACCACATCCCCTTACTGGGCATTTACCCTAAGAGCTTCAAGCGTCAGTTCAGAGATATTTGCTCAACCATTTTTATAGCTGCTCAGTTCAGAATAGCTAAGAGCTGGAAACAACCCAGATGTCCATCATTAGACGAATGGATAACTAAGATATGGTATATCTACACAATGGAATTCTACATAGCAGTAAGAAAAAAAATGACAATGAAATTTGAAGAAAATGGTCAAAGTTGGAACAAATCATTCTCAGCGAACTCACCCAATCACAGAAAGACAAGCATCGCATGGTCTCACTAATCTGTGGTTCCTATCCTGAATTTGCCCGAAATGCTGACACACCTAAGAAACATTTTTAGGGCTGTACAACAGAGATGGTGGGGAGGGAAGGGAGAGTAAGGGGGAGACAAAGACTGGACCCAACTGGAAATGGTACCAAAAAATCCTTTAACCTGTAAGATGCACTAAAAGGCTGATCCTTCATCAGGTGCTTAGAGAGAACACCTGAATCACAGGGGCCTCGAGAAGGTAGGATGAAGACTAACCTCCACCTTCTCCTGTTCCACTCTCTCATCCCCTCTTCTTACTCTTCTCTTTCTTTCACATTACCTATATTTTTCTTCCTTCTTTTCCCATGGCACTGACCTGTAACTCCCAGTACCAGCATGTGGTCAACATCCACAATGAGCTGTTGACCAGTGAGACCTACAAGGTTTCCCAAAAGAAGACAGATTTCTGTCAGAGTACTTGATGACCCACCAAAGGTTACTGGTAAGACCCTATTGCCAAAGACACCATATGCTATTGGGATGGAACATGGAGTGACCTGGCTGGAATCTGGAAGAGACAGTCCCCAGACAGTTAGCTTGTCTAGTGCCAGTAGGTACTACATGAGCTACTGGGGGAAAGTGACCAACATCTGTCTAAGCAACTCGAAATGTAAAATTCCCAGCAGCAATCAACCTGACATGATGCTCACACAAATGCAATAGTGGCACACAGCCATGGTGGATTACCAACTGCTCTTGATTTGGCTAAAGGATCCACTCAGTGGAATGGAACCCATACCTGGAACTGGAAAACAAGTCAGAACCATATCTACAAATGAGTTCACCCTCCAATATCAAGCTCCCACCAATAGTGCGATACAAGAGGGCCTTCACCCATTAAACTCACTCTAAAACAATAATGGCTATCCATGTACCTTGCACTGACCTCACTCTCCATTGGCAAATTTGCTTCTTTTTTTCAGATGGATGTAGAACATGAGGAGAGAATCAGCCCATCACACATCACCAAGGCACGAGCTGAACCCATAGAATAATTGGGGAAATGAGCAAGAGTGCTGCTTTCTCAGTGAACCTGGTATCAGCAGAGGGGTGAAGGAGATAGACACATAGAACACTCAGCCCCTCCCAAACCAGAGATCCAGAGACACAGAGACTCCCATGACCTCGTCACTAAAATAGACCTAAAATGAACCCAACATGGCTTAGAGAAATTAGTGGAAGAGGGGGCATTTACCCTACAGGCTACAAGCCTCAGAGCAGAGAGAGATGCTCAACCATATTTAGAGCTGCTCAATTCATAATAGCTTAGAGCTGGAATCAACCCAGATGTCCATCATTAGATAGATGGATAACAATGATGTGGTATATCTATACTGTGGAACTCTGCGTAACAGCAGGGAAAGATGAAATAATGAAATACGAAAAACAATGGTTGAACATGGAACAGATCATCCTCAGTGAGCTCACCCAAACACAAAAAGATAATCATCTCAGGGTCTCATTCATTTGTGGCTCCTAACCTGAATTCGCCTGAGATGCTGCCAAACCTAATAAGTACCCTGAGGACCAGACAATAGGGAGGGTGGGATGGGGGGAGGGTAAGGGTTGGAGGGAGTGAGCGGGTAGGAGGGAGGGTAAGGGGGGGACAAATAGGGACCCAAAAGGAAATGGTATTATAAAACGCTATATGCCGAACAACAGGCTAAAACATTGGTCCTTCAGCAGGCCCACAGAGGGACCACCTGAAACACAGGGAACTGGACAGAACATCATGAAGACCAACCTTAATCTTTTCCTATTTCTCTCTCACCCTATCCCTCTCTCTCTCCCTCTCCTCTCTATATTCACTTTCTCTTTTATATTATCTATCTTTTTCTTCCTCCACCTTCCTTGGCACTGACTTATAACTCCCAGTACCAGCACGGGGTTAACTTTCACGATGAGCTGTTGATCCTAGAGACCTATGAGGTTTCCCAAAAAAGACAGAGTTCTGTCAGAGTTCTTGATGACCCACCAAAGGTTAAGGGTAAGACCCTACTGTCGAAGACAGCATATGCAGGTGAGACAAAACATGGAGAGACCTGGTTGGAATCTGGAAGAGGGTCAGTCCCCAGACAGTTAGCTAGTCTAGTGCCAGAGGTGCTACAGGAGCAACTGGGGGAAAATGAACTACATCTGTCCAAACAACTCTCAGTTTAAGCTATCCATCAGGAAACAACATGACGCAATGCTCAAACAAGTGCAGTAGTGGCACTCAGCCATGGTGAGTAACCAACTGCTGTTAATTTGACTAATAGATCCACTCAGTGGAATGGAACTCATTGCTGGAACTGGGAAATAATTCAAAACCATGTACAAAAAATGAGCCCAGTCTCCAAGATCAAGCTCCCACCAAATGTGGGCTAGAAGAGGGCCTATGCATATAAAACTCTCTCTAAAATAACTATGGCCATTCCAACTATCTAGTAATAACTTCTCTCTCCAATGGAGAATTTGCTTATCTTTTTCAGATGGATGACGAACCTGAAGGAAGGATAAGCCTAACACACCTTACCAGGGCCCCAGCTGAAATATAGAGGAATGTGGGGAAAGGACAAGAGTACAGCTTTCTTGGTGGACATGACACCAGAAAAAGGCTGAAGGAGATAAACACAGAGAACATCCAACTCCTACTAAGCCAGATATCCAGAGACACAGGCTCCCAAAACCTCGCCACTGAAGTAGAACTAAAATGACCCCAACGTGGCTCAGGGAAATTCGCAGAAGAGGGGGCGGAAAGATTGTTAGAGCCACTAGTTGGGTCATTATGCACAGAGACTTGGCCTATCCCCCATAATTTTTTAAAAATTTTTTATTATTTTTTTGGAGAGAGATACACAGAGAGAGAGAGAGAGAGAGGGAGGGAGAGAGGAAGACAGAGATGGGTGTGCCAGCAGTGTCTCAGCTGCTGCGAACGAAATCCAGATGTGTGCGCCCCCTTGTGGTCAAGTGCGGCATTGCGCCCTTGTGTCACTGCATCTGGCTAAACGTGGCACCTGGAGATTGGAACCAGTGTTCTTAGGCTTAGGAGGCAGGCGCCTTAACCCCTAAGCCATCTTTCTAGCCCTCCCCCATAATTTTTGACTACCCTCACAGTGCAAGACCCACATTCCCCATTGATGAGGGTCCGTTTGGAGGGGAGAGGATAGGGAGGAGGATAATGGAGTCAACAATATGAATGTAAAATTAGAATAATATAAACAAAATCATAAATTATTAAAAAAATAAATTTAAGAAAGCAAAAAAAAAAATCACCTGTGAAGGACCGTTTTTATTAGGTTGAGGTGGAAATACCCACCTTAACTGTGGGCAGCACTACTGCAAAGGTTGGAATCCCAGACTACACAAAAAGGAGAGAACTATATGAGCAGCAGCCTTCCACACCCCCGCTGCTTCACTGTGGACTGCATGTGAGCAGCTGCGTCCAGTTCTTGCTGCCATGATGGACTATAATGTGGAACTGCACACTGGAATAAACCCTTTCTTCATGTAGTAGACAAATTCACGTCTCTGATATGAACTTCCAGAAAGAGTTATGGGGAAAGGGATTTATTTGAAACTTACAGATCCAGGGGAAGTTCAATAACAGCAGAAGAATCTGGCCTGCTTTCACAAATCCAAGCAAAGAGAAAGAAGCCACAAGGCAAAAAAAATCCGAAAACCACACCACACAGCACACTTCAGGATCTCCAGATGGAACTCGGGCACTGCATATATTTAGGCTGGACTTCCAAATCTACTCCCACACTTGAGGGATGAACCCCAGGATCTGCCCAGTGATACCTCCTCCAGCCAGGTGGCTGGAAATCTAAGAAGCTTTAATAAACTCCTGAATCTATTGTTGGGTGGGGGCAGAGAAAAGAAAGCCAGACTAGGCAGGCAAACAGGCAGATCCCTGGGGCTCACTGACCAGCCAGTCTAATGTACTCGGGGAGCTCCAGGCCCATGAGAGGACCTGTCTCAACAATGGTGGATGCCACCTGAGGAAGGATACCTGCAGTTGTCCTCAGGCTCTCATATGCACATACACATTTGAACATTAGTGTGCACATGCACACACAAACACACATACACCCCTTAAGCTGTTAGTCACTTCAGGAACAAAGAAAACAATTTGGTTTGAAGGAGTATAACTTTAACCTAAGCCTCAAAGCACCAGTTAATAATATTCCTGCTGGTGCTGTAACTGCCAGCTCTATTCTCTCAACACCACAGAGGTCAGAAGTCTAAAATGTAAGCGGTTGGCAGGGATGATCATCGTGGGGGCTTTAGGAAAGAGTCAATTTCCTTGTTCTGTCCAGGTACCTACATTCCATGGTTTATGGCCACAATATTCCAACCTCTGTGTTCATCTTTACATCTCTTACCAATTCGAACCCTGACACTTCCCTCTTACAAGAACCCTTGTAACAGCAGGAACAACTGGAAATGAAGAATAATTTCTCATTTCAAAATCCTTATCACAGGCTGGAGAGATGACTTAGCAGTTAAGGCGCTTGCCAGCAAAGCCAAAGGACCCAAATTTGATTCCCTAGTACCCACATAAATCTGGATGCACAATATGGCACATGTATCTGGAGTTTGTTTGCAATGGTTAAAGGTCCTGGCATGCCCACTGTCTCTCTCTTTTACCTGTCTCTCAAATAAAATAAATAAAATTTTAAAAATCCTTATCATATCTGCCAAGTCTCCTTTATCAGGTAAGTTATAAGTTTTAGGGGGACCAGAATAGGGACATCATTGTGGGAACTGGAAAATTAGTTGCTTCAGAAATTAACATAGTAAGAACACTTAAGCAGAGAATATAGTTTTAGAAATAAACTTTCAGCATTGACTCAAAAAGAAATAGCTCTTTAAAGATATAAAGAATCTCAACCCACAGTAAATCCTGATATGAAGAAAAAATAAATAGCTGACAATCCTTGGGATTTCACTCAAGTCCCATTCACCAAAAGCAGAAGAGGACAAGATAAGAAAACAAAACAGAAGATGGGAAGAGAGGAGAGGACAAGATGCCTCACTAAAAATAAACCAAGAACCTTTTCTACAACTTTCCTGTCCTTCATGCAATTAAGTTGGGATTGTTTGAGTCAATAAAATTCCCTTTTTGTTTGGGTCAGAACCTGGCTGTCAACTCACATCTACATTCCTGACTAGTTTACCACTCTACCACCCAGCATGTCTTTTATAACCTCTCCAGTGACATTTGATAAATATCAACCCCATTATCCACAATTAATGGAAAGGCCTAAGCAAGTTTGGGTACCAAACATTAAGAAGTACTCTAAAATGCATGCGGTCGCTTTTCCAGTGAGCCTTCTGACTGCATTTTCCTTAAGGTGTTATTATTAAGATGAATTCAAATTATTTAGGTGCCATGACCTAATGGAACAGATAGAAACAATGAATGTTAGGGGAGTAAAAGCATGCCTGCGATTCTACATGCTCCATGGAGCACACAGAAGTTCTCACTCATCTTTCCCAAGATCAGACACCATTTTCATCCATACAGGTAGGTGATCACATGCAGTATCAAGGAGCTTACTTATGCAATCTGCTAACCCTTGGGGCTGCATTTTTGATAGTCTCACCAAGGATGCATTTCCCATTGCGATAGTTAAGATGCTGCTCCAGTAACATGCAAAACAGTAAGAGAAAAAAATTATAACAAAAAATCATTTTCTTTAAACATACCTCACTTTTCAAATTCTGTTAAATAAAGTAAAATGACAATGTTAACTCATAAAAATGAAATTGGAGAGAAAAGTCATCAATATGTGATTGCCATGGAGCTCGAACAATGGAGATTCAAGAAAACCTAAAGCAATGTTTCCAATCAGTGACAAAAATTAGGACTCAATTACACCTCTGCAGAATCACACCTCACAGTAAGTCACTAAAAATTAGACAAGAATGTCAACACACTAGAAACCTCATTATTCTAAAACTACACCACCACTTGAGCCATGGTTTCTAAGTTGACACAATACTGATGACATCAGTCATGATCAGAAAGACAAGTTATGGCAGTTACTGAGTAGTTATCAAGAGATACCAAATTTTGCATAACCTACCTACAGATCCTTGAGTCTAAATCATTACTAAGTGACTAATGGTCTGTGGAGCTGCGGGATGCAGAACACAACTATAGTTAGAACAGGGAGATATTGGCTCCATTTAATGACACATTATACATTCAAAGAAGAGTCCAGGAATGAGTTGGAACCTCTCAAAAACACCTAGATTTCAGATAGAAAATAACCTTCCTTCACACCAAGCTCAGTATCAGATCACCAACATGTGTCCTTGTTAGAACCTCAGCTCAGCCTGGTCTTCACACCATGCTTGTTAATCTTTACCCTGTAGGGGAAAACTTCCAAACCTGGAAGTAATGTTCCATGGTCTGCTTTGCTCTCTCAGCAAGCTGTAGAAGTTCATTCCTGACAGATCTGAAAATAAAATCAATGCTACTATTTAAAAAAAAATAAAAAGGCATGTTCTCCTAATTTGCAAAAGACCAATCAAGAAAGATTATGGGTTTTCTTCCTCCTCTGCCCAGGTCAGGGGACTACATTCCCTTGGGCTTTTGTATCCTTGTATAATATTTAATTAAATACCGTGCTCCTACTGGTTTATGTACTAGAAAATACTAATTTTAGAAAACCGATTAGCTGGTTCTAACTCTGTGTTATTATAGCTAAGGTCAAATTTTTCACTGAAACTATGGCAACAAAACCCCAGTATATTTTGCTCACAAGACGGAAGCAAAGTTCTCAAGAGCTGCTACCTCATTTGATGGCTAAACCTGTACTGGGTTGTTCTATTTCTTACCTGTATTTTACCTCAAGTACCACATTTGTGGGAACAGTTATGGGGATAGGAGAAACCTCCATCACAGAAACTTGCTAGCATAAGTCCAGGAGAGCTTATATGTAAGTGTCATCACTGGTAACATTTTTAGACACATATAATTTTAGCAGCACCAAACATCCAGGCATCTCAGAAGCACCCAAATTGGAACTCAAATGTACCCGGAAAAATACCAGACCCAAAAAAAACCAAAACACAGGAGGTTTTAAATCTCAGTAAAATGAATAATTGCCCAACTTATTTCCTCAATTATTTGCAACTACTAAAATTGGAGCATTTCCCCACTGACCTCCAAGTACGGCTTTGAAAAGGATAAGAGAATGACTCTTTGAAGAGATGTATTTTTCTTTTCCTCCACACCTGAAGATGCTCTCCACTTATCACCCCCAACCAGTGCCATGAATAGGAACACACTTTTTGCCTCATGAGCCATGCTCGCCTTGGGAACAGATGCCTCCATACCTGGCCAGTGCTACAAAAAAGTGACATTGGACATCCCTTCTGGAAGTGTGATTGCCCTGGGAGCCAGAGAGATTGTGTCAGTCTGCAAGCCAAATGGCAGAAACCTCTCCAAACTTCTAAAACAAACAAATAAAAACCCAAATACTGGAGGATGAGAAGAGGAAGGGTTGCTTTGGGGAAAGAGCAGAGGCAATACCTTCCTCCTAAGTGTCAAGAGTCTCTGAAGACCTGCTACTCAGATAAGATAAACAACTTCCTCTCTCTGCTAAGCCTGTAATTCTATACAGAAAACAGAATTACCAGCTGCAGCAAATCACCATCAGTTACTGAGGTTGATCAATGCCTGTGTGAGAAGAAAGGCCTGCCTCAGGCCTTGGAACGTCCTCCAGAGGATCAAAGTTAAAGTTCTCCTGCCTACAGATACCGTATACTCTGTGAACTGAATTTTTTAAACAGACATACCAATGTTTTATAAGATGGCAAGAGCCACGGTAGTCCTGAGAGAGGACTGAAAAGCTGCTAATTGAAAATCCACTCATCCAGTTACAACTGACTGAGTGCTTAGACTGCGCCACACATGATGACTGTACACCAATGCATCCTGAAACCATACCTTTGTGTGTGTGGCACATGCACATGTGCCCAGGTGGGAAAACTAAGGCTTAAAGAGATTAATTGCTTGCTCCATGGCCACCTAACTAGACAGAGACAGGACAGAAACAGGAACACATGTTTGACAACACAACCAGGGCTTCTAGACAATACGTTCTTCTTACTCCCCATGGCAGCTACCTACTCACTAAAAACAGACATTATATTGTATTACATTACATTATATAGGAATGTATAATGTAAGAGGAGATCTGTGTGTGGTGGCTCACATCTATAATCCTTGAACTAGGGAGGCTAAGGGAAGAGGACTGCTATGAGTTCCAGGCCAGCCTGAAGCTATAGAATGAGTTCCAGGCCAGCCTGAAGCTATAGAATGAGTTCCAGGTTAGCCTGGGCTAGAGTGGAATCCTGCCTCAAATGAAGGAAGGAAGGAAGGAAGGAAGGAAGGAAGGAAGGAAGGAAGGAAGGGAGGGAGGGAGGGAGGGAGGGAGGGAGGGAGGGAGGGAGGGAGGGAGGGAGGGAGAGAGAGAGAGAGAGAGAGAGAGAGAGAGAGAGAGAAAGAAAGAAAGAAAGAAAGAAAGAAAGAAAGAAAGAAAGAAAGAAAGAAAGAAAGAAAAGACCCTCTTCATCAGGACCATTACTTGGAAAGGCTCTTGCACATTCTTCATGTAGTCAATAATTACATCTTCCCACTGCTTTGCAATCCCCCCACCCCCCACAACTAGACTGAACCCATTTGGTTTCCTGAGAGCTTCTCATCCTGAGTGTTGGATCTACATTCTCCCCAGCTGTTTGTTGACCCATGTCCCAACCATAGGGCTTCCACCGGAAGCCAAACAGAACAGATGGGTCCTTTGGTGGGAAAATAGGCACTTACTGTCAAAGGGGATCATGTACCTAACCTCTGTCCCAGAACAAAAGTTCTCTGTCCAAAATCCCCAACAGATGCTCAGTCCTGTTTGAACCAGAGGAAATTCCTAAGTGGATTCAGGACTTTTGTCAGAGCAACCAATCAGTACTCACATCAAAGCCAAGCTCTTTACACCTAACAGTCCTACCTCTGGTCATTCTTAGCCTCTGGCCTTCATCTTTATGTTTCTGGACTTAGAAAATGCATGACAAACCTGTGCTACAGGAACTAAAGGGCTTGTTAGAAATGTGGAAGCAGGGAGTCTCACCTCACACCTACTGAGACAGAATCTGCATTTTCATAGGAGCCTAGGAAGTTCCTGTACATATTTATTTTAGAAGCAATGCCCAAGAGGTCTCTGCATCCACTCCAAAAATGTCTGAGGACCAACTATTGGGCAGGGCCTATGAACAGCCTTAGGTAGACAGAGTTGGTGAGTGCACAGCTAACACAGTAGGTAAGTGCTAAGACAAAAGCAGCAATAGTTAAAAGGTAAAACTCAAAAATGCACCAATGTTATAGCTTGCAATGTGGGCCAGGTACTGCACTAAGTGTGTCATTTAGACCTTGTACAAACCCTATGAGGAGCATATAAAAAATCCCCTATTTAACTGGGATGACATAAAAGATACCACAGTGCTGAGAAGTGATGGAGGAGTGCTCAGCACCGAAACATCTCTACCACACTTTCCAAGGCTCAGTGCCTATTGAGGAAGAGATGACAGAAAGAATGTAAGAGCTGAAGGAAGGAGAGGACTGCTTACAAAGCAATTGTCCAGACAGAAATTGACCTCAATATCCATGACCTTGCAATGCCTACCAATACCTTCACAAGACCCTCATTATAGGAGGAAAAGATGATGACATCTAATTAAGAGAGACTAACAGAGAGAAGGAAGGGATATGATGGAGGGTGGATTTGTGAAGTGGAAAGTGGGGAAGGGGAAAGACTTATCATGGTTTATTATCTGTAAGTATGGAAGCTGTCAATAAAAAAAAAAAAGTTTAGGGTTGGAGAGATGGCTTAGCAGTTAAGGCATATGCCTGCAAAACTTAAGGATTCCTGTTCAATTCTCCAGGTCCCACATAAGCCAGATGCACATGGTGGCACATGCATCTGGAGTTTGTTTGCAGTGGCTAGAGGCCCTGGTGTACCCATTCTCACTCACTCACTCTCTCCCTCCCTCCCTCCCTCTGTCTCAAATAAATAAATAAAAATAAAAATCTTAACAAAAAAAGTTTTAAAATTCCCTATTTGAGACAAGAAAATGGAAGATCTGTGTTGTTAAACATATGCAGGATGCTACAATCAGTATAAAGACAAATGAGAGTGACACCCCCACAGTGTGGCTTCAGGAACTGTTCAAACAAGGGCAGTGGACCTACCCGCACAGGCTCAGCAGATACTCCAAAGGACACATCTGACAAGTGAATGGTGAGAGGGTATTAGAAAGACTGGAGGTCCAGGAGTATAAACAAAGCCGTGAAGATAACCTCAGAGATAGAAAAAGGATATGCAAAGACCCAAAGATGCTGACTGCCAGGAGAAAATGCATCAATCTGGCTGGAGCAAAGGTGCAATATGGACTGCAGATGCAGCCAAGAGGTAAGCAGGGTACCTCATACACAGAGTTCTGTGACTCCCAGGATGTAAGCCACCAAGCAGCTCCAAGTAACCAAGTGGCACTCTCAGACTTGCCCTAATTCTTCTGGCTATCGCAAAGGGGGCTGTAGTGGCACCCACACTCAGGTACAAAGGAGGCAAGCATAGAAGTGTGCATTCAGGGGAGAAGTCGATTGTGGCAAACAAGGTAAGAAACATTACTGGAGCTAGTCTACATTGTCACTGAGCACTGTCAATTTGAGACCTAGCCTCCTACTAACCCTTCTTTTAGCTTTGTTCACACTGAACAACATGCTTAGAAAATGTGAAATCCAGGATGTGGTGAGGGGCTCCACATGCCCTCTGAGCAGCACAACTCGATGAATTCTGCAATCCTCAAGATGTGGTTCAAATCCCAAGTTCAAACTGGTTCCTGATCCTCTCTGGAGTGACAGTGGCCAACTGTAAAATAGGACCACCCACATCACAGCGGTGCTTCAACCATTAAAAGCTAGTGCTGCACGGCCCTACCAGAACGTCCAGGACAAGGGAGAAAGGGACTTACAATTACTAGGTTTGCATGAGCACTCATAACAACCACCAAGAAATCTTAAAACTGCAGCCATCAAAAGGGGAATAGAGACTAAGCATTGGGAGGGTCAAGGAGAAAATTCCCCTAGAGGATTGGTTAGTCAGCTTTCTGTCACTATAACAAATACACAAGGATAATCAATTTCTAAAGAGAAAAGGTTCATTTGGGCTCACAGTTTTGGAAGTTCCAGTCCCATAACTGGTTGTCCCTGTAGCTCAAGTCTGTAGCACAACGGTACATATTATGGTAGGAGCACGTGCTACAAGAAAACACTCCACTCAGGATTAGGGACTTGCCACATACATGTGGGGACAGGAGTTCAGATTCTCACAGCAACATGAATGTCAGGCAGGTGTGGCAGCCAACCCATGATCCCAGCACTCAGGTGGTAGAAAACAGGGATGATCAGGGCAAGCTGGCTAGCTCAACCCACCATATCAGGGAGCTCTGGGCTCAAGCTAAAAACCCTCCCTCAGTAACCTCTGGCCTCCACACACATGCACACAAATGCTAACACACATGTATGCACACCATATACAATACCTATGCAAAAATAAAAATAAAAACAATGCCCAGGCTGGAGAGATGGCTTAGTGGCTAAGGCGCCTGCCTGCTAAGCCTAAGAACGCTGGTTCCAATGTCCAGCTGTTCCAATCTCCAGGTCCCACGTTTAGCCAGATGCAAAGTGAGGCAAGGGCACAATGCCACACTTGCCCACAAGGGGGCGCACGCATCTGGATTTCATTCACAGCAGCTGAGAGACTGCTGGTGCGCCCATCTCTGTCTCCCTCTCCCTCTCTATCTCTCCAAAAATAATTTAAAAATAATAAAAATAAAAAATTTAAAAATTTAAAAAAAAAACAATGCCCAACTCATGTAAGGGAATAAGACTATGCCTTCAAGACCTTTCACTAAGCCACACCTCTGAAAAGTTACAACCATCTCTGTGATGGTTTGAAGCAGGTGTGCCCCATGTGTTCCCGAATGCTTGGTCTCCAGCTGGTGACAATTTAGGAGATGGAGCCTTGCTAAAGGAGGTGTTTTTCTGGGGGCGGACCGTGAGGTTTATTATCCCTAGCTTGCCGGTGTTAGTTGGCATACTCTCCTACTGCTGTTTTCCACCTGCCATAGAGGGATGAAGTCCAGCCTCTGCTCATGTCATACATTACCCTGCCATCATGAAGCTTTCCCTCAAGACTGTAAGCCAAAATAAAAACTTCCCTCACATCAGCTACTTTGGGGGGGTACTCTATGCCAGCAATGTTGAAGGTGATTACAACAACCTCCCAATAGCACCCTATTACCCTTTAACATATGGGCCTTTAGGCGCCAATCAATATCCAAAGAATAACAAAGAACAAGGTCAGTCAGGACCCACTTTTAGGGAGAAGAGAAGCCTTTTTAGAACTACCAGGCTTGGGTATGTTGGGAGATTACAAGACAGTGAAAGCTAGCAGAATAAAAGATCAGTGGCCAACAGGCTTAAAATATCATCATGAAAACACAGCCAGGACTGGGAGGAGTGAAAGTCATACAGGAGAAACACAAATTCCTCTTCAACTGGGTTTAAAAAAAAATTTGAACCACAGTGGTTTTTACTGACAATTTTCATACATGTATATAATTAATGTATTTTGTTTATAATCCCCCTGACTTTTATCTAAGTACCATTATGGCAGGCACTAGGCCAGAAGCACGGAGCAAAATGTGGTACACACAGAAGCTCCAAAGTCTACGTAGGAAGTCAGAAATAGAAGACAGCTATAATCAGCATTACACCAGAGGTTAAAGTGGCAGCCAGAGGACATCTAGTCTACTGACCTTTGTTCTCTACAGCCCAGGATAACATCTTTGGGGATCACAGAGGAGGAAGCTGAAGAGAAATTCAGTAATTTTGTCTAGGATTATTTAGAAGCCAGAACCCCGTCTGAAGGCAGTTAGTGTAGGTGTGAAGAGGATGATTTCTGGGGTCAGACTGTCTGGGTTCATATCCTGGCTCTGCCTCCTATAGCTATGTGACCTTGGACCAAACACTCCACATTTCATATGTCAGCTTCCTCATTCATAAAAGAGTACTTTCTTTTCTGAATTCTAAGACCGAACAAACCAATGTATATAATGGAAACCACATAAATTAAATAAGATGATTAATGGCTATAGAGATGATACAAGGTACTCAGTCTTTTGTGTGTGTGTGCGCACGCATGTGTGAGCAAGCACATGCTTCTAGAAAGCAGGTACTAACACCCGAAAGAGGGATACGGGACAAAAATCTTGTGTTGTTTGTTTCAGTTCATGACCTGAAGAGTGACTAGAAACTCAAAGTTCATCCCAACCTGAACTTTGACCCAACATTGTTTTTGGACTCCAGCAGACTGGTTAGATCGTTCCATTCCCTCACTTGTCAAATCAGAAAGGGACAGAGTTATCATAAGCTCAAGCACTTCACCACACATCTTCATCAATACTCTCAAGACAGGATCATAAAAATCCTCTGCCAAAAGAAAGGTCCTTAATCAAGCACTTCATACTGCTGTCAGGAGAACATATAACAATATGACAAAATGACTCAATTACATTGCTGTGATTTAAAATCTCTTTTGCCTTAAATCAAGGAAGTCACATCACAACAGTGGGATTGAATTAGATGACAAAGTAATTCTATTTATTTTACTGGAAGCATTTTATGGATACAGGGCTGAAAATGGTTTTCTATTAGCAACCACATTACCTATAGAGATAAGTGATACCAAATGGGTGAGGTCTGTTTTCTAAGGGTAACTCAGATAGTCAAAAAAGAATGGACCCTGGGAATCAGCAGGTCTATGATCAAAATGCCAGAGACCTTTAACAGATATCTCACAGCTTTAAGCAAAAGGGAAGTGACTGGAGGCAGCATGTGGGACTCCTGTTACAATCAAGCAGTAAGCACCACCCCAGTGATTGTGTAACACCCTGGGAGCATTTAATGTTGCTCCAGGGAATTGATTTAAATTACAGTTTTGTTCCCTTTAAATGAGCCTGTTGGTACAAGATTGAGATAAACTAGTAAATCTGAAATGAAGATTATAAAAAAAAAAAAACCTACTAATCTTTTTATTAAATTTGAATTGATTTCGTGAACACAAAACAAGTAACAAGGGCCTCTCCTACCAGGCAGCTTTGGGTATGCATAAACCTTCAGTATGCCTCAAGGCATATGCTTCACAAGCACCTTAAATAGACTGATTTTTCTGCCTTATTTAACAAGACAGGCAGAAATAAATTTCCGCATTCCCATTAGAAAAAGCCAGGTCATGGATTAGAATCAAAAGAACAACAAAATTTAAGTAAGGCCCTCCTCTTTGCATGTGGGTATTTAAAATTAAATAAGATATGAGTTCGTTCCTTCCATGCCTTGCCAGAAGAAAAAAAAAATGTTGCTTAGCAACAATTAAAACAATACCCAGCAAAGGAGCATGATGTGAAAGAAAGCAAAGCAAGCAAGTTGTTATGGCCACCCTGGAAGACCTTTGTGACCCAAGATCCTGGCTGTGCCTCTGTCAGGACTCAGGGCAAGGCTTGGCTGTTTCCTTTCCCTTATCTTGACAGAGACAACCTGTAATCCCAGGGAAACAGCAGTCTCCTCTGGGGCAGCCCAGGGCTTCGGAGTTCTAGTGCTTCCTGATGAAATACTGGATTGCCTGTTTGTGCCACTAACTACAAATTTGCAAGCTGGAAGGGACCTTAGAAGTCATTTCACTTAAAACTTCACCTAACAGGTGGGGAAACTGAGGCCCAGAGAGACAAAAATAATTCTCCCAAGATAATAGAGTGGCTGATGGCAGACCCTGTCAGGACTCTAACAGGGCTCAGAAGGCATTCATTCCTCAGTTCCTTACCTTAACCTAAATTATAGGCAACACGAGGATCTGATCAGCAGGTAACCAACACTCAATTCATATCACTGATTCTAAAAACTATACCACTAAGTTCAGACTTCTATCAAATTTGTAAGCAAGTTCAAGATCACTTAGATGTAAAACCCTTCTTTCTCTCTTCTTGAAGCCATGCTATTATATCCCAAGCTCCTTCAAAGAGGAGCAGGTACTCTGGGACTAGACAAAGAAGGGTCCTGTAAACATAAAAAGATCAGGGCTAGAGAGATGGCTTAGCAGTTAAGGCACTTGCCTGTGAAGCCTAAGGACCCAGGTTTGACTCCCCAGAACCCACCGTAAGCCAGATGCACAAGGTGGCACATGCCTCTGAAGTCCATTTACAGTGGCTGAAGGCCCTGGCATGCCCATTCTCTCTCCCTCCCTCTCTCTCTCTCTCTCTCTTTCTCTCAAATAAATAAATAAAATAAAAATATTTTTTAAAATTAAAAGGTCAGATGCATAATCCTCAAATCCATGGTTATGCTTTAGGTCTCTTACTTGGCTCACTGTTGCCAAGAAACATATTCTTCTCCCAGATCACCCCAAGAGCTAAACTCTCAGGCTGTCTTTGTCTCACACAGAGGACAGGCTAAGGAGCCTGAAGCCTTCAGCCAACACAGATGCCAAAAATAAAAATGCCCAGACACTGCCCCAAGGCTGGACCCTTACAGGCATTACAAATAGGACCCAAATCATGTCACAGATCAAGCATATGTCACAGCCTGTCTTGGCAATAGCTAATGATGCACTAAGTTAAAGGGTTCAAGACATCTATCTTTCTACTTGGCATTCTTCCTCATTTAAATGATCCTAAATAAAAGCTAGAAAGAACTTTAATAGAGAATAGACAAGCAACATCTTGCTAATTCTCATTTATAGACTGTGGCAGTGAGGCGGACTACAAACTTAGGGAATCACTATACCCAGAATGGAGAACCCTTAGGGCAAAGAGTGGAAAGGCACTGGGTCTGCCTTAAGAAGAGGTGTTCAAGCTCTCTCTAATACTCAATAATCACATAATGGACCAGTTCCCAGCCTCTGTTAGCCCAAATGGTGTCAGGTATCAAATAGATGTGCCCTGCTCTGGGGAGATGCTACAGAGCCAAAGGAGAGGATGCTTTCAAAGAATGTCATTTTCTACTAGAACCCAGCAGGAGGCAGGAAAGTATTCTACTTGCTACATACCTACTTGTATATACAACTGCTGCTGTGTGGCAACAAGTGACTTTCCAGAGGATGTCAGTACAACCGATATATACCCTGGGAAGTGGCTGGTAAATGTTCATGGAATAAGTGATATCTAGCCTAGAAAGTGACATTAGTCAGCTTCTTAGATCCTCCATTTCTTCATCTGCATAACAGGAACATCACTGCCTACACTACAGAAGTAGGTTACACAGATTAAAAACTGGACAGTGCTTTGAACAAAGGAAATGGTCGACCAAGGTTAGCTACTGTTGTTTACAATGTTGCTCTGTTTCTCCATGAAACCCTCAGATGCTTTTGTGTGTGGACGTGTACATGTTTGTGTGCATACATATGTGTAGAGACCTCAAGTAGCATTCCTCAGGCTGACATATTTTTGAGACAGGTTGTCTCACTTGCCTGGAACCCACCAATTAGGATAAACTATCTGTTCAGTGAGCTCCATAGATCCACCTGACTCTGGCGCTGGGATTACAAACGCACACTGTTTTTACATGAATTTTGAGGCTCAAACTCAGGTCCTCATATTTGCAATATAAGCACTTTATTGGTTGAGCTATTTTCCCAGCCTGAAAAACTAAGATTTTTGAAAGCATAGAAGACTATATTTAACGCAACTTGCTGCCTATACCAAGGCCAGCAACTGGTACACAGCAGTGTCTCAACAATACATTCACTTAAGGTGAAATAATTGTGCTTGAAGTTAACGTGGGGGGGATATTTAGAGTATGAATGCACACCTTCAGTCTAATGTAGGACCTCCCGCAATTTATGTAAACACTTAATGATTGATAATGTTTCCTTTCACTTCAATTTTTCCTAATTTCTTTCTCCTCTTCTTGCATAAATCCTTCCATCCCCTCTTCCCTCCTATTATTCTCCCTCCCTCTCTGAATATAGGGTCTCATTCTGTAGCCCCAGCCGGCCTCAATTTGTAATACTCCTCCTTAGCCCCCAGGTACTGGGATTACAGGCGTGGACTGCCATAGCTGCATCCCCACCTTAAATGTAAATTTCTCTTCAAATAGCTATTTCTCAAAAGCTATGAGGATCCTACAAATTTAAAAACTGCAGCTTAGTAACACTGATATGGTAATGTCTATCCAAGGTCAAGAATGTGGGGCCAAGATGAACAGAAATACTAAGTTTTGAGGGCAAGACCTTGACTGTTGCCCCAGTGTGGGGAAAGGGGGAAAGGATTACACAATAAGTGGTCAACTCTAAAGCTTATGTTATTCCCCAAAGCCCTGATTCCCCTGTTTTTACTCCAAAATGCCCAGAGGTTGTTAATTCTGAAAACAGTAGAGATTCTGAGATCAAAATAGAGACTAGCTGTCAGTTTTCATCTTTTCTTTTTAGAAGATGCCTTTTACACTTAGCATCTTGTGGGGAGATGAGTAGGGGTAGTACGAGCAAAAGATAATACAGAGAAAAGCATTTACTCACAACGTTTCTAATCCTGGTTATAATCTAATGTTTGCTTTCCCTATTCTTTCCAGATTATGGGTAAAGCCAACACAAATCAGAGAATAGGGGGATTCTTCCTTCGATTCTATGGACAGTGGTGCTTTCAAATGGTACCACATTCAAGAGAATCAAGATACCAGAATTATTCTAGATCTCAGCTACTTCTCTTCATTACTAAGAGGACAGCAACACAGTTCAAAAACTCATTCAAATGATAAAAAAGATTTGACTTATATAAAACAGGTATGCAATCAACAAGCCAGGCTTGGTGGTACACACCTTTAATCCCAGCACTTGGGAGGCAGAGATAGGGGGATCATTGTGAGTTTGAGGCCACCCTGGGAGAAACAACACAGTGAGTGGTAGGTCAGCCTGAGCTAGTGTGAGACCCTATCTCAGGGGAAAAGAAATAAAACAGATGTAGAACCAATCTTTTCTTCCTACAAAACAGTTGGGAGCAGGACATATATTCAAGGAAATCACAGAAAAGAACAACCCATTTTTGAAATGCATTTTAAGTAACAGAGAAAATCAAGTGTGCTTGATGCTTAACTCATTTACATTTATTGTACAAGATAGTAAGTACCCATCACTGAGCATGTGCCATGACCTAAGTACTCTATTAGACTTGTTACCTACGTTAGCTGCAATCCTATTATTTTTGTAAGGAAGGAATTCTTTCCCCCATATTCTACAAGTGGGGAAACAAGCTCAGAAAAATTACACAAAGACCTCAAATCTAGGCCTGTGGGCCCATGTGCACACCTTACTCACAAAGCTCTGAGAAACAAAAAAGTAACAACTTATCATTCGCATGTCTTTAAAGGACTCACACACAGTTCTTTGTCATCTACTACCACTTATGAGTACTGGGTTCTATGGTAAGTACTGGGAATGAAAAGACAAGAATGACTAAGGCATACTGAGCACTTAACTAAGGGACACGTTCCTTAAGCACTAGCTCCTTTATTTTTAGTTTTTGAACAATACATATGACTGTACAGATTCTGGGGTACTACTGAAGTTTAAATTCATATATCTGTTACTAACGTATCTATCACCTTAAATATTGATTATATCTTTGTTTCCTCATTCATGTAATGAAGCATTCTACCACTAGGCTACATTCTTGGTTCTCTATCATTTTCCATGCTACAAATGTTCAAAATTCTCTCTTATGGATATTTTGAAACATACAAAGCATTATTATTAATCTACTGTGCACTAGAACACATCAGAACTTATTTCTCCAAATTTTGTATCCTTTTATCAATCTCTATCTCCTCTCTTCCTTCCCTGGTGCCAGATAACCACTATTCTCTCTCAACTTCTACAGGATCAACTTTTTAGGATTCCCCATTAGTGAGAACATGCAGTATTCTTTCTTTTGTTACTGTGTTATTTCACTTGCCATAACACCCTCCAGATCCATCCATATTGTCATAACAGACAGAATCTCATCAGGTGTTAAATTCTCAACACACATTTATTATTATAGATAAGAACACCAAAGTTCGGAAGTAATTTGGCTATGGCCATACAGGTTAAGAATCTGAAGGACTTGGATTTGAATCCAGGAAGGTTGATGCAGGGGCCATGTTATTACCAGGACAAATTTCAGGGAGAACTCCCAAAATTAGAATCCCAAAGTCAGAAGCCGTGGGTAGCATCACATAACCAGACTTCTAATTCCCATTTACTGAAGAACAGGTAATGATGGTTCTCAATATGGGAAACCACTTGGCAAGGAAAGAATGGAAGCACAACGAGTCCAAATGACTTAAGGTAGCCTGCCGATGGCTCACATAAAGGCTCCATCATCCCATTGAGCAACTTGCCAGTATATTTTTCCATATTTTTGTTAAACTGCAGGACACAGTGGCACTGCAAATAACTGGACCCAGAAATGCCTCAAAATTGTGAAACTGCCCTATGCACAATGTGGTAGTTTGAACATATGTCCCCCAATATATTCAGTGTTTTACTAGTTATAGTTTGCATCTGCAATCACCTTGCTAGAGGCAATGTCACTGGGGGCCAGTCTTAAGGTGTTAATGGTGTGGGTTTGAGATTCCATTGTAAAGATATGCAAATATGCCTAGCAGGAGTTCCTGAAGTGTGCTGTGTGTAGTTTTGCTCTGTGTGCTGTGATGGCTGGTTGGCTTTCTCTCTCTCTGCTTGGCCCTATGAAAGCAGGCTGCTTTTCCTGCCTTTATGGAACTTCCCCTGGATCGGTAAGCGTCGATAAATAATATCCCTTCCTCCATAACTGTGCCTGGTCTGGAAGTTCACCTCAGCGAACCTGAAGCTGTCTGCTACAGTAAAGTGGTACCAGGAGTGGGGTGAGATGAACCTGACCGTGTGGATATTCGTCTTTTGGAACTTTTGTTTTGGAGGAATGGGCATGGACTTGGTGCTTGCAACTGAAGATGCCTTCTGGAGTGGTAAGCCAAGTTTTATGGACTATTCTGATGAGAGTTTGAGAATGCTAAGTGCAGACTGTATTGAACTTCAAGGCTTGGCTTATGAGCTTTCTAAGGGGAAGGAAAGAGTGCAGAGGACTTTGTTGGAACTGGGCTACTGGCATAAGGGATGGCTACGTTCCGCTATCCAGGCCCAGAGTGTTTGATCAAACTTAAATTTGTAATGGACTGATGTGCTTGGCTAAAGATATCGGACTGAGATTTTAAGATTTTAAGTTGGAAAACCTGAAGCAAGTTAAAAGTAGGGCATTGAGACTGGTTTAGCTGCTACTGTCAACACGTTAGCAATCTTAAGGAAGGTGGAAGGAAAGTGGCCTGACTGCAGTTACATTAAAACAATGGAGAGGATGCCTGAGGAAAGACTGTTAGAAATGCAAACTCTTGGAAAGAGTTGACTGGAGAAGGAACCTGCTTTTCAAGGCTATGATTTATTTCGACCCTGGATTAAGAATATGGCTGTGTCCTGCACACCCGGTATTGGTTTTGGAAGCATGAAAAATGCATGGAGTGGTCATGAATTGCACACAGTTCCAGGAGCCGCTGCTGAGATGCAGCATGAGGCAGGACATGAAAATCCTCAGGAATAAGAGCCTTTGGAAGATAGACCTTGGTTTGCACGGAGACCTGAAGATGTTTTGGATACACCAGGACTATGCAAAAGGGCTACTATGGAGTGCAGTGTTGGCATGGGATGAAAGTTTTCCCTGGCGACTCTGCCCAGCTGGAGGGAAGGAATTGGAAAACCTAGAGACTGGCAGTCTCTGGTTATATTGAACTTGAACTGCAGAAGTTTGATGATGGCTGATGGTGGTTGAGTTTGCATTGTTCTAGTCTCTCCTTGCTATTCCTTATACAGTTAAAATGTTTACTCTGTGCCTTTACATGTTGAAAGTATTTAACTTGTTTTATTTTACAGAACTCACTATCTTAAGTTGATCAAGACTATGAGAACCTTTGAAATTGGACTGAGTACAATTTACAATGTGTGATAGTTATAAATCTATTGGGGGCCAGGAGCTAAATATATTGGGGGCCAGGGGCGGAATGTGGTAGTTTGAATATATGTCCCCCAATATATTCAGTGTTTTACTAGTTATAGTTTGCATCTGCAATCACCTTGCTAGAGGCAATGTCACTGGGGGCCAGTCTTAAGGTGTTAATGGTGTGGGTTTGAAATTCCATTGTAAAGATATGCAAATGTGCCTAGCAGGAGTTCCTGAAGTGTGCTGTGTGACCTTTTGGCTGTAGTTTTGCTCTGTGTGCTGTGATGGCTGGTTGGCTTTCTCTCTCTCTGCTTGGCCCTGTGAAAGCAGGCTGCTTTTCCTGCCTTTATGGAACTTCCCCTGGATCGGTAAGTTTCAATAAATAATATCCCTTCCTCCATAATTGTGCCTGGTCTGGAAGTTCATCTCAGCAAACCTGAAGCTGTCTGCTACACACAATTTCTAAACATCAAAACAACTTTAGCTTCAAAATGTACTTATATTTGGAAAGGCAGTAATTTCTTCCCAAAAGAGAGATCTTGTTTTTTATTTTAGAAAAAGAAAACAAAAAAGTTTTTTTTTCTTAACGTAGGCTGTACCATAGCTGAAGGGATGCTTTGAAAAAATTTAAAATATTTACTGCCTACATTCCATGGTGGAGATCTCTCCTGCACTGCAGCAATCTGCAAAGAGAGCCATCTGCCAGACTCTTCATCTATGTGCAGGGGGCTGAGGCTCAACACTTGGAGATTAGGAAGTTCTGACCTACATCCACAAAGCCAGAAGCAGTTTGTGTCAAACCAGATTTTCCCACAAACACAAGGCAGCTAACAACCTAGAACTGCCTGGAAAGGCAGTCAACAAATCATGTCACAGTCCTGTGACCACCTGTAGAACCATGTTAGGCCATAAAAGGAGGTGGGTTCTTTCCAAATGGCCTTCACTATACTGTTGCTTTTATCTCAAAACAGATTTCTCAAAGCATCCACCAGCTAGCCATCTGATCATGAGGCACTTTCAGCATTGTGTCAGAAAAACATCTCTTTGACTTCCTCTGCTATGCTCTTATTTACTTTAACATATTTAAATATGTCCTACCCCTACATTTAAACAGCCACTAGCTCATCATGTGATAACAGCCTGGGGGATATTATGTAAAGTCATATAAGCTAGGCACAGAAAGACAAATACTACATGATCTCACTACATGTGGAAACTTGAAAAGTTGAACTCAAAGAGGCACAGTAGAATAGAGGTTACCACACACTGGAATAGAAATGGGTGGTTGGAGATGATGCTGGCCAAAGGCTACCAAATCTCACTTAGATGGGAGAAATGGACTCGAAAATTTTACTGTATAAGGTGATGCTACTTAACAAGAATGTAATATACACTTGAAAATTTCAGAATAAATTTTAAGGGCTTTCATAACAGAAAAAAGAATGAAGAAACATATAGGTTAATTAGTTTAATTCAGGCATTCCAGAATGTCTGCCTATTTCAAATCATAAATATGTATAATTTTGTGAATTAAAAATGAAAATAATGGGTCTGGAGAAATGGCTTAGTGGTTAAGGTACTTGCCTGCAAAGCCTAAGAATACATGTTTGAATCTTCAGGTCCCATGTAGCCAGATATGTAGTGATACAAGTGTGCAATGTCGCACATGCACACAAGGGAGGGCATGCATCTAAAGTTTGTTCACAGTGGCTAAAAGGTCCTGGCACACCCATTCTCTGTCTGTCTTGCTCTCTCTTGCCCTGGCACACCCATTCTCTGTCTCTCTCTCACTCTCTCTCTCAAATTTTTTTAAAAACAATGAAAAGAAGGGTTTGGAAAGGTGTCTTAGTGGTTAAGGCACTTGCCAGCAAAGCCAAAGGACTCAGGATCTACTCCCAAGGACCCACATAAGCCAGATGCACAAGGTGGCACATGCATCTGGGGTTAATTTGCAGTGGCTGGAGGCTCTGGTGTGCCCATTCTCGCCTTGCCCCTCTTTCAAATAAAGAAAAAAAAACATTTTTGAAAATAAAAATAAGGAGGCTGGAGAGATAGCTTAGTAGTTAAGGCACTTGCCTGCAAAGCCTAAGGACCCAGGTTCAATTCACTAGGTCCCACATAAGCCATATGCATATGGTAGCACATGTGTCTGGAGTTCATTTGCAGTGGCTAGAGACCCTGGCATGCCAATTCATTCTCATTCTCTCTCTTTCTCTCTCTCTCTCTCATAAGTAAACTAAAAAATAAAATAAAACTTTTTAAAAAATGAAATAAGGTGGTTTTTTTTTTTTTTGGGGGGGGGGTTCCAGGTAGGGTTTCATTTTAGCCCATGCCAACCTGAAACTCATCATACCAATCCACCTACCTCAGCCTCCTAAGTGCTGGAATTAAAAGTGTGCTCTACCATGCCCAGCTGAAATTAAGTTGTTTTTTTTTTAAAACAGAAATTGATAGCCATTGATTAACTACGTACAATACAATTACAGTAAACTCTCTTCCAGGTTCATTTCCCAAGTCCCAAGGCCGGGATGGAAGATTCTGCTTCCATCAGCATGCTCTTAACACACATCTCTCCACTCAGTCCCAAGTTCAAAGGCCAAGCTTAGTTTAGCCCTTCCCTGGGCAATAAAGTTGGTAATTTATAATTCAGGCATTATTAGCAGCGAATTTTAACCTCAGTTGCACAAGAGAATCATGCAGGGAGCTCTAAAAAATCCTAATGTCCAGCTGAATAAGAAAAGTTTTGGGTAGATCTCAGACATCGGTATTGGTGAAGATTCTCCAGGTGTTGATTTCCTTATGTGGCCAAACTGGAGAACCATGTTCCTACTCACATCTGTCTCAAGCTGTGAGACTGCAGTCCAATCCAATGCTGACCTCTGAGTGTATCAACCCCTTCCTGGGGTAGAGATATGACCTCTCCCATCCCCCTAACACTGGCAAAACCTTCAGCATAGTAAATGACACCGTCAATCAGTGGTGAAGGGGTAGATTAATTCTTTCAGTGACTACAGTATGATCATCTATGCTCAGAAAATTTTTTAGAAGAATGGAGGAGGAATTAAGAAGAAAAAATGCAGCAGAATTGATTGCCGCTTCGGGGTTCTGTGACTCAGAGTTACATCAACAATCTTTGTTTTTTGTTTTTTGTTTTTTAATAGCACTCCCCCCATCCTCAGGTGAAAATATTCTCTTGATATCCTTGTGCCAGCTGGATGCAGCGCAATACCAAACTGCTTCCAAATGGCTCCTTTCCATCTGAACGTTTGCCTTCTATTTCATTCTAACTTCTTTAGCTTTCATCCAAAAAAAAAAAAAAATCAAAAAGTTTCTAAATCACTCAGCAATAAGAACTTATAATTCTATGATATAATCTGAAAATGATAAGATTTAAGCCTTTGTGTCTGAGCCCACAATTTTGATCCTAACCCAATGTGTTCTCATTATATGAAGGATCCATTTAGGAAGCCTTATAAAAAAGTCAGGCCTAACCTCCAAATTAATTCAATTGTTCTATAGCCCTGAGCAACTATTTAATTTAAAAGCTTTCATAGATAATTCTAATGTATGGCTGTAACTGAAATCCACTAACCCCACCAAAACAGAAAACTAAATGTTGACATCTAAGACACCAACTCCATGTCAAGCATCTTCCACGATAAACCAAGCTACCTTTTGAAGAAAACATTGAAAACACGAGGCCTATCAAAGCTAGCAAAGCTGCCCTGCCTTTACCTTTTAGCTCAAACACAAGAATAACCAAGACCACCGCAGTCCAGTTGAGATGTTCAAGATCATCATGGCTCCCGAAGAGACCCTGAGATCTTCTGAATAAACAAATGTTCCTTGTGACTAGATCCATGAATCCCATTAGTTTGTAGATATATATGCACAAATGAGATGCTTTCAACTGAATTAGCAAGTGGCAACATGTAGTTGATAGGAAAATTGAGGCCCTAATAAAAGCCAGGCCAATCTTGACAGCAAATTTATTTACACATTTTCTAGGAAGTTATAAATCCTAGGCTTAAAATTATACTCTGAAAAAAAATTCTTAGGTAAATAGACATAACATTGCCTACAAATTAAAAGAAAAAGAAAGGCCACATACACACAGCAATAACCTCCATCAATTATCAAGTAAGTCAAAGTGACCACACTAGCAGGGCCACCACTTTACCTCTGAACTTCTTAGGTGGATTGTTAAGGTCCCCAGCTTCCGGCTGTACGACACATCGATCATCAACCAGGCTGCAAAAAAGATAGATACAAACAAATGCTGTATCAAAACAAGTCAAGCAAAAATTGACTATGCCAAGGCTTTTCTTGTACAAAACTAAGTTTACCATGTTCTCCTGCCCATGAGCTGTTTGCAAGAGAGGTTACCTATGCATGGAGTCAAACCTAATCCCAACCCCAAGGTCCTACTTCTGTAGTGGATACATTAAGCTACTGTTCCCTGCGGCTTCTTTTCCTTGAATCACATTCACAACAGATTTGCCTATAACATGCAATACTGCTGGTGCAGGAAGAAAAGGGTCAATGATTTCCACTAAACCTAGGAGTGAGGGTTCAATTCTGTTGTCAACTTGATTAGATTAGGAATCCAGAATTCTTCTTGGGTGGTCTCTGAGGTTGTTTCCAGAAAGGATTAACCTGATGGAGGAAGTCCTTCCTGGAGAATGGGCAGCCCTACCAGAGATGAGTTATACATAAGGAAGCTCTGAGAGAACACAGTCCCTTTTTCTACTTGTCTGTGCTACTTGCTGATAAGTGCCTTTTACCTGGCTGCTTCCCCCTTCCCTTCATACGTGTCTATCCTGTTCAGCTATCTGTTGTTGGCATTGGAACCAAGTTTCCTCAGCCTTCCAATGTGGACTGAAGACCATCGGCTCTCCAGGAATCCTCCAGGCCTTCAGTGCTGGATTGGGACTGCTGAGGCATCCAGCCACATGGACTAAGCAGCTACTGGCTTTCTTGACTCTCAACCCTACAGACAACTATTATTGGATGACCATAAGCTAATCCAATAAATTCCCTTTTTAATACCAATTCTATTGGTTCTGTTCCTCTAGAGAACCCTGACTAATACAGTAAGTGAGGTGCTAACTTTGTACCAGGCACTGAGTTAAGTCCTGGAATGTGAAGGTGAATGTGAGCCAGGTCCTAACCTTAGGATGCTCCAGGCTATAATGTAGAAGCCATGAAAGCAACTGATAAGGAAAATGGAGCTTAAGAGGAAAGAGGGAAAACACAGCTTAGCCTGAGGCTATCTCAGGAAGCTGTGTTGGAAAAGCGGAAATAGAGGCGGGAGAAGAAGAGGGGAGTGTTTTCAGGTGGCAGGGACCCAGTGCAAATGCACTAAAATAGGAAAGAATTTAGAACTTCAGAAGCAATTAGTTAGGAAAGTACAAAAAAAAAAATTTACAATACCCAGCCCCAAATTATACAAAGACTCATATTTAAAGTTATGACTTTGTTAAAAGCAAATCTAACTTGCAACAATTCCTTTTATAAGGATCACTAAAAATATGCATATTTTTGATCAGATGAGGAAAGTGAGACACCGTGTAGTTACATGACTTATCCAAGGTCCTAAAACTGGTGGATCTGGCTCCTTTTCTAGGTGGCCATGGAACTTGCTCCCAACTGATGTGCAATGAAGTCTTGGTGTGTGTAGCATGTGTGGTATATACACGTATGCATGCTGATGCGTACAGAGGCCACAGAAAGACGTTGGGTGTCCTCCTCTAATGTTCCTCCACCCTATTTCCCTCAGACAGAGTATCCCACTGAAGCTGCCTGTTTTTCCACTAGACTGGCTGACAAGGGAGTGACAGCAATCCTCCTGTCTCCACACCTCCCAACACTGGGGTTACAAGTATGCAAGGATTGGATACTGGGGGTTGAACTCATGTGTTGATGCTGGTGCAGCAACTGTACGTACGTACCTGCTGAGCATCTTCCCGGCCTCAATGCTATGACTCTGAGAATTTCTTCCATTAGCCCATGCTGCTTCTCATTCCAAATGCAGGGCACCATTAACTCACCTGTCAACTTTATGCTCTCTCCTCCCAACTTCCCCTTTGCCTCCTAAAGCCTGCCTGCCTTTTAAGGTCCTGATTTTTTCCTTACCAAGCAGCATCCCACAAAGCCTTTCCTGCCCGGAGCTTCCTGCCTCTCCTCCCTCTCCCTCACTAACTCCCCCTTTAATCCTAGAGGTATGCTAGGTTACACTCCCATGAAGCAGTGCAGTACTCCCTGCCCTATGGGTCAGACTATGTCCAAGGCTGCAGCTCAGCATCTACCTGGCAAGTGAATTAAGTGTCCAGAGTAGCTCACAGCAGTTTGTCTCCTTTAATTTCAGAACATCAGCTTCACTGTGTATCTCTAAGGACCGTGTGGTCAACGGTCTGAGGGTTTGCTACAGAAATCAAAAGTATAATGTGTATACATAAACTGGGCCCCTGAACATACACATACAGCAAGGCTACCAAAGCTAGCCCAGTACATGCAAAAGTGGATTGAGAATCTAATGCAGGAGCTTGGGACACAGCTCAGTTGTAGAGCACTAGTACACATGGGCCCTGGGTTCAATTTCTACACACTCACACTTAAGAATGCAACATAGGGCTGAGTTAATCATCAAGTGCTAGCAAAGAGAACGAGAGAGAAGGAAGGATCCCACCAACTCTACATTGCAGACAGCACTATGCCACCTACAGACAGCATGTGAGTTGACCATTTTACTCCTTTTAGTCTCAGTTTCTTCACCTGTAGAGCCAGAATGTTAGTTACAAGGATTCTCAACTAAAGGATATATATAGACACTTTCTGGTTTTAAATATACCAATTCCAGGACGCTGTCACCCCTCCCCTCTGCCATGTGTACCAAAGAGATTCAAGAACCTTTGTTCTTAACAAGCTCCAAAGGTGATTAGAAGCACAGCACAGATCAGTGGCTCTCCAAGGTCCTTTTGAATTCTTAAAGCCAATGTACATAAACAGGATGGGGCTAGACACCAAGTCCCATGAAGAGTGACTTCCACTCACTACATCCATGACTGGTGTTCCATAAATGTTAAGAATATGATAAGAAAGGGGAGATCTGGGCTGGAGAAATGGCTTAGTTGTTAAGGCATGTGCCTACAAAGCCAAAGGACCCAGGTTCAATTCCCCAGTATCCACGTAAGCCAGATGCAGAAAGTGGGCATGCACCTGGAGTTCATTTGCAGTGGATACAGGCCCTGGCATGTCCATCCTACTCTCTATCTGCCTCTTTCTCTTTCTCTCTCTCAAGTAAATAAATATTTGAAAAAGAAAAAGAGAGGGAAGATCCAATTTAATTTTCAGAATCAATTTTTATACAAGCCATTCTCAAACATGTGCAGGTTTTTAAAAAAGGAATAAAGGAGCCATCTAAATGAGGATTAAAAGCCAAAGTTTAAAAACAAGCCATCCTCACTTTATGTGGGGGGTAGTCATTCACTTGTTTATAATGCTTGAGAAAAACAGAGCAAAGAGTTTGTACCTCTAAGAATTTTCAGAGTGATACTAGGCAGGGTAGTGCACAGTTATAATTTCTGTGCTAGGGAAGCTGAGACAGGAAGGTTGTGAGTTCAAGGCCAACTTGGCTATATAGCAAGACACTGTCTCCAAATAGTAACAGCAGTAGTAATAGTAATAATGAGAATAGATGACCTAAGGGTTTGGGAGAGGTACAAAAGAAAGTAATAGGAGGATATTATGATCAATATATAATATGTACATGTATAAAACTGTCAATACAACAGTTTCTAAAGTGGATGCTCTAGAAGAGAGGACATGAAAGGAGGCAGTGAGGCTCCTGTGACTGTCAGTGAGCCACGGTGTCTGTGGGGTCAGGTGCTCCAAAATAAAAATTGGCAAATGTTGGGGTGTGCGAGGCACCCAAACAGGGTCTGTGGGCAGACAGGGAAGATGGAAGAGAGAGGCTGTCCTGCAGCAAATAAGAGTTAGGACCTTTGGCCTTGGAGAACCAAGTCTTTTGAGGTATGAAACTTGGGCAGGTGACTGAACCTCTCTGAGACATACCAGTGGCAATGGCAGTGCTCACCATGAAGGGAGGTGTGGAGATTAAGGGGGTGATGTGGGCACAGGTTTAGTACAGCACCTGGCATACAGTGAACACCCGCGGGGCTCAGAGAGTGCTTACCGCTGCTGTATATTACTGTAGTCGTTGCTGAAAAATAAAGATGATGAAACATTCAACTATGGGGGGGATGGAAAGAGAAAGGATCCAACCAAGAAGGGTCATCAGAGAAGTCTAAGCAGCAGGAGGCCTGTTTGCCTAAAGCCACAGAAGATAAAATAGTTAAGGGGTGGTCTGAAACAAAGAGGCCAAATGAAGAGAGAAGTCATAAATGACTTTTGAAAATCAAAACTTTATACAGTGCGAACACAGATCTAGTTGAGGTATATTTCTGGATCTGAAATGATGCTCTCCTTGAAGGTGGCACAACCTAAAGGAGATGCTGGGTCTCTGCATAAGTACCAGACAATAAGCACACTTTCAATACTAGCTGTTAAGTACAGGGAACATTTCTGGAGAAGCTGTTGGCCTGCCTTCCTCTCCACCTCTCCTCCATTTATTTGAGACCAGGTCTTGCCAAACCCAACAGTGCCTCAGGGGTCTATCTACTCCTTCCCACTCAATGGCAATCTAGACCATTCCTGAATATTTTGGTATGAACTGTCTTGACTCTCCATTCTGCTTGTCAGTCTCTGGGACTATTTCACTCTGTACTTCTTCCCCTTGACAATCAATGGAAGTAGCCGGGAAGGGGAGAAAACAACTAAAACAGCACAGGATGGAATATGCTTATATCTTTTAAAGGTGACTAAAGATTAAAGAGCACAAATGAACAAAATTCTGATTTACAGAACTCTGCAATCTGGAACTTTCAAGAGTTTTTGGCAATTTAAAGTAGGAAAGGTTCTGCTTCAAAGGAGAGAGATAAGCATGCAAGACATTCTGAGCTGTGCTTATCTACGTACAAGTCTACTTGAAAAGAGGAACTGTTACAAGCTAAAAAGTACTTCTTTAGGTTGACATGTATTAATCTTTAAATTTTATTTCCTATTCTTATATTCTTAGCAGCTCCCTCTTATATATGAAGAAAAAGTGAATTGTAACAAATTCTAAATTAAGAGGATCTTAACCAAAGGGGTTTTTTTGGTATTCCAAGTTAGGGTCTCACTCTAGCCCAGGCTGATATGGATGTTTCAGGCTGGCCTCAAACTCACAGTGAGCCTTCCAAGTGGTGGGACTAAAGGTGTCAACCACCACGTCCTGCCTAAAGAGGTTTTGTTCTTCTAAAACCGATAACAAATAGCTTTTTTATGCAAGAGGTAAGAGGAGATTTGCTAATTATGATTTCAACTGTCCTTGGAAAAGCCTAGTCAAATGGTAACATTCTTAAATTGCAACAACCATTTTTAAGCAGATGTTATGATGTCTTAAACAAATCTTGTCACACAAGAAGTTGCATGCTCTTACCCCAATGTGCTGATAAATCCATTTGTCGATCCTTCCGCATACAGAGAACAAATGTCTCCGATATGTAGGAAACTAGACATTTTGTCAGACATGTCTTTCTGGAAAACCCTAGACAAAGTAAAATATGCAACATTGTTAACAGAAAAGAAATGCTTAGAGGCAGGCATATTGTCACTAGGATTGGCTTAGCTCAGTTTTCCCAGTGCTTCTCTTAAAAGTCAACTTTAAACAGGCATTCAATAGGCAGGCAATTCCATGAGCCAAATGAGGGCATATGCATCAATATTTTGTCCCATTTATTATTTAATTCCAGGATATTCCAACCACAATAACATTTGTTTCCAACGAAACCACGCCCAAATCAGGTTGTACAAGTGGAGGACCCCTGGATAATAAACTGGGACTACACAAACTGGAGGGAACTCAGCCAAGAACTTTGTGGCAATCAAGGAGATGGAAAGTCTGACTTACAAAACATTAACATATTCAAGTTGCCTCAGGGAACATTAAGTCAGAAGGAAACACCTGGTATAAAACTTGGGTCTGGTAAAGCGATGAAGCCTGGGTCAAGGAATCAAAGCAACAAAATGCATTTATCAAAGGAAACCTGCTTACAAATATCAGAAAGCTCCAGCAGCCTTTTAAAACCCTTCACCCAAATGCTGCTTAAATGTCTTTGCTTCTCCTTCACCAAGAAGCACTTCCAAAGGAAAAAAGGCTTTTGTGATTCAGGCCCCAATAATAAGGTTCCCCGGGTAGGAAAATTAGAGGTAGTACTCCAAAAATCCAGAAAATCTCTACATAGCCCAGAAGCTATTAAACACACACTCACAAATATCAACAAAAAATATTGACTTGATTTATTAAACAGTTTTCATCAGGGCCAGAAATACTGAGGACTGGGAGCCAACTACAAGACATTAAACTGGCATTTAGCAGACTCAGCTATGTGAGAAGCCCGAGCTCTGGTATGGGCTGCAAGGAGTTCCCCAATGCATCTTCAGCACCTGGTGTGTAAAAACGAATTTCCTCAAAACCCAGACCCTTTTCCCACGTACTTATTCTGGGAGGGAACTCCCCAAAATCATTTAGTACACAAGGCCATAAGATTTGTAATGGTGTGATAACTATTCTTTCCCCCTTTAAAAGGCTCCCCCAGTATCAAGCGTTCTTTTAGGAAAAAATAGGCAGCAATGAACTGCTAGCAGGAAGCATCTTCACCTCGTTGCAGAGAGCAAGGCATTAAAGAAGCTCCCTTCCCTGCTGGTGAACAGTTGCAGGGACCAGCTCAGCCCAGTCCACTCCCAATAAGGCAGACATTGCAAGAGAAAGAAAGAGCATTTCATTTGAATACAAACTTATTTATAGAGGAGACAGCAACTGAGAACATACAACCAATTCTCCAACAAAGAGCCTACATCTCTAGAGCCGGAGGAAAGACACACAAATAGTGTGCAGTTTGCCAAGCACTGCTCTCTGGAATCTTGTCAATCACTATGTCATTTCTTCCTATGTTCTACCTAGAGTCAAACCAATGTTCTAAACAACATCCACAAAGTGAAACCAAGGAGAATTAATATTTTCCTCTTGTGCTCATATTTAAAAGCTCTGTCAAAAAGCAGTATCCTTCTAGAATGTTAATTTCTCTTATCTTTTAAATTATTATGTATTTGGGGGGGAGGACGAAGCAAATAGAGAATGGGCATACCAGGGCCTCAAGCCACAGCAAACCAACTCTAGACACATGTGCCACCTTGCGCATCTGACTTACATGGGTACTGGGGAATCACACTGGGTCCTTGCAGGAAAGCACCTTAACTAAGCCTTCTCTCCAATCCTCTCTCTCTCATTTTGAGACAGCCTCTCATTATTTAGCCTGGGATGGCCTTGAACTCCAGCTCCTCCTACCTCAGCCTCCTGAGCATTAAGATTAAGGTATATACCATCACATCTGGCCCTCTTTTTATTGCTAGGGATCAAAGCCAGAGCCTTCTGCATACAGGCTCAGTACTCTACCCCTCAGCTACATCCTGACCCCAAGTTGGGACCTATTTTAAGTGACAAAGTCAGGCTATTATGTATTATAGAAACACAAATGATTTTTTTGTTCTTAGCACACAAGCACAACCTAAGACCCTGCACATGTGAGGCAAGTGTTCTACCACTGAGATATATCCCCAGAACTATGCTGAGAACTAATTATTGGAAAACAATTTGTTTAAATTCTGAGTCAGAACAAACCTGTGTCTGTACACACTGGTCTCCCAGAGGGACAACAGGAGTCTCTGAAAGCAGAGTAGGTGCTTAGGGAAGACAACTAGGCCCTTGTCAGGGTTACTAACACTCTCAGGCTTATCCTTCCAAGGGGCATTTGTCTCTAATAGAAACCAGGCCAGAAAACAGCAAGGGGAATTTGTTCCTTCTGAGTATATTACCAAAAGGTTCCCTTCCCGGCAAAGCAACAGATACAACCCAATGTTCTAGGATGGCAAAGCATGATGTCACCAACATGACTGTGGCTGATAATCTCAATGGATTCTTGGGCACTGTACTTCTACAGCAAGATTCTGCATTAGCCTCATTTCTCTCATCCAAGTACTAACCGAGCCTAACCCTGCTGAGCGGAGGATCAGACGAGATCAGGCGCATGCAGGGCGGTAAGACTGCAGACTCCGTCAGTTCCATTTCTACTCTTAGCAGCTAACCCTTGCCAAGAACTATCATGCTCACCACTGTGCTAAGGACTTAACAGATATTCTTCTTTGGAATCCACGTGACATGAGGCACATCATGAGACAGGTACCACCCCCATTCTGTTGTAGGGTAAACTGAGGTACAGAGAGTTTGTTAACATGTTCAAGTAATAGATAATTAGCTAAGCAGAGGCTGAGGCAGTTATAACTCAGATCTATAGAACTCTTAAGTGGACCATTGGTCAATAATAATCCTAGAACCCAGGCAAAATGTTAACTATTTCCTATTAACTAATTAACTGTTTCCTATTGTCTAGTTAGAAAGGTAAAAACTATTTGCTTCTTTATGTATGACTCAATTTCCTCATATTTCAAACTTAGCCATGTCACACTTTTATAAGTCAGAAAGAAAAGCATCTTCTTTCTCACCAAATGCTTATTAAGTAGACAAGATAACTGAACAAATAACCTTTAGCCACATTTTAAATCCCCCCTGAAAACAGAGGCCAAGTTACTGACCACAGCTAAGTAATCCTCAATTGGGCACTGTGCCAGGTCCCAATGAAAAGAAAAATAGAGTGGATGGAGTAGTGATCCCCTCACAGCAGGCACATGGGCTTCCAGCCTGACTGTAAATCTCCAGAAGTCTCTTCTGGCTTACCTTTAGTAAAATAGGGGAAGGAGAGAGCTAGAAAGAGAGGCCTAAAGCAATAATCAGTGATGTCTTGAAAACCAGATGCCTGAAGAAAAGCTATGAGAATAGGCCTCTGGAGCTGGAAGGGAGGAAGTGGGAAGTGGGCCCAGGAACAATCTTCGGGAGGAATTCCTGTTGTTCAGAGCAGGATGGGAGACTGGCCAGCCTCTTTATCTGATCATGGACCATTTGTTTCTGCTGCACCCAGGGCTCCTGGTGTCCCTCACACAATGGCCTCAGACAGGGATCACTTCCAAGAGAAATGGGCACTAACCTGCTCTAGAGCTACATAACTGGGGAACTTCAGCACCACAGAGACACTCAGGGTGCTGTGCCAAGCAACTCGGCCTGACATACAGACCAGCAAGCTTGGTGGTTAGCCTCAGAGTTCCACCCTGGCTCTCTGTCCTAAGCTCCTTCAGTTAGCCCACTACTATCTCCCAGACCATGTAAACCTTCATTTCCCCATCTGCACAATGGAGATATCAGGAAGAAATGAGTTCATAGTTGGAAAGTGCCTAGTAGAGTAGGTGACATGCTTGCATCGTTCACTGTTGGCTATTTGTACTATTCTTCAGTAAAAGAAGAGTCTGGAAGGTTCTAGGGTTTTTAAACACCATAAAGGAAAGGATCTCCTACATAAAAAGTCAGCTGGTGTCTGCACAAGCCATGGAGAGACCTGGCTGGAATCTGGAGGAGAGCCAGTCCCCAGACAATTAGCCCATCTAGTGCTGGAAGGCTCTACATGAGCTACTGGGGGAAAGTGGCCAACATCTGTCTGAGCAACTCAAAGTCTAAGCTACTCAAAAGCAAACAACCTGACATGATGCTCACACAAGTGCAATGGTGGGTAACCAACTGGTCTTGGATTGGCTAATGGATCTGCTCAGTGGAAAGGAAACTATATCTGGAACTGGGAAACAAGTCAGAATCAGATCCAGATAATGATTCTGCTTTCCACTGTCAAGCTCCCACTAACCTACACCCTTTACATTCTTTCTAAATTAATAATGGTCTTCCCATTTAACTGGTGCTGACTTCACTCTCTGTTGGAGAATCTGCTTCTCTTTTTCAGATGTAAATAGGTCCTGAAGAGATAAATGACCCACTGCATTCCATCCCAGCCCCAGCTGAAACCACAGAGGAACTGGGGAAATGAGCAAGAGTGCTGTTTTCTGGGGGAACCTGATATCAGCACAAGGGTGAAAGAGATCGACACTGAGGACACTCAACACCTACCCAACCCGAGATCTAGAGGCTCCTAAGAGCCCATCACTGAAGTAGACTTAAAATGCACCCAACATGGCTCAGGGAATTTTGTGGAAGAGGGGACGGAAAGATTGTTAGAGCTACAAGTTGGGACATTATGTACAGAGACATTGCCTCTCCCCCATAACTGTTGCCCCCCACAATGTATGACCCACAATCCCCATTGGCTTGACCTGCATCCCCAATGAGGAAGGCCTGTTCAGAAAAAGGACAGGAAAGAGGGATAGGATGTGTTGTTTACATACTTAGTATATCCATATCTAATAAAAATAAATTTTAAAAAGTTAGTTGGGTATTATATAACAAATGGCCTCCTGTATGACCTGTGATGCTATATTTTACTTTAGGGGAAGATAATCTTCCATAATCCCTGTTAGGAAAAAGATGAAACACACAGAATTACTCTCAGTTCCCAACCACAGATTCTGTGGACAATCACAAGATATGTGTTGGTGGGAAGCATGTAATGCCATTTCTTGTCCGGTGCTGGAATCCACCATAGTCTCCTCTGGAGGAACTCCTGCTTAAGAAGGGAGCTAGAAAAATTACTTCTTCCTGTGTGCTTGCTGTTGGAGGAGAGCTGCTTCTCAGAAACTTTACTACTTGGGAGAGAATTCCAAATCACTCTCCCCACTCCCACATGACCATGCTGAGACCAGGTCGGAGATTCTGGAACCACCTCCTGGTTTAGTAACTGAGGATACCTCTGGGCTGAGAAGGGAGAAATGCCACTTCCCCCAGCCCCTTACCTCACCTCCAACACCCAAAGTCCCTCCTTCTCAGAGCACTGTCCTTCCTCTTCCCATAAAACCTTTCTCGGGCCCTTTCTTTCTCTCCTGGTCCTGCCTGGTATGGGTACTTCTCTCCCTGCTTTTTCTCTTTCTCTCTCTTGTACCTGTTACAGAAACTACTGGCCTCAGTACCTCTAACCCAACTCCAAATTCTAACACTATTCACCTGTCCTTGTCCTTCAAAACACCAGTTGCTTCTCCTTCACAAAGCTCCAGCGTCCTCCTCCCGCCCCTGACACAGAGTGGTGTAAAGAGCAACCCTCATCCCATGGCAAGCAGGAGATAAGGCTCCAGCCCTGCCACTAACCCCATGTATTCATGAAAGGGAGTCAGGTAGCTGTGTTAGGCTGTTAGAGTGACTGGGCCCCTGAAAGTATCCTTGAAGTCTCTACTTTGCTAGAGCTCAAAGTATGCTCTGACTTCTTATCTCTTCCCTAGGTCTGTTTTTCCACAAATCTGGGCCCCTCCTGGGAGGGTGGTCTTGTTTCCTAGGATTTAACCCTAACATTGTGGTTGGTCAAGTTCAGCCCCAGAACTTGGTGTCATGGAGAGCCTCTTCCTGAGACAGCCCCTAACCCAGACCAATCAGCCCTCACTCTGGCTCACCTGAGCTGGAAGGTAGGGCCCAGTACCATAAGGTCATAAATACATTTGTGGGGGGAGGGCAAGCGTTCTGGGCTGCCTGACAACTCATGAACCTCCAGCTTCTGGTGAGTTTCTCCTCATCTCGTCCTGACTTCAAGATGACGGGAGAACCCCCGAACCCCTACTTGCCACATGGGCTCTTTACCCCTCCTGCTCCCCCCATGGCAGGAGCTCTCTGTACTTTCTTTTCTCTCCTCTCCAAGGTTTTTCCAGGCACACCATATGGGCTCTCAAGACACGTGGGTGTATTCATTTTCCTTCCCTTGGTTCTGTATACTTCCCTGGATAAATGTAATAATTTAATAGTTATCCTTCTCGGTTTGGTTTACCCAATGCTTTGGCTAAATGCAAACGAAAACCCAGGTTTGGGGTTCAAGGACTTTCCTGAACCCCATTCATTTCAATCAGACAAGTGTCAGAACTTCCCTAAACCTTGCTGTCCCCAGCTATACACTGGGGACAAAAAGAGCACCCCTCCCACACACACCTCAGCAGCAGGTCGTCATGAGGGTCCACCACAGGACATGGTGAGCACTAGAAAGCACCCCACATGAAGCAATCCCACCACCTGTGTAAGGGTCATCATTGAAGCAAGGAGCTGCCAGCCACTGCCCCTCTGGTGGCAAGCACCTGCTAGAACAGGATTCTGTCAGAGTGGCTGGCCCAGGCAGATGGCAGGTAGAAGGCCAATGGCTACCCACAGAGGTGCTCCTGCAGACTTAAGGACACAGCAGCTGGCTATAGCTGAGCACCACCCACTGCCTGGGCAACGCTTTCCTAGAGAATGGGTTAAGAAAAGACATTTGATTCCACTCCTATGAAGTAAGAACAAATGCACAGATGCAGAGATCTCAAACAGAAGCCAGAGGTGGTGGCGGTGTTAAGACCTGTGCTGCTCTTCACCTCCTCAACACCCTCCCTGGGTCTCCAGCTACCACCACCCCGCCATGATGAACCTTCCCACATCTGTATCTCATGACCAACAGCTTCTAGGGGTTCTGGTCCTGGCTGCCCACAGCATTTGTCTGTCTGCCCAATCTATCCCTCTCCCTCCCCACGCACAGGTCAGCGCCACCAGCCCCTTGGTGATACCACTTCATGTTCTCCCCCAGGACTCCCCCTGTAGTAAAAGCAAGACCTTCAGATTTCAGTTCAATTATTATTTCTACTAGGAAATCCTAACTCCACCTTTGAATGAGGACAAACCCCTTGGGTAACTGGAGCAAGCTCTGCCCCCATGGATCTCTCTTTCCCAGCTCACATCTCAGGTACAAGTTCACATTCTTTTTGAAACATCTGACAACATTCTAGAGATCTACTTTGTGCACAACTGAAAATGCCTAGAATATAGTGGCTTCTCGGAAAATACCTGTCAATAAGAGATGGAAGTGGACATCAAGTGTCACTGATTTTAAATTTTAATGTCACTGAGCCCTTCAATTCATTTCAAGTCTACTTCACTTCCACCAGCCAGTGTCATGTCTTAACTAGACTCCTGCAGGGGTGTCCAACCTGCTGACATTGTGATACGATGTTGTCATCGACAAAGTTCATGTTCAAAAACTGTGCGATCAAGTTACAAAAAAAAAAAAATCCCACACAAAAAAGAGATGTTTTAAGTTAGTTTATGGTTTTGTGTGCAGCTTCATTCATAGCTGTCTTGAGCTGTGGGTTGGGCACATCTGCAAACCTTTCTACTCACTTTTTTGAAGCAGTCAGTTTCACCCTGCATCTACATAGTCAGTGGGGTCTTTTAAGAACGTCTATCAGACTATGTCTTTGCCAGTTTACAACTTTCAAAAATCCATGTACAAAGCCTATAGTCCCAGCTACTCAGGAGGACTGCTTGAACCCAAATGTCTGAGGATAGCTTGGGTAACAAAGAGACCCCATCTCAAAGAAGATTCAAAATCTACCCATACTAAAACCCTATTCCAAGCCCTGTCTGCTCTCCCTCCTCATTTCTCTGCTCTGTCAGAACTGCAGCCCTAGTGAACATTTCCCAGCCCGACGTGATATCTCTACTTCCTACATACTCCTTTCCCCACACCACTTATGTAGCTAATTGTACACCTCTGGAGCCCTTGTCTGATAATGCTATCACCTCTAGAATCCCTCTCTGCTTTCCAACCCTAGCTTATACATCCCTCCCATCCTTCTGAATATTGGTCCTGTCACCCTCCTAAGACCCATCACCTACTCACTTGCTTAGTGACCCACCTCACTGCATAGCCTTGAGACCAAGGACCACCATCACCTTCAAGGCTACGGAATCCCCAGTGCCTGGAGCAAGCAAGCAGTCCTGCCTGAGGTCAATGGCACTGTGGTGTTTCCTGTGGCCCAAATGAACAAATACAGGTTTCTAGGTAATTGTTTTCTAAAACAAGGCTAAGTTCACAGTGATGGAGGAAGATATAGAACACAGGCCTCAGGGCCTCTTTCAGCTTTAAGTCACGTTTATTCCTAGAAAGCTACTTGTAGTTCGAATGTACAATGTCCCCTCTAGTCATCTTCCTGCTTCCTGTTCCTGCCTCCAAGCCATCCCCACCATGAAACTTCCCTCAAAACTGTAAGTCAAATTAAACACTTTTCCTTCCATAAATTGCTTCTGGTCAGGTATCTGTTTGCAGCCAACAAGAACGTAATTAATACCCTAACTTTCAGACTCACTGACCATCTCCCTCCACATGTCAGGATGGCTTATGAATGCCAACAGGCATGTACACTTGGAAATGCAGATCAACTGTGTGGACTTAGGCAACAAGACACAGCTCTGAACCTCAGCTTCCTTATATGTAAAAAAGGATGTGTGTGAGTGAGGCATCCTTTATATCTTTCAGGGTTATTGTGAGATATAAACAAAATAATCCATATAAAGGACTCAAGCATCATACCTGGCTAGATTAAGTGCTCATTTTGTGTTTTTTTTTTAACTTTTTTTTTTTTTTTTTTTTAGTACTAGGGAACTGAACCCAGTATGTTGTGTATGCTAGCCAAGTGTTCTACCACTTAGCTAAATTAAATCCCCAACTGTCTTCATTTGTGTCTTTGAACAGATCAAAACAAAAACTCCCTCCTTTTAAAAATATTTTTCATTTATTTATTTTCACATGATAGAAGCATACCAAGATCTCTTCCTGTCCAGCTTGACAGAGATGGCCGGCTTTGCAAGCAAATGCCTTTAACAACTGAACCATCTCCCCAAAAGCTCCTCTGGATACTTCAAATTTTTTCTCCACCTCTGACCTTCACATTTGTTTCCTCTATTTGAAATGCACTTCTGCTATGAAACCACTGGAAGAAAAAAGGCCACAGAAGCATTTAAATCCTCTGTAAAATGCCCTGAGGCCTAGTGGGAGGGGTCTAGTATCAGTACAGCATGTCCTAGGTACTGTTGCTTTGTGACACCCAAATTCACCTCACCCTAGAGAGCCAACCCAAAACTCCACTGCCTCTTCTTCCCACATCAAACCAGCACCCCTGCCAGGAGGGGGGTGGTGGGAACTCTTCAAAGGAATGGCAATTCAATTATTTAGAACCAACCTCTTTTGAAGCACAGTCTCTCTGAAAAAGAAATATGTTCATTTAATTTTAAACAGTTCAAGATAGGTTTTATATTTCTTTTTCTGAAAGTTTTGATTGTGTCAAAAATTCATTTATTGTAATTTTCCTCACCTATTATTTCTCCTGCACACACTTAAAAGATATTTTATTCCTTTTCCATTAAAAAAATTAACTTTCGCCTACACACTCAACTCAGAATCTAAAAGTTAAGAACTCCTGAAACTGGGACTAAATTAGTACACTTTTGTTAACCAAGAAATTAACTGAAGTCTCACAGGTGTCACTTGTCAACAAATCCTTAAGAATGGACAGATATGTTGCAAGAGGAAGGAGGCAAACTCCACAAGCTAACGGACCTCAAAACCACAGATGTAAGCCTAATACAAAACCTAGTGCTTACTAAGTGCTCAGTCTCTGAACAAGATGAAACAAGAGCATTCACCTTTGCCCATACGTAACATGTGATCACTTAAACCAGGCATGATTATAATATCAGTACTCAGGCGACTGAGAGAGGAGGGTTGCTATGAATTCAAGGCTAGCCTGGACTACATAGTGAGTAACTGGCTAGCCTAAGTTACAGAATGAGTCTTTGTTTAAGATGAAAGGATCTGACCACTGCAGCTTAACAATCTGACTTTCAGTGATGCGGTAGGGGATGGGCGGATAGGATCCACTTACAACTGAACCTTAAATGAGGCTTTCTTTTTCAAGAGCTCTTTCCCTTTCTGCAGACCAGCTCACCATTCATTTCCTGGTAACCAAGCCCTTTATGGGTATTTTAATGCCCATTTACCTTCACAGTGAAAAATCAACCCAAGCACACACAAAATACTGCTTAAAGGCCTGCACTGTAATCATTTCACCCTCAAACATTTAAGCAGACCAGTGTGTATTATTAATAGCTTCCACCTTGATCCCTGTAACATCAATTGCAATATAACCCAACAGCAATAAAGCATCAAGTTGATGTTGACTGGATTTGTTTTTTTTTCCTTTCCCAGTGCTGGGGATGAAAGCCAGGACCTCATGCATACTAGGCGACCGTGCTATGGCTCAACTACACCTCCACCAAGACCATCTAATTTGGATGGTAGGATACAACTTCATCTGCGGCCAAAAGCTCCAAGAAGAACCACGGAAAGATCGTAGAGTCACGGCAGCCACGGAAGTTGCACTAGAAGCTGCTTTCTCAGAGCTGGACTCACTCCTCCCACAGCAGAACTTCTATGCTGTGTGGTATAATGTTAGCAGAAAAAGATGAACCAAGACAAGTACCACTGGCTTCCAAGTTCTTATGGGGAGCTTTAGCTGGCAAGCAATTTTATTCTGTCAAAACAGCTCAAAAGCATTTATCACTGCACAGGAAGACATGAAAGAAGATCCAGACTAAGGATATTAAGAAGCTCTCAACTTCTCCCTTTCTCAAATGTTCCATGCCACACCCAGCATTTCAAATTACCCATCTAGTCCTTTGTCTCTCAGTGAGGTTCCCAAGACTCTTTGAGTCAAACTCCATAACACCACTGAGTATTTTCACACCTATATTGCAGCAAGTACTTTCATAATACCATCAAGGCAGTATTTTCCTCTTTGCTTGGTCTATCACATGTGTATACTGGAGTTTCCAGAAGCTGTAAGGCAATTCATAGCAGACGAGGACAAACACAGAGATGTGTTTTGTCAATCTTCCTTTCAGCCAGGTCTTAAAGTCATGTGCATGACTATAAAACAATGCCACATCTTAATAATTTTTTTCTCATTGTGGAAAACATACTTATTTTTCATTTGAAATGTTACACCAGGCATTGTTGGCTCGAGTCTATAATCCCAGCACTGGGGAGACTGAAGTAGGAGGGTCATTGTGAGTTCAAGGCTATAATGAGGTACAGTGTGAGCTCCAGGTCAGCCTGGGCTAAAGTGAGACCTTGTTTCAAAAACTAAAAAACATGACTATGTTCACGTGTAATTTTAAAAAATACTTTCTCGGCTGAATTAACAGTGCAAATTTCTAATATGAGAAATATAAACAGATGTAAATCATATTAGTGGATGTCTTTGGATTTCTTCAATACTTTTCAAGCATGTAAAGACCTGCTAGGACCCAAGTTTGAAAGAAAAATGCCATGAGGAACTTTTGAGATGTGACTTGGCACTGGCTGTGTGCTCAGGACTCCTGCACAAACACACTGAAACATGGGTTGTGCTTGAATTTAAAAAATGCAAAACATCCAAATGAAAGGACAATAAGCCCTACTTTAAAAAAATATTGATTTATGTGCAAGCAGAGAGAAAATGAGAGAGAGAGGAAATGGCACACCAGGGCCTCCAGCCACTGCAAACAAACTCCAGATGCATATGCCACTTTGTACATTTGGCTTTACATGGGTACAGGGGAACTGAACCCAGGCAGTCAGGCTGCAAAGAAGTGCCTATAACCACTGAGTCATCTCTTCAACCCAAATCCTGCTTTTCACTGAGCATATAAGGAGCCTATGGGCCACCCCTACTCTACTTGCTGGTGATACTGTATACAACATGACATGGTCCCTGGTCTAATAACCCAAATGATAGAGACGACAGACAGCAAACAAGCAAGAGAAAACAGGCAAGTGAGACAGCAATTAAGTCAACGCAAAGATTTCACAACCACCCTGGGGGTGCAGGTCATTGGGAAAGCCCCTGCCTAGTATATACAAGACCCTGGGTTCCACCTCCACAACCCCCAATATAGAAGAATTAAAACTGGTGGTAGGATTGGAAAACAACTTAATTTTGACTTGTCAGAAAAAGATGAGACATTTAGGCTAAGACCTGGAAGTCAAATGAGAGGCAATCATGTGAGAACATTTTAGGAAGAGCAAGCAGCCAGTACAACGACCCCGAGTCCAGGCTGTGTGTGTAGGTGTGTGTGTGCACGTGCACAGGTTGGGCATAGAATGAAGGGCCTTGCATACTGATCCAGTGCTCTACCACTGGGCTACATCCCCATCCCCTCATTTTTGCCTCAACTCTGAATGTAACCAGAAGGTAGTAACTTTGGCCAAGTGATTTATTTTTCTGGCCCACAAACTCATCCTTTGTAAAGTATGAACAATGAGGAGCTTAACTTCTAAAGCTCTGTTGAGGATTAAATGAAAGAAAGAAAATAACAGAGGAACATTCCTGGTCACTATTGTTATTCTACTTTTCTTTTGCATGCATGCGTTGTGTGCTTTTGCGCACATGTGCACTTGTGAATGCCAGAGGTTGAAGTTGAGTGTCTTCTTCACTCTCGTTTTAAAAAATGTTGTTCACTTGAGAGAGAGAGTGTGTGTGTGTGTGTGCATGGTTGTGCAAGGGCCTCCTGTGCTACAAATGAACTCTAGACACAGGCCACTTTGTGTATCTAGCTTTATGTGAATACTGGAGAACTGAACCCTAGTGTGTAGGCTTTGGAAGCAAGTGCCTTTAACTGCTGAGCCATCTCCCCAGCCCTCCAGGTTTTTTTTGTTTGTCTGTTTGTTTTTTGAGGTAGAGTCTCACTCTAGCTCAGGCTGACCTGGAATTCATTCTGTATTCTTAGGGTGGCCTCAAACTCACGGCGATCCTCCTACTTCTGCCTCCCAAGTGCTGGGATTAAAGGCGTGCCTTCCAGTTCATTTTTTGAGACCTGGTCTCACTGAATCTGGTGCTCTCTGATTGAGCTAGACTAGCTGCCCAACAAGGCCTAATGATCCTCCTGCTCCCCGGTGCTGGGATTACAGGACCTCCAGCATGACAATTTTCACATAGGTGCTGGAGGTCCTGAGGAGGTGAGGAAGCTTTGTTAAGTAGTTTAGGGTGATGGGCCCCTGAAAGTAAAAAGCAGGAATGTCTTTGGGCCTAGCCTTGCAGTCTTCTTATCCCTTCTTAGATTTGTTTTCCACAAAAAATCTGAGCCCCTCCTGGAAGGGTCCCCTTGCCTAGAATTTAAATCTAATCCTGACACTGTGGTTCATCAAGTTCAGCCCCTACTTCAGCGCCAGGCTGGCCTCTTCCTGAGCCAGACCCTAGCCCAGACCAATCAACTCTCACTCTGGCTCACCTGAGCCAGAAGGTAGGGTCCACCACCATAAAGTTATAAATACCAGGGAAGGGCAAGCCTCTCTGGGCCAGCTCCTGAACGGTGAGGGTCTTATAAGCTTCCCTCAGCTCAGCCTAGCCAGGCCACTGAGCTGAGGGAGGGGAGATACCCCCTTACTCCCACATGGGCTCTCTCCACCCTCCTGCCCTCCACATGGCAGGAGCTCTCTCTACTCTGTCTTTTCTCTAAATCTCTGTTCACATTTCTTTTAGGCCCACATGGGTATATTCACTTTCCTTCCCTTGGTTTTGTACTTTCCTAAAGAAATAAAATAACTTAATAAGTATCCTCAGCCAGGCATGGTGGCGCATACCTTTAATCCCAGCACTTAGGAGGCAGAGTTAGAAGGATTGCCATAAGTTCAAGGCCACCCTGAGACTACATAGTGAATTCCAGGTCAGCCTGAGCTAGAGTGAGATGCTACCTCAAAAAAAAAAAGAAAAGAAAAGAAAAAATAACAATTATCCTTCTCAGACTTATTTAATCCAATTCTTTGATTAAAAGTAGACACGAGGGCTGGAGTGAGGGCTTAGCACTTAAGGCACTTGCCTGCAAAGTTTAAGGGCCCAGGTTTTATTCCCTAGTACCCATGTAAGCCAGGTGCACAAGATGGCACAAGTTTGTTTGCAGAAGCTAGAGGCCCTGGTATGCCCATTCTCTCCCTCTCTCTATCTGCCTCTTTCTCTCAGTTTCTCTCAAATAAATAAAGACACAAACTAAGGTTTTGGGGTTCAAGGACTCTATTCCTAAACCCCTAACACCTCATATCAATCCAAACTCAGGTTTCATTCTTACATGACAATCTGTACCAACTGAGCCACCTTCCCTGCTCCTGTTATTCTACTTTATATTCCATTTTGTTGGCTACTCTTTCCAAACCTCTTAGGGCTTACAAACTTTTTGGGATCAAATGATGAATGTGTGTAGAAAGGGAACAAATTACAAGACATACCTACATGAACATATTAGTGACAACTCTAGCAGCATGTTCTCCATACTGTTCCTAATATAAGCCAGAGCCACCACATACAGCCAGAAAAGGAAGGGATGCCTGCACCACTGTCACTGCAATCCCTATGTCTACTCTTCAGTCACCAACCTTTGCCACTTGGTCTACAAGCACAATGCAATTAGACAATCCATCTGGCTGGTGAAAAACATTGCCAATGAAAATTCATCAGTGCTCACTGGGTTTTTGTTTGGTTTTGTCTTGTTTTGCATAGTCTATTCCTTCCATCCTCTAAAAAAAAAAAAACAAAGGGCCTTTGCTGAAGTCTTCTAGTGTTGGCTTCATGGCTGCTAGCTTTAAAAATAATGAAATCAAAAAGGTTCCTCTAGGGCTGGCGAGATGGCTTAGCAGTTAAGATATTTGCCTGCAAAGCCAAAGAATCCTGGTTCAACTCTTCAGGACCCACACAAGCCAGATGCACAAGGGGGCACATGCATCTGGAGTTCATTTGCAGTGCTGGAGGCCCTGGCAAACCCAATCATATTCATTCTCTCTCTCTCTCTTTCTCTCTCTCTCTCTCAAATAAATAAATAAATAAATAAATAAATAAATAAATAAATAAAATATTTTTAAAAGGTTCTTTTGTCTACACAGACCATCATAATAGGAGGAAAAGATCATGACATTAAACTGAAAAGAGAGACTGATTGAGAGGGGGAGGGGATATGATGGAGAGTGAAGTTTCAAAGGGGAAAGTGGGGGGAGGGAAGTACCATGGGATATTGTCTACAATTAAAGAAGTTGTCAATAAAAAAATTAAAATAAAATAAAAAGGTTCCTCTAATTCAGATAGCAAAGAGGGGCTTAAAAGCATCCAGAATCCATGCCAGCCCCTCAGAACTGAGGTCAAGGAATAATACAAAAAGTCCCACATCACTTTTAAGTCAAGCAGCCTCCAGTGGGGCGGGGTTAACAATGGGCTGAGACAAGCAAGCCATGGGGTCTTTCAGAGAGAAAACAAAAGTAGGTGCTGAAGAAGGAAGCGTTGCTGGCATCTGATCAGTCTCCTGGCCAGAGGCCGAGGAAACTGTCCAGAGGAGCACAAGTCTCCTTGCCATGCCCTCACCCAGGTACATATATGGTAATACAGCTATAAACACGGACTGCAGAAAACCAACACATTTATAGTTGCCTCTCCCAAGAGGGAGGAGGTGGTTTTCTCCATGACAGTCTTTCTGTTCCTGGGCACTCTTGGGGTTAATTTCAGAACTTCCTTTGAGCAAAGATGCTGGATGATATCATCTGCATTGTGAAAAGAGGGTAAGTGCAGAATATTTTTGAGCTGGACACAATGGCTACCCTCTCCCCCAACAAACATCCACATGGGCCCCTTCTTGCTGTCTCGTCTCATCAGAAAGCATCCTCATAAACACAGCATGTCCCCATCACCATGTCATTATCCTATTGGAAGTAGCACAGAAAATCATACTGTGCTTTCATTTTCAGCCTATCCCAAAGGAAGTCACCAACTTGGAAGATTCAAGGTCCATTAAGCAGGGTCCTTTATGATGTTATAAACAGGTATTGTAAACCTGAAGTTCAGAACAACTATCTAGTTTAAATGTTGGCCTTCAGGCTGGAAATGTAGCTTAATGGTAGAGTGCTTGCCTAAGACACACAAGGCCCTGGGTTTGACCTCCAGCACTGTAAGAAAATGGTTTCCCATTTCTCTCACACAAATCTATTTAACTGTTCATACATATCTAGCAAACGGTCTATCCTCAAAATAGGTACATCTGCTACAAGAAGGTATTTCTCAAGAAAGATGCCAATGCTAGTATCTGCTGGGTTTTTTAAAACAGTTTTATTTATATGCAAGTAGAGGTAGAATGAGAGAGAGGGAATAGCTACTCCAGGGTCTCCTGCCACTCCAAATGAATTCCAGACGCATGCACCACTTTGTGCATCTGCTTTATGTGGGTACTGGGGAACTGAACCCAGGCTTTTGAAGCAAGTGCCTTTAACCATTGAGCCATCTCTCCAGACCCAAGTATCTTCTCTTAAGTCTCCTTAAGACCACAGTAAGAAAAACCAACCAAAAGCTCAAATTGGTCAGTGAGAACACTGGCAAAATGGTGGTTTAAAAGCATTGAGCCAAAATTCCTCATTTCATATGTGGCAAAAACCAACCAACCCACCCAACTGTGGTCCAGTAATTTCTTGGAGGTTACACAGCCAGTGAGTTGTCAAATCCAGACCATAGGGCTGCAGACACAGAGGGCCAGCACTTGTGGGAGGTAGGGAGAGGGTGTTTATTTTGTTTAAAAGTTAAAGTCGGCCCCAATCTAAAGAGACACCCTTTGCTTGTACAGCCTGTATCACAAAGAACCAGCAAAGCAAGTTAGGTCGATAACCTGAGAGAGATAAGTCTCAGGGAGTCTTGGAAATTGACTCTTGGACAGACTTTCCCAGCCTTGTCACCACTGACATTTGGAGCAAACAGCTCTTTGTGGTGCGAGCCTGTGTACTGGGAATTGAAGCAGGCTGAGCTATAACCCTGGCCTCTTGCCCACTGAATATCAACAGCACCTTACCACAAGAACCACAGATGTGACAAGCAAAAATGTCTCCTCACAATGCCCATTGTCCCCTGGAGAGCCAAACTACCCTGCTGGTTGAGAAGCACTATCCTAGGAATATGTCTTGTTTTTTGTTTGTTTGTTTGTTTGTTTGTTTGTTTGTTTTGTTAGGTTTTTTGTTTTTGTTTTGTTGTTTCGTTTTTTGGTTTGTTTTTGAGGTAGGGTCTCCCTCTAGCCCAGGCTGACCTGGAATTCACTGTATCTCAGGCTGGCCTCAAACTCACAGAGACCCTCCTGCCTCAGCCTCTGAATGCTGGGAATAAAAGAGCGCACCATCAAGCTCAAAAGCAGGGATTTTTATACCTATTCTACAGAAGAGGAAACAGACTCACAGATGTTCCATGTTTTGCCCATACCCAAGAAGCAGTAAATGGTGGGATGCTCAGGAGCCCCTATCTTGTGGTAAGAACAGTCCCACATTTGTTTCACTACCTGATTCTCACTTCTACTCCCCTTACTGTCCTAACATGTCCTCTAGAGAGCTGGACTCAGCAACAGCACAAAAGCCATCCAAAAGAACTGAGTTCATTTCTACGTGGTCCTCATTTCCTTCTGCACACCAAAAAGAGCATTTCAAAGTAAAATGCCAGCTCAGAAAGCTTTCAACAGCAGAGACGTACAAAACATTAGATTCTTCTGAGAAGCAGCCTGTAACCTTCGAAGAAAAAATGTGTAAATTACTTTAACAAATATTTTGTGAGGGTGCCCTACATGCTAGGTACTCTTGTGGGTTAAAACACCAAAAAGGTCCTTGAGGAAAATAAAGATCATGTGCCATGGAGTTTCAAATGACAGGGAAAAAAAAAAAAAAAAAAAAAACATTTTAAGTGTCAGGAAGTGTTTGGGCAGGATCCTAGAAAATAGAAGAAATTGGCTGGGGGGAAGGGTATGGAGACGGTGGTGAAATATCTATCAGGCAGTACAGCAGTACATATACATCCATACCACACACCACCACCACCACCACCATCAACAAGGCAAATAAATGAATGTTCCCAAGTCTAGGTGTTGTATCAGCTTTTTCTGCTCAGAAATGTGTGCCTGGGATGCTTTTAAGCTGTCTTTGCAAAACAAAATCATTTCCTGGTAAAGCTCTTCCCAAAATGCAAAAGAACACCAAGAAATTTGGAGACCAGTGGTATTTTCCTTTCTTCAGAGTTTTCTGTTGAATAACATTACATCAAGCATTGCAGAAGTTCTGCTGATGAGAAAAGTCCTAAAGCATTCTAAAACATCAATTCCTCCAAGTACCTGAAAACACCAGGTTAAAAATGCAGCTGCATTTTTTATGTTCACTGCACTGGTAGTTTTCAGTCCCTTTCTACCTGTAGGTCAACAGCAAATAGCAGCATCAGCAAGTGTAAGCGCATGAAGTTTACATTTTTGCCAGACAGAATTCTGCCCAAACTGCTTACTCATCTCAGCTTGGTGGGTTAGCTTACCTTTCCACTTCACTGAAAATGAGAAGGTTGCTAGGGGCAAGTACAAAGGTCAGCTTCAACAGGTGAGAACCAGCCATGAAGAAACACAGGAATTATAAAAAGACCAGTGCTGACACATCCCAAGGCAAACATTCAGGACAGACCTTCTCATACATCGAGGACACGTCACGCAAGGGTCTCACTAAAATGTTAAGTTCTGACTGAGTGGGTCTGGGATAAGAAATTACTAACCAGGGCTGAAGAGATGGCTTATGGTGTTTGAACCCAATCATATTCATTCTCTCTCTTTCTCTCTCAAATAAATAAATAAATAAATAAATAAATAAATAAATAAATAAAATATTTTTAAAAGGTTCTTTTGTCTACACAGACCATCATAATAGGAGGAAAAGATCATGACATTAAACTGAAAAGAGAGACTGATTGAGAGGGGAAGGGGATATGATGGAGAGTGAAGTTTCAAAGGGGAAAGTGGGGGGAGGGAAGTACCATGGGATATTGTCTACAATTAAAGAAGTTGTCAATAAAAAAATTAAAATAAAATAAAAAGGTTCCTCTAATTCAGATAGCAAAGAGGGGCTTAAAAGCATCCAGAATCCATGCCAGCCCTCAGAACTGAGGTCAAGGAATAATACAAAAGTCCCACATCACTTTTAAGTCAAGCAGCCTCCAGTGGGGAGGGGGTTAACAATGGGCTGAGACAAGCAAGCCATGGGGTCTTTCAGAGAGAAAACAAAAGTAGGTGCTGAAGAAGGAAGCGTTGCTGGCATCTGATCAGTCTCTGGCCAGAGGCCGAGGAAACTGTCCAGAGGAGCACAAGTCTCCTTGCCATGCCCTCACCCAGGTACATATATGGTAATACAGCTATAAACACGGGACTGCAGAAAACCAACACATTTATAGTTGCCTCTCCCAAGAGGGAGGAGGTGGTTTTCTCCATGACAGTCTTTCTGTTCCTGGGCACTCTTGGGGGTTAATTTCAGAACTTCCTTTGAGCAAAGATGCTGGATGATATCATCTGCATTGTGAAAAGAGGGTAAGTGCAGAATATTTTTGAGCTGGACACAATGGCTACCCTCTCCCCCAACAAACATCCACATGGGCCCCTTCTTGCTGTCTCGTCTCATCAGAAAGCATCCTCATAAACACAGCATGTCCCCATCACCATGTCATTATCCTATTGGAAGTAGCACAGAAAATCATACTGTGCTTTCATTTTCAGCCTATCCCAAAGGAAGTCACCAACTTGGAAGATTCAAGGTCCATTAAGCAGGGTCCTTTATGATGTTATAAACAGGTATTGTAAACCTGAAGTTCAGAACAACTATCTAGTTTAAATGTTGGCCTTCAGGCTGGAAATGTAGCTTAATGGTAGAGTGCTTGCCTAAGACACACAAGGCCCTGGGTTTGACCTCCAGCACTGTAAGAAAATGGTTTCCCATTTCTCTCACACAAATCTATTTAACTGTTCATACATATCTAGCAAACGGTCTATCCTCAAAATAGGTACATCTGCTACAAGAAGGTATTTCTCAAGAAAGATGCCAATGCTAGTATCTGCTGGGTTTTTTAAAACAGTTTTATTTATATGCAAGTAGAGGTAGAATGAGAGAGAGGGAATAGCTACTCCAGGGTCTCCTGCCACTCCAAATGAATTCCAGACATGCACCACTTTGTGCATCTGCTTTATGTGGGTACTGGGGAACTGAACCCAGGCTTTTTGAAGCAAGTGCCTTTAACCATTGAGCCATCTCTCCAGACCCAAGTATCTTCTCTTAAGTCTCCTTAAGACCACAGTAAGAAAAACCAACCAAAGCTCAAATTGGTCAGTGAGAACACTGGCAAAATGGTGGTTTAAAAGCATTGAGCCAAAATTCCTCATTTCATATGTGGCAAAAACCAACCAACCCACCCAACTGTGGTCCAGTAATTTCTTGGAGGTTACACAGCCAGTGAGTTGTCAAATCCAGACCATAGGGCTGCAGACACAGAGGGCCAGCACTTGTGGGAGGTAGGGAGAGGGTGTTATTTTGTTTAAAAGTTAAAGTCGGCCCCAATCTAAAGAGACACCCTTTGCTTGTACAGCCTGTATCACAAAGAACCAGCAAAGCAAGTTAGGTCGATAACCTGAGAGAGATAAGTCTCAGGGAGTCTTGGAAATTGACTCTTGGACAGACTTTCCAGCCTTGTCACCACTGACATTTGGAGCAAACAGCTCTTTGTGGTGCGAGCCTGTGTACTGGGAATTGAAGCAGGCTGAGCTATAACCCTGGCCTCTTGCCCACTGAATATCAACAGCACCTTACCACAAGAACCACAGATGTGACAAGCAAAAATGTCTCCTCACAATGCCCATTGTCCCCTGGAGAGCCAAACTACCCTGCTGGTTGAGAACCACTATCCTAGGAATATGTCTTGTTTTTTGTTTGTTTGTTTGTTTGTTTGTTTGTTTGTTTTGTTAGGTTTTTTGTTTTTGTTTTGTTGTTTCGATTTTTGGTTTGTTTTTGAGGTAGGGTCTCCCTCTAGCCCAGGCTGACCTGGAATTCACTGTATCTCAGGCTGGCCTCAAACTCACAGAGACCCTCCTGCCTCAGCCTCTGAATGCTGGGAATAAAAGAGCGCACCATCAAGCTCAAAAGCAGGGATTTTTATACCTATTCTACAGAAGAGGAAACAGACTCACAGATGTTCCATGTTTTGCCCATACCCAAGAAGCAGTAAATGGTGGGATGCTCAGGAGCCCCTATCTTGTGGTAAGAACAGTCCCACATTTGTTTCACTACCTGATTCTCACTTCTACTCCCCTTACTGTCCTAACATGTCCTCTAGAGAGCTGGACTCAGCAACAGCACAAAAGCCATCCAAAAGAACTGAGTTCATTTCTACGTGGTCCTCATTTCCTTCTGCACACCAAAAAGAGCATTTCAAAGTAAAATGCCAGCTCAGAAAGCTTTCAACAGCAGAGACGTACAAAACATTAGATTCTTCTGAGAAGCAGCCTGTAACCTTCGAAGAAAAAATGTGTAAGAATTACTTTAACAAATATTTTGTGAGGGTGCCCTACATGCTAGGTACTCTTGTGGGTTAAAACACCAAAAAGGTCCTTGAGGAAAATAAAGATCATGTGCCATGGAGTTTCAAATGACAGGGAAAAAAAAAAAAAAACATTTTAAGTGTCAGGAAGTGTTTGGGCAGGATCCTAGAAAATAGAAGAAATTGGCTGGGGGGAAGGGTATGGAGACGGTGGTGAAATATCTATCAGGCAGTACAGCAGTACATATACATCCATACCACACACCACCACCACCACCACCATCAACAAGGCAAATAAATGAATGTTCCCAAGTCTAGGTGTTGTATCAGCTTTTTCTGCTCAGAAATGTGTGCCTGGGATGCTTTTAAGCTGTCTTTGCAAAACAAAATCATTTCCCTGGTAAAGCTCTTCCCAAAATGCAAAAGAACACCAAGAAATTTGGAGACCAGTGGTATTTTCCTTTCTTCAGAGTTTTCTGTTGAATAACATTACATCAAGCATTGCAGAAGTTCTGCTGATGAGAAAAGTCCTAAAGCATTCTAAAACATCAATTCCTCCAAGTACCTGAAAACACCAGGTTAAAAATGCAGCTGCATTTTTTATATTCACTGCACTGGTAGTTTTCAGTCCCTTTCTACCTGTAGGTCAACAGCAAATAGCAGCGTCAGCAAGTGTAAGCGCATGAAGTTTACATTTTTGCCAGACAGAATTCTGCCCAAACTGCTTACTCATCTCAGCTTGGTGGGTTAGCTTACCTTTCCACTTCACTGAAAATGAGAAGGTTGCTAGGGGCAAGTACAAAGGTCAGCTTCAACAGGTGAGAACCAGCCATGAAGAAACACAGGAATTATAAAAAGACCAGTGCTGACACATCCCAAGGCAAACATTCAGGACAGGCCTTCTCATACATCGAGGACACGTCACGCAAGGGTCTCACTAAAATGTTAAGTTCTGACTGAGTGGGTCTGGGATAAGAAATTACTAACCAGGGCTGAAGAGATGGCTTATGGTGTTTGCCTGCAAAGCCAAAGGATCCCGGTTCAATTCTCCAGGACCCACGTAAGCCAGATGCACAAGGGCGCGCACACATCTGGAGTTCGTTTACAGTGGCTAGAGGCCCTGGTGCACCCATTCTCCCCCTCCCTCTCTCAAATAAATAAATAAAATATTTTATTAAAAAATTACTAACCAGGGCCGGGCCTTTAATCCCAGCACTCGGGAGGCAGAGGTAGGAGGATCGCCGAGAGTTCGAGGCCACCCTGAGACTACATAGTTAATTCCAGGTCAGCCTGGACCAGAGTGAGACCCTACCTCGAAAAACCAAAAAAAAAAAATTACTAACCAGTTCTCAGCTAAAGCCAATACTGCTGGTCTAGGGACCACACCTAGGGTAGTAAAGATGTACAACTTGGCTTCTCATAGTTCTGACTGCATCCTACAGCAGGAGAAACACTGAACTAGAAATCCAATGTTCTAATAAAAAGAGGAGGAGTATGATTTCTATAATGTACACTAATTGTTACTCTTCTTTTTTCTCTATAAATACCTTATTATTATTAACATATTTTATATGAATAAATCATGGTACCCTCTTTTCCCTTTCCCTGCCCCATTCTGCTAGGGACCCTCCTCAGTGGGGTTGCAGGTATTCCCCATGGGGTTGTGGGTTACGGAGGGTCAGTTATTTTGGGGGGAAGGGATTGTTCTTTTTCTGTGCTCAGTGTGTCACACATGCTCTACTACTGAGCTATACCCACAGCCCACTTTAAGTATAGCTAGACCCATTCTAATAAAAAATCCAAAATTCTCCAAAATCCACAACTGTGAGGCTGTGCTGGCACAGACAACACAAGGAGATTTCCACACCATGAAACTCTGCATGCAAAAAAAAAAAAAAAAATCATTAACACTTCTATTACCTCAGGCTATGTGTGCATCACATGTGTATTAAAAGAAACAGAGTTTTTTATTTTTTATTTTTTTGTGTGTGTAATGTGGTGTGTTTGTGTGGTGTATGCATGTGTATATGCCCCTGAAGTGTTCCATATGCTCACCCACAGTGGGGGTCCCTTACGTGCAACAGCTGGAATGGAACTTTAGGGTTCTGCTCCATCACTCTTCCACCTGGTCTTGTTTTGAGCCAGTGTAAAAGAAATGAACTTTGGGGTTGGAGAGATAGCTCAGCAGTTAACGTGGTTGGCTGCAAAGCCTAATGACCCAGGTTCAATTCCCTAGTTTCCACATAAAGCCAGATGCACAAAGTGGCACACGTGTCTGGAGTTTGTTTGCAGCAACTAGAGGCCCTGACACATCCATTCATATTAATATTCTATCTGTTTGCAAATAAATAAAAATTTTAAGCCAGGCATGGTGGTGCACGCCTTTAATCCCAGCACTCGGGAGGCAGAGGTAGGAGGACAGCTGTGTTGGTTTGATTCAGGTGTCCCCCATAAACTTAAGTGTTCTGAATGCTAGGTTCCCAGCTGATGGCAATTTGGGAATTAACACCTCCTGGAGGCAGAGTATTGTTGGGGGCAGGCTTATGGGTATTATAGCCAGCTTCCCCTTGCCAGTGTTTGGCACACTCTCCCGTTGCTGTTGTCCACCTTATGTTGACCAGAGGGTGATGTCCACCCTCTGCTCATGCCATCGTTTTTCCTGCCATCATGGAGCTTCCCCCTTGAGCCTGTAAGCCAAAATAAACCTCTTTTTTCCCCCACAAGCTGCTTTTAGTCAGGTGATTTCTGCCAGCAATGTGAACCTGACTGCAACAACAGCTATGAGTTTGAGAACACCCTGAGAATACACAGTGAATTCCAGGTCAGCCTGGGCTAGAGTGAAATCCTACCTTGAAAAATAAACAAAAAAATTTAAAAAATAAAAAAGAAATGAACTTTGATGATAGTCTAAAACCCCAAATACTTCTGGTTCTAAACATTCTAGATAAAGAACACATAATCTGTGTAAGTGAAAGATACTTTGATGTTTTCTATCCTGCCTACTTCATCATAAGCTGATCAAGACCAACAAAGTTGTCTTCCACACCTCTTAGTGGGGTACACATACACTAAAAACCACATATGGAAAACAAATGACATTCTTATTTATCTGAAAGTACAACTGTGTTGGACTCATTAATTAATTAATTAATTAAGGCCTAAACAGCCCAGTGGGTTTTTTATTTTCAAGTTCAGACTATATTCAGAATTCTTTGAAACAGGTAAAAATGTGAAATGCACTGTGAAAATATCACTAGAAATATTCAGGTGTTTCTGTTTTTGTCACCTGCAAGATGAGAACAAGAATACTTACATGGCCTTGAGCAGAGGTCTCTAAATGTCATTTCCAGGCTGGAGAGATGGCTTAGAGGTTAAGCGCTTGCCTATGAAGCCTAAGGACCCCAGTTCAAGGCTCAATTCCTCAGTACCCACGTAAGCCAGATACACAAGGTGGTGTATGTATCTGGAGTTCATTTGCAGTGACTGGAGGCCCTGGTGTGCCCACTCTCTCTCTCTCCCTACCTCTGTCTGTTGCCAATAAATAAATTTTTTTAAATGTCATTTCCCTCTTGAAAGAATAATAGTGCGAACTAGGGCTGCTTGGTGAACAGGGACAGAAATACAGAAGATAAACCTGGAACATCTTACCACACACAGTGTAAGCTACCAAAGACTTCTAAGACTCTGTCAAAAGTCTCAGAAACCAACCTAAATAACCACTCCCTCACAGCATCAATAAAAATAACTACAAAGGGGATGGGGAGATACCTTAGCAGTTAAACACACTTGCTTGTAAAGTCTGGTGGCCCAGATTCAATTCCCCACTAAGCACATAAAGCCAAATGCACAAAGTGGTACATGTGTCTGAAATTTATTTACAATAGCAAGAGGCCTTGGCACATCCATTCTCATTCTCGTAAATAATTTACAAGGTGTGCATGCCTGCAATCCCACCTCTTGAGACACTAAGAGTCCAAGGCCAGCCTGGGCTACAAAATGAGGCAGAAGAGGAGAATGAGTAGGAAGAAGAATTAATAGTATTAAAAGTGAATCACCTAAAGTTTAAGTCCATGAGTACATAATGGTACTAACTTTCAAAGATATACCCATTTAAGGTGCAGCCTTTCTCATCAATAACATCACTGGTATTTTGGAATGGTTAATACAGTGCTGTGAAGGGTGCAAGGTAGACTTGACAAAAATAAAAATTAAAAAAAATGTGACTCTTTGGCTTTGCAGACAAGCACCTTAACTGCTAAGTGATTCCTCCAGCCCCTAGGTACTCTTTTCTGTTGCTGTGTACTAAAAACTTTTATCATAGAAAATTTCAAACATGGGACTGAGGAGATGCCTCAGTGGTTAAAGGCAGCCAAAGGTATGACACACTGTAAGCTGTTTAGCAGTACTCCTGGTTTCTAACCCATCACTGTCAGTGACACTCCCTCCCCCAGACTTTTATGATGGCCAGTAAGGGCCCCAGATGTTACCAAATGTCACCCAGTTGGCAACCACAGTTGTAGAGCATGCTAGAAAACCAGTTCATTAGTCTACAAGCTGGTCAGGAAGCTGAGGCAGAAGGTTTATTGGGGCCCAGGAGTTGGTGGTAAACCTGGACAACATAGTGAGTCCCTGCTTCACTAGATGGATGCATGGATGGTGCGTGGGTGGATATATGGATGGATAAATACGTAAACTGAATCACTGAGCATCAGTGGTCACTAGTGTCACAAGAGGAGAACCAGACTTCTCATATCTGATACACTCCTCTAAGTGAACTTTACAAACTAACTTCACAAAAATGTAATAAAGTAAGATCCCAGTGTGGTAGTGCATGCCTTTAATCCCAGCACTTGAGAGGCTGAATCATCTTGAGTTCAAGGCCAGGCTGAGGCTACACAGAAAGTTCCATGTCAGCCTGGACTAGAATGAGACCCTACCTCAAAAATAAAAAGAACATTCTCTATATATTAACTACCTCCTCTTCTCCCTCTCGCTCTCTCTCAAATAAATGAATAAATTTTTAAAAATTGGCTGGAGAGATGGCTAAATGATTAAGGCATTTGACTGTGAAGCCTAAGGACCCAGGTTCCATTTCCTAGTACCCACAAAAGCCAGATGCACAAGGTGGCATATGCATTTGGAGTTCATCTACAGTGGCTGGAGGCCCTGGTGCACCCATTCTATCTGCCTCTTCCTCTCTCTCTCCCACCATCTCTCAAGTAAATAAGTAATAAAATAAAAAGAACATGATTCAGATAAAGCCTCTATACCTAACTACCAAATGATAATAAATATAGAGGACATATGAACGTGTGAAACAAAACTGATGAGGCCAACAAAATCCAAAGTGGAAAGAAACAACACCTAGTTTCTTCAGCCATCATACCAAAATACATGGAAAGAAGAGGTACAGATTAAAAGCTATCAACCACTTGTAATATATGTATCTTATTTAAATACTAATTCAAATTGGCATGTATGTGTAACCTATATGGACCTTATCCATATATGTTTATATCTCAGGGACACATGAACACATACTCAAGTAAATGTGTTGTCCTGAGATTTCATCTGGTCTTGGAATAAGAATTGGTTAGCACTTAGATGGAAGACCACTTGGGAACACCAGCTAGAGACACTTAAATATTTCCTTATGAATCTACATAAAGAATACAAATCCTAGACACACACTGAAATACAGGCGCACTATTTGTCTAAGATGTGCCCAAAGTAATCCGTGACTAAAGAGGGAAGTCTGTGAGGATACCTATGGAGCAAGATGAGTGATGAGGTAACAATGGCTGAGTGTAGATAGTGTGTGATTATGAAAATGGACGCATCATATTAAGAAGCTACTATTTGGCTGGAGAGATGGCTTAACGATTAAGGCACTTGCCTGCGAAGCCTAAGCACCCAGGTTTGATTCCCCAGGACCCATGTAATCCAGATGCACAAGGGGCGCATGTGTCTGGAACTTGTTTGCAGTGGCTAGAGGCCCTGGCATGCCCATTCTCATTCTCTCTCTCTCTCTCTCTCTAATAAATAAATTAAATATAAATTTTTTTTTTTAAAAAAAGAGTAGCTTGGTCCTACCTACTTCACAAGATCAGGTTATTCTGAACAAATGAGAAATGCTACACTTAAATGAGTTGATTACTGGGCTTTTCCTCTGTAATAAGATAGCCAACCATGAACATGCTCCAACTTCCATTTTGTTTTCTTGAAGGAAAACAATAAATTAAATGAGAAAATTCAAACTGTACGAAGGTGATGAAAACTGAAGGATGTAATGTTTTTACCCTACTCGTCCCATAAATGTCAGTATTCATATAGAATCCCATCAAAGGGACAGACTTTAGAGAAATGAAGATAGAGATGTCTACTTATTAACAACAGCAGCAACAAACAAGCCAGGCATGGTGGTGCACACCTTTAAACCCAGCACTTGGGAGGTAAGAGGATCGCTGTGAGTTCAAGGCCAGCCTAGGCCTACAGCATAAGTACCAGGTTAATCTGGGCTACAGTAAGACCCTTCCTCTAAAAACTATATATATATATATATATATATATATATATATATATATATATATATATATATATATATACACATACATACACACACACACATGCATATAAATATATATGTATGTATATATATATATTTTCAAGATGCTCTAAGTAGGGGAGGGGAGCCTGGGGAAATGGCTCAGCAGTTAAAGGCACTTAGGGCAAAGCCTGCCAGCCCAGGTTTAATTCCCCAGTGACCCACATAAAGCTAAACACAAAAAGTGGTATGTCTGGCACGAGACCCTGGTGTGTGTACATACATACATACACACCCACCCAAATATATATAATATAGTATATCACTTTAAAAAAAAAAAAGATGTTCTAAGTGCAAAAAGGAGGGGCTGTATGCATGAATTATAAACACACACATGATATTTACATAATGGGGAACGCCTGGAACCCAAGCCTTGGATGATATGCATTTGTTGTCTTGTTGTATTGCTGATCCTTACTTCCTAACCTTTTAGCAATGAACCTGGTGTCCATTGTGGTAACCCAATTTCAGGCTGTGTTAGGTTTGCACGTGGGAAGGGATCCACTTGAGTTATCAGAACAATTGCTGACATGTGGCTTCTTGTTCTCCAAATGAGGAAGAACACAGTGCTACTTTCCTGGGACTCTCACTCCCTAATTAAGATTTAATGGCTAGAGTGGTGAGAGGGCAGAAGGCTTGTATTAAACCCTATGATCACCGTGAGGTTCTTAGGGTTTGCTGTGCAAGCCAAATGTAGGACCTCCTCTTCATCAGAGAGGATTCCTTTCCAAGTGAAGTGAATCTCAATCCTAGGCAAAGCCATGTGATGTGTAGAAATCTGGCCTTTGCCCTGTAACAAGTTCCCATCTGGAATGTAAGTTTGCCAGCCTCACCAGTCTCTTCCGAAAGGACAGTGGAGTTCACTGATGCTGAAAACCATGCTGGGGACTCTGATAGAGCTTAGGAATCCTCCAGAAGATCACTGCAGACCTGCAGTATCTGTCACTTTCACTGCCGGACCTTGTCTCCCCTCCCACCTCAACCCCTGGCACTCCTCCCTAACTGGAGCCAACCCAGACTCCTTGCCCTGCCTCCCACATGCACCCTATCTTCCCACCTCAGGGTCTTTGCAGTTTCATTCTGGACTTCTGGAATGTCCCTCCCCCTAGATATTGACATGGCTTCCTGGGCTCATTTCCTTTAGTTCTCAGCTCAAATGTCACCTCGGTAAAGAGTCCTGCTTTGACTCCTAACCCCTAAGTGTTCTCTTACACCCCATCACTGTGTTTTGTTGTTCCTGTTTTGCTTTTGTTTTGGTAATAGAAACATAAAAGTTTACCACCGGTGTCCATTTCCAGAACTATGTTATTCCCAAGAAAACTTTGTACCCCTTTAATCATACTCCCCTACTTTCCGTACCACTAAAATCAACTTCCTATATTCTGGGCCTATGACTCAGACTACCCTAGGTACCTCATAAAAGCGGAATCATGTAATATGCATCCTTTTGTCTGGCTTATTTCACTTAGCACATTCTCAAGGTTTGTCCACATAGTAGCATGTGAGAATTCCCTTCCTTTAAAGGCTAAATAATATTTCACTGCATATAAGACCATACTTTGTTTATTCATTCATCCAACAGGCACTTGGGATGTTTTTCACCTTTGGCTACTTCAATTAAAGCTGCTTTCAACATGGATATGCAAACAACTGCTCAAGTGCTTCCTTTTGTTTCTTTTAGGTAATATACCTACAAATGGAAATGCCCAATCCTGTAGTCAATATATGTTTAATCTTTTGGGTAACCAACATATTATTTCCTCAGCAGTATACCTTGCATTCCACCAGAAACGCACACGTTTTCAATTTGTCCTTGCCCACATGTGTCATTGTCTGTGTACCCTTACGTGGCTTGATTTTTCTCCACAGTACTTACTACTTCTCATACCTTAATACTTAACTTATTTAGTTTGGCTGACTCTCCTCAACTAGGATCTAGCCTCTTAGCAACAGGGCTACTTGCTCATTGCTATATCCCAAGCACCCACTACACATTTGGGACATAGCAGGTGCTCAAGAAATTTGCAGGATAGGCAATATAAAACACCTGAATGACAGCAACTTCAATAGGCACAGATATATTCAATACATTTATCATACCAAGTGCCTTCAAGATGTCCAGCTCAGGGAATCCCAGTTTAACAGGTGGTGGTTTCAGTTGTTTATTCAGCTCAAGCTATTCCTCATTAGCAATCACCTCAGAATCACAGACACTGTGACAACTGGGAGGAATCATAAAAGTTATGACATTCATGCCACTGAACTGACCTCCATCTAATCACACTCATCAAAAGAACCATGGAAAAACTTAGGCAGCAAAAATGAACTAAAATCACCATGACTTCTAGTGAACAGAAGTCTGCAAATGCAATGTGTTTTATTTTAACAGACAAACCAATAGCAAACAAGATGGGACACTGGCCTTCAGTAGACTCCTTAATTAGAAGTATCCAAGGACAGCTTGACCTAGAAACCTAAGTCCAGGCCTACTTTTATTTTGATTGTTTTTTTTTCTGTTGCTCATATTTGGTATCTGTTGTTTTATATAGCTTGTTTTTTAAGAGCTGCTTATGAAAAAAAGTCAGGCAGAAATTCTGTAAGAACATTATTAGCTAAAAAGCCATTTGAGTTTTTTTTCTCAAGAAAGCAGTTTGTTGTATACTACTAGATTAGAGACAGTCTCTCTCTCTCTCCCTCCCTTCCCTCTTTCTCTCTGCGCCCTCCCCTCCATATCATAGTGGTGTGCAGCAGAAAATACTTTGAAGGCAAGTTCAATATAGATCTTTCTTGTAGAGTTAATCAACTACATCTCTTTCAAATAACCATTATACTTCCCATTTAAAAAAAAAAAAAAAAAAAGATGTCAATCTCCTCCACCAGGAAGCTGTCTTGTTTGAATGGATAATACCACTGTCAATCCTAAATGACTTTCACAGGTCTCCATGTGGAAGCCAGAATGATTCATTAAGAACATGAAGAGCTTTCCCTGGCTGGGAAGAAGGAAATCTTGATAGGATTTCTATTCTGATTTTAATTAGTCAAAGAGTAAATTAAATTGTACTTTCAATTGACACAACTGAAAGAAACGACAAAGAAAAACCATCTGCCCAACTGACCACAAGGCAAGCTGAAGGATCTCTGAAAAGCTCCCAACATTCCACAGGTGCAAAAACACCTGACCCTGTTAACCTGCTCAAGATGCCTTGCTATAAATAAAGGAGATGTACCTCAAGTCTTAAACACACACAATGCTTCACGTAGATAACATTTCCTGGGGCTGTCTGGCTTTTCTTTCTTTTCATTGTCCTAACTCAGACTTTCAACATACACTTTTCCAAAATGAATTCAGCCCAACATCAAACACTGCCTTTCCTTCTTACACCAAGGCAGACATAGTCAGTTCATCATTGATTGAACATAAATAAGAGTGATTTCATTTTAAAAAGTATGCTAGTTGGGCGTGGTGGTACAGGCCTTTAATCCCAGCACTAGGAAGGCAGAAGAAAGAAAATCATTGTGAGTTCAAAGCCAGACTGGGACTACAGAGTGAGTTCCAGGTCAGCCTGGGCTAGAGTAAGATCCTACCTCAAAAAACAACAAAAAATGTTTATTTTGGGCTGGAGAGATGGCTTAGTACTTAAGGTGCTTGTTTGCAAAGCCAAAGGACCAATTCCATTCCACAGGACCCACATAAAGCCAGATGCACAAAGGTAGCCCATGTATCTGGAGTTCATTTGCAGTGGCTAGAGGACCTGACGTACCCATATCCTATCTATCTGCCTCTTTCTCTCTCTATAAAATAAATAAAAAATATTTTTAAAGTACATTTATCATTTCCTAACTTCTCTCTCTGCCATCCCACCAACTGAGGCACACCTGTGGACTACAGTATGCATCGGTGCCTGTGGTTCATACTTTGCTGCCAAGTGACTTCAATCAATATTTTAGTCTCTACCTGTATCTGAGGGATTCTGTGATCTATAGCTCTGCACCCGGCTTACAAGGACCTAATGTGTCTTAATACTTTTAGAAAACCAGATAGAGCAGAGTCTGTGGACCAGCTTTGTCTTGTCTGTTACATACTCGAAAGGGTAAGGCTGACCCCAATCTTGAGCTGTCAGGGCAATGCAGCCATTAGGCCATAGAAGAAATCCAATAAAGAACTAACCTTATACATCTCAATGCTTCCCACTCCACCAGCACTCCTGAGGATCTTATCAACAGGAAACAAAGGCTCTATACTACCATGATGAAGTATCTGGCTTTTATTCTCTAATTAGAAAAGCCCAATGATTGTAGCCCAGGGAACAGCTAAATATTTGGAACATTAAAGAAGTTACTAAGAACCAGCTGCCCACTGCTACTCACCCCTATTAACCTGTTGTTTACTCTGCTCCTGACCATTTTGGGAGAAAAAAAAACAAACTTTTTACAGCTGAACCTGCTGTAAAGGGGGATGCCTGCCCACCTGTGGAGACCTCACTTTCTAGACTTGCAGTGTGGCCACCGGGGAGGGAGAGAGGAGTTGTTGGATTTATAGATAGATCAATGCTGCCCTCAGCCCATATGTGAGGACAGGCACCAAAACAATATTAGCACACCCGATTCCCTGACATGCAGGTGGCTTCCCTCACTCAAGACGTGAATGCTATTGTGTTGTGCTTTGAGCACTAACTTCCCCTTTTAAAGTTCTCATTCTTTCAACCTGCCAAATACTTTCACTTCTTTCAATACATCCTACTCTGATTAAGCACATGTCCACAGTAAGAAAAAGCAAAGTGACTCTTTGAAAGAGGGGGGCATTTTGGTTTTGCTTGTGCATCTTGGCCCATAAAATGCACTGTATCCTTCAGAATTTAAATCATGAACATGCTTCTCAGGCCGGCAATGTCCCACCCCTTTACAACTCCATTTTATGTTTTTTTTTTTCTTCTCCCTCCCTCACATAATCATTCAGGCTGCTTCAATTTTGAGCCACCATCAAAAGTGGCTATCCCCAAAGGCAATTACTAAAGGCAATGTCCAGTGTTGAACACTGAGCCAGGCAAACCTTTGTGTCTGCTTTGCGAGGTCTTAAAATAGGTTTAGGACAAAAATTCATTACTGACCACAGCACTCAGCTTCCACACTCACCTGACCCGGGTCAGGCACTCTATGTCCAAAGCTCGTCCAGTCAGGGATGCGAATCCTGCTCCTCTCTACTCAGCTCCTAAATATTTACAAAGAAAAATGACTTAAGATGACTGAGTAGGAGACCATGTAATTCCCTATTCCGGATTTCTACCTCCCTTTCCCTACAGAGACCCTGCCCGCTTCAGACTTGGCCGGCCACTTGGTGGAATCTCGTGTTTGGGGAGGGGGTAGATTACAGGTAACTACACTCGCTTATTTGCAGCGCGTAACTGACAAGTAGAATCCCGCACAGACAAACTTCGAACGTGCCAAAGGCTTGGAACTAAATAAAGTGTTTGGCAGATCCCAAAGCACTTGTTTCCCCGCGTGGAGGCAAGTAACGGAAACCCGCATCCTCACTGGGAACACTTCTTCCCTCACCGCTCTTCTGGTTTTCTCCCGTTTTTTTTTTTTTTAAACCCTCCTCTCGGGGCCCCCACGCATGAATTATTCTCCCAAGCATGCAGTGCGAGAGGTAGGGCTACATTTTTAGAAAGACGGTTTCCTTGGGCAGACTTGTAAGTGACACCCCCTCAAGTCCACCTCCAAGGGGGAAAAAAAACACACAAAACAAAACTATTTCCTGCAGCTGCTTCAACAGTTTCCAACTTAGGGGAATGCCATTCCGGGGTAAAATAGAGATCCTCAGGGCCGGCCACTGGAGTCGAGGACATTTGGGATTGCTTAAGCATGAAATGAGACTTTTCCCCAGAACTGGCCAACAAGACAAACAAATAAAATAAAAAACTTAAAAAGCCCCGATATGCGCCAAGTGCATGCAAACCCACCACCAAACTCTCGGAACGCAGGGCAAAAACTTGTGCGCCCGGGGCCAGTGCCAACTCCCCGCGCCCTCTGCCCGGCCCCAGCCGCTACCTTGGTGCCGGGGAGCCGCGCCGGTTTGAGGGACGAGGAGCGGGTTTAGCAGCCGCTGGGCAATCCCATATCTGCGAAGAGGGAGCTGGTTCCGTTAGGATGGAAGCGGAACACCCGCACCTCCTCTCGGCGTGTGCTTTCTCTCTCTCCACCTCTACCACCTCCTCCTCCTCCACCACCACCACCTCCTCCTCCTCCTCCTCTCCTCCCACCCCAGCAGGCTTGAGGAAACGCCTCAGCAGAACATCCACATGGTTACTGCACTTTGAAGCGGTTCTCGGCGCATTTTATAGGCCGGGAAGCTCCCTGGGCAATGTAGTCCAAGTCCTAGGTCATGCCGGCGCCTGGGGCAGCTGGGCAGGACTACAAGTCCCAGAATCCCCTGGGCTCTCGGGCTAGACTCCAGACGCACGCAGGAGGGGGCTTGCTTTCTGTTAGTGGCTGGGCTGCGAACCCCTGTCCGCTGCTGGTGCGCCTCGCGGGGATAGGCACTCGCAACCCAAAGCCACCGCTCCAGGGAGTCCCCAACCCCTGGGCATGCGACCCCATTGGCTGCGCTCACTTCCTGGAAGCCAGGTGTCACTAGGGGCTGGGAAGGAAGGAGGAGCTCGGATTACTGATTTGGGAAGTTTTTATAAAGTGCTATCCTTTCCTCGCCCCCTGCCGCCTCACCACCCCGTTTTGGGTCCCCGAGCCAAGAATTTCAGAAATCTGGGGCACAAAAACAGCAGTGTTTGCGGTCAAGGATTAAAGGAGCAAGGTTGTCTGAATTTAATCTGCACCGCCTGCTCGCGTTTGCAAAAACACTGAGTCTGAGAGGGACAGTCCTAGCCAGAGGGCACTCGGGCAAGTCGCTGACAGCACCTTTCTGAAAAGGAGCTGTGTGTGTCTTTTGTCACCCTGCGGAGGGGGGGATATTAAAAGAAATACCACCCTCTCCGACATACAAATAAAGGAACCGTGTTGTAATTTGCCAGTGCTGGCTGGGAGGCAGAAAAGAAACAGAAACCGCAGGCTAGGTCCTGACCCCCGCCGCTAACCGGCCCCCTTGGTCCTGGAAGCTGAGCGTGCTTAAGTAAATAAACCGCGAGCCACAAAAATAAGGGCTTGGGAGAGAGGCTCACAGAGATGCATGCATCCTAGGGAGGCGCGCCTCAGCATCTTCCCCGGGTATCTTGGACCAAGTGGGTTTCCACCCAACAAGAAAAGTTTGGGCTCTTAGGCTGCAACATGCTTTGAGTGGTGGCTTTTGAAAGGAGGGGAAGGATTTAAATCAAATGCAGTCAACCTGGTGCCTTCCGCGCTCAGGTGACCTGTATTCATTCTACGAATGTTTCCTGAGTGTCAGCTGGGTGTCAGGCGCTGGGGTATGATGCTCAATCAAAACTCATCTTTGCAGCTCTGCCACGTGCTGCATATGACCTGCTAATAAGAGTAATAATTATAACGAGTGGTGCTTTTACTGCACCCGCACTACCTCCCTTTTCTGCATCCTGCTGTTGAAGTTTACCAACTTCATGTATGTATGGATGACAGGAACGCAACTGAGGGTTCAAAGAAATCAGGTTAACGTCCCAACATGACACCAAGAGTTAAGTGTTTGCAGTCTCAATTCCAGTTCCAACCTGTACCAGTCTTAAGCCCTTGCCTTTGGGGACATCCACCACCACTCCTTAAAGGACCTCCCTGCCCAGCGGCCTCAGAGCCCTTGGGCCAATCATTTTCATGTTTGCCCTAATTTTGCCATCTTAGAGAAGGAGACGCTCATTCGAATTTGCCTACTTTCTATCTGGAGCTCTTGACAGAACAATTGTAAAGAGTCTTAATGAAACTTTAGGGGGAAAAAATCAGGGACGCAAATAGCTGACAATTATCTACATAATTAGCGTCCAAGCTAATAACAGTTACTGACATTTGCTGGGTGGGTATCATGTGCCAAGTATTGTTCTAAGCTCATTAGACTTGTCATCATCTCATCAAATCCTACTAATGAACCTTTTTTTTTTTTTTTTTAACCTATGAAGAAACAAGACACAGAAGTTACTTCCCAAAAGGCACACAGATGTCTGGGCTTCCTGAGGCCTGAACTCTACTAGTGTCTAAGGACTCAAGCTCTGCTTCCTCTTTATCAAGAAAATGCCCCATCTTGCTACAATAAAAGAGCCCATACCTTTCATATCTGCCACCTTTCCCCCATCAAAACAACTTGTTTCATTTTCAAAGGGATTTTGAATTTTCAAGCAAATTCAACAAATTAGCAGTATATGATAATATATGAAAAAGCAAACAGTATTTTACATGCTTTCCACTCAGTAACACAGTAGAATTTTAATGTGGGTTTCCAAAAGAAATACTTGGTCACATGTAAGAGCTGCAGATGGGTGATTTTCATCCCCTCTTTAGAGCAGACATATGTTCCCTACCTGATTCTTCCTGTCTTCCTTCCCAAGCCACAAATTTCATTGAATGAAGGAACTATGCCTTTTCTCTGTTTCCTCTTGATTCCAAAGGACTAGTCTTTTTACTGCTCATTATAGTACATGTGCAAAAGTAATGTTTGCTAAAAGGTTTTTAAAAAATTTATTTATTTATTTATTTATGAGAGAGAAAGAGGCAGAGATAGAGAGGGAGAGAATGGGCATGCCAGGGCCTCCAGCCACTGCAAAAAAAAAAAAAAAAAAAAACTCCAGATGCATGTGCCCCCTTGTGCATCTGGCTAACATGAACCCTGGAAAATCCAACCAGGATTCTTTGGCTTTGCAGGCAAACGCCTTAACAGCTAAGCCATCTCTTCAGCTCCCTGTTAAAATGTTTCAATGGAAGGTATGCTAAACATAGCCATATTTTTTGAGCATGAAAGCTTTTGAGCAGGCTCATTGCAACATGTTTTCTTTGCTAGTGTATATACATAGTACTAGTCAGTACTAGGAAAGTCCCAGAGGATTCAAGATCACTGAAGACAAATTTTTTTTCTCATTTTACTATGGTGCAGAGAAGTTCTCAGTGATGCACAACTGATGAATTCTGAATGTGAGAATAAAAGAGTAACTTGCAAAGCCATTCTTCTTTATCAGCAGTGGGAGAGAGTCTGCTTCTTTATGTCTCCCATCCTTGGAAGAATTTTCTAGACCTGCATTTCCAATACAGTAGGCACTGGTCATGATGGACTTCTCTTTGATACTGTAAGCCAAATTAAACCCTTCTCTTTTCATTAACTGTTTCTGGGGTTTAGTTTATTTTTTTTTCCAGCAATGGGAAAGTAACATACATTTGTATATTGATTCCATTTTGAAATTTCAACATTTGGGCTATATAAGATTAAATAGATTATTAAAATTAATTTTATCTGCTTCTTTTTTCCTTTCATTTTTGTTTTGTTTTTTAAAATATATTTATTTATTTATTTATTTGAGAAAGAGAAAGAGAAAGAGGCAGAGAGAGAGAGAGAGAAAGAGAGAGAGAGAGAACGGGCACACCAGGGCCTCCAGCCACTGCAAATGAACTCCAGATGCATGTGCCCCTTGTGCATCTAGCTTACATGGTCCTGGAGAATTGAACCAGTGAGCCATCTCTCCAGCCCTTGTTTTGTTTTTTGATGTAGGGTCTTACTCTAGCCAGGCTGACCTGGAATTCACTATGTAGTCTCAGGGTAACCTTGAACTCATGGCAATCCTCCTACCTCTGCCTCCCAAGTGCAGGAATTGAAGGTGTGCACCACCATGCCAAGTTTATTGTTCCTCTTTAAATGTTCATACTAGGAAATTAAAGATTAAATCTGCAGATTAAATCTGCAGCTCATAATATTATTTATTGGACAGCACTAATCTAGGAAAGCTATAATCTGGCTGCTAAGATTACAACTCAAAATCATGGCCAGCTATGGAAATAACCATTCACGACTTTGCCCTCAAACTGCCTGTGCAAGGAAATGGGAGGGTTTTGCAGAGTCTAGAAAGTATTTTAGACTGAGCATACTAGCACACCAGCCTACCCCCAGGGATCACCACAAGTAGAAACAGTTTTCTTCAAGGGGGCGGAAAGAAGATGAGATCCACAGGTTGAGACATCATGCCCAGAGGCATTCCCTCCCTCAAAAAATAACTGATAGCCGGGCGTGGTGGTGCATGTCTTTAAGCCCAGCACTTGGGAGGCAGAGGTAGGAGGTTCACTGTGAATTCAAGGCCACCCTGAGACTACATAGTGAATTCTAGGCTAGCCTGAGCTGGACTGAAACACTCCTCAAAAAACCAAAACAAACAAACAAACAACCCCCCCCCAAAAAAGTGACTATTGCTCCCACAATACATAAACTACAACCCTATGGGGAATACCTGCAACCCTACTGAGGAGCATCCCTAATGGGATGGGGGTAGGGACTAGAGAAAAGAGAGTACCAACACATGATGTATCCATATGAAACATCTTGTTAATAGCAAAAATAAACATTAAAAAATAAAAAAGAAACCATTTTCTTCAGCAGTACATAGCTGAAAACTACAACTAAATTAATCTGCTCAGAAGCCCATCCTCCAGTGCTGTGCTAATAAAGAAAGCAAGATATGCAGAGGAAAGTAGGGGTCAGTAAAATTGAAATTGACATTCAGCTGCTCCCTTATATCTTAATAAATTGCTTGTTGATAGAGTGATACAGCTAGTGCTTGCCTTACTAACCTACTGATCAATGAGTCATACCATATGAAAGGATTTTCAAAGCTCAGCTGAGCTATGCCAAAATAAAATAACATTATCAACAAGGATAGAAAAACTAATGTGGCCCAGTACAGAGTGATTCCCATTCTTCTCCAAGTAATAAACACCAATTATCAATGACTATCATAATGATCCTTGAGTACTTAACTAATAGCTTCTCCAAATTGCTCTTAAATGGCAAGACAGAAAGTCCAATGCTGAAGCAATAGAATTTCATCTAGGTTTTTTTTTTTTTTTTTTTTTTTTTTTTTTTTGGGTGCTGACTTCTTTCAACCTGATATAATGGCCTATTGTTGACCTTGAAAAATAGCAGAAAAAGGAAATAGCCAATCTTTGCTAACCTTCTGTGATGGAAGAATGGAGCTATAGACCTTTTGGAAAGTTTATAAAACCAATGGATCCCTGTCCCTGAACAACACAGACATTCAAAATGGTAGCATCAGTCCATGGAGTTTCTTGTACCCCCTGCAAAAAAAAAAAAAAAAAATCATTCATAGATCCTTTCACAAGATTAGGGTATTTTTAGCTATGTTGTTGTGTGATTTCTGTGTTACTGACCAGCTAAATTCTTTGAAAGTTGGAACTAGTTCCTGTATCTGAGTTTCTTCCATAGTATCTCATCGGAGCTGGGTAGAGTAGGCACTCAGCACTTACTGGGTTTTTGACTTTTGGAATTCCAAGAAGAAATGACCTGCAGTCGCTTAGCAGCCCTACTTGAGATGAGGAAAGCAGAGTTGATATTCAGACAAGGAAAGGAGAGTAAATTGCTATACAGCTTCTAAAAATAAGGGGTTTCCCGAGTCCAGACTTTGGGCACCATGTACACCTAAGAGAAGACACTAGGATTAAGAGGCCCTACTCTTGTTGTCTTATATTTGGGATGCAGAAGAAGCTGCTGGTCAGTCACCTTGTGAAAACAGGAAACTTGGACAAGGCATCAGTAACAGGCCGTTTAGCTGCAATGAAACATTCAGAAGCTAAGCTAGGGTTGTAGTTCAGTGGTTGAAGATTTGTCCATTGTATATAGTACAATCCTCAGCACTGACAAAAAAGAATGCAAAAACTGAAAGTTACTGCTCCTGTTTTAATTTTATTTATTTATTTATTTATTTATTTATTTATTTATTCATTTATTTGAGACACCGAGAAAGAGGCAGATAGAGAGAAATGGAGAATGGGCACGCCAGGGCCTCCAGCCACTGCAAACAAACTCCAGATGCATGCACCCCCTTGTGCTTCTGGCTTATGTGGGTCCTGGGGAATCGAACCAGGGTCCTTAGGCTTTGCAGGCAAACGCCTTAACCATTAAGCCATTTCCCCAGCCCACTGCTCCTATTTTAAACAACAAGGAAATGGCAGCTACACCATTGCTAATGTTAATATTGTCAATATTTTCTTGAATCACATAAGCAAATAATGAGAACTATTAATTCCTCACATTGATTTATCATGGATTCTGACATTCTTTATGATTTCTGGAATTTATTCTAAAAACTGTACAACTATGTAACTTTAAAATTACTCATTTATTTATTCATACTTGCCTACCTTATTAAAATGGTATAAATATTTATAACTATTTTATTTTCTTTTTGTGATAGCTTCACAGTAATTTCTAATCTTTTCTAAATTTCAATAAGTTATTGAAAAAAATGAACCTCCATTAAACTTATTGGGTGAAAAAAATCTAGAATCAGCTAGTTACAGCCTAACAACTTTTGGGCAAATATTCTCCAGTTTATGAGTAATTCTATTTATAGTAATATAACCTTTTTAGAGTCTTTTCAAATCAACCAGAAAAGCTAAAGATTTGTGTGTGAGAAAAGGAAAGTGAAGAAGTTGAGAATTGTTGTAGCCTTCTTAATGGTCAGTATTCTTAGTCACTAATCCAGACATTGAATTCTACTTAAGTTAGTCACCAATCAAGTAGAACCTGGAACTTCTCTTTTCATAACCTATCCCATATCAGTGGATGCGAATTAACTGCTTTCTTTTGTTTCCAATTTACTTTATTCCCAGATTTTAAGTTTGTGTGGCCTCTGATAGTAGTTTTAGGATATGGGTAATCTCTATTCTGAGCTCAACCCAGATGAAGCACACAAGATCCATGACTCAGGGAGTAGATCATTTTGGCATGATCAACATAGAGAAGGAGGCCTGGGGGGAGGGACTGCAAAGTGTAGTGGGAACTATGCAGGGACATTGTACTGGTTAATGAAGTACTGGGCTGTCAGTATTCAACTGATGTTGAATGGTTAGTTACCTGCTGTATGCCAGCAATGGGGATGATGGGCAGACAGTAGGATACAAAAAACACCTGCTCTCTTCCTTTACTTTGTCACTACCTTTGTTCCCCAGAGGAATATCAAGCAAGAGGCTTAAGAGAAAATAGGAAGGTTGGCTACTTGTATTTATTTTATTTATGAGTGAGTGAGTGAGTGAGTAAGCAAGAGAGAGAGAGAGAGGGAGAAAGAATGAGAATGGATGCACTGGGGCTTCTTGCCACTGCAAACGACCTCCAGACACACGCACCACATCGTGCCTCTGGCTTTACATGGGTACTGGGGAATTGAACTCAGGCCAGTAGGTTTTGCAAGCAAGTGCCTTGAACTACTGAGCCATCTCCCCAGCCCCAAGTTGGCTGCTTTTAAATCATAGGATGTAGTCAGTAGCTTGACTTCCATGCCAAAGCCTTCTTTCTTCTTTCAGGATTCGTCTGCAGATCTCATCATTGTGGCCTAGGAAACAACTGAGATGCCTTCGTGAGTTACTTCTCCTTCATTGGCACTTGCTGGTTCACCACACTGTGCTCATTATGTTTCTCCATTGAAGGCTTATCATGTCAACATGGTCCTTGTCACTGAAACATTAACATTAAACACAGGACAGCAAATGAAGGAAATAGCTTCTGAATAGTTTCTGCACTGAGTTCTTCCTTCACAGCAAAGCCATGTGTGTATGTGTGTGCGTACCTGTGTGACTTTACTACCTTTCAGGAGGAGGAGAGCTTAATCTATTTTAAAGGCAGTTTAGCCCTGACATATTATCTGAAATACCTTAAGAAACAAATGAGTTTCAAGGAAGCTTTAAGAGAAAAAATTAAACATTTAGTGCTTTTATCATTGAAAATAAATAAAAATGTTTAAAAGAAAACAATGCTTGCTTACCAAAGTATCCCGCAAGGCCCTTTCCCCCACGGTTATAGTATATAGTTTTGCATGTGAAGGAGAAAACATAAGAACAAGGTGGGATGAAAAGTTTTATACCTCATAGCAAGAAAATACATTTGGTTTTTCTTTTAAAAAATATTCTGGTAAGACTTTGTGTCTTAATAAATTTTCACTTGTATATTACTGAGCAATTACTTAGCTTTGAGTAAAAGCAAAATGTGTAAATTCATCTGGTTTTGGTTAGAGAAGCAGAGAAAGAAGTTACTCTTAGAAAATCTTTGTTTTATATTGGTTGTCTGCCCTTGCTTTTAAAAAAAAAAAAAAGAAAAAGAAAAAGAAAAGCACATGCACATTCTGACCCCAAATCAGTATTAGAAACTAGGTTCTCAGATGAAATTAGCCTTTATTTCTCTTCTACCTATTTTCAGAACATATCACAAGGGAAGAGGCACCAATGTTAAAAAAGAAAATTTGGTGGGGGGAGACTTCTTATGATGCTAACCTCTTTTGAAACTGTTTTGAAGCAAAACTAACCCTGCTAACATGTTATCTCATGCCCCTGGGTAAAAGAAGCAGGAAAACACTTCTCATGTATTTTATAGAATAACTCTCAATCACCACAAACATTTGATTAATTATGGCCATTAAGCTATGATTCTTATTCTCTGTATTTATTCCATTTATAATGAAGTAGAGCCAAGCACAGTGGCTCACACCTTTAATCCCAGCACTTGGGAGGCAGAGATAGGAGGATGGCTGTGAGTTCAAGGCCAGCCTGGAAATAGAGAATGAGTTCCAGGTCAGCCTGGGCTGACCCTACCTCGAAAAAAAAAAAAAAAAAACGTAAAATAAAATGCAGTAGAAGCAGAAAAATCTTGGAGAAAGGGGGATAGATAGCGTTTGCCTTAGAGGTTTATTTTGTGTGTTTGGGGGGTAAGGAATAATGGACTTTTATAATTTGGGGGAGTGGGTCAGTCATGGACTTTTATCTTGTCCTCATAAAGAAGTCATTCAGGATGTACAGAAAACTTTGATCATAGAAGAAAACATCCCTTTAGAGGGGTGTATTTGGTAAATATTAACATCTTTAAACCATATAAGAGATTTTGGTAGAACTTAGAATATACAGTGGATTTTAGAATTTCTAATTCTAGGATTGCATGGGTCCCCCAGTTCCTATCCCCATGCTTGGCACATAGTGGATACTTGTCACATATTTATCGCATAAACATGTGGAGTTGGGGAGTGGAGAGGTGGCTCAGTGACACTTGCCTCACAAATATAAGGCCTGGAGTTTGAACCTCCAGCACTCATTTAACTGCTGGATGGGTATAGTGATCTTGTATAGGAATGCTTGTAATCTCAGCACTGGAGAGGTGAAGACTGAGGGTAGCCAGAAAGCTGAATTGGTGAGCTCTGCATTCAAGTGTGACCCTGCCTCCGTAAATAAAGTGGAAAGTGATCCAAAAAGGCACCTGTCATCAGTTTCTGGCCTCCACACACATGGGCCCACATGTATACGAACATACATAAACATATACAAATGGAGTCAGTATATTTCTTAGATTCATTTATCTGCTTAGGATATCTGTGTTTTTTTTTTTTTTAGTATTTTATTTATTTATTTATTTGAGAGAAGGAAAGAGGCAGAGAGAGAGAGAGAGAGAATGGGTGTGCCAGGGCTTCCATCTACTGCGAACGAACTCCAGATGCATGTGCCACCTTGTGCATCTGGCTTACGTGAGTCCTGGGGAATTGAACCAAGGTCCTTTGGCTTCGAAGGCAAGAGCCTTAAATGCTAAACCATCTCTCCAGCCTGATACAGATCTCCAATATATTTTAAACACACTAGGTAGTACTGGTTCCTTAATATTCAACTACATATGTTGATTAAACTTCATTTATTTCTAAAAACTTAGAGCAAGTACTGACTAGAACGGTTTTTGTTTTGAGGTAGGGTTTCATTCGTTCAGGCTGACTTGAAATTCATCATGTAGTCTCAGAGTGACCTTGAACTCATGGCAATCCTCCTACCTCTGCCTCCTGAGTGCTGGGATTAAAGGTGTGTGCCACCACACCTGGCTAGTAAGTTATTTTTATATCCTAAATGGGCTAGTGCCTAACACACATGGGGGGTAGAGGGGAAGAGAGAGAAGGAGAAAAATAAAATGCCTGGCTTTTTCCATTCCTATGTATTTGTGCATCTGAGAGGAATGAAAACATAACATCCATAAAAAGCATGGATGTAAATGTTCAGAGCAGCATTAGTCATAGGAGGAAAAAGTGGAAACAACCCAAATGTCCACTGATACAGCGTAAGATACAATGGAATACTAGTTAACCTTAATTAGGCATGTACTGATGATATATTCTGGAGTATGGATGAACCTTGAAAATATTGTGCTAAGTGAAAGAGGAAGTCACAAAAGCCCATATATATTATATGAGTCCATTATATGGAATGTCCAGAATAAACAAAGCTATAGAGACTGAAAGCAAATTAGTGGTAGTCTAGGCATGAGTGTTCATGGGGAAATGGGGTATAGGATTTCTACCTGAGGTGGTGAGATTGTTTCACAATTGATTATGATGAAAATTGTGTGGTGAATTGTATATTTTAAATGCATATTTTAAAATTATCTTTTCAAGACTAGAGAGATGGCTTAGCAGTTAAGGCACTTGCCTGCAAAGCTTAAGTAGCCATGTTTAACTCTCTAGATTCCCCATAAGCCAGACATAAGGTGACACAAGTGCAAGGTTGCACATGCACACAGGTGACACATGCATCTGGAGTTCAATTGCAATGGCCCTGGTGTGCCAATTCTCTCTCTCTCTCTCTCTTGCATGCACACTCACGCACACACACACAAAAAAAGACCAGTGTGTTAGGCTTGCCTCAAAAATAAAAATGTCAATCCAATTTACCATAGGACTTCCCAGAGCCTTTAAAGGAAAAACAAAAATCAACTTATGTATTCTTAAGGAATATCCCATTTTCTTTACCCATTCAACCATTGTTGGACAATTAGGTTGATTCCAAATTCTGGCTAGTGTGATTAATGCTGCAATAAACATAGGAGTACAGGTGTCTTTGTGATAATTGAGATCATTTCCATTAACTATTTGGCTGGCACTGGGATTGCTTAATCATGGGATGTCTAAGTTTAGCTTTTTAGGAGCCTTTACAGTGGACCAATCTCCATTCTGACCAACAGTGTAAGTTTCTTTTCTCACAGTCTTGCCAGCACTTATTTCTTGACTTTTATGTCACAGTCATGCTGAGGTGAGCTGATATCTCATTGACATTTTAAAATTTGCATCCTCTGTGTGTGTGTGCATACGTGTGTGTATGTGTACTTGTGTGCACACATGAGTATGCACATCCGCGTGGGTGTGAGTGCACATGTGTGTGGAGGCTAGAGGACAACCTCGACTGTCATCCTCAGGGACATTATCCACATTTTGAAAACTCTCATTCATTTGGCGTGTATGTGTGTCCTCATGCATGTGAGTGTGCAGATACATGCCATAGCATGCAGGTAGAGGTCAAAGAAGAGCTTTCTGATCTGTTCTGGCCTTCTGCCTCATTTGAGGCAGATTCTCTTGTTCACTGTTCCATTAATGGAATTTCTAGGAAATTCTCCTAGCTCTACCTTCTTTCTGGCTATAGACACACTGGGATTACAGAAGCCTGCCATGGTTTCAAGCTTCTACCTGAGTACTCAGAGTTGAATACCAAGCAGTTATTTCATTGAGCCATTTCATGAGATCCATTGTCCACCTTTTTCAGATAGGATCTCTCAATGGCCTGGAACTCATAAATTAGGTTAAAGTAACTGGCCAGTGAGCCTCAGGAATCTGCCGACCTCTGCTTCCCCAGCACTGGACTTATAGACATACCACCATGCCCAGTATTTTAACATGAGCTTTAGGATCAAACTCATGCTTTCAAGGCAAGCACTTTACCAACTGAGTTATCTCTACACCTTGAAAAGTATTTTGTTTTGCATGTGTATGTGGTCTGTGTGTGTATATACAGGTTCAATGTTTGTGGATATATATGTGGAGGATGCATACGTGTTTATGAGCGTGTGAGCACATGTGCACTTGTATGCACATGCAGGGAGGCCAGAGGTCAATGTCAAGTGGCTTCCTCAATCAGTCTCTACCTCATTTAAAAAAAAATATTTAATTTAATTTAATTATTTGAAAGAGAGAGAACAAAGCAGAGAGAGAGAGAAAGAATATGGGTGAGCCAGAACCTCTAGCCCTGCAAATGAACTCTAGACATATGCGCTACCTTGTACATCTGGTTTACGTGGGTCCTGGGGAATCAAACCTGGGTCCTTTGGCTTTGCAGGCAAGCACCTTAACCATTGAGCAATTTCTCCAGCCCTCCACTTCATGTTTTGAGACAGGATTTTAAACTGAATTTAGAGAGCTCACCAACTAGGCTAGACTAGATACTCAGCAAGCCTCAGGAATTTTCCTGTTTCCACAATACTGGGATTATAGGCACAGACTGCCATGCCAGGCTTTTTTTTTTTTTTTTTTTTTTCAAGGTAGGGTTTCACTCTAGCTCAGGCTGACCTGGAATTCACTATGTAGTCTCAGGGTGGCCTTGAACTCACGGTGATCCTCCTACCTCTGCCTCCCAAGTGCTGGGATTAAAGGTATGTGCCAACACGCCCAGCCTCCATGCCAGGCTTTTACTTGTGTGCTGGAGATCTGAACTTAGGCCCTAATGTTTATCAGTTAAGCACTTTTCCAACTGAGTCATCACCCCACCTGCTAGAAAAGTTTTTTGATTCTTTTTTTTTTTTTAATTTTTCGAGGTAGGGTCTCACTCTAGCTCAGGCTAATCTGGAATTCACTATGTAGTCTCAGGGTGGCCTTGAACTCACAGCAATCCTCCTACCTCTGCCTCCCAAGTGGCTGGGATTAAAGGTGTGCACCACCACGCTTGGCTTAGAAAAGTAATTTTGTTGTTGTTGTTTTTGTTTTTGTTCTTTTTGAGATAGGGTCTCACTCTAGCTCAGACTGACCTGGAATTCACTATGTAGTCTCAGGCTGGCCTTGAACTCAGAGCAATACTCCTACCTCTGCCTCCCGAATGCTGGGATTAAATGTGTGAGCCACCACACCTGGCCAGAAAAGTAATTTTTACAAAAGGTTATTAAAGCCAGGGATGATGGATCATATCTTTAATCACAGCACTTAAAGCCAAGGCAAGATCATCCTGAGTTCAAGGCCAGTCTTATATGAATACATAGTGAGACCCTATTTCAACAAAGAAAAAAAGCCAGGCATGATGGTGCACGCCTTTAATCCCAGCACTCGGGAGGCTGAGGTAGGAGGATTGCCGTGAGTTTGAGGCCACACTGAGAATACATAGGGAATTCCAGGTCAGCCTGGGCCAGAATGAGACCCTACCTCAAAAAGCAAAAAACAACCAAACAAGAAATCCCTCAATCATAAAAATATTAGAAATTTTGGTAATCTTACTGTACTTGTTTTGCTGATTAAATGTAAAACAATAACATCTAAATATTCAAGGAAATTTGGTAGATGGCTCAGTGGATAAGGGCACTTGCCACACAAGCACGAGAGAGCCTGAGTTCAACCCCTAGCACCCAAATGAAATGTTGGGCATGGCCACACATGCCTTATCACTTATTCTATAGGGAGCAAATCTAGGATTTTCACTGGGGCTTGCTAGTCAGCCAATCTTACTTAACATGGCCATCAGAGGCTCGTCCCAAGGACACATTGCAAAAAAGCAATGGAGGAGGACACCTGACATTCTCCTCTGGCCTCTGCATGTGTGTGCTTTGGGCACATGCATCTGCGCACACATTTGCATACACCACACACACATATACATCAAAGAATAAAAAAGAAAGATTCAATGATCCTTCCACATCACACAGCCAGATAGAGACAATGCAGGGAAGGGAAACCATACATGAGTTCAGTTCTTTAATTCTCATATCACTAGCAATTTAAACTAAGTTAATTTAGCAAACTTCCCAACCTACTCTGTTAATTGGCTCTTTATTATATTTTGTCTGAAACAGATGACATGATTAAAATTCTAATGCTACTTGTTTATTACATAAATTTTATTACATTCTAATAAATCTACTATTAATTATAGTAGAGTTTTATTCCATTGAGTTATTGGTTTATCTAGAAATATGACCAATTTTTCTCCAGGAAAAGTTCCATGGAGAAATCACAGGAACAACCCATTTTTCCAATGAACTATCCTGCTCTGTTGCTGTGACCCAGACAAAGAATTCCTCACAGTACAAAGCAAGTGGAGTCTTTCCAGAGGTGACTTTTTTGTTCACATGATGGTAATATCAATTATTCTAGATAGGAAGGAAATAAGAATCCAAGCCCTGACTTTCTTGTTAGATTTCCCAGAGGAGAGAGTGTGGCACTGTTCCCTTTTCTTCTTTGCAATTACGTTCAAATTAATTTGCTCCTGGCCCAGTTTACTTCTATTCATTTCTATAGCCATTGCAACACACCCAAATGAGTTTCCTCTTTTTATTGTTAGACAAATTTTTGCAAAATATTTGACAACTTTCTGCTTCCTCTTCATTCTGTTCTGTGTATGAAGTATTTTATTCATATGCTTTCCTCTGGGAGTGATCTCTAGTATATTAATGATGATCTGTGGATGGGAAGTTTGGGGAAAGTTCTGACTTCTGGGTTCAGGGGCAGTTGGTAAGGGCACATTAATTGTCTGCCACTGGGTTGTTTAATGGTTGTATCCCTGAAACCTTTTAAGCTTCTTTATTTTTTGTTGTGTGTGTGTATGCGGAGATGGATTGCAATGTGATATTTGTCGTGTATGCATGTGTGTGTGCAGATGTGTGTGTCCTGTGTGCATGCATGCAGAGGCCAGAGGAGAACCTCGGGTACTGTCTTTTCACTCATCACCTGTTTCCTTAACACAGTGTCTCTCACTGAACCCAAAGCTGCCTTTTTTTCTCTAGTTTTCTAGGTCAGCAAGCCCCAGTGATTCTCCAGATTCTTGCTCTCCTCAGCCCCTTTCCTCCACAGGACTGAGGTAACATGTGCATGGCTATACCCAGATGCTTAAATGGATGCTAGGGAATCAAACTCCGCGTGTCTCAGGCCCTCATACTTGTGCAGCAAGTGCTCTTAACTATGGAGCCATCTCCCCAGCCCCAAAGTTTCTTTTTTTTTTTTTTCTTTCTTCCGAGGCTGACCTGGAATTCACTATGTAATCTCAGGTGGCGATCCTCCTCCCTCTGCCTCCTGAGTGCTGGATTAAAGGTGTGTGCTGCCACACCTGGCTCCAATATTTCTTTTTCTTTTTTTTTTAATTTTATTTTTGGAGAGAGACATGAAGGGAGATAGAGAGAGAGGGAGAGGAAGACAGGTAGAGATGGGTGCGCCAGCAGCCTCTCAGCTGCTGTGAATGAACTCCAGATGCGTGTGACCCCTTGTGGGCAAATGTGGCATTGCGCCCTTGCATCACTTTGCATCTGGATAAACATGGGAGCTGGAGATTGGAACCGGCATTCTTAGGCTTAGCAGGCAGGCGCCTTAAGCACTCAGCCATCTCTCCAGCCCTCCAACATTTCTTATACCCAGTAACTTTCCATTCATCATAACATGGTAAACACATGGTAAGAGAAACCACTTATTTAGGTCTTACTTTATGCTCAGTGGTTTACATAGATCATCCTACTTAATCCTTATCATGATCCTAAGAGATGGGTTTTATTTGCTCTAGTTGATAGGTGTAGAATTTAAATTTCAAAATTAAAGAAAGTTGCCCAAGATTGTTCAATTGAAAGTAGCAAAAATCATTCCTAGCTCGACTCCTGAACTATGCCCACAGTTCTCTGACTGTGGCTCTCAGATCAGCATCAGCAACACCAACACCCAGGCAATTGTTAGCAATGACAGTTCTCAAACTCTATCTCCAGTCTACTGGATCTTAGGTTCTAGGCTCCAAAGTGGAGGTTGGAGTTTAGCCCAGCCCTCCAGGTGATTCCAATGGATGCCGAGGTTAGATAATTGCCTGTACCTTGTTTTTCTATCTATGCACAAAACCATCATACTTGTAATTAGGAAACTATGACACAATCTGGGAAATGGCTCCAGAATTTTGGATTGTCTGGCCAGGAGCTGACTGAGGCCTATGAGTTTCTGTCTCTCAGAAGACAGAAGTCTCTAGGAACAGAGACACTGGACTTCCTCTGAATTCCCTTAACTAGTTGGCATCTGAGATCAGATTGTATCCAGGCCCAAAATTGCTTCTTACTACCACTGCCCATGCAAGATCACTTTCACACTTTCTTTGCAAAAAGAAAGAAAGTTGGGAGATGGTGTGGATCAGAGTCCTTCCTATGGTATACAGCTCCATTGTGCTCAAGCAAAGAGCACATTTTTCTCACTCTTCAGAAGAGGTCATGAAAATGGTGGCTCATGTCTCTGCTGGCCCTCTTGCTTGTGAATTCCAGCCTGTACCCAACTTAATTTTCTCTTGATGCCATACAAAGAATCATGAAGATAGAATCTTTAACAATACAACACCAATTGTTATTATCTCACCTATCCAGGCCAGGTTTGGCTAAAATCAAAGTATTAGCAAAGACGTGTTCCTTCCTTGGGGCTCTCAAGGAGAATCTGTTTTCTTGCCACTTCCCACTTCTAGGGGCCACACACATTCTTTGGCTCTTGGCTCCCTTGAAAACCAACAATGTTACCTGTCTCTGACCTTTCTTCTACAACCATTTATCTCTCTGACCACAGCCAGGACCCTTGTTATAACACTGAATGAATCTCTTTGTCTCAGGGAGCCTAGCATGCATGTACAGGCTCCAGAAATTCCGATGTGGGCATCTTGGAGGAGGGGAAGCATTACTCTACCTACTAGAGGCTTCTCTCCTAGTGTGGGCCAACATCTTATTGGGGACATTTGCAAATTATAAGACATGAGCAAGAAAAGAAAATGAAGTCATATACCCTTTATCAATAGGAATCAATAGGAGAAATACAGAATGCTACTTTCCCTTTATTCCAAGACCACTTACTGAAATATATACCTATGTTTAAAATAATATTGTGAGGGGAAACTGAGTGTTACCAAATCATACACAGCTTTTAAAATGAACCAGATTTTAGAAATCATAACATATCTTAGAAACAAAGTGATACCACAGTAATAGGATACAGTTTTTCTTATTTTTTGTTTTTTTTATTTTTCTTTTCTTTTCTCTCTTATTTTTGAGACAAGGTGTCATGTAGCCAGGCTGGCCTTAAACTTGCTATGCAGCCAACACTAACCTTGAACTCCTGATCCTCCTGTCTCTACCTCCAAAGTGCTAGGATTATAGACACGTGTCACCATACCTTCATCTAGTGTTTTTTCTCTCCTTATACTTGCATATTTGGCCTCAAAGAAGCAATACTAGGAAGCAGGCAAAGACAAGAAGCTTGTGCTCACAGGAGTTTAATGAATAAACCTAAACTGAAGGCTGTTTTTTTTTTTTTTTTGCCCCTAGTCCCCAAACTCTTTCCATTCTGTGAGGCAAGGCTGCTCCAAATAGTGGAAATAGTTTTAGTCTCTTTAGAAAGAAGCCAGTTCCTCAGTGATCCTACAATCTTCTCTGGGTAGCCACTGAATGATTGTAAGAAGTGAGAGTTAATTTATATGTTCGGCATTGGCTGTTGCTTAAAAAGGTGATGTAGAACAGAGACTTTGAAAGGTGCACAAGATGTGATTTATGCTGCAGTTTCTTTTGCTAATGCATGGCAGGATCCTGACATTTCATTTTCTAAATGAATGAGTCTCACAAGTTAAAGCTGCTATTGTGGGAGCATCTGGAATAACCATCTCTCTGGCCATTACAAATGTGCTCTCATTCTTGAAAACTTTGTAGCCATTTTCTCTCTCATGCTATTTGACTTCAAACATTGTGAAGACTAGACTCTCTTTCATATGGTGATTTCTTAGGTTATTCCTTTCTCTCTTTTTCTAAGAATACACGAAGCATCCTTTACATGCTCTAAATTTCATTCTGGTTCTTCTCATCCTCCTCTTATTGTCCAGTAATGATTCTGGCCTGCAGTTCAGAAGATAAACAGATGGTAAGTTTGGGTAAAGATAATGATAGCTCATATTGGAGTTGTCAATTATAGTGCCTGCCACACCTCCAACATTGCAAAGAGAAAAATGACTCACCCAGTACAAGTGCTAAAGAGTAGCACTAAGGACTTATTTTTTGAAAGCAGTTTATAAACTATCTTGATCAGCACCATCCAGAACTTTGTAAAAAAAAATGTGAATTCTTGAGCTTCACCCCAGATTGATAGAACCTGGGGCTGAATCCAGCAATCATTGCTTTAGGAAGGAATCTAAGATTCTTACTTAACCAAAAGATTTTCCTGACTTTGTAGCAGATCAGACCAGAGATGGCTCCCTGGCTCAAGTGCAGTTAAACCACAGGCTTCCCAAAGGTCTATAGTGTGCTATGGGTGAAGTAGTGAAGCTGGGCACACTAGGCTACCTCTGAGTGGCAGTGGAAAGGGGAAACTGATACCCTGAATGTTAGCAGCAGAAGTCTATGCTAAGTGAAGTCAGAAATGGTCATCAACATGCTCAAAACAGGAGTTGTGACTATGCAGAGGCTATGAGACCAAAATGATTACTATTATTTTTTGAGACAAGGTCTCATATTTCTCAGTCTAGCCTCAAGCTTGATATGCAGCTAAAGGATGACCTTGAACTTCTGATCCTCCAGTCTTTAATCCTCCTCCTCCTCCTCCTTCTTTTATTTTGTTTTGGTGTTTTGAGGTAGGGTCTTGCTCTAGCCCAGGCTGATCTGGAATTCACTGTGTAGTCTCAGGTTGGCCTTGAACTGATGGTAATCCTCCTGCCTCTGCCTCCCAAGTGCTGATATTAAAGCCGTGCACCATCTTGCTCTGCCAGTCTTTACTTCTTGAGTGGTGGGATTTCAGGCATGAGCCACCACATGCACCAGTTTCGATTATTTTTTTAATGCAAAGAAGAAAAGGATGAGGATGGCAAGCTAATGGGGAATGAAGATGTAAGTGTATTGGGGAGAAGCAGAGCTTGGAGAAGTGGGGAGGGAAGCAGGAAAGCAACCAAGTGAAGTTCAAGAGCATTCACTGTGGAGGTCACTGGATCCCCTGCAGACTGAACCAGCTCCTGGCTTTGAGCCTGTTCTTTACAGTGTGCTAGTTACTTCTGAAATCTCTCTCTGTCTCTTTTCTCTCTTTCTCTTTTTGTTCATGATGTATTGAGGATTTAACTCAGGGTCTTGAACCTAGTAGAGACTCTGCTTAGCACACCCTCTGACCTGAAATATAATCATGCCAAAGATCAAAAGTTGTATTAAAAAAAAAAAGTTGGGCTGGAGAGATGGCTTAGCAGTTAAGGCGCCTGCCTGCTAAGCCTAAGAACCCGGTTCCAATCTCCAGGTCCCACATTTAGCCAGATGCAAAGTGACACAAGGGCACCATGCCACACTTGACCACAAGGGGGCGCACACATCTGGATTTGGTTCACAGCAGCTGAGAGACTGCTGGAGCGCCCATCTCTGTCTCCCTCCCTCTCTGTCTGTCTCTCTCCGTGTCTCTCTCCAAAAATAAAATTAAAAAAGTTATATTTCAAGCCAGGCATCATGGCACATGTCTTTAATCCCAGTACTCGGGAGGCAGAGGTAGGAGGATCACTATGAGTTCAAGGCCACCCTGAGACTACATAGTGAGTTCCAGGTCAGCCTGGGCTAGAGTGAGACCCTACCTCAAAAAAACAACAACAAAAAGTTATATTTCTTTGGCTGGATGTGGCACCACACTCAGTGCCAAGCATTTGGTAGGTTAAAGAAGGAGGAATATTAGCCGGGCATGGTGGTGCACACCTTTAATCCCAGCACTCGGGAGGCAGAGGTAGAAGGATTGCCATGAGTTCAAGGCCATCCTAAGACTACATAGTGAATTCCAGGTCAGCCTGGGCTAGAGTGAGACCCTACCTTGAAAACCCCCCCCCCAAAAAAAGGAGGAAGATTAGGAGTTCAAGGCCTCCCTGGGCTACATAACAATGACAGAAATTAGGAGTAAAGTATCCTTCCATTTTGTATGTAGCTGGTCAGGATTACAGGCCCAAAAAGAATAAATAGATATTTGTATGGCCTGACAGAGCCAATGAGCAGAGAGATTTTATAAGTTTTGAAAGCAGAGTCCAGGAACTAAAATCCAAAAAGCCCTGACTTCTAAATAGTCAAAAGCCTTGATTTATGCTGACTCGCCAAAAGATCAGTTGGCCTTCACATACAAGTAGTAACCAATCCTTTGTCTAATATCGTCCTATCAGGAGCCTCCCACATAAATTCACAGTAACCATTTTAATGCACCCAGACGTGATACTTACGTTACATCCTTATGAACTTAAAAAGCCCTTTCCAAGTCACTAGGTAGCTACCATCTACCAGTTTGGGACCCCTCCCAGTTCAGTTCCTACCTTGATGCCATGTCTGCATTTGTTATCCTTTGGTGGTCACAAGACAACAAACTCACAAACCACTGGCTAGTTGAGATTTTTAAAAATTTTTTTTTTTTTATTTATTAGAGTGAGAGAGAAAAAAAGAGGCAGAAAGAGAGAGAGAGAGAGAGAGAGAGAGAGAGAGAGAGAATGTGTGCTGCAGGGCCACCAGCTGCTGCAAACGAACTCCGGAAGCATGTGCCACCTTGTACATCTGGCTTACGTGGGTGCTGGGGAATAGAACCTGGGTCCTTTGGCTTTACAGGCAAGTGCCTTAACACTAAGCCATCTCTCCAGCCCAGATTTAGTGACTTTTAGGTGTCAAAGCTCAAAGCTCTAAGCTAAGGACATGCAGTGCTGAGAAGAGATCTGTTGTTCTCAAAACCCACAAGAAGACCACATTAAAAAAAAAAGAGGGGCCAAGGGATAGCTGTCAGTAAAGTGCAAGCATGAGGACCCAAGTTTGATTCCCAGTACCTGTGTAAAAAAGCTTGGTGTGGTGGTGCCCTCCAGTAATGACAGTGCTAGGGAGGCAGAAACAGGAGATCTCTGGAGCTTGCTGACCAGTCAATTTAGCCTAACTGGTGAGACACTGTCTCAAAAAAAAAAAAAAAAAAAAAAAAAAAAAAAAAAAGGTGGTTGGCTGCCTGGGGTTGTCCTTTCAGCTCCTTGTACATGCACACACAGGCACATGCACCTGCACATACATGAACAGAGAGAGAGAGAAATGTATGTCTTCTTTGTACTGTGGGTGTCCACTTTCAAGGAAGGGAAGAAGACATATTATTGGAAACAAACACAAATGAAACATTCTCTGTACATAATTTTCCCACACTGGTGACAGCACCAGTTGACAAAACTAAAAAGCTCAATGCCAAGCATGGTGATGTGCTTCCATAGTCCTAGCAATTTTGGGATGCTGAGGCAGGAGGATCATTTGAGTTCGAGGTTAGATTGGACAACATAGTGAGACCCTGTCTCAACAAACAAAACACAGCCAAACCTAAAAAGCCTAAGACTTTTGAGCCAGGTGATCTTGCCACAGAGTGCAATCTAATTAAAGACAATCTAAGCAAAGGACTGCCCTGGCAAAAATTTCCTTTCTCTTTTTCCAAATATAGAGAAAAGCATCCTGTTTGTTTTTATTAAAGCATGTTACAATGCTTTGGATATAACATAAATACATGTGTAACAATTTCGTCTGAATTGAAACATTCCTTCCTGGAGAGAAGAGAGAGACTCATAAGACTCAGGAAGTAAATAAAACTTACAAGTCTCAGGCTGGAGAGATGGTTTAGTGGTTAAGTTGTTTGCCTGCAAAGCCAAGGGGCCTTGGTTCAATTCCCCAGGACCCAGGTAAGCCAGATGCACAAGGTGGCACATGCATCTGGAGTTTATTTGCAGTGATTAGAGGCCCTGGCATGCCCATTCTCTCTCTCTCTCTTTTACTTCTTTCTTTCTCACATTAATAATTAATTAAATAAAAAACTTACAAGTCTGAGGAAACTCCTAGAATGTACAAGCCTGTCATTAAGGATACACAAGCAATAGACACTTAATGGGGAGATTCTCCCACTGCCAAGCCAGCCAGCTGCTTATGAGTCTTTCAGGGGGCTCCAAGGATGCAGCACTTATGAGCTGTTTTCCATGTATTTGTGTGATGCAGCTGCCTTTGATTCATTCTCCTGTATGGAACCCCTCACCCATACTCCTTTAAGTAACATCAGTAAGCTCACAGGTTCACTCTTAGACTTGGGTGGGATTGATTGTTTGGTGCATCGTCACACCCTATCTGGGGTGAATAAATGTCTGTCCATGTCTCCCGAGAAAGGGTCACATGGTAATTGATAATAGCAATAATCATAGCTAACAATTCTCAAGCTTTTCTTTCATACTAAGCAATGCTATATAAGTATTTAACAGATTTCACGCAATTTAACATCAGTTTCACAAGGGGAAGAATGTCCACCTGTTTTTCTCATGGGTATATCCTCATTGCCTGGGACAGTGCTTTAGACCAGTCAATACTCCATAAATCCTTGGATGAATTCAGGAGAGTCTTTATATACCCCTGGATGAATATGCCTTCCTGGCTGTAAAGTTGGAAAGTGTCATATGGACTGTCTGTGTGATCAGAACACAGTCTGTGAACTTTGGCCACCTCAAAGACCATGACTTCCAAGGTTGGTTTTACTGTGACAGCTTGTTTGGAGACTCTAGCAGGGTAGGGAATAAACTTGTATACCCTTGAGAGAAGAATGGTCCTCTTCTATTGGAGAGGTCATCCTCCTTTTTTTTTTTGTTGTTAAAAAAATTTTATTTATTTATTTGAGAGAGAGAGAGAGAGAGAGAGAGAGAGAGAGAGAGAGAGGTGTGCCAGGGCCTCTAGCCACTGCAAACGAACTCCAGATGCATGCACCCCCTTGTCCATCTGGCTTATGTGGGTCCTGGAGAATCAAACCGGGATCCTTTGGCTTTGCAGGCAAACCCTTTAACTGCTAAGCCATCTCTCCAGCCCCAAGGTCATCCTCTTTATTGGAGTGCACAGCTTCAGACAGGATGTATGCAGAGTGGTGAGGAAGGAAGGGGACACCTACTTAGGCAGTCAGAGCAGCTGAATCAAACCTGGTGACCATTGGGTGACAGATATTGCAGCCAGATTACCCTGACATCAAGGTTAGTCATCAGTGTTACCCAATGCTGTTATTTAGGGCAAGTTTGTGTTTAACAGTCCTTTCACAGTCTGAAGGTTATTATCTTATTGATGATACCTTTATTTACTCAGCAAATGTTGATTTAACACTTATGTATACCAAGTGTTGTTTTGGGCATAAAAGAAGATCCAGAATTGATTACTAAAGGCTTCTGTTTGTCCCCATGGGAAGAGAGAAGAACAAACATAGTCATTTCAGGTAGGGACATGTGCACTGCAGACAGTAGAGGAGATGTAGCAGCAAGGTGGAGATGATGATATACTGGGATTCAGGAAAGCTTCTCTGAAAAGGTAACTGAGTGCTCAGACCTGAATAGCAAAAAAGAGCTAACTATAAAAAGAGTAAAGGAATAAACAGAAAGTGGAAAAACTCAGAAGTAAGGCTGGGAAGATGGCTAAGTCAATAACATGCTTGCATCACAAGCATGAGACCCGAGTTCAAACCCCAGTACCCTTGTAAAGTGCAGGGTGTGGTGACATGCCTGTAATCCCAGTGCTGGTGGGGGGAGGAGAGATAGGAAGATCTCTGTGGCTTTCTAGCCAGCCAATCTACCTTAACTGGTGAGCTCCAGGTCAATGAGAGACTCTGCTTCAATAAGAGGCAGACAGCGAACCTGAGAATGACAAATTAAGTTGTCCTCTGGCCTCCTTATGTGCTTACGCATGGGCATGGAGACCTGCACATATGCAGGGGCACCCACACATAGAAGAATGCATGTACACACATGTACACCACACATATATACACAAAAAAATGAATGAATAACTAAACCTAAGTCACAGAAATATGATTGTATGGATGTGGTCTGCAAGCAGTAAAGAGGCAGTGGGCAGAATGTGGTGAGCAAAGGAGTACTTGGAGGAAGATGAGATCAGAATGGGGCCATCATGAAGAACATTCTTGGCCATGTGTGGAAGCCTACAGTTGTTCTGGCAAGGTATGCAGTCAATTTTCAGTGTTCAAACAGATGGCATCAGTCAGTGCTCTTCCTGGGTAGTACCAGCCAATGATTGAACATGAAGGGAGAATAATGTGTGTGTACGTGTGTATGTGTGTGTGTGTGTGTGTGTGTGTAGATCAGAGGACCACTTTGGGTGTTATCCTCGAGTATTCCAGGCACTTCTTTTAAAAAAATATTTATCTATTTACTTATTTAGTTAGGGGGGGAGTGGAGATAAAGAAACAACGGGAACACTAGGACCTCCTGCCACTGCAAACAAATCCCGGGAGCATGCAACACTTTGTGCATCTGGCTTTGCATGGGTACTGGGGACTTGAACCTAGGCTGTGAGGCTTTGGAAGCAAGTGCCTTTAAGTTCTGAGCCATCTCTCCAGATCAATCCACCTCTTTTTTTTTGTTTTGTTTTGAAGTAGGGACTCGCTCTAGTCCTGGCTAACCCGGAATTCACTATGTAGTCTCAGGGTGACCTTGAACTCATGGTGATCCTCCTATCTCTGCCTCCCGAGTGCTGGGATTAAAGGCGTGTGCCACCACGCCTGGCTCAATCCACCTCTTTTTGAGACAGGGTCTTTCATTGTCCTGGGGATTGCCAATTAGGCTATACTGGATGGCCAGTATACCCCAGAGATCTTATCTCTGCTGCTCCAGGACCGGGATTACAAGAGCATACCACAACGCCTGGCATTTTTACATGAGGACTGGGAAACAAGCACTTTACCGGCTGAGTTATTAACCCTGCTCCAGCTCCAGCCCCATGTCTTACAGCTTCCACCCCTTCAACCCTGCCATGATGATGACCAAGCTTCCAGCACATGAGCCTTTGGGGGAAAGCTATACCATGGTGAAGGTAATCCTCTGCAAAGATGGGGCCATCTATAAGGATGCAGCACATGCATTCAGTCAGAGGAGTTTACCTGGGAATTTATTCCCAAATAGAAAGAATGCATGGTTTTAGGGTACAGGGGCTAGAAATAAAGTGATCTTACTTATTGCTACTTATATTGATCCCCTGGGGATTTACTGGGCTCTGTAGAGCTGGAGATTCAGGTCCCTTAGAAGGTGCTCTGTATCTGTGGATCCTGCAAGAACCTTGATGAACCTGTTGACTCATGTTGTCATGGAAGCAAGCAAGCTTAGGGAATAGTTCAGCCACCCTGGACACTGCTTGGTTGGAGCATTAAACACACCCTTTTCTTAAACAATGTACCTAGTAATCTGCTGGGAACATGGAACCCCCGTCTGTACCTAGCTGCATGAACACTCCACTTCACACAATGAACTAGTTTTCTCCTCCACTTAGCAACCATTCTTCACAATGAGTACCCATTCAAATAGATTCTTAGATCAGGGTTCAGAACAGCAGGGGGCATCCAGCCCGAACTAGTTTTCCGTATATATGTTTTGTTGTGTATGTACAGTAAGGCAAACTGTGTCCTCTAAGTGAACTTTTAGGGGAGCAACCCCTATGTACCATCTTCTGCCTATGTTTAGCTGGGTGTACATATGATTAAAATCAGATGCATCATGGGAAGGAATATGTACAGTAGAGAAAATGTCAAAGTCAAACTTGCCAATCAAACCAGCTCATCACCCAAGCTACACTCCTAGCACCTGATCCATTCTCCCCTAAAAATCCTACTAAGAGCCAGCCATGGTGGTGCATGTCTTTAATCCCAGCACTTGGGAGGCAGAGGTAGGAGATCACTGTGAGTTCGAGGCCACCCTGAGATTACATAGTGAATGGACAAGAGTGAAACCCTACATTGAAAAAAAAATCCTATTAAGAGAAGCCCCAGTTCACTTCCTAGGGCCCTTCAGAATTCTCTACTTGCAGGGCTCACTGCCTCTTTGGAAGTATATTGAAACCTTTACTATCACTTTAAAATTTGTTATTTTATTTATTTATTAGAGAGACAGAGAAAGAGGGAGAGAGAATGGGCTTTCCAGAGTCTCTAGCCACTGCAAACAAACTCCAAATGCATGCGCCACCTTGTGCTCTGGCTTACATGGGTCCTGGGGAATTGAGCCTGAGTCCTCAGGCTTCACAGACAAGGGCCTTTAAAAGGTGAGGTTGCCGGGCGTGGTGATGCACGCCTTTAATCCCAGCACTCGGGAGGCAGAGGTAGGAGGATCGCTGTGAGTTCGAGGCCACCCTGAGACTACATAGTAACATCCAGGTCAGCCTGAGCTAAAGTGAGACCCTACCTCGAAAAACCAAAAAAAAAAAAAAAAAAAAAAAAAAAAAAAGGTGAGGTTGCACGGGCTTGTAATCCTAGCACTCTGGAGACTGAGGCAGGAGGACAGGGAGTTCAAGGCCAATCTTGACTACTTAGTGAGATCTTGCCAATACAAAACCAAAAACATTTTCAAAATGACCTGACCCTATTGGTACGAGATAAACTTTGAGAATTGCTGTTGTGCCTGTCCCAGTGTACATTTCCCCAACTCTAGCATTGGTATAGCGTTCTTCCACAAGTTCATCTTCCTCACTATTTTCTGTTTGGGGACATTTATTGAATTGCTTATAGTTCAACATATTGGCTAAAAATTCAGGGTTCCAAGTTAGATTCCTTGGGTTTAAATCTTGCCTTTCACATTTGTCACGTGATCCGGGTAAGTCACTTATCCTTCAACCCAGTATTACAGGATCATTGTGAAGATTAGATAAAATTTTTTTTTAATGAAGCATTTATGTAAAGTGGTAGTTAGAAAATTCCCAATAAATGTTTGATTTTTCAATCAAGAAATCCCTGCCCGCGGAAGGCCTTAAATATTGCAGTTTTGTTTCCCTGAGTTTTAGCTTTAGCAGGAACGCGGCACCTAACTAGAAACTTTCCCAGCGTACACAAGCCTAGCCAAGGCCCTTTAAGGAAGACGTGACCACGTGACCCGCCGGGTCACATGACTCGCGGAGCAACATGGCTGCGCCCGCGTTAGGCCCGGCTCGCAGACGCGGTGTCCGTGTCGGTGGCGTCTTCTTGCTGTCGCTGCTCTCGCTGGGGTGCGGGACGGCGGGGGACGAAGAGGCCGGGCCGGGTGAAGGCGTGGGGACCCTCGCGGGCTCGTGCGGCTGCGGCTCGCCCCAGCGGCCCGGCGGCTCGGCGGCCGCGCACCGGTACTCGCGGGAGGCGAACGCCCCGGGCCCGGGCCCAGCCTCAGGACCGCGACCGCTCGCGCTGGCCAAGGTGCTGCGGTGGGGGCTGCCAGGGAAGCGAGTGGAGGTTATGACCACGCCGCGCATCGCACCGCTGTGATTCCATTTGACAGGGAGTTAGTTCCTCCACCCCCTCCCCCACCGGAAGGTGGGCTGAGTTTTATGTGTGAGCCTTGGAGAGTTGAGTCATTCTGATGAAGTGTGCTCATCCTGATCGCGGTGTTAAGTCAGCTTCGGGTTGAAGTGTTCAGTTCCTCTCTTAGTAACTGTGCAGACACTGGTTTTCAGTGTTTCCAACACTGCTGTGCACTTACCTGTAGATGTTCATTAGAGCTGTGTCCCGAGAGCAAGGACTTGTACACTTTCTCCTGCCATGCAGAGCCCTTGGAGCACAAGGAAGGACTAAGTAAAGTGTAGTTGCTGTGTTACTTTTATTCATCTGTTTCTCGCATGGTGCCTGAATTATATATGTGAAACAGTATTACCAAGTGGTACCCTCATTCTACATGCCAGATACTTTGTATATTGGTGCTTTTGTAGAATCAAGTTATGGAAATACAACCCAGGTCTTCTGACTAGTGCTTCTTATGTTCCTAGCACACCCTATCCTCCTTCTCTCATCCTATTTCCCCCTTTCTGTGTTAATTTTCACGAAAGTGAGGAGCACTTGGTAAGGAGTAGCATTCTCTGCAGCCCTTACCTAACCTTTCCTTCCCTTCTTCAGCATTTTCTCATATCACCACAATAGTATGTCTTGCTTTCACATGGCAGTTAATAAAGATACTTGTCTGCAGATTTCTCTTTCAACTAGGCTGTGGGGGTGGTAGAAATAAGTACCATGATTAGTTTCTCAGGTATAGAGTATAGGAGGTTGGTATCTGGGCTTCCCATCCTGTGTTGTTAGTCATTTAAGTTAAGCAAAATGGCCTGCATTACTGATTTATGATGAGAAGTTGTGATTATTGTGTTTTTGCAGTTTATATGCACCACACAATTTTCATGTATCCGGATAAATAACTGATAATTATTCTCTTGTCTTTCTTTTTTTTTTTCAAAATTTTGTTCATTTTTATTTATTTATTAGCAACAGACAGACAGGCAGAGAAAGAAAGAGGCAGAGTGAGAGAGAGAACAGATGCACCAGGGCCTCCAGCCACTACAAACGAACTCCAGATGCATGCACTACCTTGTGCATCTGGCTTACGTGGGTACTAGGAAATTGAGCCTCAAATCAGGATTCTTAGGCGTCACAGGCAAGTGCTTAACCGCTAAGCCATCTCTCCAGCCCCTCTCTTGTCTTTCTAAGAAGAAGACCACCCACCCCTTACCTAGTTATCTGTTTTGTGACTAATAGGGCAGTTATCTTAGTTGCATATGCACATTGATCCATTTCAAAATTCTGTCTATGCTTTCTGGCCTGTACTACCTCTCCTCATTTATAAATGGTCCTATAAATCTTCCTATAGGTTCTAGAGGTGTGGATTCCATTGTCTTTTTGAGTTATAGTTATAAGATCTTCATTTTTCATTCCAGTGGAGAGGTTTTGTGCATACAGCTAGATACTGTATGGAATACCTTTGGCCAGTTTTCTCTTCCTTTCTATGTTTGGAGACATCCCAAGCTATTAACAAATTAGTAGCTAATGAGAACACAACCCAGAGCCTTCAATAACCCTTAGTCTAATGAATGATTCAACACAAAGTAGCCTTGTGTCAAGGCCACTGACTTTACAAGAAACTTTGTTCATCTTTCTGTTGTACTTGGTTTAAATGTTTTAGTTCTTGTTTTAGATCTTTGACTGAGACTGGTCTTATTTGACTGACACCCATTTACTCTAATTTTGGGGAAATACACTATTGCCAGAGAGATAGATAACCACAGTGCTAGTTCTGCTTTTGTTTTTCCTCTTTGTTTTTGTTTATTTGGTTTATTTTAACAGGTGTTTATTTGGCACTCTGCCCCATGTGCTCAGTATACAGAAAAGAAAAAGACCTATGCTATACCTTCATGACACTTATATTTTGTTAGGTTCTCTGTCTCTTTCTCTTCTCTCTTATTTGTGGCAAGATGGCAAAATTATTTAGTCTCAGTGAATCTCTTAGAAGAGTTGTTGAAAAGCCCTGTAGAATCATAAAATGATAATGCATATGTGGCATGCCAGTATGTATAGATAATGTCAGTCTTGATTTTTTGTCTAGGATATATATATATATATATATATATATATATATATATATATATATATATATATATATACAATTTGTTTTTTGAGGTATGGTCTCACTCTGGCCCAGGCTGACCTAGAATTAACTATGTAGTCTCACAGTAGTCTTGAACTCATGGCAATCCTCCTACCTCTACCTCCCAAGTGCTGGGATTAAAGGCATGCACCACCATGCCCGGATCTTCTAGGATATTTTTGATTTGTTAATCATAAAGGCACACTTGATTGGAAACTTCCATGAAATCCTTTTTTCCCCAGAAGTAGTTTTCATATCCTATAAATTACCATAGCATTCTTTATTGTTGCTTTCTTTTTTCCAATTGTTAAAATATTTTTATTTATTTATTTGAGAGAGAGGGGTGCAGATATAGAGAGCGCCTTAATCCCAGCACTCGGGAGGCAGAGGTAGGAGGATCGCTGTGAGTTCGAGGCCACCCTGAGACTACATAGTAACATCCAGGTCAGCCTGAGCTAAAGTGAGACCTCACCTCCAAAAAACCAAAAAAAAAAAAAAAAAAAAAAAAGGTTGCATCGGCTTGTAATCCTAGCACTCTGGAGACTGAGGCAGGAGGACAGGGAGTTCAAGGCCAATCTTGACTACTTAGTGAGATCTTGCCAATACAAAACCAAAAACATTTTCAAAATGACCTGACCCTATTGGTACGAGATAAACTTTGAGAATTGCTGTTGTGCCTGTCCCAGTGTACATTTCCCAACTCTAGCATTGGTATAGCGTTCTTCCACAAGTTCATCTTCCTCACTATTTTCTGTTTGGGGACATTTATTGAATTGCTTATAGTTCAACATATTGGCTAAAAATTCAGGGTTCCAAGTTAGATTCCTTGGGTTTAAATCTTGCCTTTCACATTTGTCACGTGATCCGGGTAAGTCACTTATCCTTCAACCCAGTATTACAGGATCATTGTGAAGATTAGATAAATTTTTTTTTTAATGAAGCATTTATGTAAAGTGGTAGTTAGAAAATTCCCAATAAATGTTTGATTTTTCAATCAAGAAATCCCTGCCCGCGGAAGGCCTTAAATATTGCAGTTTTGTTTCCCTGAGTTTTAGCTTTAGCAGGAACGCGGCACCTAACTAGAAACTTTCCCAGCGTACACAAGCCTAGCCAAGGCCCTTTAAGGAAGACGTGACCACGTGACCCGCCGGGTCACATGACTCGCGGAGCATCATGGCTGCGCCCGCGTTAGGCCCGGCTCGCAGACGCGGTGTCCGTGTCGGTGGCGTCTTCTTGCTGTCGCTGCTCTCGCTGGGGTGCGGGACGGCGGGGGACGAAGAGGCCGGGCCGGGTGAAGGCGTGGGGACCCTCGCGGGCTCGTGCGGCTGCGGCTCGCCCCAGCGGCCCGGCGGCTCGGCGGCCGCGCACCGGTACTCGCGGGAGGCGAACGCCCCGGGCCCGGGCCCAGCCTCAGGACCGCGACCGCTCGCGCTGGCCAAGGTGCTGCGGTGGGGGCTGCCAGGGAAGCGAGTGGAGGTTATGACCACGCCGCGCATCGCACCGCTGTGATTCCATTTGACAGGGAGTTAGTTCCTCCACCCCCTCCCCCACCGGAAGGTGGGCTGAGTTTTATGTGTGAGCCTTAGAGAGTTGAGTCATTCTGATGAAGTGTGCTCATCCTGATCGCGGTGTTAAGTCAGCTTCGGGTTGAAGTGTTCAGTTCCTCTCTTAGTAACTGTGCAGACACTGGTTTTCAGTGTTTCCAACACTGCTGTGCACTTACCTGTAGATGTTCATTAGAGCTGTGTCCCGAGAGCAAGGACTTGTACACTTTCTCCTGCCATGCAGAGCCCTTGGAGCACAAGGAAGGACTAAGTAAAGTGTAGTTGCTGTGTTACTTTTATTCATCTGTTTCTCGCATGGTGCCTGAATTATATATGTGAAACAGTATTACCAAGTGGTACCCTCATTCTACATGCCAGATACTTTGTATATTGGTGCTTTTGTAGAATCAAGTTATGGAAATACAACCCAGGTCTTCTGACTAGTGCTTCTTATGTTCCTAGCACACCCTATCCTCCTTCTCTCATCCTATTTCCCCCTTTCTGTGTTAATTTTCACGAAAGTGAGGAGCACTTGGTAAGGAGTAGCATTCTCTGCAGCCCTTACCTAACCTTTCCTTCCCTTCTTCAGCATTTTTCTCATATCACCACAATAGTATGTCTTGCTTTCACATGGCAGTTAATAAAGATACTTGTCTGCAGATTTCTCTTTCAACTAGGCTGTGGGGGTGGTAGAAATCAGTACCATGATTAGTTTCTCAGGTATAGAGTATAGGAGGTTGGTATCTGGGCTTCCCATCCTGTGTTGTTAGTCATTTAAGTTAAGCAAAATGGCCTGCATTACTGATTTATGATGAGAAGTTGTGATTATTGTGTTGTTGCAGTTTATATGCACCACACAATTTTCATGTATCCGGATAAATAACTGATAATTATTCTCTTGTCTTTCTTTTTTTTTCAAAATTTTGTTCATTTTTATTTATTTATTAGCAACAGACAGACAGGCAGAGAAAGAAAGAGGCAGAGTGAGAGAGAGAACAGATGCACCAGGGCCTGCAGCCACTACAAACGAACTCCAGTTGCATGCACTACCTTGTGCATCTGGCTTACATGGGTACTAGGAAATTGAGCCTCAAATCAGGATTCTTAGGCGTCACAGGCAAGTGCTTAACCGCTAAGCCATCTCTCCAGCTCCTCACTTGTCTTTCTAAGAAGAAGACCACCCACCCCTTACCTAGTTATCTGTTTTGTGACTAATAGGGCAGTTATCTTAGCTGCATATGCACATTGATCCATTTCAAAATTCTGTCTATGCTTTCTGGCCTGTACTACCTCTCCTCATTTATAAATGGTCCTATAAATCTTCCTATAGGTTCTAGAGGTGTGGATTCCATTGTCTTTTGAGTTATATTTATAAGATCTTCATTTTTCATTCCAGTGGAGAGGTTTTGTGCATACAGCTAGATACTGTATGGAATACCTTTGGCCAGTTTTCTCTTCCTTTCTATGTTTGGAGACATCCCAAGCTATTAACAAATTAGTAGCTAATGAGAACACAACCCAGAGCCTTCAATAACCCTTAGTCTAATGAATGATTCAACACAAAGTAGCCTTGTGTCAAGGCCACTGACTTTACAAGAAACTTTGTTCATCTTTCTGTTGTACTTGGTTTAAATGTTTTAGTTCTTGTCCAGATGACTGGTCTTATTTGACTGACACCCATTTACTCTAATTTTGGGGAAATACACTATTGCCAGAGAGATAGATAACCACAGTGCTAGTTCTGCTTTTGTTTTTCCTCTTTGTTTTTGTTTATTTGGTTTATTTTAACAGGTGTTTATTTGGCACTCTGCCCCATGTGCTCAGTATACAGAAAAGAAAGAGACCTATGCTATACCTTCATGACACTTATATTTTGTTAGGTTCTCTGTCTCTTTCTCTTCTCTCTTATTTGTGGCAAGATGGCAAAATTATTTAGTCTCAGTGAATCTCTTAGAAGAGTTGTTGAAAAGCCCTGTAGAATCATAAAATGATAATGCATATGTGGCATGCCAGTATGTATAGATAATGTCAGTCTTGATTTTTTGTCTAGGAGATATATATATATATATATATATATATATATATATATATATCTGTTTTTTGAGGTATGGTCTCACTCTGGCCCAGGCTGACCTAGAATTAACTATGTAGTCTCACAGTAGCCTTGAACTCACGGCAATCCTCCTACCTCTACCTCCCAAGTGCTGGGATTAAAGGCATGCACCACCATGCCCGGATCTTCTAGGATATTTTTGATTTGTTAATCATAAAGGCACACTTGATTGGAAACTTCCATGAAATCCTTTTTTCCCCAGAAGTAGTTTTTATATCCTATAAATTACCATAGCATTCTTTATTGTTGCTTTCTTTTTTTCAATTGTTAAAATATTTTTATTTATTTATTTGAGAGAGAGGGGTGCAGATATAGAGAGAGAATGGGCATGCCAGGACCTCTAGCCACTGCAAACGAACTCCAGATACATGTGCCACCCTGTGTATCAAGCTTAAATGGTATTGGGGAATCAAATCTGGGATCTTAGGTTTTGCAGGCAAACACCTTAACTGCTAAGCTATCTCTCCATCCTGATTGTTGTTTTATTTAACATAGTGTTTGTTACCCCTCTGTTATTTTATTCTGTAGTGGAAGCAGTTTAGATCTATTTTAACCCTTACATATCTTAGGCATTCTGTAACAATTCTTTGAATGGTCTTTTGCCTTTGCTGTTTGCCACAATATTGAGAAACTACCCAGAGAGTAAAGGATATTTAAAAAGAAATCTTTTTATTTACTTATTTATATTTATGAATGGGGGGGAGGGAAAGAAGGAGGGAGGAAGAGAGAGAAAGAGTGAGGAAAGGAGAGAGAGAGAGTGCAAATGAATGAATGGGCATACCAGGGCCTTTAGCTGCTGCAGACTTCAGATACATGTGTTTCTTCATTCATTGGGCTTTATGTGGGTACTGGGGAATCGAACCCAGGTCATTAGGTTTTGCAGGCAAGTGCCTTAATCATTGTGCCATGTCTCCAGCCCTAAAAAGAAATAATGGCTAAGGAAATGGCTCATTAGGGAAAGTTCTTGCCACTTGAGCATGAAGACCTCAGTTCATAACCCCAGGATTCATGTGAAATGCTGGGTATAGCACACTCCTTTAATCCCAGCAGCTGGGGAGGTGGAAACATGAAGATCCCCAGGGTCTGCTGGCTAGCTTGTCTAGCTAAATCAGTGAGCTCTGTGTTCAGTGAAAGGCCCTGCCTTAAGAAAAAGTAAGGTGAAGAGCAACTGAAGAAGAGGCATTGACCCTCCCACATGCACACATGTGCACAAACACCCACAAATACACATGTGCCCCCATGAACATGCATGCATATACACTACACACACACATGGGAATGAAAAAGAAAACTTTTGTGAAATACACTTGTGTCCTTATCCTCCCCAGAATCCTGTGCAACACATTATCTTCAACTTGGCCCTTGGGCTTATGGCAATCAAGTCTCAGAGCCAGAGGAAACTTTGACTGTCATTCCACTCCAGCAAGGTCTGTCTGTGGAGGCAGTAAAGTAAGAGAATGGTGTGGCTAGATCAGCCATGGCTGGCTGGCTAGTGCAGCGCTTTATGAGCAGATCTCCAGAGCAAGAAATCTCTTGATAGTCACCCAGATTTCGGCCATATCTTTATGTTATGCATAAGAAGTAGGGAAAAGGATATGGAAGAAGAGTTACAAAAGAGTTGCATATGAGCTTATTAATTTTTGTATATAACACAGAATTCTTATAGTAGCAACCAAAAATGATAACCAAAATAAGAATGGGACATTTGTGGATTCTATGCTTGAGAAGTTCAAGAAAATATATGGCCCTCAACACAGCTGGATCCAGGGCATCAGGCAGCACCTCCAGGCTCATCTTTGACTGCCTCCTTGGGTCATCTTTCTTTAGTTTTGGCTCTGTTTCTAGCTGATATATGATAAACTAGTTGTAAGAGAAAGAGTTCCCCTGTAGCACAAGTTCTAAGATGAACTCTGGCCCACGAGCTATTCCTTGTTGAGTCTCTGTGGTCACAAGAATGTCATGATTGGCCAGACCTGCTCACAGGAGGTGGAGTTAGATCATTAACTCCAATTGAGCCACATGTGTTTAGTGAGGATATGGAGTGGCTTTCAAAAGGGGTTTTCAGATGCATGTATTTTTTAGGGGAGTAGGTTCTGGGTGTGCAAAAGTAGCTGGTGCCCTCTGCCCAAGCATGGCTCTAGTGGTAATGGAATCATTCTGAACTTCATTTAGGCTTCTGGCTGCAGCTATGGTATAGTGGAGCACTTTAGCTCACCTTTAGACTCAAGGTGGAGTGGATTGCTTGACTCTGGACCTTCCACGTCAGCAGAACTAAAGTGGTTTTTATTTTTCATTTTTTGAATACTTACTTGAGAGAGGAGGAGGAGACAGAGATAAAGAGAAAACTGTAAAACAGAGGGGGTGGGGAGAGAGCACCAGGGACTCCTGCCACTGCAAATGAACTCCAGATACATGTGCTACTTTGTGCATCTGGCTTTACATGGGTACTGAGGTATCAAACCTGGGCCATTAGGTTTTGCAAACAAGCACCTTTAACCTCTGAGCCATCTCTCTAGGCCCAATGTGGTTTTAAAAATTTGACTTGGGTTCTTGACAACTGAGACACCTGAATGTATAGGATTTCACTAGAATGACATTTTACATTTTCAGGACAGAAAACTTCATTAGTATTAGAAATTATGGTCCCATGTAGCTGTTTTAATCTATAGCCTCCAGAATGCAAAGTTGGCTCATTCTGGGCTCTCTTTATTGGTTAATGAAAGAAGGAGTTCACAGTGCAAGTCATGATGTTACCATCTTGTTGGCACTTTTGGGAAAAGAAGATAAAACATTAGGTAATTAAGAAATAGATGAGGTACAACGTGTGGACAGCTTCCTTTGGAACGGGTTTTTGAGGCAAGGGGTGTATATCTGTTTTCATAGCAAGACCCACCTGTTGGTTAGGGGAAAAATTTACTTTGGTTTTTCTTTAAGTGCTTTGTGAAATCCTTGTTTAGGGGACAGAGTCTCACTATGTAGCCTGGGCTGGCCTTGTATTCACAATTACCCTGTGTCTGAAGTTACAGGAATGTACCCAGCTCTTTATGAAACCTTACATAAAATTGTCTTAAATACCATTTTAAAATATTTAAAAACATTTTATTTAATCATTTGAAAGAGAGAGGCAGGTAGAGAGAATGGGTGGGCCAGGGCATTTAGCCACTGCAGATAAGCTCCAGACACATGCACCACCTTGTGCATTTGGCTTACATGGGTATTGGGGAATGAAACCTGAGTCCTTGGGCTTTGCAGGCAAGTGCCGTAACCACTAAGCCATCTCTCCAGCCCTTAAATACCATTTTTAAGACTATTCTTGAGACTTCTGTCTGAAGTTTTTAGTTTCCACATAGATGCCAAGATCTAATAAGATGAAAATATGTAATTAAGATACTTCATGTATGTGTGTGTTTGTGTGTGTGTGTGTGGGGGGTTACAATAGATAGAGGTTTGCATCAGAGGAAACAAAGTGAGATGCTCCCAAACCAGCTAAGGCTAAGGGAGGGATGTGCAGGCAGGAGGAGTCTCCTGAGAAGGATGTGATCCTTAACAGTGACAGCATTTACACAGACCAAAAGGCTTATGGAAGTGCAAGAGAAATAGAGAAAAAGTGAGAGCAGCTAGGGTCTAATATTCAGGTATTTTACATTGTAACATGATGGGAACTCTTAATTTTAAGTAGGAAAGTAGGTATGATCAGGTTGGTACTTCAGTTTTTTAAAAATAAGTGTTACAGGCTGGAGAAATGGCTTAGTGGTAAAGGCTCTTGCCTGCAAGCCAAAGGACCCAGGTTTGATTCCCCAGGACCCATGTAAGCCAAATACATAAGGTGGTGAATACATCTGGAGTACGTTTGCAGTGGCTGGAGGCACACCCATTCTCTCATTCTTTCTATCTCTATCTGCCTTTCTTTCTCTTAAATAAATATTAAAAAATAAGGTTTACATTTATATAGGCCTCAAATTTAAAAAATAATATGTATGGGTGTAGAATTAGAAAATTTTCATTTAATAATATCCCTGTCAGATGACCACTACATGTGTTCCATACATTATTTCACCAGTTAGATTCTGCCTATATAAGCATACATAAAAATATGTGACACTAAAGTCACTGTTAACCTTCTTTCCCTCCAGTGATAGCACATCTTACTTGCTATTGTCACCTTCCTTGCTTCTACAGCTCCAGGTAAAATCTTTCCATACAAATATAGCAAAACATTCCTCTTCTTGTTTCCTCTTTTTAAAAAAATGTCTGTCTAAATTTTCCATTTTCTGGATGGTCTGCAATTTGCTTAAGCAATCCACTACTAGTGAGTGTCTAAGTTGTTTCCACACTTTCGATGATAAAGCTGTGATGGGCTATGTTGCATGTATGCTGTCATTTTCAGAAAACTCACCAGGGAATTAAGTACTTGAGAAGTGACTGATCAGATGGAAAGTAGAGTGTAGAAACAAGAGAGGTGAATGGATGAGACCAGAAAGAGGGACTCCACCTTTGGGGCTCCTGCAGTTATTTGGGGCTAGAGAAGAGGAGACTAGAAGGAGAAATTTAGGAGAAGCAGTAAGGCTAGGTTACCTATCAATATTGGGACTTGGAAACAAAAATAGTGAAGGATTACTTCTTGGACTAGTGATATATTGGACAAACATTGCGCTTGTTACATATCATATGAAGACCGCACTTCTGTCATTGGGAAATACATGGCAGTAAGTACTAGTAATGAGAATCAGTAGGAAGTATATCAGAATCCTTGTTTTTCTAATTTCTGTTTCTTCTTACTGTTCTGTTCTTATTGCTAGGCCACATTTTCTTTTTATCTCTTTGATGTCGTTCTCCCCCCCCTTTTTTTTGGCGAGAGACAGAGAGAGAGGGAGAGGAAGACAGATAAAGAGTTGGGCGTGCCAGCAGCCTCTCAGCTGCTGCGAACAAAATCCAGATGTGTGCGCCCCTTGTGGTCAAGTGCGGCATTGCGCCCTTGCATCACTTTGCATCTGGCTAAATGTGGGACTTGGAGATTGAACCAGTGTTCTTAGGCTTAGGAAGTGGGTGCCTTAACTGATAAGCCATCTCTCCAGCCTGTTCTCTCCCTTTTTGAGTTGAGCTCTTGTTTAAGATCAGACTCAGCAGTTCCTAAGGTGCCAAGAGGTCTAGGAATTGAGTTTTTATTCACATGATTGAAGTTAGACATGGTGTTTACTGAGTGTGCTCTGGCCGGTGGTCTGATTGAGAGCCTGTTTTTAAAATTGAGATGTGATTCACACACTATATAATTCACTCTTTTAATGTTTATAATTTAGTGATTTTCTTTTCGTTCAGCCAAAACTATTATTACTACTTAATTCTAGAACATTTCATCATTCCTAAAGCAGCCCCACACCCATTAAGCATTTATTCTCCATTTCTGCTTACCTAAGCTCCTGGTTACCACAAATCTATTTTCTGTCTCTTTGGATTACCCTATTTTGAATATTTTTTATGAGTGGATTCATGTGTGGCCTTTAGGGAAATGGATTATTTCACCCAGAGGCAAATGAGAAGGAGAGAGAAGATGAGAATGAGAATGAATATGGACATGCCAGGGCCTGCAGCCCTGGAAACAAACTCCTGATGCATGTACTACCCTGTGCATCTGGCTTACATGGGTACTGGGGAATCAAACCTGTATTCTTAGGCTTTGCAGGCAAGTACCTTAACTTCTAAGCCATCTCTCCAGCCCCAGAGTAGTGTTTTAAGATTCATCTGTGTTGTAGCAGGAATCAATACTTCATTCTTTATTTTTTTATTTATTTATTTGAGAACAACAGACAGAGAAAGAGGCAGATAGAGAGATAATGGGCATGCCAGGGCCTCCAGCCACTGCAAATGAACTCTAGATGCATGTGCCACCTTGTGCATCTGGCTTACATGGGTTTTGGAGAATTGAGCCTCGAACTGGGGTCCTTAGGCTCCACAGGCAAAGGCTTAACTGCTAAGCTCTCTCTCCAGGCCCCAGTACTTCATTCTTTTAATGGCTGGGCAGCATTCCATTTTATGGGTATACCACATTTTGCTATATAACCATCAGATGATGATCGTTTGAGTTGTTTCTACTTTTTTGCCTGTTACATAGCATGCTGCTGTGAATGTTTCTTTGCAGACAAGTTTTTGTGGGGGCACACTTCTGCTTTCTCTTGGATGAATACCTAGTATAGACAAGGTAATATGGTAAGGTCATATGGTAGGTCTTTGTTCAGTTTTTGAGGAATTACTGGAGTAGTTTCCAAAGTGGCTGTTTCATGTTGCACTCCTACCATTAGTGTCTGAGGAGTCCCGTTTCATCTTCCTCGGCACTTGCTATCATTTCTTTTGTTGTCACCATGCCCTCAGTAGATATGAAATATGATCTCACCACAGGTGTGAGTCACATTTTCTGCAGTTTTTTGTTTTATGTGTGTATGTTTATGTGCTTTTATGCATGTGGGCATATGTGTGTAGGTGGGCGTGCATGTGGAGGCCAGAGGTCAATGTTGGAGTCTCCCTTTATCTCTCTCCCTCTTACTGAGATACAGTGTCTCACTGAACAGAGCTCACCCATTCAGCCATTTAGTTAGCCCATTTGTCTTGAGGATCTGGTGGTCTCCACTTCCTCAGCACTGGAATTACAGGTGTGCACAACACACCTGGCATTTATGTAGGTGCTAGGGATCTGAACTGGAGTCCTTATTTTTGCACAGCAAGCATTTTGGCAACTGAGCTATCTCCTCAGCCCAAGAACCTGTACTTTTTAACTGAAAATTTTCTGTGCATCCTCAAACCCTGTGTTCAGTGCTGCAAGGACAGTTGTGAACAAGTTGGACCCAGTCTCTCTACTCTTGGAGTTCACAGAGTGTGTGGGGTCTATGGGAAGGTAGATAGGAACACAGTAATTTAAATTTGGGTTTTCATATGCAATATACACAACATCATCCTTGAGTAAAGTTTTGTTTTGTTCAGACAGTCTGTCAGTTGTAGCTCAGGCTGGCCTTGAGCTCATGATCCTCCTACCTCAGCCTCCCAAGTGCTTCTATTATAGGCATGTACCACCTTGTGAGCTTTAGTAAAGTTTTTAGATTTTTCTATTTCAGTGATTTTTAAGCATTCCCATTATCTTTGTGGCCAAAATTCATGAAGTTGGTATGTAGAGATACTCTGTATGAAATTGTTACATTTGCTCTTAAAAGTCAAAGAGTAGGGCTGGAGAGGTGACTCAGCAGTTAAGGTGCTTTCCTGCAATGCTTAATGACCCAGGTTTGATTCTCCAGTACCCACATAAAGCCATATGAACAAAGTGGTGCATGCATCTGGAGTTCATTTGCAGTGGCAAGGCCCTGATGCACCCATTCTCTCTCCCTCTCTGCTCGCAAATAAATAATTTTTTTAAGTCAAGGAATGGGGGCTGGGAAGATGGATCAGTGTTTAAAGGTTCTTGCTTGCAAAGCCTTCCAGCCCAGTTTCAATTCACAAACCACTCTTGTAAGCTGGACACAAAAAGTGGTACAAGCATCTGCTGTTAGTTTGAAGATGCAAGAGGCCCTGGAATCCCTCTCACCCCTGTGCAAAAAAAATAAATAAATATAACTTTAAAAAGTCAAAAGAAATGAGAGCATGTCAAATGTATAAAGAAAAGAAGAAAGTGGAATATTTTCCTTGCTTCTGCAATTCATCATAAGCCACTTGGATAATGCATTATTCCATACCTGTTTCCACAGCATGTAACATGGAGAGTTTCAGCTAGAGAGATTACTTTCCTAAAGAATTTCCACTTCTTTTTGTGACTTACTTTTATTGAGGTATGGAGTGATTTTTCTACTTTTGCAGTGATTTCTGTGGTACGGATATTTGCTGTGTATTGGAACTTTACGCCTCACCCCCAGGCACATGCTGGCTTTGACGCCTGACTTCCTGTGTTTGTCGTTTCACTGCAGATGGTCCCCATCCCTGCCGGAGTGTTTACAATGGGCACCGATGACCCTCAGATCAAGCAGGATGGGGAAGCACCTGCACGGAGAGTCACTGTTGATGCCTTTTACATGGATGCCTATGAAGTCAGCAATGCTGAGTTTGAGAAGTTTGTGAACTCAACTGGCTATGTGACAGAG